>JAPDFI010000013.1:0-579920 GCA_027569585.1 Penicillium silybi
TAACAAACAATCCCACACGCGGATGACCTAGCATACACTGGGATCCTAGGATAATATAACACTGCCTAAACGCCAGGGCAGGCCATATACGTCAAACATAAAAACGACGTCGCCACACAATCCGACACATACATTATCTAACTAAGCTTGAATGAGCTACTTAGATAGATAAAAGCTGAGCCTATAAACGAAATAACTGAGATATATTAGACGACTGAGTGGTCTTAGCTTGCCTAAGCGAATATAAAGACAAAGAAGCGGGATATTACTCAGACATTGAATAAGGTAAATATCTCTCACTTTTCTCTCACTTTTCTCTCACTATATTAATTATTAATCTTTAATAGGTTCGCAACCTTATAATCTATATTAATGTAAGCCCTCAGCGCTGTGATGCGTTTTTAAAGCTCCAGACTGAAGCAGTTAAGCTTATACCTATATAGGATATCAAAACACACTAGAACTCAATATTTCTGATACTTCGACGGGTAAAGCGGCTCCGACCAATATTCGATCTCTTTTATATTAAATATGATCAGACTGACTTAGTGCTTAATACAGATAAATAGCGCCAGATTGACTACCTTCTAAAGATCACGCAGCCATTCTTTAATTTCACCCTTAAGTTATCAAAGACAAAGGACGCGACCACTCATTATGTGTTTCGAATTTACAATAAGCTTTTCGAACACCTTAAGCGGTCAATACGCCAGCTTAAACGTAAAAAGGTTCCCTAGAAAAAGACAATGCGCCAGGCACTTAAGGCTGCACGTAAGAAGCTCGCTAGCTATTACAAGCAGACTGACACAATCTAAGGGGATCTATATATAGTTAGAACAATGCTTACGCCGGTAAACAAGTTCTAGTTCTTTATTACTAATAATTAGGACGATCAGTGGCGCGATTAATATCGACAGAGCTTTAAGAAGGCTCTATCTCCATACTAAGAGCGTCTTTCGTCTCAACAAGGCCTACTTACCTCTCAAGCGTCAACATAAGTAGGCTCACGTCTTAATTTAATGCTTAGTAAAAGTAAACGCCAACCATCGTCGCCTAAGGATAAGGTGGTTCAGTACCTTAATAGCGGTATATCTTATCTTCTCTCACTTTCTCCTCTTCCTATCCTATAAAGTCAGATACATTTCCTAATAAATAATAGATCCTATTAATATCCCACCCCTCCCATTTTAGAAGGAGAATCAACACCGCTTTCCAGCTATTGCTGCCCTTGCCTAGGATATCCTTTCTATCCCAGCAACTAGTGCTAGCGTTAAACGACTATTTAATATAGCTCGGGATATTTATTATTATCGCCGAGGACGCTTAAATAGCACAACAATCCAGGAACTAATAATGTTTCTTTGTATATTAAGGTTCGACCTCTAGGAAGACTCCTTAACATTTTTAAAAGAGTTTTTCACTCTTGATAAGATTAAAGCGGGCAAGGAAGAAGAAAGAGAGTACACGCCTAATCAGTTTGAGCTAGATCCAATCAGTGACAATGAGGATCTAGGTGCACAAGATGAGGAGGAGGAGGAGGAGGAGCTTCCACAGGCCAATAATGATGACGATATAGTAGATCTCCCTTATATAGAAAGCACTCAGACACAACGCGTATCATTACGCAAGCGTCCTCGAGAGGAGGACGATCAATGGGCATATTATTAGAGATTAACACAGTAGCAAATTGAACCATATTTTCTGACGGCCGTCAAAGCACTAATACTATAGCTAAATAACCATATTTTCTAACGGCCGTCAAAGCACTAATACCATGGCTTAACAAATATATTTTCTGACGGCCGTCAGAATATTAGTGCTATAGCTCCTACTCCCTAACCCTCTTTTTGTGACGGCCGTCAGAAAACCAGTGCCGAAGAGCTCATTTAACGTACGTCAGAAACTGAGGTCATAGAAAGAAGCCTATGTTGTAAGCCAAATACCCAAAAATACAGACTATTACTACATAAATAATGCAAAGATAAGGACCCACCTAAATGGGTTGGGTTGGGTTTTGGCGGGTTGGGTCGGGTTGGGTTTTGGGTTTTGCGGGTTTTGGCGCAGTCTACAGGAAGCACAGGAGCTCATACAGTCTACTGAGCAGCCTATTCCTCCTCTTCTATCGGTTCCGGATGACCTGGTTCAGCCTAATCAAACCACTATAGCACCACCAACCAGGCGTGCATTTACGTGCTCTGTATGTAATCAGGTAGGGCACAGGCTTAACCAGTGCACTCAGAGATAGTTTAGTGAATATATCGGCGTTTTAGTGTAAAATATGCAGTTTAAAATTATAGGCGGTGGGTGGGTGTCCCACTCGCTTACATGTCCCACTCGCTTTCCGATTACGTTATAATAGGTTATCTATAACTAAAAGAGGAAAAAAGAAAGAAAAAAAGAAAGGAAAAAAAAAAAATTAAAAAAGATTCGACAGCTGGCGGATTCGAACCGCCGCCTCCGAAGAGAGTTGATTTCGAGTCAACCGCATTAGACCACTCTGCCAAGCTGCCTATTTAATAGTTGAGGAAGCCATATTTAGTTATATTTCCGAAGACCCTCTGTGCAAACGGGCTTGGATTTATCCCCTACAGGCCGATTGGGCTACAATTTATATCAATTTCGGGGATTATAAGAAAAGCACCCATCCAGTGAGTCCCCTGCTGAATTTCTATCTCCAATTCTTTACACGCTATAATCGCCGGCGACGTCAAATGACAAGCATTTCTGGCACTGCGTCCGGACTTCGTCGCAAAGAGAGTGTCACCAATGAATGCAACCTTGTTCAACCTTGCATATATTCGAACGTTGTTTATGTATTTAATCTACAATCAAAGCAGAGTGCGTGGGTCCAATGATCCAATCTTCGCGCTCTTGGCCTTGCCATCAAAGACAAACTCGCTCATCACCTTTCCTGTCCCAGGACCGTTCTGAATTCCCCAGCAGGTATGGCCAGAAGCGAGATAGAGCCCCTTATCATGAGTCAAGCCGATGAGGGGCCCTCCAGGGCCAGCGCAGTTGGGCAGGTAGCAAGCCTGCCGGGCAGTAACTTGACCATCACGCAGCTCATCCGAGACACTGCCCACTTGATCAATGATATCCTGAATGCGCTCGGGGTCCACCTCAACCTCAGCAGATGTCTTCGGCAACGGGACCTCTTTGTCTCCTTCACCGCATGCATACACAGTGTCGTCGGGGCGCGCATAGATTTCCGGCGCGGCCACGGTAGGCCGTGACTTCTTTGCCCGGTTGAAGTTGGCCGGAATCTCAATATTCGTGAACAAAGCGTATGCGCTGACTGGTCTTGTCGGTCTAATGACAACACTGTGGGCTCGCATGCCCGAAATTGGGGCCTCGGGGAGAACGGATTGGGTCCAAGGACCGGCCGCAACGATCACATCAGTTGCAGGAATGGTGCGCGATTCGCCAGAAGCCTTATCGGTGTATGTAACAGACTCTACCTCACCGGCAGGACGGGCGATATCCGTAACCTGCCCAAGAATGATCTGGGCACCCTTTTCTTGTGCCAGCTTGGCCATGGATGTAGTAAAGAGATACGGGTGGACTTGCGCAGTCTCACCAGGCCCGCTCATGCTCTCATAGGCTCGCATAAGATCAGGCTCAATCCAATCCAGGTCCTGAGGGATTCTGGCAGACTTCAGCTTCGAAATCGCAGCTGCGCTGCGCTTCTGCAGCGACTCCCCGGCCTCCTTCTTCGCGGTCTTCTCAGTCATGGCACGGCCTTTGACGACGAGCTGGCCACAATTTGTCTCTCTGTAGCCCCATCGGTTCTTTCCATCGTGTTCCTTAGCAAGTTGCGCGTGCAGAGTAAAGCTAAGGTCCACAATGTTGCTCGGATAAGCCCATTGCGCGAGGAGTCCGCCGGCCTTGCCCGATGCTCCGCCTGCAATGTCGGAGGCTTCGAAGAGTGTGACTTTATGACGAGACGGGTCGAAAGTGGGGTGTCTTGTAAGATAATATGCGGAGCAGCATCCAATGATGCCACCACCTATGAAGAGGGTTGGTCAGTATGGAGTTGGCGCGGGGTATCAAAATCGCAAGCGATCTGCGCTCACCAATAACAACGATCTCACGGCGATCTCCTGCGGCCGACATCTTTCTTATCGGCGCGATCCTGGGAGCTAAAGATCGTAAAGTAGCCACGTTGGGGGTTGTTGAAAAGAGCAACTGGGAGAACCGGTTGGCTAAAAGCAGGCTACGTCACCGCCATCGGGGTATGCCCAGTCATGTGCTGCTCTTTACATCAACTACAAGATTTCTACGGGTTCAGATATTCTGGAATAATACAGAATAAGTCTAGATTGCTCAGACATGTGGCAATAAAATAACAAAGTCTTTGCCAAAATTTTTGATCTTCAAAAAACGGGAAATACCACGCTCCACCAATGCAAGTTGTGCTGGGAATAAAAGCAGTAAAAAAGAAAAATCTCCCTCAGGAAACAAGTATAGGTAAGGTAGCTGGGTAACCCAGTGAAAATCTCGAGCATTAAGACCGCGACGGACTGAGTGGTCTGTTGAAACCACCCGTACGGTTCATGTACTGGCGGTACTCGCTCTTCTTCTCCTTTCGCACGCCGTAGATATCGTTTCCGGGCACCTTTGTGTTCTTGGTGGTGCGGAATCTGCTGAATCCCATGCTCCTTCGCATCATCTCGTCCATCTCGTCTTCGTCCGCGTCTTCCTTGAAGTCCACATCCATCTCTTGTTCAAAGTGACCCGGAGCCGACGCCTCATTGGCGCCTCGCCCGTCGTCTCGGGCCCGGGGACCTCTGCGCTCAGAGCGACGATCCCCTTTGTATCCTCGCGGGGGTGGTGACCGAGATCGGGAAATCTTGGTGCCGTTTCGCGTTGGAGATCGCGAACGTGAGCGGTCGCGGAGTTTGTCGCCTTTAGATGAATACCCTGTAAATGTAATTCTTGTCAGAGATACTCCTATTGGAGCAAATTGCCCTGGCGTTTTGCCTACCTCGCCTGTCAAGGCCACGTTCTCTGCTGGCGCTCCTTTTCCGGTCCTTGGCCCCACGACCATCTCGGTCCCTCCCATTATCACGACGATCTCGAGACCAGCTCCTTTCCTGCTTTGTGTCTCTTCGGTCCCGGGAGCGCGAGCGATATCGACGATCGTCGCGGGGGACGTCACGTCGGTCGCCTCTGGGGGGTGGTGGGCGTCTGCGGTCGAGATCCGACTCTGGCCCTGCCGAGCGAGTCCTTGAATCATTCATATCCCACATTGCGCTGCTGTCAACACGCCGAGCGCGCTTGGCTGGAGGCTCCGTCATGGTGGTTGCCCAAGGCGAAAGCTGGTTTCGCGCGGATGGCAGGATGTGCTGGGGCGAGTTGAGAAAGTATGTTCATTCACTTGAGTTGAAATGAACTATATCAGATAAATTAGAGAAAAATGCAACAGCGCATTATCAGGAGAAATTGAGGTGAGTGGCTATCAAGTTGCCGCAACGGGGAACTGGCTAGCGCTGCTGGAAGAGAAGTTTATTCCGGCGGTCGGGAAAGACCTATTGCGCAGTTTGATATCGCCCCGATCGCGCTTTGGGTTGCTGCCTCTCTGGTTCCGAGGTCTACGATTCTGTATATTGTGAAAAGAAAAGTTATCTGCCCCTTTTCTGTTTGTCTATAGTTAGCCACAATTTGAAATAAGTGAACAATTTTCGCAGGGGTGATGAATGTATATGCTTAGATGCGAGGTATAAAGTTGTGGAAAGGTGAAATCAAAAGAATTTCTGAGTCAAAAAATTTAGCTACCAAGAAGCCAAAGATCAATTTTGAAGTTATCGCAGGCACCAAAATCCTCACAAACATTGGTAGAGCTTTAAGCTGAAGATATAGGGAGGAAGGAAGAAGGAATGAAAGAGCCCAATAGAACGAGAAAGCCAAAGGACCCTTAGATAAACAAATATGAAGAGAAGAAGACAACTTTTCAGAAGGCCAACTCTCCTGGTACCTCAGCCAGTGAGGCTTTCCAGAGTTTACCTAATCAATGGAATGGAATAGATGCCAGCGACAGAAAGGAAGATTTCCTGTGTGGCGATAGTCGATGATCCATTGTTCCACTTTTTCCTCGGCCATTCTAAACAAATTGTCCGAAATTCCACCAGCAATAGTCCCAGAAATAGGAGCTGCAATTTCTAGCGGGATCGCTAGACAGTGACGATCTCCTCCGCATGCGGGCGAGGTCGTAATAGTACCTTGGCGGCTTTTAACGAGGACTAATACCTTCTGGAGCAGCCCAAGATCACACAACGAGCTGTCGTTGCATATCAGCCAGACGTTACAATAGTAAGTTGCCATAGCGACCGTTCTGATACTTTCGATATGAAGTACCGAGAGTTTATGTCGGCGTGTTGAAGTGAGCAGTGGCCGAAGATATAGAATGTGGAAT
Source organism: Penicillium silybi (assembly GCA_027569585.1). Classification (NCBI taxonomy): domain Eukaryota; kingdom Fungi; phylum Ascomycota; class Eurotiomycetes; order Eurotiales; family Aspergillaceae; genus Penicillium; species Penicillium silybi. The sequence continues at coordinate 6,413 of JAPDFI010000013.1, forward strand.
ATGTGTTAGTAGCAGGACTGCGAGTACGATGATTCGAGGTATTTAAAATGGGTGTCTTTGTTTCGACGAAGGTCTTCATGTTTGGTGTAGAATAATAAGATGGGTCGCGGGCCGCTGCCCTTTGTTCTTTTTTAAATCCTGCAAGATCGAAAGAAACACCAACCTATAAGGCGAGCGGCTTTTGACATTGAGGCTTTGTAATATTAGATTAGTGATAAGCCCTGCGAAGAAGAACTGTTCTCATTCGTGTGCTTGAGAAGGGCCTTTCGAGACCAACATGCAGGTTTCAGATACCAGTTCATTGTATGAATGGCGGTAGCCCAAGACCTTGGACCAGGGCCACTGCTAAAAATACCACTAGCCCGCGTTTCGTAGGGCTTTGTCATATCGGAACAATAACTTGCAAGAGCCGATCATCTTTCAGATCAAAGCATAGAAAGCGGGTCCCTTGTGAACCGCAGCGATGGATCCTAGATCTACCAGGAATATCCATGATGGCATGCTCGCCCATGAGGAGTCAGATATACCACAAATCCAAGCCTGTAGCTATTTTTGATATCTGCCATTCAATCAAAGACGAATTGCCGATGGAAGAGAAGCATCGAACTCGGTGAAATGCAGCCCCACGGGCCGAGCCGTCGAGCCTCAACTGTAAATTCGACCGCGAAATTTTTGCAGCGGCGCCCCTCGACCCCACTTCAGCTATTTTGCTGCCACTCGCACCCTAGCTCCTAGCGCCATGGCTCCTGTCAATTTGTCCCATCGGCGGACGCATAATCTGCTGCTGATCTCGAAACTATTGAGTCTGCGGGACACGGCGTCCCCACTTACGCTCCTCCAGGACTCGCTGGAGCAGCCCGCCACACCCCTCATCAAAGAGTACATTCGACGCGCAAAGGTAAGTCCGTGTAAACCAATAGATCAGTTCATCGTGATTCCTATATGTGAAGGCAGCTCGGTCCCGGGATGGTCATGCTGACTGGCTGTACAGCTCTCGAAAGTCCATGTCACTCTGATTGGATTCGAAACACTGAAGCAACCCGATGGAGTCGATGCTTTCGTCTCTGCCCGCCGCAAGAGCCCAGCCGATATCATTAAAGATGTAGTCGCGGCCTATCAACCCGCTGCATCAGCCGGCTCGTCGAAACGTGAGTCTTCTGGCGCCCCTCGTACCTGCACTCATGCTCACTCATGCTACAGGACGCCTCATCATCATTGATGCCATCAACCCTCTACTAAGCTCAAGGAGACTCGATGCTGGATTCCATTTGCCTTCTTTCCTTGGATCCTTCATAGCTCCCACCAGCCCGACAGCCAAGGCTGATGCATCGCTCGTGGTAACATATCACACCGACGTCCCAGGCCTTCCTCAACAGAACCCATACTCGCCATCGCCATTGTCTATGCTCACTTATCTTGCGACTAGCGTGATTACACTCCACTCGTTCTCCCACATTCTGGCGCAAAAGGCTGCCCGTGATCGCAGTCTCGTCGCGCCCGTCTTCGGCCTCGAGGAAGAGCAAGAGGGTGTTCTTCTTGGCCGGCTCGATAAGCTCCGCGGCACCAATGCTGCGGAGGGGATCGTTATCGAATTGGAGCACAGGCGTAAGAGTGGACGTGGCGTTTTGGAATGGTATCTTCTCCCTCCTGCATCGCGGTATTCGCCGCAACAGGTGAAGGAGATCGTCACTCTCCTGGATGATAACATTCTTTACAACCCGCCAATGGAGCCAGATACGCTTGCTGGCGACGAGGAGCCCAAGTCAACATTCGAGCTGGGTCTCACCGAGAGACAGAGGCGCGAGAGGGAGGGGGTCGTCCTGCCATACTTTGATGCGCAGCAGGGCAATGGCCCTGGTGAAGGTGGACGAATTCTATACGACATGGGTGAGGAAGATGATTTCGACGAAGAGGACGATGAGATCTAGGCATGTATACTGGGGACTCTACAACATCCCATCTTGTCTGCAGTGTGCACACATTTCTGCATTCTAGAATGGTGGATTGTATCCTGCAACCACCAGGAGGTATTAACTATGCATACATTCGTACAAGAGAGTCATCGCGCCCAGATCTCGGGGGCCGGACGGATCAGAAGAATCGCCACCAAAGAAGGAGGAGCACAAAGAAACCAACGCCGGCGAAAGGCCCGTACTGTTTCACCAGCAATTCCCAGTTGATGCGCACTGCTGCCCGACGATATTTCTTGCTGTCCTCACGCAGACGGCCCGAGAGCTCTCCCATGCGCTCCAAGCTGTCTCCACGGTACAGAAGGTCCTCGATATTCTTGGTCATGACCTTGGTGACATCACGCAGCTCGTCGTTCAACTTGTCCAAGTTCCCTGAGGCACGGCTATCTTGGTACAGCTTCTTTGTGCGTTGGATGAAGGTATCGAATTCGACAAAGGCATAGGGGCGCAGGGTGGGAGAGAGGTATTGTGAGGCGGAGTAGGTCGTGGTGAATTCAGAAGCAATATCAGCGAGATAAGTGAATGCGAGCTTGCGGGGGTAGGAGCGGTCGCAGATGCAGAGGAAACAGACATCGTCTTTGATCATGTAGCTATCATTCTATCAGTAAATGCCACCTGTTGACTCTTCTCACATGCCAACCCACTGAAGATTGTATTGGCCGGACTCGATGCTCGCCTGTGGTGCAGCGTTGCGATTCAGTCGGCGGAAGATCATCTTCGCTTGGCCCTTGATCTCAGCCAGCTCAGATTCAGCCTGGATTCTCTTGTCAGCATACGTTCAGCTCCATCGCCGTCTTTCCTTTCTCTCACCTGCTCATCGTCGACCGAGGCGGCCAGCATAAGGCCTGTTCACGCCTGAGTTAGCACCGGTGTCGCCCTCTCTTCCCCAAAGCTTTCTTACCATCAAGCCGTGCAATCTGGGTTGACTTGACCATCCTGACGACTTCTTGATTGTGGAAAAGCACAGAATTGCTGTTGTTTTGCCCCGAAGCCTAGCTCAATCGGCCAGAATGGCCCGCCAGAAAGCGGTCACGACTGGCAAAAAGGGCCGCGGGTAAGTTACGTCGATCGTGATTGTTGATCACTGGTTCGTTCTCCTCTTACAATGTTCTAGACGACCCCCTACTTGCTCTGCCGATGTAGCAGAAGACCGTCAAGCTTTGGGCCCTGCAATGTCGCCCCCACCATCTGACAAGAAGGCTTCTCCAGCCAAGCGAACACCCAGAAAAGCTGCAGCTCGCCGCAAGTGGAGTGAGGAGAAGCTGTTGACGAGCGACAAATCGGTGCTCATTGATGAAGACCTCGTGGTATGATCCAAGAATTTCTGGCCCTCCCTTATCAAGAAAAATAGCTAAGGAAGTATCTTGCACCGATTTAGAAGCTTTTATCAAAACCCGAGGCCTGGAATTTCCTCGAAGAAGATGAGAAGCGCGAGATCCTATCTCTCCTACCCGCAGATATCCACCCGGACGCGGACCTGTCAAAAGAGGATCCAGACTACCAAATCCCACCACTCCCACAATCATTCATTCGATATTCCACAAATTGGCGGGAGGGTCTTCGCGTATTTCAACTCGACCTTCAGAACGGCCGCTACGACCCAGAATGGCTGCGCCAGGCCGAACTTGCCAGGCGCGAGCGTGAGAATGGCGCCTTTGACACTTTCAAAGAGAGAGAGTTTGAGCAATTCTGGGGGCAGAAGCAGAAGATGGATATGAATGCCGCTGCTGGTGAACATGGTCGCATCCAGTTACGTGTGCTCGTCGAGGCCGGTGTCATTCTACCCGGTGATGTCTGGCGATTCACTTTTGTCTTTGGGAAGGGGGAGAATCGAATGGTTATTGACAAAGAAGCTCGGGTATGGATCGTCTGAATTCATGTTTCTCTGATGTTACAAAACGCTAACTGCCGCAGGTTCATGAGATCAACGGCTCTTTGCTGTCATTTGTGGTTGCTACTGGGCCACGTACTCTCCTCACCAGTGTCCACGGTGAAGTCCCCAAAGGTCTCGTTCAGGAGAATAAGGAACCAGACCACTTCACCGAGGAAGTGGTCGAAGTTGTCAAAGCAGCCACTCTGGAAGTGGCCAATGCCCACGAAATTCCCGACTCAGCTCCGCAGAAAGTACCCTCTGAAGCGAGTGGAAACAATGCGACAAGTTTGCAGGAGGCGTCTTCTGTTCCAAACGAAACAGTCCAACCTACGGCAACCCAAGTCGAGGAAAACAAGAACAATGTTCGGCATGACCCGAACTCTCTCTTGAATGAGAAACATCCAGCTACGCTCGCCCCAACTGAGGACATTGAGATGAACGAGAACAGCGAAAATAGGCCACAGATGCGGATCACTTCTCCGAATGGCTCATCCCGAGACATCAAGAGCACCGTGCAGGTCTTGATTGTGAGCCCAAGGAAGAGTTCGATGTCAGCAGGTGAAGGAGCCAAACGGGTTATGCCTTCTCCTCCGCCAGAGCCCCCTGCGAAGCGGAAGCGAGGTCGGCCACGCAAACATCCAGTACAGTCCAAGCCTGAGCCAGAATCCGAAGCTGAAGCCCAGCCAGAACCAGAATTGGAATTCAAAGCTGGAATTGAGCCTGGAAGCTCAAGCCAGACAGAGCCTGTGGCTACGGAGGCCATACAAATCACGGAACCGGAACGAACCAACACTGGTTCCCCTATATCTGAGAACGGAAAACCACTAACGCCAACGGAAATCACTAACGACATTACGCCCGAATCTTCCAAGGATGCCAAAGGTCCGGTAGACTCCACGAATACCAAGAAAGAAGCAGATCAAAGCAACTTACCAAGCTCATCTCTATCCGAGCCACCAGAGGACTTGTCATCCTCTCTATCTGAGCCAGAACCCCGATCGAATTCCCGAACTAAACCTCCTCTTCAATCCATTCCCTACGGACCTAACGAAGTGATCATCACCGGCATCAAGACCCCTGCGAACCTAGTAAACAAGCTCTTGCAAATCGACGGCCGACCTAAAGAAGGCGCACGCACTGCAAATGCATGGAAAGAGATTCGCTGCTACCGCAAGAACCAAGACATGGGCAGTCTCTTTGAAGTGAGACAGACTTGGTATTACAAGCAAAAGCGGAGTGAAAGGAAGAATGAAAACCCCTCCCGTTCAATGGGGCGCTGCGGACAATGAATGTATCATACATTCTGAATTTCGGGCATTCGATATTTGGGCTATTTGCCTTGTCAAAGATTCATTTACTGCCGGGACTGAGGCGACTGGCAGGATTCTCATTGTACAAAGAAATCAAAGCACACAGGCTGATTCAGGGTCTTGGCCAGATGAAAGATACCATTGTAGCGTATGCATTGTTGCTCAAAATAGCTTGTCGTTCATCCCGCTTATAGGTGGCGCGGGATCAGAGTCTGCAGCCACATCAACAGCGAAGCTAGCCTGAATGAAATCCTCTAGTTCCTCGCTAACAGTCTTCAACTTCTCTTTCACGCTCGCAACGCCCTCCTGCCCGACAATATGGCGAGAAGGAGGGTTCTCGTGTCCTCCAATCGAAGTAATGGCGTATACTGTTTCCGACACCAGGACCTCGAGATGTGCGGAACTGAGTGGTGGGTGCATGGAGACAATCTCTGGGACAGAGAAGGGGCCATTCTCAATAGAGCTGACGCGAGAGTTTTCCTGCTGGTCTTTTGGCTGGTCGCTGGTGGATACCCCTTCAGATGCGGCATCGGGCAGCCGGGGCACGAGGTGGTTTAGTATGCCACGGAAGAGCGGCGCATGGTTATTTTGAGGTGAGTAGGCGGGGAATATGGGTGGGACGCTGGTGACTAGGTTGGTGAGGATGCCGATTTCGATGCTGCATTGGAATATGGTGAGTTTGATGTTGAAGGGTGCAATTTCGTAGGCTAGGCTCTGTTGTACTGGATTAGCTGTCGTACCGTTACTGATTGATTTCAAGGGTAGCTCACATCACAGAAGCCTTCGAGGGCCCAGCCAGCCGCGCAGTACATTCCAAGACCGGGCGTGCCGATGTGCGCCGCTATAGCAAGTCAGATCTTCTGCCGCGCACAGGGTAATCGTGGGGTCTTACTGATTCCCGATATAATCATTATATGACCGGAGCTTTCTCTCCGCATATGGGGTAGGGCGGCCTTGATGACATTGAGAGGACCGAAGTAGTTGACCTCGAATTGGTCCCGGACGAGGTTGAGGGTCTGTTGCGAGGCAGATAGCTCTTCGACGGTTCCGACCAGAGCTGTAAACGGTGTTAGCGACCCGTTTTGACCACGAAGAAGGTTATTCGGCCGATGTACTTTGGCTGGTGCAGCATAGAAGAATATCCACCCGGCCGAATGTCGCAACTACATCAGCAACAACTGCCTGACATTCGCCCATCATCCTGCGTTGCAGTAGTCAATCAGCTTCTAGTCCTAGCATTGTGTCCAACTAGCTCGTTTGAAAAATCCTTATATGTCAAACTAGGCCTAGGGATGAATGCGCGCACCTAATATCCAAAGGAACGGCCTTCATCCGTTGCTTCCATCCCTCGTCACGGTGCTCCTCGACGTCAGCGAGGAAAGCATCGAACCCATTCCGGCGGCGCTCATCGCGTTCCAAAACAGAATGCGCTAGCCCAAGCAGTACATAGTCACCATGCGCTAGGACCTGCCGAGCGACCGAGATGCCAATGGGCGAATCCCCCGCGGTGATGAGCCATACTCTCGGCTCGGTATGCGACGGGAACTGCGAGCGGGAATCGGGGGAAGGGCGGTTGTCCATGAGGTCGGGATCAGCGCCAGCACGCAAACGCGATACCCATTGCGCGATCAAAAGGCGGCGACGCGAAATGAGTAGTTGGAGAATAGATAGCTAGACTGCGATTGCGGAGTTGGAGGGGGTGGAAATGCCAAGGCGGTGCCCCCCAAGGAACGTTAGCCCGGCCTGGATCAAGAGCTAACACCTTTGGCCGAGCTGGCCTCTTTTTTCTTCTTCTTTCTCTTGTCGCCACCCATATTCGCATCATGTCTGAACAGAGGCAACGCAGACAGGAGCCAGAGTCCAGCGGCGTAAGTATTCGCTGGTGGAGGGGGATTTGTTGTGGTCTGTTTGCTGATGGTTCTCTCTAGTCTGGCTTCAAGGGCGCCCTTCAGGGTCTCGGAATCTTCCTGATTATGCAATTTGTGATGAGCCAGTTCTTCAACAAGAAGGATGCCTCTCCCAGCTCTGCACCGGGCGGCATGCCCGCCTTCACGGATCGTCCCCACCCCAGCGAAGTGGCCGAGTACAGCGCCATCCCGGAACTCATCGCTCCTATCTGGCCGTCGGACACCGCCGTCGATATCAGCATCTATGTGACCCCCTCAATCGTCGTTCCCTCTTTCAAGTCATCGGACAGTGTCCGTGTGCTACAGGAGAGAAACTTCACCATCGGAAATTACAGCGACACCCGTGAAATCGACACTACCATCAAGGTTCCGAAGCAGGTTCAGAACAATGGAACCCTTTTTGCGCACTTCTTCCTCGCTCGTACTGGACATCAGCTCGATCCGGCTGCCAAGGACTACGACACCGCTGAGGCTGTGCACTTCCTGCGCCCTCTAAACCAGTATCTCCCCAAGAAGAAGGCCAAGAAGCTCAAGAATCTCTTGGCCGCCTCCGAGGGAGAGGAAGAGGAGGAAGAGGATAACACCCCGGATGTGTGGACCGCTTCCTACTATCACCCGAACTTCACACTCTCCTTGATCCCAGACTCCGGTTCTCAGCGGTTTGGCCAGATGCACCCGGCGGTTCGTCAGTACGTCCAGCTAGAACGCACTGGCGCCCGTGATATCACAGGAAAGAATGGCTGGTACTATCCGATTGCGTTCCTGAACACTTTCTGGCAGTTGAAGACCCACATGACCGAGCTCAACTCCACTGTTGATACCGTGCCCCTGCGCATTACTCTCAACAACATGGCAAACTGGAAGTTCAGCATCCTGACTAGTATCGACGAGGGCTCCAAGCACAGTGCTCGCCAAGCTGCGTACGGCGGCCCTGTCCCCGGTGGTGGTGATGGCAGCGAATGGGAAATGGTCAAGGAGATTCTGTTGGACACCAACATCTACCTCCTTGGTACCACTGGTGTGGTCACCATTCTGCACATGATCTTCGAGACCCTGGCATTCAAGAGCGATATTGTAAGTCTTCACTTTGACAACTGTATTTACGGTGACCGGCATGCTAACACAATGACTTTCTAGTCCCACTGGCGTAAGAAGAAGGACGTCGTCGGCACCTCGGTCCGCACAATTCTGGCAAACGTCTTCATGCAACTTGTCATCTTCCTCTACCTCATGGACAACAGTGACAACACTTCATGGATGATTCTTGCCAGTCAAGGCTTCGGTATTCTCCTGGAGTTCTGGAAGATTACCAAGACGGTCGATGTCCGCCTGCGCCCTCCACCTGCAGGCTCCTACTTCTGGTTCCTGCCCTACGTGATTGTTTTCGAGGACAAGCACAAGCTCTCCGAGACCGAGCAGCAGACCAAGGAGTATGATGAGATTGCATTCCGCTACCTTTACGTCATTGCAGTGCCTCTGCTCCTCGCCTACGCTGTGTACAGCTTGATGTACAACACGCACAAGTCGTGGTACTCCTACATTATCCAGACTCTTGTGGGCAGTGTCTACGCCTACGGATTCCTCATGATGGTTCCCAGTTTGTATATCAATTACCGCCTGAAGGTCAGTTATAGCATGAAGTCAGGGCTATCAGAAGCAATATGCTAACAAGTTTATAGTCTGTCGCCCACATGCCCGGCAAAGCGATGGCATACAAGTTCCTGAACACTTTCATCGACGATCTCTTCGCGTTCACTGTCAAGATGCCCTGGCTGCACCGCTTGGCCACCCTTCGCGACGACGTCATCTTCTTCATCTGGTTGTACCAGAGCTGGAAGTACAAGGTTGACTTCAAGCGTGTCAACGAGTTCGGCCAGGGAGGTGACAGCGATGAGGAGAAGGAGGCGGAGGAGGAGAAGCCTGCCGTTGAGGGCGAGAAGAAGCAGGAGACAGCTGCTAAGACTTCTGGCAAGGACAACTCCGACAAGGCTTCCACTCGCAAGAGAAAGTAGTGGTTGGCTCCCCGAATCCGGTATTGCAAATGTTCTCAATGTGGATGATCGCGTCTTGCATGCCTGAGCTCGCTTTGAGTTATTTTGGATTAGACAAAGCGACTTACCAACACCCATTCGTTCGTATTGATGTTGGAAGACGCTATTTAATTGAATTTGAGGATTCCCGGAAACTACCAATTCTTCATGGTCTCCTAGAGTGTATTTAGTGTAACTTGTATGAATGGTTCGGTTGTGAGGGTCGTCTCATACTCCAGCTTCGCGGGCCCGTTGTTGACTGCCGCGTTGGGTTTAAGCCGATTCTCCGCGGGTCGCGCCCACGTTCTGCTTTCTATGCTCCCCGCGATCGCACCTGCGAGCTCACACTTCTCCTTGAACTTCATACAGTTATCTCGAGGCTCCTCTTGCTTTTGCGCCCGGACAGCGCAGTGCAGAGAGGTGGTTGAATTTGGCGACCGCGCGTCGACGCGCCGGCATAAGCGCATCGCTCAGGAAAGTCGGACCCGACATTCAGATGGACACCAAGACAAGTAAGGCATTTACAATTACCCACAAGACAATTTTCAGCAATGAGACGATTGCTGATCATGTTTATAGGACAAAACCGGGCAAGTGGCTTGCTTGATGCACTCGAGCATTTGGAAGCCGGTATGCAAAGGATCATATCGAAACATAAAAGAAACATGCACTAATTGATATCACAGTGGCCAATGTGCCGCCCAAGCAAAGATATACTGATGCCGGCGAGCTGGCAAACACCATTGCGTCCGACGCGTATGAGAGCGGCATTCCGCAAATCGCGCTGGGCCGCCTGCTGAAGGTTCTGACCAAGAAAAACAACCTCGACCAGGGAACCGTGACAGCACTCGTCAAGAATCTCTATCCACAGGAGCGAGTTGCTTCAAAACATGTCACCCAAGTTGTCTGTTGCCTGGGACCCAGCAAGTCCAAGCCCAGCCCGGCAACACAGGCTCTACTCGTGCGCTGGCTGATCCTCGCATACGACCTCCTCGAGGACAAAACCCATCTTGGGAAGCTGTACGCGGTGCTATTCAACCACCTGGATATGATTAGTCTGCGCAAACCACTGTGCCATCTGCTCACACTGATCACGAGGCGCAAACACGTCAAACCATTCCGGATTCAGGCTCTGATGGAACTGATCCAGAATTCTGGTGGAGATGAAAAAGAGCTTCTCGGTCTGCTCAGGATTTTCAAGAACTACTATCCTGAGATCATCATCGGAGATGTCGGTGGCTCGAAGAGAAATGCGCTATTCTTCAAGCACCCTGATCCCGAATGGTCGAGCCACGCGAAATTGCTGCAGGACCAGAACATGGACTCGATGCAGCAGTCAAGCTACCAAGTGACTCATCGGGGCACGGTGAAGAGGAGTAAGGTTGAGGTGGTCGTTCCGGTCTTGCAAACCTCACGCGTATCGAGCAAACATACGTCCCTGGAAGAGATTCGGGACGTGGCCCACTTCGTAGAGAAGATCGAGAAAATTGAACTTCCAAACCAGATTATCTCGACGCTCGGTGATGCTATGGCCCAGAAATATCTCCATTTGACCCAATCTGAAGCTGCGAGTCACCGTCTGGATGAGTGGCTGCGGAGTTTCTTAGAGGACAAATTGGAGCAAACTCGCGAAGGCATTGAGGATGAGCCGGAGGCACTGTCTTATGTTCTGAGTTTCGTTGAAGGATATGCTGCTTATACCAAGGTAAGAGTTTGCCGAACAGGCCTCTCCAATATAGACGCTGATTGATCCTAGCAACTTCTCCCATCAGTTCGATCTTTCTTGCGCTCGTATCTCCAGACGTGGAATGGTCAAGACAATCGGGAACAAATACTTCGACTATTGCGCTATCTTCCTGTTGAGTCCCTGGAATCGCTTCGCAGCGAACTTCTCTCTCCTATGGAGTCCGCTATGATGAATGGTTCTCCCAGTTCCCAAACAGCCCTGCTCGACCTGCTGGACTTTTACACTTCGCTGATTAGTGAGTGGGGCGTCAAGCTACGAAACGAACCGTCCATTTCCGAGGAATCGGCTTCTTTGAGTGAAGTTATAAAACACGCAGAGCTCCTCGCCTCTTCAACCCAGGAATTTGCAGCCATTGCCGATGGAAAACAGGACAATGCCAGACCAGCGGTTCTCTCTGTGCTGGAATTCTATAGATCTCTCGCAGACCTCTTCTCTCACGCATCTCAAAACGCCAGAATCAGATTGACAGTGCCTCTCCCTCCAACTGTCTATACAATCGCTTTTACCCCGAGCATAGCCATCATCTCCATCCTCAATTCCATTCTGGCAGGCTACAAGTCATCGTTCGAGGCTTCTCTCACATCAGAAGTCATCGAACCACTCAACCCCTCTGAACCGCTCTACGAACCGAACCTAGTCCGCCAATTCAACGGCTATGTCATGGACATGTGCAATCTCTTATGGCGGAACCGAGCCCTGAACGCAGAGGATCCCAATGCGCTCGGTTGCCTCATTCCGCACGCGAGTGTTGATGCCTTCACAAACTACATTCGAAATGTGAACGAGGCCAACCGACACTATGACCGAGAAAGTGCCTTCAATCCCAGCTTACCTTCAATATTCTCTCTCAGTCATCACGCGGCATTCTGCAACTTGTCTGCCGCCTGCTTTGCGGAGCTCGAGGAGAATCAGCAGATTCCGGATCACCGGCCGAAGCTGAGGAAGCCGGTGACTCAGAAGGCTTTGCAGGCGCTCGAGAAGGACGGAGGTGCTAAGATTACGTGGCAAGAGTATCGTGTTCATATGCTGGACTGGTTGGAAGCGATTGGAAGCAGGGGTACGAGCAACCTGATGAGAAGTACCATGAAGGCTCTGCGGAAGGAGTAATGTGTACTCCCAGGCATACGGATATCGGATCAGAGCGGAGAATTTTGACCATGAATTGTCAACTGGTTTGGTTTACTTTCGCTCTCTCTCCAAAGAACGCCATTGGAATGCTTGTCTATACAAATATGGTACATGAGCCTGCCCTGCGTGTAGCATAGGCTCTGTTTCAAATCGCGCGAATCCACATCGCATATGCCCCTCTAGAACTTCTGTGTCGAGTTCAGATAAATATCCTGAACAGTGTGATCATCACGCAAAGCACTCAAGAGATCCTCGAGATCCTTGACCTGTTCCTCATCCTGTACATCGACCAAGGTATCCGGGTTAGGATCCCAGAAGATCTCCAGTTCTTCAATTGTAAGACCCGATAGTTTTGAAAATGCTTCGCCGACGCTTTTTGTCTCAGTCGGGTCGGTGAACACGACCAGACGCTCTTTATCATCCATAGCGAGATCTGTCGCACCGGCCTCGATGGCCTGATCCAAGTAGTCGTCTGCATTTAAGCCATCTTTCTTCTCCATGGCCACCCGTCCTTTCTTCTCGAAAAGGAACGTTGTAGGTGTTACCGTGCCTCCGCCGTTCTTGATCATGTATCGAATGTCTTGCAGCACGCGCGCCTTCTGATCAGTCTGACACTCAACAACGGCAGCCACCGACCCCGGGAGCATCGCTTCAATTGTCACATTCTCTAATGCCTGTCCTGTGACACTGAGTCCCTGACCTCGGGCAATGGCAGCTTCGATCACGGTTTTGGGGATCGATGCTCGTTTCGCATTGGAGAGGGCGAGAGTCAGACGGGGATTGTACTTCGGATCGGCGCCCCATACTGAAGGAAAGACGGACGTTAGCGGTCTCCTTGGGTATGGCGTTGTTCCTGCACGTACATTGTGTAGCGCTGCTGATTTCCTTGCTCACCATCTGCCGCTCCTTGCTCTTTCCCTTGTCCTTTTTGGCCTTGTCATGCTTGATCGTGGACCATTTATTATGACCGGAGAACCAGGCGAATGATGAACTGAAACTGCGACACGAACCACAGACAGAAAGCGCGCGGGGCTGCCGTAGCAGCCTGCACCATTGAAGTGCCATATTTCGTCAAGTTGCAAAGTTGCGCTCCGCGCTGTATACATTACCCCGCGGGCCGACAGTTTCTCCGTCTCCGCGGCCACGATAAGGAGAGATGATGCTGTCAACATCTGTTGCCTGCACCTTCCTTCCACTTTGATGGGGATACTTGTTGTCCTCAAACCATATATCCAATGTCTTCCTCTGAACCCGCCCCCGTATCCTCACCACCCGAAAATGCGAACCCGGAGTTGGATGTCCCCAAGCTCCATGCGCTCCCCTCGGAGCAACAGGACCTCTACCTGCTCACATTCACCTCCGACCTAGTGCAGTTCATTTCCGGTCTCGATGCAACGCAGGTCTCAGCGCAGCAAAAATCCCTCAAGAAGGAATTGTTCAAGATCCTGACCCTCACCTCCCCCACCATCACGCGAGTCCTCCGCAATAACATCGGACGATGCTTCGGCGCAATCTTGACGAAAGGTGATCGCGGGATCCTCTTCGAGACGATTACCGATATACTCGGGGTAATGAATGCTAGCAAGAGCGAGGCGGATATCAAGACCAAGTTCGCTGCGGCGCATTGTCTGGGCGAGGTCTTTGCGACGGCTGGCGAGAGTGCGTTCATGCAGTCCAACATCGCTGTGTCTAGCACAATCAAGCTGCTCAAGTCGGCCAGCAGCCATACCGGCTTCCGTGGAGTTATATTCGCCGTGCTGCGGAAGATTGTCGTGGGCATTGGTGTGCCGATTGATGAGGCCACAGCGCGGGACATTTGGAAACAGGCGCGCAATGCGGCGACCGGTGACAAGTCCACTTTCGTGCAGGTTCATGCCTGTCGCTGTATCGAGCAGCTGATCAATATGACACCTTTCTTTGATAATACGAATGACTTCGACAACCTCAAGACTGTCATGTGGAAGGTCATTGACAGTCCGACTGCGCCGGTCAGGCATGCAGCCGCTGCTTGTCTTGGCCGCGCTCTGGTCAAACTGCACGCATCGGATGCACCAATTATGGCCGCACCGAAACCGAAGCCGAAGAAGTCCAAGAGGATGTCTAAGAAGCCAAGTGCTCGCCCGGGGGAAGAGGATGAGGACGAAATGTCCGAGTCCTCCGTTGCGAATGCCCCAGGAACTTCTAAGAAGACCGAATCGCGATTGTTCTTCCTCCTTCCGGATTTGCTGCGACAATTGTCATCGCAATATTTGAAAAGCACGACTTCCAACCGCTCGCGCGCCGGAATTTGCATGTGTTACAAATACGTATTGCGTAACTTGGGAGACAAAGTCGTCGAGGAACGCTACGGCCAGATTGCGACAAATCTGCTTGTGGAATTGATGAATCACCCGACAGTCACATACAATCGGTTCCGCCTGCTGATGACTCGGAAGTTTGTCAAATCTATCCTCGAGGATACTATCGGTCGTGAATTGCTGCGAGAGAACAGCCAGCTGAACGCCGCCAGATGGATCATCAACGAAATCCTCAAGGACTACCCTCAAGTCATTCAGGAGCGTCGAGAGCCAAGCAAATATACCTTGACAAGCGCAGTCAGCGCTCTATCATCCTTGATTTCGTCGCTTGGGTCTGCTTTCGGTGTCCACGCAGACAGCTGTAGAGATGCCTTGCTTCAAGTGCTCCCCCACCCCAGCTATACTGTTCAAGTCCACACCGCGCACTGCATGCGCAGTTTCGTGCTTGCCTGTCCTCATCAGCTTCTGTCTTGTGTCACGATCTGTATGAACAGCCTAAACCGTGAGATTGGTCAGCTTGCTACGCCGCGGCAGTCACCTCGTCGATGCGTCGGCTATGCCAATGGCCTCTCAGCGATGCTCGGCACTTCCCGTCTGCAACCGCTTTACGGTGCTGTCGACGTGTTCGCCCGCGTCTTCTCCAAGGCAACCGATCTCTTGAAGACCAGCAGCACTTCCGAGCTTCGTGTTGCGAGCACGCAGATTCAAGTCGCATGGATCCTGATTGGCGGTTTGATGCCTCTTGGGCCAAGTTTCGTCAAGATCCATCTTTCTCAGTTGATGCTGCTCTGGAAAAATGCGCTGCCCAAGCACCTGAGCAAAGAGAATTCCGCGGCGCCTGGTACTCTCGAAACTAGCTTCCTCACGCACGTGAGAGAGTGTGCTCTGAGCTCTTTGCTGGTGTTTATGGAATTCAATAGTAAACTCATCACGGCGGATGGTGCGAAGAGAATAGCCGCTATGCTGCAGAACACTGTTGAGTTCTTGGATGATCTGCCGCGCCCCAAGTCCATGGAGGATATTTCGCAACGCCTTCATCCTTCCTTGCAACTCAATGATTTCACCACTATGGTTCGCCGCCGGGTTTTGCAGTGCTTCTCGAAACTAGTGCATGTTCACCATCCCAGTCACGGGGACATCATTTCCCAGTCCAGCCTTTTGAGTCTTGCTATCTCTTCCTTTGCGGACCCGGATGCGCAGTACCGTCCACTGGAGAGTTCGATCGCAGGCTCAGCGGGTCAATTTGATGGCCTGTGGGAACTCTGCGATAACTACGGATTTGGCGTCACTGGACTTGCCAGGGAATACATACGCGCTGCGCATTCTGGATCGCACGGAAATGACAGCCCTGCTTGGTCTGCACTTGACTCTGCGGATAGAGCGGTTGATGATGCCGTGAGTACCACAGCTTAGACATGTATGACAAGAAGCTAATTGTTTTAGTTGACCTTCCCTATCGGCGAAGCCAGTGAGCACGATGCCGTTCTATTGTACAGTCTGCGAGCCGAAGAAACACCCTCTGTTGATCCTCCTATGACCGGAGTTGTCAACTCTGCAATCGACCTCTTCGCTGTTGCGATTGCTCTCCACTCGTCCAAAATTCAGGAGAGCAGTTTTGAACAGATTGCCTCATTTCTCGCTTCCCCGAGTCTACAGAGAAACCCTGGAAGAAAGGCAGCCTTGGCCGTGAACATTTCTGTGGCGCTTCTGCATGCCCTTAAAGTCGCAGTCAAGGAGACAGACTTTGTGGCTGGGAAACTGAGCACGTCCACGGACAAGACTCTGCAGGAGCTCATTCAAGTAAGAAATGCCGAGAGATATCATACTGAGAAAGTTCTGACTTGTTGCATAGAAATTCGTGATTGACACCGACCCTATCATCCGCACTATTGGCGTAGAGTCATTGGGTCGTCTTTGCGACAGCGCCGGAAACGCCTGCACCAATGCACAGGTCAATTGGCTTGTCGACACCATCGTCGAAAATCGCGAGCCAAATGCTCGAGCTGGCTGCGCCGCTGCTTTGGGGTGTATCCATTCGCAGATTGGTGGCATGGCAGCTGGTCTGCATCTAAAGACAATTGTCGGCGTACTGATGTCCCTTTGCAACGATCCTCATCCTGTCGTTCATTTCTGGGCTCTTGGTGGATTGGAGAGAGTGGCCAACACAGCCGGGTTGACATTCTCGCCATTTGCATCCAGCTCTCTTGGAATGCTTGCCCAACTCTACAATGCCGACACGCACAATGCGGAGGCGGCATCATTGGCTACTTCGAACATTGAAATGACCTTCTTGACACCCGTTGTCATCAGTCGATGCGTGGATGCACTCATCAATGTCCTGGGACCGGATCTGCAGGACGTTGCTAAGACCCGCAACCTTATTCTAACGCTACTCCGCCAGTTCCAGTTGGAGGAAAATCCTGGGTTGGTGACAGAAAGCTCCAAGTGCTTGGATCACTTCTCGCTTTATGCCTCGAACTTTGTTGATTTCTCGGGATACGTGAAGCGGTTGCAGACGGAGCTTCGCGCAGACAATTCCTTGATGCGGGACGTAGCTATCCGCGGTCTCAGCAATCTGATGAAGAGAGACGCCGCATCAGTGGTGCGCACTGCCAGTGAAACGCTTGAAGATGATATCTGGCTTGCGTTCGATGATGCTCCAGACAACAAACCACTCAAGACAATGATCCGAGAGTGGATGCAGCAGACTGCGCTCACGGAGACTGAACTATGGATTCAGCGCTGCCAGAAAATCATGACCAAGACCCGCACAAAGGTGGAACTTCCACCGTCCACTGCGGTTCAGGCTACCGCGGCGGACATTCCCGATGACGAAGTTGCCGGGTTTGCATCTGCCGTCGCCGGAGAAGGTCAAGGCGACGCTACAGGCGAGGGTGTAGCTGGCCAAGAATTGCTCAAGTGGCAGACCCGCAACTTTGCCATGAGTTGCCTTTCAGAACTTCTGGCAACAGTCCAGGAAGCTATTTTGCCAGACACGAGCATTCCGGCGGAACTCGCCCTTCAGTCTAAGGTCGGAGATATAGTCAGAATGGCATTCTCCGCTTCAACTGCCAATGTAATCGAGCTGCGCGTTTGGGGTCTAAAGATAATTGACCAAGTATTGGCTATGTTTGGCAAGACCCCCGATCCTGATTTCGCGGAAGCTTCTCTGCTGGAGCAATACCAGGCCCAGATTGGATCTGCTCTCACTCCTGCTTTTGCGGCAGACTCCTCTGCAGAACTGGCTTCCGAGGCGATTAACGTGTCCGCGACTTTCATCGCTACGGGTATCGTGACCAATGTGGACCGCATGGGAAGAATCCTCAAGCTGCTGGTTCTTGGACTTGAAAACTTCGCCAAGAACCCTGCCACTACCGAAATTGGTGATCTGAAGGGATTAAACTCAAACGCTCGAGTCATGGTCAAACTGGCCCTTTTCTCTGCATGGGCCAGGCTTCAGATTGCAAGCATTGAGCACGAATACCTCAACCAGGTGGTTCAACCTTACCTCGCTAAGCTGACTCCGCTCTGGCTTTCTTCTCTCCAGGAGTATGCCCGGCTGCGCTTTGAGCCGGACATCTCGGGTGCGCTAGGCACGAGCACACAAAGCAACGATCTAGATGAAGTTTATGCTGCGTTGAACCGCGAAACGCTCTTGAAATTCTACCAGGATACGTGGCTCAACCTCGTCGATGCAATTGCTGGCCTGGTTGAGAAGGACATTGACTTTGTATTCGATGCTTTGGATGGCAAGCTCCAACCAGCGGAGGAATCCAACGACTCTCAAAAGGAGACGGAGAAGGAGGAACCCGGCAAAGAGGTTGCAGATGACGAATCAAAAGGAAAGGGAGATGACATCAACTATCGTGAAGAGCCGGTCGCATTCTTCTTCGTCTTATTTGGGCTTGCTTTTGAATCCCTGGTCGATCAAGCAACTACAACCTCCCAGCGGTTGGAGATCCTCCAGGCTCTCAAGAGAATTTTGAGACCCATCATCTCTGGCAATGCCATTTACCAGGACGCAATCTTCTCCGAGACTATGGATACTTTCGATCGACTTGTTCTGACCGAGAGCACTCCCATCCAGACCGTCATCGTCGAGATCGCCCAGAACTTGTCGCTGGATCACCCAGCTGCCAAGAGTGATCAGGAGCGAGGCGATCATCTATCGGACGACATCGAGCAACTCTTCGAGTTGACCCGAAGCATCATCCTTGTCCTTGCTGGGATGCTTCCTAACCTGCGTGAGTCGACTCCTTTGGCTCGATTCAACGTGTCGTCGGATGATTCTCTGGCGCTCATTCGCCTGGCGCTTCGCTCCCTCGTCGATGTTGCATCGGTGTTCCCATCCATCATTCGTAATGATCTCCACGCCTGTATCCTGCACATCTTCACCACAATTCTCGCGACCGGAGTCTGCCAGACCGAAGTTGTACCGCAGGCTCTGCCCATCTTCCGACAGTTCGTCTACGGCATCACTCACACTCCTGAAGTTCCAGAGGAGGTTCCAGAGGACATCGACGTTGTTGCCTTCCAGCTGCGTGGCTGCCTCACTCGGTTCCTGACTATTCTTACCATTGCTCAACGACGGGAGTCGGATTCTTCTATGGCATGTGCTAAGAACACCCTCTTGGCCGTCACCTTCCTCCTGACGGCAGGTGGACACGTCCTCCCTCCCCAGGACCCAGTCATCAACCGCGTTCTCGATGAACTACTTGACTGTCTTCAAGACGTTGGCCTCGCCACTGTGGCCGCGAGCTGCCTTCGCTCGATTCTACTCAAGCCTAGCCCTCGCTACATGACCGACGATGTGATCTCTCGGTACCTCATCCCGCGGCTCATCGCTTTCCTTGTCGGATGCCCAACCGACAGCGGAGATGTCCCCAGCGACCCTGAGAATTCGCGCACCGTCATTGCCCGTACCCTCGTGTCGTGCGTGAACAATGCTACCTTCTCTCCCGCCGAGATGCCTGCCGCAGCTTCACTCGTCATGTCCGCTCTTCTCGCACGCGCCAAGCGGGAGGGGCAGGCGGTTCATCAGGAGTCAGCTGGCCATCTCCTTGAACTAGCCAAGGCCGACCAGATCATCTTCCGAACATTGGTAGCGAACATGAACGCGGACCAGAAATCGCTTTTGGAAGAGGTCCTCCGCAGCGCGGGCGTTGGTGCGGGAGCCGCCAAGCCAGGCGAAGCAGCAGATAACACACCACAAGCTGCGCCTAGTATTGCCCTGCGCATGGATTTCTAAACGTCGGACTTGTCCTTTGATTTCGTATATAGAAAACGACAGTGCCATTGATCGGGCTGATGAATGCGATACGACGTGATGCATAGTGTGACAGAAAATGTATAGACCATCCTGAAGGCATATAATAATGACCTTGGAATAAAAAATTTTCCATACATTCCATCAATTCATAACTACTAGGTATCTACATAGTACTTAGGGAGGCATCGACCCATGAATGTGATCACAAAAGGTTCTGCATTCCCAAGTAATGCGCCTTCTATAGACATCAGCTTCCGTTTTGGGAAGTTCGGGGCGCGCTTACATTATCCACATCAGGTGATGCCGTTTACCCTCCACTACAAACCTAACTCGAATTTCATGTCTTAGCTTCACGATCCATGCCTCAAGTTCGATAACATCCTTAGTCGCCAGACGGGTGAGGTGTTTGGCATCTCACTGCGCCCACGGTCGCTCAGCAGCACTGCGCGCATCAGGTTACTCCCTCGGGCGATATTCTGATCCCTGACAATGGGGTCTTTAGTCCCGGAATATCAGTTCCTTTCTCGCGGGCTATTATCGTTTCGCGGGAGAAGGAGGTGAAATGGGAATACAAGGATACATCAACTGGAGGATTGGGCTTCTTCACGCCGTTTCATGGGATCGGCGCAAAAGCTGAGGAACGGGAATGTTGTGGTCTGCGAGGCTGCAACAGGACGCATCTTTGAGGTTACGATGGGTGGAGAGTTGGTGTGGGAGTTTGTTGTGCCGTAGTTGCAGAATTATGGAGGGGTCATGGCGGCGGAGGAACTGGAGATGGTGAGGATTGGGTTTTCGAATCAGAGTAATGCGTTTTTTAGAGCTTATAAGTATGCTCCGGAGGAGTTGCCTTGGCTTAAGGGGCGAGGTCTTGAATGATGTTTCTATATTCGTGTTTGTGCATTGAGATTTCAGTTTTGACATGAATGAGGTGTATAGCTTGTTGGTCCGTATGTAGGGTATCAGGGTCTATTGGTAATGGTACACAATCCTTCTCGGTGGTTGAGACAGGGCTCATGGACATAAGAAATTCGGAAAATCGGTGTAAATAACATGGTCGGGAAGAAAAGGAAAGTGGTTATTTGTGCAAGAGAGAGATCTCAGCCTAAGGATTCGCCGAGGTGAGCTTCGGGCTGCACGTCCGTCTGGATTCCAGCATCATGGACGACACGAGTCTCCTTTGTGACTTGATTGTCGACAGGCTTCTCGACCACTTCAACCTTTGGCGAATCGGGCACCTTGCGAGTGGAAGCGTACTTGAGAAAAACGATGATCATGACTAAAAAGGCAGTCAGTTAGAGACATTCAAGCCAATATGAAAAACGAGAAACTCACAGGCACAGGTGGCAATCGTTAAAGCAGCCCGTCTGGTCAAGATCCATCGCAAGCCTTCGATCTCACTCTTGCCGTCACTAGTGAGTGATACAGTAATCTTGTAGTTCAACTCCTGAACCGAAGTGTCGATGGCTCGCTGCTGCTCTCGGGTGGCCATCTTGTGATCGTTGAACATGCCCTTGATGTCGTCCTTCATTCCCGAGAGCTCTTGGTTGAGACGTTGAGACAGGATGTCTGCCTCATGCTCCAGCTGTGTCCGCGAAGCCCGCTGTCTCTGCACCTCAGAGTTACGTGCAGACTGCAAAGACTGCTGAAGCTCTGAGCAAGCGGCTTTGAATAGGTACGCCTCATTCTCCATATCAGACTTAGAGGTCAGACTTTGCCTGGCGTAGTCAAGGTTGCCCTGTAGAATGGTTCGCACAGCTTTCATTATCGTAATAGCCTGATCGTTGGTATATCCACCCTTTGAAAGATCGAGGACAAGCGAGTAGGTATCGAAATGGTGCACATAGGGGGCAGGAGACAGGTGTGGCGGTTTGTTTTCCGACGTTGACGGGCCAGTTGGAGCCAGGTAGTTTGACGGAGAGGGCATGTGGTAGACTTCGTCAAAGGCGCTGTGATTCGTGTACGGAGGCATCTGCGACATCTCCTCCCCCACGTCCTTTGCCGACGACGTTGAAGACCCGGGGGAGACCTCCGCATGGTTGCTCTCTTCTTCTTCCGGTATTTCCGGCTCTAGTGTGGCATGGCTTTTTGTCGATTCGGCGGCGGCTTGTTCTGAGGTGGAAGCAGCTGCGTCGTCAGCAGCCGCTTCGTTCTGAGCATCCGGTTGCTGCTCTTGCGATTGCGACTCCGCCTGCTCTGGCGGGGAAGCCCCCTCTTCGGGCTGATCAGTCACATCCTTGCCAATAGGTGTCGTGTCTCCGGTCTGCTCTGCTGGAGCATAACCAGGTCGTGTCGGAGGGGGGATATTCGGTTCAACGGCTGGTCCATAGCGGCGGTGGTAGGACTGCTGATCGTGTCGGCAGCTGGTATGGAATCTCTGGCGGGGGGTGGGGGTTCGAAAATAACGGTACGTGGTCGGCTGGCATGACCGAACGGCACGCATCCAGTTTGGGTATAGGAAAGAGAGCCTAGGGGCGACCATGGTGGGATTTGAAGAAGTCAAGAACATTTCCCGTCGGCGAAGTCTGAGTGACGTTGTCCCCCGCGGAAACCCCCATTATGTCATCCTACGCTATGATTGGCCCTTTATAACTACAGGGAAAGGAAATGTTGCAAGTGAGCTTGGACATATTTTTAGAGACGTTCGAAAGAGTTTAGAAAGATATCTTAAAAAGAGAGTGAAAAATATGTCTAGAAACATGTTCGAAGAAATACCACGGGACCCCGCCCATCAACCTTTGCTCATATATGTCAATCACCATGGCCCCTGTAGTCATGGCATCCAAGCTTCATTTTTCTGCTGAACAAACCGGACCAAACTGGAATAGAATGAACTTTCTCAGCCTGATTCACGTCACATCCATGGCTATATGCTTTCTGTCAGATCAAAAGCCCCAGTTCAAATGCTTAGATGAGGGCTGGGTGTATGCGCAGGTGCCAGCAGGAAGGACATATGCGATCAGGAAATGCACTCAGGCAGTTTAGAGTGAGAGAAAATACTAAATATCTCTAAGATGCCCGAGTTTAAAACATTTGACGGAATCCTATCCGGTCCACAGGGGCTATATTCGTTTGCAACTGCCCAGGCCCTTTCAAGGCAGTCATGCAGATTGGACAACAAGGTGCGAGCAAACAAATATACTCTTTCAAGGAAACGAATCTAAAGGGAAATGTGACATAAGTAGGCGCGTTGGTAGTTTTAGGGCGCGTCGATTTCGTCACTTCTGGCTGTTGTGGTAGGCGCGCTCACTTCTGCTCGTACTTCCTCTCGTGACTTCGTAACAACCTACACCTCCTACCGACTCCCGTTATCCTGTTCCCCTTTGCCAGTTTCCGTTTTAACCTCTCCAGTCAATTCGTTCCACATCAATTCTCCTTGTGTGCTGTCATCGACGCGTTCGAGGGACGTTTCGGCTTACTACCGATCCCAAAACTTGCTTTACCAGCACCGACATCCTTCACGATGGATGCCCCGAGAGTTCCCCTGTGTGGGCTGTTGCTCCAAAAGACTGAACCAGGTCTTCACAATTACAAGCATCTACTCTCAAGCATCGACAAGTATTACCCTCGCCTGCACGTCGGAATGCAAGATGAAGCCGTCCGGGACCAAATCTTGTTGAACCCGGCGCGAGCAATCGCGCGTCTCCAGAAATCCTTCAGCATCCTGAAAGACCAAAAGCTGTCTGCCAAAGTTGCGGAAGAGATCTTCAAAAGCACCGTTGAGGCCCTCGTCAACTCGCCGGACCACATTCTCACCCGAGAGCAAGCTATCCAGCTGGTCGGGTCCTCCCTCCCTGTCATCACCCGCTACCCAGGAGCGTACTTGCGGCTCGTCGCGGACCTCATTCTCGTATACGAAGGAATGTTTGAATACCTGGTCGCCGATGAGCAGCATAGCTCTGCCCTGAAACCATGGTTGCTTTCAAAGAAAACATACCTGGACATCCAAATCCTCTCAAACATGGTGGAAAGGCTCATTGCCATGTGTGATAAGTGCTCAGGCCATGGTGTCGCCGACGTATCGGAAAGCTGGCACAAGGCCAGAACTCTGATGTCGTCCTTGACGAGCCTGATCCAATCCCACCATGAAGAGAACCAGAAAGCTTGTCAGAAAGAGAATCTACCTCCCGTTGAGAACATGCGGGCTCTCAACCCGGATGACAAAAAGTCTAATCAGACACCTGCCGTGAAAATTCAGAAGAGCTCATTCAAGATACCCCAATCAGTTCTGGACGGTCTGGAGTCTCTGAAGGGACCCAGAATAAGCTCCGCTGGTCAGCTTGGCCATGCGCTGGACTTCATCCAGAATGAAAAGATACCCGAGATCTTACACAGATCTTTGGAGAGCTTCCCATGCAGAGTCTGTCTAGAGAGGCTGACAGGAACTGCAACTACATTTTCGGACCTACCAGGCCACGCTGATCACCTAACGTCAAGTAGCGGTCATCCAATCGACATATTCGGAAAGAAAGTGGGCCTATGGAAGGTTTTGTTGTCTGACGCCGCGACAAAAAACGCAAAGAAGCTGGCGCGGACGGGTGGCTTTCCACGTGTGGAGCAGAAGCTCAGGGAGCTGGCCAGCGGTGCATGGAAAGGGAAAGACCTCTCACATCGCATTGGCTCCAAGAAGCAAAAGCAGGAAATGCTAATTCCAGTCCTGCAAGCGCGGGTCACCCGCACCGTGTCAATTCTCTGGCAGGTTGATGTGGGATTTGAACATCAAACCCCAAGTGTGCAGCAGCAGATTGTCAAAATCTGGCAAATAACCAACTCAGATGACGAAGTTGATGCTGCCATCAACCATATTATTGACCTCCAGAGTTACTACAGCCCGGAAGCAATCCGTCTCTGTCAGCAGCGTCCCGGGCAGCAGCCCGATGGGATTTTCTTCCCGAACAAGCTGGGCTTTGTCCAGCAAAGTCATGTTCAATCGAAACCCGTGGGCGCAGCCAAGATTGATCATGCTTTGATCGAGATGTCAAGTAAGAGAACCATTAATTACCCTGGCAGGACGGAGTTTTATGAGTCATGAAACTAATTCAATTTAGACAAGTTCTACAATGTGACGGAGCCATTCCTCAAGTCCATTGTCAACATGACAGGCCGCGAAGAGTTCCCATTTGACCTCTCGCCTGAGGAGATGGAGATTGTCGGGCACTTTGATACCTCCAGCCTGATTCTTGGAAGAAGCGGTACAGGAAAGACCACATGCCTTCTTTTCAAGATACTCGCCAAATACAGAGCGAGACAGGCTATGCCTGATGAGAAGCCCATTCGCCAGGTAAGAAGCTCAAGTTTCCAGTATTTGGCCCTGAGGTACTAATAGAGCAGCTTCTCTTGACTCGATCGCCATTCTTGGCTGCAAAGCTCCAGGCTTATGTCAGAAGCCTTATTGATACGCAGTCTGAAAAAGGTTTAGATGGCGCTCCCTCCCGCAATGAGAAGCCTGAGTCCTTCTTTGCTTTGAAGGATGAGGATTTCCCGTTCGTTTGTACCTATGACCAATATTTGGATCTTCTTGAGAATACTTTCAGGTTCGTTCTCCGCTTCTCTAAAGCAAGACCAGTGGCAGCTGTCAACGTTTACTAACCATTTAATAGGCGAGCAAACCGACAAGACTTTCTGGGGAACTCTCGTCCCGGGGCCAGGTCTACAAATGCGGAGCTGCTAGCCCTCGACAAGCCTAAACTGGTTGACTTCAACATGTTCAAAACGGAGTATTGGAGCTGCCTATCTGGTATTGCTCCATCAGGATGCTCCCCTGAGCTTCTGTTTGCCGAGATCATGGGAGTCGTCAAGGGTTCGGGAATCTCCGCGAGCACCTTGATGCCCCTCTCTCGTGCCGAATATCTTTCCAAGACTTCAAAGGTCTCACCAGCCTTTGCCTCAGAGGTAGAGCGTGAAAAGGTCTACCAGTCTTTTGAACGATACGAGCGACACAAAAAGCAGCGGAACCAGCTTGATGAGTTGGATCGAGTCAGCAGTCTGTTGAAGTTGCTGAAAGGGAATACTTCGTTGGAAACATTGATTCGACAAAGTTTTGAGGAGGTCTACGTGGATGGTATTGATTCAAGCTTTCGTCTCGGGATTTGAAAATGGCTAACACTATTTCCAGAAATTCAAGACTTGCGTTGTCTCGATATTGTTCTGCTGCTGAGCTGCCTGTGTGACACTCGCGGAATCCATCTGGGTAAGTCTCCCGACGGGTTGGCGTTGAATCTTCATTAACATGTTTCAGCGGGGGATACGGCGCAGTGTATTTCGAAGGACTCTGCCTTTCGATTTCCAGAAATCAAAGCGCTCTTCTACGACTATTATGAGCTAATTTCCAAGGAGCTGAATCAACCGTCTATCGCCAAGCCCGTCCAATTCATGCTTGCCAAGAACTACCGTTCTCATCAAGGTATTCTCAGTTTTGCATCATGGGTCATGGCAATGCTGTGGAACGGCTTCCCAGAGACGATTGACAAGCTGGATCCTGAGATCGGCCAAACTGGGGGCCCCAAACCAATCATCTTTGCCGGGTTCGACTCTTCAATTCTCTCGGCTAAGATGATCGGCCTGGTCAAATTGAACGACCAGGTAGCCGACTTCGGTGCTGAGCAAGTGATTCTTGTTCGAGATGAAGCATCCAAAGACAAGCTGCAGGCTCAGATCGGAGAGATTGCCCTTGTTCTGACCATCCTAGAGAGCAAGGGTATGGAGTTCGATGATGTTCTTGTCTATGACTTCTTCGGTGGTAGTGGACTTGGGAGCAGCTACCGATGCTTGCATTTGCTTGCTCATGGGCAACTCGCAAAGTTTGACTCTCAAAAGCATGCGGTGAGTGTTGATTTGGTGCGAAGAACATGGACCATCGCTAATAGTTCGTTGAACAGGCTCTGTGCTCTGAATTGAAGGTATATTGAAATCTCTTCATTTGATATCAGTGGTTGGGCAGTAACTGACAAAAATATAATAGCATCTCTATGTTGCAGTAACAAGAGCGCGAAAGCAGCTCTGGTTTATAGAGACCGTTGAGAGCAGCGTTGGGCCAGTTCTTCAAGCACTCTCCACTGACGGGAAGGTCGACCTTGCCGAACTAGTGAGAAAGAAAGATCAAGACGTCGCTGAGAAGGTGAAAGTCCTCCGGGCAGGGGGCTCGGTGGATCCAGAGAGATGGCTGAAGCGAGCAGTACATCTTTTGCACCAGAAGAACTTTGCAGATGCCCTGTTCTGCTTCAAAAAGGCGAATGATCCTCGCGGTATTGCACATTCCCAGGCTTGGCTGTATGAGCAAGAGGGTCGATCCCGCCGGGCAGTCAATGATCTTGAGGGCTCTATTGCGAGCTATGAGAGAGCAATCGTGCTTTTCATAGAACTCGAGCTGTTCTCCGACGCTTCTGCCTGCTACCAGGCTATTGGAAGATACGACAAAGCTGCAGGTATGGACTTCGTTGATCCTACTTGCAATTCATTGAATACTAATCTAATTGATAGAAATCTGGAAGAACCAAGGGCAGCTCGACAAAGCTGCACTATTCTACGAAAAAGGCGGCCACTTCCGTGAAGCCTCAGATTGTTTTCACTCTCGTGGAGAATACGAGCAAGCAGTCGAGGTCTTGCGCCGAGGAGACGAATTTGATGAAGTCATTCATTACATCAAGCAGCATGGCCACAGGCTCAATTCTAATAGTCTCAACCGCTATTCTCGACTCTGCAACATTTTGCTGAAGCAAGGTCGAATCTCGACCGAGCTGAGGGAGACAACTATCAATCTTCTCGGGTCTGATGTTGAAAAACTATCATTTTTCAAGGAGTTTGACATGTTCGATCAGATGCGCTCACTCTACAAAGATCGTCGCAGATGGTTCGAGTATTACGAGCTGTCGGTCGCAGTTGGAGATCTGCCTGGGGCAATGGATACTCTTCTGACGCACAAGTTACTACCGGTCGTCGACAAGAAAACAGCCGAGTGCATCTTCCACTACTCTATGGCTGAGATTCTTATGTCCTATCCAGGTTTGATCGTGAGCAGACCAGAACTGGAAAAACATCTGTTGCAATCATCCCGATCGACACATTTGGAGAAAACTGCTCTTCAGTGGCTGGATGTTTTCAGCCTGATTGATACATTCAAAGAAAAGGGTGCTGAGACTACATTCAAATCGCTGGTGGCGAGCCCAATTCTCATTGACCTCTTTTGTCTCTTTGCCGTTGCCTACCAGTCTGAGATCAAGCTTCTCGACAGGTCCAAACTCATGCACCTGCCCATGGACATCGTCAACCATGCCGGTCGACTCATTCAAACCACAGACTTCAGAGATAATCAAAGTTCAGCGGAGGGTCTAATGCTCCTGTGTGGTCTGTGGAGCTCGCCAAAGAATCCCACCCAGATGATTGTGCTTCCTTGGTCCCCTCTTAGAACCCACGGAGTTCAATTGCCCGAAGATATGTTGTCGTCAGAAAGTCTGCTCAGTCAAGCGAGAATTTGGATTCAGGAGAAGTTTTCCAATACTGTTGTACACTTCGAGGAAGTTGCTTTCAATCTCTTCAAAGAGCTCTTCCCCAGGCGCTGCGGTATTTTCCTTGTCCGGGGTAAGTCAACCAGCTAACAACAGCCCCTATTTTCCTTGCATCTCTTCTCACCCTAAGATGTGTCTCCCATTAACGTCTTCCAGGATCCTGCAACAAGGCCCGTTCGGGTGACTGCCACTTCTTCCACGAAAGACCAAGCAACAATGACTGTTTCTTGAAGTTGACTTGCGTGATGAACGTTAGTGAGGTTCTTAACAGACTCAGCACCTTGTACTACCAGAGAGTCATGCCAGGTTCCTTCAGTCAGCCTTTCCTTGGAATGCGAAGACGCTGGTTACAGTTACTGCTGGATGAGCTGATCTTTGTCACCTCCTACGAACATTCACCCGACGCGATTGTCAACATGCGCACGATGCTGCGGACCAACAAAATGTTCTATGCCACCACTTCAAACCTTGAGAATCTGCTGTTCTATCGCTTAAAGGAAGAATGGCATCAGATCCACAGCTTCAGCGGCATCCTTGAGCAGGTTCAGATAGCTCACTTCCTTGGTAAGTAATTTCTTGTGTGCGTGTTGACGAACCAAACTGACTTAAATCCAACCATTTTATTAGGCCCTTGGGTTGCTTTAAGCTACACCCGTGCGCTCGCCAAAAAGAAAAGTTACATTCTGTACCGTCACCGATCCGGAATGCATCCGTTGAAGAATACCTTCAATGCCGTTCTGGCGGTGGACCAGATTCGATGGGCCATTGCAGAGGGAAGAAAAACAGATTTTGTAAAGCAGTCCCTCGCTCATGCTTACATGAATGCTGACTTAGACTTCGCAGTATTCTCGACTTAGGGAGCTCCTCATCTGCATGGAGCGCGCTGAGGCTTCTGCGTTTACGAACTTCCACAGTGTGATTGCAGTTCTCGAGTTTGTGTCAACATACATTGTGCATCGATCTCACACATCCTGATTCCTGGTCGGATTTGCTGACGGTTGTCTTTAGCTGTGTCTCGTGAACCCCAACAACGCCATCCTGTTGCCCTGGTCATGGGCTGTGCAATATCTCCCAGCGCTTTACAGAGCTCCGGTGAATGAGAACCACTTTATCCCTGAGTCGGATCGGCTCTTGCAGCTTGGACTTCTCAAGGCAACCGTTACATCAGTCTGCAAGCTTGCGGAGAGTTTGGAGCATGCCCTAGCCAAGGATGATTTCTCATTTTCCGTATTGGGTCGCAAATCCCCACCCTCGATCCAAAGGAAGCGCATCTTCGACTACCTGACCACAATCGTGTTGAATCTGGCATCTCATCCAAACAAACCTCGGGCATTGACGGAGATCTGGGAGAGGGCTCAAAGGGTATGTGTTCTATAGAAGAGACTGCTTGTAGTCGTCGTTGTATGGACAGCAGTCTGTTCTCACCTTACTTAGGAAGTTCCTTTCCGATGATACAGCAGTTTTCTAACTCTACTATTGGGTAGATCATCACTGCCACTACGCCATTGAGCTTCGTTCCCCCTGTGACGCCGAGACTTAAGGAAGCGGTCGCGCGGGAATACACTGGTTACAATGGGAAGGACAAACTGCAAGTCGTCTGTCTGGATGACAACATCAAATGCCCGTCCTGGTTGCGCGGTTTTCTTGTCCCCCCAGATCGGCACGTGAAACTCAGCACGCTTCTCGAAAGCTCATCGTCCGAAGATAAGCTTGGCCCATCGACCCTTGGAAAGGACGGTTCAGACGCAGACGAATACACCCGTCACGAGCTGGAAGTAATCACCAGTCTCCAACGTCGCTGGCGACAAGTCATGAAAGCTCTCGCCGATGCCCGCTGCCTGCGACAATCATTTGAAGGGCAGGTCTTCCTCCAGCTCTTCGGCCTGTGCCAGCAGACATTCAACACCCTCCCAGGCTCAGCCTGCGTATCAACCCGGGAACAGATCCGTCTCCGCATGCTGCTCTTCACCGACGGCGTCGATATTCTTGTGGGCATGGATACTGTGGGCACAAGCCTCCGCCGACTGAAAGAGTACTGCAGGTCTTGTTTCGAAAACCCGCGCATCACCGCGGAAGAGATCGAAGAACTCGATATGGTACATGGACAAATCCGTTCCATGGAGACCAAGCTTAGCAACGTCGCCCAGACGTGGTCGCTAAAGGGTCTGAGCACCAGCATCATCACGGTTGCTGCAACATCCCATGGTGAGAAGGCTCGCGAGGCTCAACACACTATCTGGGCTGTTCAGCAGGAGATCGAGGTCAACCGGTGCCTGGTCGATGCGGTTTCCATACACCAGGCTCCGTGAATGGAAAGAAATGAACAAAAAAAAGGGGAAGGAGGCCAAGCTGCAGCATGGCCATGTATGTTACGACTGTATGATGTACGTTGATCTACCAGGATCACGCTTTGTATGACTTAGTGTTTTATTAATGTATGAAGTTCATGTTAACTCTGAAAAATGTAGACCTGATGACGCTGGGTATCGAAATGTGTACGTATTCGTTAGCCGTTCGGCTATCTAACCACGATCAGTGCTTAATGGACATTGCATCCATTCCCATCCAGCCTAGAAGGAAAAGTAAGTAAGTAAGCCTAGAATAATGCAGATTCTCCCCCCCTCTTACCTCTTCTTTCTATCACTTTATCTAGTATAATGTTCTACTTTGAAATCAGATCCCAGTTATTAGCTACACCTTGACTACACCACCAGGGGCTATCTGAAGATCGAAAATAACAGGGCTGAAAATAGAGAAGTAAGAGAGAAAGAGAGAGCACGCTCATTAAATACCTGATGATCTGCACAGATGGTGCCATGGGTAACAAGTTTTGTCCGGCGCCTCTTTCGGTAGCTACGTCTACCTACCTACGAAGCTTAGTCCCGAACCTGGGATTTCCTATCCGTGGACTTAGGATTAAAGAAAAGAATCAAAGTCAAATCATGTCCACTCTATGCTATGCATATAACGTTACAATCGCATCTATGCCCAACCCTACCGTTCAGCCAACAATCCAAAAAGCATCTCCGTACGCTTCCAATACTCCTGCGCGAACTTCCGCACTGCCTTGACAGCCTCCGCGCTGGGAGCTGCGCTCTTCTGGATGCGGTCTGCGACGCCAGCCAGCTGGGTCGCGTCGCCTAGCATGTTTGCTAGGTACATCGCATCGAATAAGAGTTGCACTTTCCAGTCGCGGAGGAGTTCGGTGTGAGATGGTGAATTGGGTTCGGCGGTCTCGGTCTCTGTAGAGCTGTCATTGCCCTTCTCCTCGCCGTTTGGAGCGGGCTTGTCATCCTTGTTCTCGGGTTTCCAGGCTTCGAGTTCCTTGAGTGCGGAGCCGAGTGCACTCTCCAGATGCCTCTGTAGAGCTTCCTTCAACACCTTCACTGTTGATGGATCCCAGAGATCTGACCCGTTTTCATCCATCGTGGCTGTCAGGCGGCGCAGGTATTTGAATGTACCTGGTGATGGCTGCACTGGTACAGGTGGTTCACCCTCCCAGAGTGTTCTACCAGGCACGACTTTGGGCTTGCCAGTCTCGGGGTGAGATTTGAATGACGGAATGAGGGATAGGGATCCATTCTGGGCCACAATTTCCGCGGCAAGTAGCTCCTGCAGTTCGGGTACAACTTCGCTCGAGAATGTGAAGTCCTTGGCAAGGAAGTGCGTGGGAATGTCCCGACGCACAAGCCGGATGACTCTGAGCAGGAATACGGCCTTTTGGCTTGCGTGTGAGGGCCCAAATGTCTTGAACACGTCGCCAACTGATGACTTTAGGCCATCAAGCGCCTGTCGCACGGCGGAGTGGAGAGCGTCTGACAGGAAACTAGGGTCATCTTCGTTGAGTTGCGGGTTGATATCGACATCTTCATCCTCGACTTCGCCGCCGACAAGGATGTCAGTCCACTTGAGACGACGCAGAGAGTCAATGGACTCATTGATCTCCTGAATAGATGCAAGCCAAGCCTTGTAATTTTGGAGCACTGTAGACACATCTTTATCGCGACCAAGAAGCCGGTCTACGACGGTCTGTTTAAAAGCCCCAGCCCCGTTCGAGAAATCTGCATTGGTGAGATCTGGGTCCCAGAGGGAGCCGACGGCCTCGTGTTCTGTAGTGTCCCAGGTGGAAATGGCGGATGAGATTTGGTCTGCCACTTGGTCGATTTTTTGCACTTGTGCGATCAGGATCCGTTTGAGATGATCATTGAATATGTTACGAAGGCGTTCGAGGACATCGACAGAGCGGTGTGTTATGGTTGAACCCCATGATGACAGCCATAGCTCCACGGTATCAGCACGCAGCGATAAAAGTTCCGTGAAGTCGTTGCTATGCGCAAGGCTTTTCTGGCAGCCTTCGGCGATCTTGTCGAAGGCTTGCAAGGACCACTCCTTGATTGATTCCACACCCTCAGACCGGCTCATTTCACTCAACTTGATCCACGGTGTGAAGTTCTTGACACCGGGAGCAGCCCATCGACCGAAAACTTCAATCTCTAGCCCATCCAGACCGCGAATCTCCGGGTCCGAAAGAATGGGTCTTGATTTCAGTTTCGAGAGAACATCGGAGAATTGACGTGACCGCAGCACTTTTGAGGTCTGCAGTGTGCAAACGAAAAGCTGAAGACCCTTCGGAATGTTCCCGCGCGACAGAGCCAGCTGGTTGACGATAACATTCAAGCGCACCTGGTGGAAGTGGTGGATGGCATCATCTGAGGAAGAAGTCGTGGCGAGGCAGTATGCTGCCAGAGACTCAACGATGCTATCCTCAGTGGCATTCATGGAAGCCAGGCGTTTGTCAATCCGTTTCAACAGGGCTTGGTGCAGAGATGCCAATTGATTGCGGAGGTCTTCAAGGAACGGCGGGGTGTTCTCGTGTTGCGAAAGGGTCTTGTGCAATAAACGTGAAACAACCATAATCTTTGCCACGAGCAATAGCGACGCCCGTCTGCGCAGTAGTCTTGCGATAGATGTAGTACAACGATGGAGAAGCGCAAGTTGGGTGCCAAAAGCGTGCTTGTCGGCGTCTGCCGATACGTTAGCAAATGCTAATTGCAAGGCCTTCAACGCTCATACCATTCTCTGCAGCATCACTCTTGATCTGCCGCGCATGCTGGTGCTTCTTCTCAACAAGTCGCGGGTTGCATCGCCGTCCAACATCCGTTAGAATGGACTCCACATCCTGGATCTTCTTGTTCATAGAAACAATAGTCTCGGCCGTTCCAACGAGCTCTCTATATCGGGTCCTAGAGGCACATAACAGCGTTAGCAAGCCTGCAGCATCTCCGGCGCGAAATACTTGCCCCACGAGAGCTCGGAGCTTCTCCTTATTGCTCGCGATATCCCGGCGCAATTCCTGCTCCACACGCCGAACCGTGGGAATCGGGTACTGGAATGCATCGTGCCATGACTTCAGGCTCTGGGGATCCGGGGCCTCAGGGGCCATGCTGAATGGGCGTTGCTAGGTAGAAACTCGAAGCGCGCGTTCAGACCGAATCAGCGTCGGTGCCTGAGACCTGAGGCGGTTTGCTGATTCAGCTATCGTTATCGGCAGGTGACTCAAATAGAAAATCGTCCCCGCGATTCCCCTCCATTCAACTTATATTTTTCAGTCGAATTATTCAGTGATGCCCTTTATGGACCCAGAGGCTGTTCCGGTGGAATCTTCTGGTGATTCTCTGCCAGACCGACTCCCTTTCCCACCCGTCACATATTCCCACATCTTGCACTGCTCATATCATGACTGGCATGCTCGGTATGTCAATGCATACTTAACAATATATTCCCACAGGTTTGTCTAATTCTTCTACTAGATACCGTGCACTTGCTCCGAGGTCCCGCCTCATTCCCCTCCCAGCCTCATTCATCAACTACCTCCGCGCCGACGGCATAGTCCTCCCACCCGAACCCACCCGCCCAACAGACGATGACGACTACGACACCTTCTCCGACTCGGGCGAGGAGGAAGAAGACCCATCAACAGAATGGCCAGAAATACACACCCAGATCAAAGACACAATCAACGAATTCGGCAAAGTCACACCAAAACTAAACTGGAGCGCCCCCAAAGACGCAACCTTCATGTCCGCCACAAACGACATGCAATGCCAGACACCGAACGACATCTATCTTCTCCTCAAAAGCAGCGACTTCATTACCCATGACCTAGATCACCCCTTCGACGACTGCGTTCCCGACCCCACAAACGGTACAAACGGCCACTCCGAAGCCGAGCCCGTACTTCCGGAAGTGCCGTACCACTTGGTCCTCCGCAAATACGCCAATTTCAACCCGTCTCTTGAGTTCAGATGCTTTGTGCGCAACCGCAAGCTGCTGTGTATGTGTCAGCGTGACCAGAACCATTTCGACTTCCTTTTCGACATGCGTGATATGCTGCGTTCTCGCATCCAGTCATTCTTTGATGAGAAGTTGCGGGATTCATTCCCGGATCCGAATTTCACGTTCGATGTTTATATCCCTGCGCCGCATCAGCGCGTCTGGTTGGTTGATATCAATCCGTGGGCGCAGCGGACGGATCCCTTGCTATTTAGCTGGTTGGAGATCCTGCGCATGAAAGATCCCATTGGGTTTGAGGAGGAGGGTGAAGACGACTTGAGTGGAGGGTTCGTACGCATTTCTTTGCGGGATGGGAGTGTTATGACTCCCGGCTCGGCGGAGACTGGGGGCGATGAGGACTCGGGCGAGTCTGAAGACGAGGCCGAAGATGCTGTCGCTGAGGGTGATGATGATATGGCACCCTTCTTGCCTGAATTCCGCTTGATCAAGAAGAATGATCCGGAGGCTTATGCTTTCAACACTCCGCAGTACTCGGCTCATAAGGTGCCCAGGGAACTTGTCGACGCTTCGCTGGCTGGGCCTGCCGGAATGAGCGAGTTCATGGGCAGGTGGCAGGATATCTTGCAGCAGCAAATGCGTGAAGATCAGCAAGCTGGCGACTCCGAGTAGATGTCCGGTGGGATAGAGGCGTTCAATTGCTCTGGTTGTGGGGTGATATAAGGATTGAAAAGTGCATTTCTGGAGAATCAACCATCTCGATCATCTCATGTATCAAATACTTGACTTATATTATGGAATTATCCTTCCGAGAACATAAAGAGAACATAAATGCAATACCTGCAGATTCAATAGGGATGGTCGAGAGTCTAAAGCCCCGAAACTATGTACAGAATGAAGACCCTAAAGTAGAAATCCGCCATGCTACGAATCGAGTTCAAAGCTTATGCTTCTTCTCCCCAGAAGCCAACTTACGGAACTCCTCCTGCGGCACGCCCCCAAGGAAGCGCTCAAGACCCATGAACGCCTCAACGCCATTCTGACGATCCAGAATCTCCCTCTCAGGCCGACGAACCAGCTCCTTAATCTTCAACAAACTCGACTGGTTCAGATGAGTTCCCAGGCGCTCATCAACCTCAACAAGAACATTCTTCAAGAAGCCCGCCGAATCGTTCTTGTCCCCCGAAGGCGCAGTCACAACCTTGTTCACAAAGCCAGTCGCAACGAGCTCATCGCAGGTAATCCGCTTGCTCATGATCAGCGCCTCGTTGGCCTTGGCGATTCCCAATCTCTCGACGAATGCGCGGCTGGCGCCGCCTTCGGCGACGAGACCCAGGGATGAGAAGGGGGTTAGAAGGAAGGCGTGCGGGGCAGCATAGATGAAGTCAGCGTGAGCGATTAGGGCTGCAGAAAGGCCGACGGCTGGGCCATTCAGGGCGACAACTAGGATCTTGCTGTGATTGTAGAAGGTGCGAGTTACGTCCACGTTGTTGGAGACAAAGCTGCGGACTAGTTCGCGACGGACACTTGAGCTCAGGTCTCCACTAGGACGGGAGCTGGTCACGTCTGCGCCGCTGTTTGGATGCCGTTAGCTTTTTGTTGTAGTAAGATGTAGAGGATTGTTTGTTGATCGGGTGGTTAGACGTACGCAGAGAAGAACCGACCGGTTCCGGTGAGCACGGTGATGTAGATATCATCGCGCTGGTCAATCTCTCGTAGCCGCTCGCCGAGGAGGTAATAAAGATCCTGGTTGAGGGCATTCAGCTTGTCGGGCCGATTGAGAGTAACGATCGCAACGCGATCTTGGTAGGTGAGAGTGATGAGCTGTTCGTTTGACATTCTGGTAGTAAATTGAATTTTTTTTGGAATCAATTGGGAGGATGATCAGTCTGGGACCGGGGCAGGCCCATTAGACCGAATATAACTTATACTCTCACTTCGAGCCCTGAAGCGGACTTGCGGGGAGCCGAGGCCCGCGGCAGATCAGGTGATCACGGCTGTTTGCACTATTTGGCTGAATGAATAATCGGCCCGTGACTGGGTATCGATCATTCCAATTGCATGACCGGTTGTCCTGTACACGGGCAGATCTCGAGTCCAAGAGCGCAGTTCGATTGAATACCCCACCCTGACACTATTCAAGGGGTATACAAACCTACCACAATGTCGTCCATCCTCCGCAGACTCCAGGGCGGCAACCTGGAAGTTTTCAAGGTACGTCAAACAAACTCGTCTCAAAACCCCGAGCACTTCCCTACTGGCCTCTCATTCGAAATTTGAATCCCCCTGACCAAACAGCAATCCGATGGACCCGCCGCTAACCCAAGCTATAGTTCGGCGTGTACATCCTCTTCCCAATCGGCTGGATGTACTACTTCGGCACGAATCTCGACGACCGCTTCAAAGTGAAGGGCTTCTGGCCCACCGAAGAGCAATCGCACAAGATCCCGCTCGATAAGGAGGAAATCGATAAGGAGCTGGCGCGCATGCGCATGGCGGATAGTCTGCGACGGGAGCGCGAGGCAGCGCAGGCTCAGGCCCAGCAGGCGAGCAGTGAGCAATGAGGACTATCGGCTTGTTGGATACGTTGAGGAGAAGAGCAGAAAGGCAGCAGACGGGGAATCGCTACGACGGCATGGCGCCGAGAACGACTTTAACGGCTTTGTTTTCTCCGCCTGCGCCTCGAGCATCTCCATTGATATCGGGTTACACTGGGAGGGGTAACATGTACAACACTCTACTCTGGGCATATTTGGAGTTCTAGGATGGGGTTTCATGATCTGGATATTTTTTTTTCTTGTCTATATCATTCCGATTTGTGCATTTGATGCACTCCCCGTTGATTAAAAATTATGTGCAAATACCAGGCCACTCTACCAATCGTGATCACGCCATACACAGAAGAGTATCAATTGAAGATAAAACTCGGCTGGAAGGAATGATCATGCAATGCGTGCGGACGGGGAAAACCGCGCTGTAGAAACGGAGGTGCGGAGGCATTTCGTTACCGATAAAAGATGTCCAACTCTCGCTCACAATCAAACATGGAAAACGCCCAGGATACGCCAGGAGACATGAAAACAGGGGCGAGCATCCGATTTTAATAACAATTGGAAGACGGCTCGTCCCGGGTAATGGCCCCAATTCTCCGCAACCCCCCCAACTCCCCAGCTTATTCACATGGCGACTCACAGTTCGGCGAGTCGCGGCATCGTCGTCGTCGTCGCGGCTGTGTTCTTGGCCGTCTCGTAGACTACCTCCAAGGATCGTGTGGCGCTCTCACCGAATACGGAGGTCATGGAGGACAGGCGCGAGGAGATGAAGGGCCGCTCGCCGACGGCGTAGTAGTACATGTGCGCGTAAATAGAGCGGAGGTGGTCGGGCAGGTAGATGTAGATTCCAGTGGCGATCATGGTGATGAGGGTGAGGAGCAGGGAGTCTAGACGATAGAAGTTAGTGGGTTGGTCCAGGGGCGTGGAATCGGGAGAGCAAGTTGCAGAGAGGCACATACTAAAGATGAACTTTTCCGTCGGGGTGAGCATGTAGATGGCGAAAGTCACCTCGTACTGGTAGATCTTCAACCTCACCCAGCGCACGAGGCTGGTCAAAATCCAGAGGAAGAGGGCCATTGCTGCGAGGATCGTCTGGTCGTTGGGGATGAATTGCTCGAGACTTTTACGGTCGGCGTTCGGTCGTTTTGAATCCTGTGTGAGAGACTGGCCCCTCCTGATTTGTTCCAGAGACACAGGCCGTCACAGCGATGGCTTGGCAACGCCGGTGTCTCGTTGAGCCGATACGCGCGACTTGAGTGGCTTAGCCTCGGTACTCCGAGGATAGGAGATAAGAAGCGCAGAGTAGACTGAAGTCAAGTCTCTACGCAATCATATTGATTGGAGAGATTGGGAGATGCGGAGGCCGAGGGGTGGAGTGCTGGATACGGCAATCGTTGGGAGGTGGCTGCCGGATGCTCAATGTAACTTGAGGGGGGGGAGACTGAAAGACCTCTGAAGCGTAATAATAATGGATAAGAATAAGAACAAGAACAACAATCTTAGGGAGGTTAAGGATAGTGTTCAAGGAACCGACAGAAATCCGGAGAAGGGAAGAAAAGGGATGTGAAAGTTACGAGGCCCAATGCTTCGCCACAATGTGCACTCCGTGCACAATTTCCTCCCCGAGCGCCCCCCTGTTTCAGGGTCTTCAGTGACGACGGAGTACGAATGCGAAGTTGATCATTATAGTCCATGAGTCCCACCATGTGTGCGTAAGCCTATGCATAAATAGAACGGAATTTTATTATTTGGTCGCGTGCCTCCAAGTCGCGCAAGTGCCTATACATAGATTTTTTTTCCATATCTGGGCATCGCATCAGCAATAGAAACGTTGGAAGAGTTAGCATAATTCATAATCCATAGGCACGACCATGTCTGCAAGAATAACTTCATCTCCAATTCTAAGGTCGATCACAATGGCCCCCTAGTCATTTGAAAGAGACACTCTATGATCTGAGTTATGCACCGACCACCGAGCTTATCTCTTATCGAAGCCATTCGAAAGCATCGCATCTCCAACTCCGCTCTCCAGCGCAATGCTACGCCTGCGCCCCTGGATAGGGCCATTCAACCCCTTAATACCACGATACATCTCTGTACCATTTCGCATCTTCACGCAAACCTCCTGCCTCCAGGCGAAACCGCTCCCCGCACGCCTCAAGATCAACGATGCCGACCTAACAATATTCTACCTAAAGGGCACCGGCCCCGGCGGGCAGAAGATCGTACGCCTCCCCCCAGTCCCGATCAGATACGAGGGCTAAAGCAAGCAGAATAAAACCAACTCCGCCGTCCAAATCATCCACAAACCCTCCGGCGTCGTCGTCAAATGCCAGGCGACGCGCTCCCGCTCGCAGAACGAGAAGATCGCGCGCTCGCTATTAGCGGACAGGGTCGAGGAGCGTGAGAAGGGAGACCAGAGTCGGGTTGCGCTCAAGGCGGAGGCGGCGAGGAAGAAAAAGGCTAGTAAGGTTAAGAAGGCGAAGCGGAAGTATCGAGCTTTGGAGAAGGGAGAGGGGGCTGAGGAGGGGTTGGAAGAAGGAGATGAGGGTGGAATTGAAGGGGAATGGGAAGGTGAAGGTGAAGTTGACAATGAAGGAGCGGAAAAGGTATCTAAGGGCTCGTCGGAAGCGTAGATGTTGGTCAATATCTTAACGCTTTGCACACTGTGCAGTAAATATCGATGCATTGGGATTTGGCGTTCGAGGAATACAGATATCAGTGCCAGGTGTTGATTTGGGAAAACATCGTATTATTCAAATTCGGCCCGTATGCAAGAGACGACCTCCACCCAATGGGTTGGCAGAGGATCGTCTGGTCCGATGAGTTCTCGACCAAGATTTTGACCGGTATCATTGATAAACCATTTGTGCTTCATATGATGCAATGATAATGCGTAAAGAAGGAACAGTATGCGAGCATCCATATTTCCAGATTGGAGCAAATCAATAAACGCCACGTCCGTCCCGAAAGGCCATGTAAATATCTTTGTTTCGTCAAAATTGTCCTTGATTTGGTTTGCTCGGTCCAGAAGATCAAGACAAGCTGCAATGCAGATATCGTGATGACTGTCCGAGGTGCTATTGGACAACTGTTGTAGCTGGGTAAGCACCATAGAGCCAAGTAGACATAGAATATGGCCTAGCGGGTGATCTCTGTTGGTCTTTTCGATGGTTTCGGTGGGAGCTCCAGCAGTGTCTTCGAAGCTCGTTTGTCTTTTCAAGGCACCTCGCACACCGTACGATTGTGCTTTGGTGATCAACAAGATGGAACCTTTGACAAGATTCATTACACGCAAGATCTCTGTCAAATGGCTCGAGGAGCTCGTAATGCCGGAAATGCCATGCTGTGCTATGGCAAATAGCACGATGAAACCAGAGCAAGCCAACGCAGGCTCAACCGTTGTAGATGATATGTTGCAAACTACTTTTGAGAATTGCGAGCAAGCGCTGTGACTGTAGCGCAGAGCGATTTCGGTCCAAGAGTGCCTTCGCTCAGTCTCCAGAAATGCAAGATGGAGTGCAGTAAATGCGAGCATACTATCAAGGACGAATTCATTAGTTGCGGCTATCCCCGGATAGTAAACTCGCCACTGATGGACGGTGCTAGCCTTTGAGATCGTGAGGGATGTGCTATTATAGTATTGGTGTAATAGCCTTGCCTCGAGTTGTCGGGAACTCGGGAGAAAGTGGCTTTCTTCGAGGCTCGGTGGAGTCCGGAAGAACGGGCTTGCTTTGAGGCTCGGTGGAGTCGTTTCGTTGTGACTTCCTTCTGCCGCAGATCTCTCAGAGCGAATCCGAGGATACTGGCAGTCAAGATTGCGCACTTGGCAGTGTTGGCATTTGGGAAGACCTTCGCTACACTGTTTGAGTTAACCGAGGTAAGCTTGGAGCCGGACCAACCAGCGGGAATCTACCTTGATACGCCTTTGCTTGCAACGAGTACAGCCATTTTTAGATTTTTTATGGGGTCGGCGTTGGGGCATTGTTCATAAAACGACGGTAGTGACCAGGGTCAACCGATGAAGGAGGGAGAATGAGCAATCAGCGTTGACAGAATACGGCTTTCTGCGTATACGATTCACGGAACTAATCCAGATTTGGCAGAGTACATCCACATACACTCCGGTGAGGAATATGGTTGGTCAATCCTACCGTGTACAATCTACTTGATTCTTTTGTTAGAAATTTCCATTGGGCATCTGTCAATAGTCGAGGCCAAATGCCATTCAAGATTGTATCTAAGAAATTC
The DNA here is from genome assembly GCA_027569585.1 of Penicillium silybi. NCBI lineage: Eukaryota > Fungi > Ascomycota > Eurotiomycetes > Eurotiales > Aspergillaceae > Penicillium > Penicillium silybi. The sequence continues at coordinate 47,539 of JAPDFI010000013.1, forward strand.
ATCATTGCATGCATGCCCACCCCTAGCGCAGCTGTCGCCTCGCAGAGGCGACAGCGAATTGTCGCCGTTCAACCTTTTTGTTTTTCATCAAATTAACCATCTGGGTCCCCTCGATACGAGATTAGGAAATATAACTGCCCAGCAAGGCCTTGGCCTGGTCGTCCAGACGCTCCTGTGCAAACTGCGAAATCCGGCCGTTGTGTCGCTTGTCCGCCTCCTTCAGGTAAGTACCTACCCAGCTCTTGTAATCAGTGCCGGTCTCGGGCCACGGGTCCTTGGGCTGGGCGCGGATGGTGTTCAGAGGGGTGAAGCCGACACCGAATGCCATCTCCTCCACATCCACCTCGAGGTCGTCCTTGTGGGCAACCGCGGGAGGAAGCTCAAGGAGCTTCAGCAGTGTGTTGCAGGTGAAGCCCCAGCCCTTGGCGTACCGCGTTGCGAAGGCATCGGAGTTGGCCAGGGTCTTAGTGAGGGATACCACCGCTGTCTTGCGGTCCAGGGGTCGCGCGAGCTTCTGAGTATCCTCCAGGATAACCTTGAGGTAGACGGGGGTGAAGAGGCTGCGGAGAGATTTAGCATATAAATGAACGTGGAGAACACAATGTAACTCACCCTTGCTGCACCTTCTCCGTCTCCTGCATGATGAAGTCGGGGCTGTATCCCTTGTCATCGTGGGCAGTCACGCAGTGGTAGAACCGGACGAAGCGGATCGACAGGTTCTCGGTCTTGGAGTTCTGCAGACGTTGCATGATAATCTGCATGATCATGACAAAGTACTGCTCCAACGCGGCGCTGATCGAAGTTATTAGTAGATGACCAAGACACTTATAGAATGAAAGACTTACGGAGGGAAGTTTGTAACAACTGTCTCCAAAAGATCAAAGGCGTAGCCCTCGTTAGCCTTGGTCGACAGCAATTTCTGGAAAATACCCAGAATGGGCTCAATCTGGTTGTGCTCGAGGATGTACTGAGAGCCTCGAGGGATGATCGAGGAAAGCAGCCGAACAAGGGCGGGGGTGTTTCCACGCGACTCCCACATGACAGGCATCAGGATGGGTGCAATCAGCTCTTGGTAGTAACTAGGGAGAGTTGCGGAGGGGTTGGCCTCCAGGAGCGCCGCAAACAGCTGGAAAACATAGGGCATAAATTCTGGAAATTGGGTTAGTTGCGGTCAAGATTAGGCGTTGCGTTTCTGACTGACCTTGCACATCACCTTGCAAAATGCCAGCAAAAGGCGCGTACAGAGCTTGCTCAAGCTTGTCCGGGTTGGCAGGCGCGGCATATCTAGAACACATAAGCAGCGTGCGAGATACTCGAAAACTCAAAAGAACTCACCGAATGAAAGCGCCCATGGCCTCAAAGTGGAAGTAGTAGAACCGCGGGTTGCTGGGGTTGGTGGCGATGATCTGAGTGATGGTGATAAGACGCTCCAGCACAACATCTGCGAAAGGAACCACGCCCTCCTTAATGACAACCAGGACACGCATCACACATCGCATAAGGAACTCATTCTCCTGCACCTTCTGAGGGGCTGGGTCACTTAGGATCAGCTTGAAGATGTGTTCCAGCAGATCCTTAGCCAGGGGAGTGATCTGAGTCGGGGCAATCACGGGCTGTCCCTGGGCATCAGTGAGGAACAGAGCCCGTTCCAGGGCAATTGCGGCGTATGTGTAGACAACGTAGTTGGATGAGGCCAGGTGGTTCACCAGCACAGGAAGAACACCCTGCCACTGGTCCTTGGTGATGATACTCCGGAAGTTGTACAGATATTTGATTGCATCGACCTTGAGGATGGGGTGGATACCGGCATCGGTGACCAGATCGGAGGCAAGGTTCTGCGAAAAGAAATCCGTGATGCTGACCAAGTTGTTGGTGGCAGTAACGCCGTGTGTTGAAGTGGCCACACCCTTAGCGGCAATAGCAGAGAAGAGATAAGTGGCGGTGTCCTTGGACTTCCAGTTCGAGGCCGGATCCTTGGCATATTCAGCCAGATAGTGCTCGGTGTACTTCAGAGTAACCTTAGTCACGGACTCCTCAAACTTCTCCGCCAGTCGTCGCAGGAAGTCGGTAGCAGCACGGCGCCTAGTCTCGCTGTCGGAACCTTCCAGGTCTCGTCGGATGAACTCAATCGGCTCGTCCTCAAATAGTTCTTCGTCCGACTCACGCAGGCTGACGTTGGGAAGAATGACCTTCTCGATAATCTGGCCCAAAGTTTCATCGGATTGGAAAGCAGCAGCATGCTCGGGCATACTGGCGACCGAGGTCAAGAAGTGCAGAGCTCGGCTCACCAGGATATCATACTTGGTCTCTTGGCCGATGGTGGTCAAGAAGCCCCACGAGCTCTGGATAAACTGTCCGACGAGGGGCCCGAATGCGTCCAAGAACTTCTGCACGTACAGAGTCAGGACCTCGAAAATTCCAGCACGCACATACTCCAGCAACCCAGCCTCCGTATCGTCATCGGTGTGAAGAAGTTGGTTGTCATATGTGAGATATTTGAGCAAAATCGAGGCAATCGCGGAGATATTGTCTTCGAACATAGGAGGGAGGTCGTGGCAGGAGAGATCGTAGAACAGCTTGATCATCAGGTTCAGTTGAGTAAAGCCTTGTGTCAAATTCTCTTTGTTGTTCTTGTTTGCCTCAAGATAGGCGTCCAGGCTCTAAAAGACGAGACGGGGAGTTAGAGCTTATTTCATGTGGGCAGTCTTCGCTAGGAAGGGAGACAGCCGCTCTTACCTCGAAGAGACTGAGGAACGGAGTGCCGAACTTCTCGAGCACATGGTTGATCTCCTTGTACAGCTCGTTGGATTGGAAGAGCGGGCGCCACCGCTTGAAAATGGAGTGTGCAACCTGCAGCACACCGACGTTGGTGGCTGGGTCATTCGACAGCTTCGAAACGAGATCCTGAAGGGAGGGAGAGGAACGTTAGCAAATGCAACCAAATACAGCCAACTGTACTATCTACTTACGTCCACGAGAGTATCCCAGCGTTCCCAAAAGTCACTGTCAGCGATCACACTGACAGCATCACCCAGCTGAGCCTGGATACTGGGGGGCATTGAAATCATCAAGGTGATCAACTCGCGCTTGATGGTCGCAACCTCGTCCAGCGGGAGCTTGTAGTTTCCATCCTCGTTCGTCCAGTTGCGCTTGATGAAGTTCTTGAAGCAAAGGGCACTAGCGAGGCGGATTTGGCTGGAGGCGGACTGTGACGCCGTGATCTGGAGAAGCTGTAGCGAAAAGCCGGGCTTCTGTTCTTCCTGGCGAAGGGCATTCTCGGCTGCGAAGGAGAAAACGGTCAGACATGATCCAGATCTTTTCTAGGACATTGCCCACTCACCTTCCTTGTGCTGCCTCGGGTCCAGGCTTGCCGCCAACAGAGCTCCAAGAGCCTCCGCCATTTTCACTGGGACGTGGGGTATCAACAGAGGGAGGGGGATGTCGGAAGAGAAGCAATGCGCAATGGGAGATCGGGCTGGTGGGTATGGTGAAATATTAGAGTTCACCAAGAGCGAGGTTGAACGGTAGTCAAGGAGAAATGTGAGGGCAAAAGCAGAGCTCAAAGATCATAATAAATAATAAGGGCCGCTGATAGACGGGCAGCCCACTGCGTCAACACGCTAAGCCTCATACGGCTAGTGCGTCACATGTGCGCTATTCTGCTTTTGGCGGTTGAAGAGCCTCAGGCTAAAGCCTTTCCCTAGCTTGCGGTCTGAACTTGAAAGGTTTTTACAGACGGACCAATGAGATAATATAAATGGGCTCAAATAGACGGCCATGGCCTCTCCGAGCATATTGAAATGAAAGGGAAGTTTAGAAAGATATCTTGCGGAAGTAATAAAAAAATGTCTTAAAAAGAGTTTTAAAGACGCCTAGGAAGAGGTTCAGAAGAGATAAGAGAATAATGTGTATAGGCACATTTACAATACCCCTTGGTTCCACAGAAGTTGTAATAATGCAGTGATGGATTGAATGCTCTATATAAATCAAGTTTTTCTGTCCATGCCTAATGATTGAACTCCTTCACGAAACGGCCGACCCGATCCCGTTCAGATGCTTAGATGATGATGTGGTCAACGCCATTGGCCAGCTTGTCCGCCTCGTTCGCCTGAGACACCTTCATAACCTCACCAAAGACGCCAGCAGCGGCTGAAACAAAGCCGAGGAAAGGCTTGCTAGGCGCCAGGACGCGGGAGAGATACTCCGGGTGGAACTGAACACCCACAAACCACGGGTGATTCTTCAGCTCGACTATCTCCATGCGCTCACCCTTGTCGTCCTTGCCGATAAAGTGCAACCCAGCCTCCTGCAGGCGGTCAATATACTCGGGATTCACTTCATAGCGGTGGCGGTGACGCTCGTCGACAGAAGTACGATCAAGGCCGTAGAGAGCGCGGAGCTTAGACCAGTCCGAGTCCTCCTGGAAGATGGTAGGGCGGGCTCCGAGTCTCATGGTACCTCCAAGGTTGACCTTATCGATCTCAGGCATGAAGATGATCATGGGGTGGGCGGTCCGCTCATCCAGCTCAACCGAGTTGGCGCCCTCCAGGCCACAGACGTGACGGGCATACTCGATCACGGCAATCTGCATACCCAGGCAGATTCCCAGGTAGGGGACCTTCTTCGTGCGGGCCCATTCAGCAGCGAGGATCATGCCCTCGGTGCCTCTGGTGCCAAAGCCGCCGGGCACCAAAATTCCGTTGGCGGTGGTCAGAGCATGCCACGCGGCGTGGTATTCTTGGGGGTTCTCAGCCCTCGCACTATGCTCGAGGTGCGAAGCGTCCACCCAGATAATGTTGAGCTTCTTGCGAGAAGCCATGGCAGCGTGCTCGAGTGATTTGATCACGGAAAGATAAGAGTCATGAAGACTGACATATTTTCCGACCAAGGCAATATCGACGGTGTCGAAAACGTGCTCCTGGGAGGTGGTCAATGTCTTCCACTGTTTCCAAGTGGACTGGCCCTTGGCCACCAGAGACTGAGGGAGCTCCACAGTCTGGATCTTGAGAAGATCACTCAGCACGTGCAAAAATCCCTGCTTCTCGAGGAGCAATGGGACGTGGTAGGTGGAGCTGACGTTGTGCACGCCAATGACCTGCTCGGGCTCCACCTGACAGAACATAGCGATCTTGTCGGTCGTAGCACGGTCCAGGGGCCTTTCACAGCGACAGGCAATCAGATCGGGGCTCATACCAGCTGAGCGAGCGTCACGGATAGCCTGTTGCGTGGGCTTGGTTTTGAGCTCATCCCCAATTACGGGGACAAGGCTGACATGGATTTGGACAAAGTTATTCCTGCCAGCTCGGCGACGGAGCTGACGCAGAGCTTCGACGAAAGGAGCGCTCTCAATGTCACCGAGAGTACCGCCAAGTTCAATGACACAGACATCGGGCTGCTCGTTGGATTCATCAACGGGGGTCCGAGCCACTCGCTCAATCCATTCCTGGATGGCGTCGGTCAAGTGTGGCACGATTTGGACGGTACGGCCAAGATAGTCACCGCGTCTCTCTTTGGTGATGCAGTGCGAATAGATCTTGCCAGTGGTGATGTTGTTATCTCTTCCGAGAGTAACTCCGAGGTAGCTATATAACCGATCATCAGCTTTCTGCAAGAGCGAAGGAAAAAAAGTTCCAGGGTGACTCACCGCTCATAGTTCCCGAGGTCAAGATCGGCCTCTCCACCGTCGTTCAGCACAAAAACCTCTCCATGCTCAGTCGGCGCCATGGTTCCGGCATCGACATTGAGATAGGGGTCGATTTTGATAGAAGTCACACGAGCTCCAAGGGTCTTAAGCAGCAAACCGGTACTCGAGGCAATTACGCCCTTACCGATGCCAGAGATGACACCTCCAGAGACGACGACGTACTTCATGCTGACGGTGTCAAAAAGAAAAGAGTGAAAATCCAGAAAACAGGAATCCGAAGAGAATGAATAACGGAAAAGCCCCTTTGTCAAGTATCAAATGTAGGGTGTCCTTCCTGGCTTTGCCAGGAGGGGAGGAAAGGAAAAACACTGCAGAATTGAAGCTGGAGTTACTTTCCACGCCTTCACCGCCCCCCACTTTGACTTTTTTTTCTGCTGCTCCATCAAGGCGGTGAAGATATAATGGGGCCTTATCAGGTGACTTGGGCTGGAATAACCTTCGACTCTTCTGCAACCCTCCAGCTTGTGACACCGTTGCTAGTCCTTTCGCCCGTCGAACATTTGGGAGCACTATCAGCTGGTCCTCGCTGGCCCTGTAGCTCTTGCGCATCCGTTCAGTCCATTGCTCTGCGCGGGTCCCGCTTTGACACCCGGCGCCAGATTGTACTTTTGCTGCAGTGTCTCCGAGTGTGCTGCCTTTGCCCCTGAATGCATAGTATATTCATCAGACCTTCTCATGCTGTGAAAAGCTTGTTTTGTCTTCCTTGTGATCAAAGGTGAGATCGCTTTGCCCGCCCCTCGGGTGGCATGACACAGCATACTGACTTGATTGCCTGGGATGTACAGATAAACCAGGTCTTGATTCGGACCCCATTCTGCCATTGTCAGGCGGATGTCTTCCGACGATGCTCCTTCAGCACCGCAACAGAAACCCTCTACCACCAGCTTTGTCGATGTCTTCAAGACTCTAGGTGTTGGCCGTCCGAAATCGCATTCGCCGGTATCTCTGCAAGAGAGCAATAGCGACCATACAACAGATAGTCGAGGAAACAGCCGGCTTGTGCACGGATTCGATCCAATGCATCGCGGAAGCGTCGTGTCAAGCTCCTCGGATACCCCTAGTGGTCCGGACTTCAATGCTTCTCTTCGGAACTTGTCCAACAAGCAAAATTTGGCCCAGGCTATTGAAGAGGCAGAGGCGCTGTCAAGAACCATCCCCTGGTTTACTGCGGAGCAGTCAGTAGTACTCTTGGAGGCAGCAGAGCATCTTTTGCATCATGAGGGTTCAGCGGAGGCCCAAAGGAGCGGGGCGAGGTTACTGGAAGCAATCGCAGCGCGTCAGGACCTATCTCCATCTTCGAGACGTTTGATTTTCGAGGTAATTGCTCGCCCGACTGACCCTGAATTGGTGGCCTCCCGAGTACAATCCTTGATCGCTCTATCGGATCACGGCAGAAAGTTGGATTTCACCACCACCTCCATTCTTCACATTATTGCTTTGTGGATTATGCCTCTCTACGAAACTCTCGCTGCGGCACGTAACAAAGCGAAGAGGGTGAGAGCTGCCAAACCGAACGAGCTTAGCCATGATGAAGCAGTTTTCGAGGAGCTATTCCAATTCGCGGAGGACTTGATCACTCTCCAACGCAAGCCACCGACCCAGGAAGAGATCGCACTACTTCTCACGGAAACCATCGCTGTTTGCAAGAAAACAAGCGTGGCGAGTGACATTAAAAACTCCTTGGCCGTCTTTGAGGCTATCATTGACTATGCAGATGTGCCTGATGCCAGCTTCATTCCTCTTCTGGAGGTGCTTTGCAGTATTCATGCCTCTGTTAAGTCTCTCTCCGGACCGACATCTCGGACGGTTCGCAGTCTCGCGAAGTCTCGACGACAGGCAGAAATGGTGAATACACTGCATACGTTCATGAGGGAATCATGCGCCAAGGACCAGTCACGGAATCTAAATGTTCTCCGAGGCACGATTTACGTCTTCTCTGACCTGGTTCGTGACTACGGTCAGAACGGAATGCCCCAAATTTCTTTTGGTGAATTAGTTGATTCGCTTCTAGCTATCGCTCAGAAAGACGAGGGCAAGGTTGACGCTGATGTGTTAGACTTGTGTCTAACCATATTGGAGGGCAATTTTGTCCGCATCGCTTTGGCCTGCGACTGGACAAACTTTGTCAAGCTTCTACTTTTGTGTTCTCGACGAGTCTTTAACGAATCCGAGGAGTCCGTCACTTCCTCGACTAGTCCACCGCAGCAGCCGGTCAAGAACACGCCTGATGATACCAGATCAAACATCGTTGCAAACACAACTCGGATAGCATCCGCTATTGAGGGACTGTGGGAACAACTCAACAACGAGCAGAAGCAACAGGCTACTCAGTTTTTGATGAAAGGATATGCGCACATTGAGCCATCCCAAGCCGAGCTGATCATCAACCATATGCGTCACGACAGGGTCTGCCATCCTTCCGAAGATTCGGATTGGGTGCGGCACTGCCAGGAATTGATTGAACGCTTCATCCAACCTCGAAAACAAAGCTCGGATATTCGTATCCTAGCTTTGGATACGCTCAAAGAAGCCCTTTCCGGCAATGAACGGCTACTTTTCTCGGAGGAGCATGGCTTGTTGGATCGGCTGCTTCAGGACTTTTCTACAGAACATGACCTTCTCTTCTTGGAGTCATTAGTCTCTTTCATAACGGAGCCGGCAACTCAAGTCAACGATTCCATATTCAAGCGTTTGGTGGACACCATTAGCTCTCCCATGACGAATGATTCCAACATCGGCGAGCACCGCGAAGTTTCTTCTAATTATATTTCTTCTCGTCGCACATCAACAACTAGCCTCGTGGAGCTGACTTTGTCGAATGTGTGTGCTGTGGGCCTCGTGAAGATGATGCTCCGTGCTCTGAACCTGTCTGGTACCAAGTCCGTCATCATTTTCGAGGCTCTATTGCAGATCGCACAATCTCCAGATCGTCCCACAGACTCCCGTCTAACTGTTTTGAAGCTGCTATTCCGGCTTCGGTGCGACTCTGCTGGATCTGTGACAGTAGTATCAACTTCGGAGGTTGGATTTTTGATGAATGTTCTGGGTCGTAATGTCGATGTGGGCAGCATGCTACATCCCTCTGTCGATAGTCCTACGAAGGACATACCTCTACACGATGCTTTGCCGCCTCCAGTCAATGCGAAGGTTCCTGTGAAAGAGCCACAGTCAATTGTTTCGTCCAAGTCAGCGCCGCGCGGCTCCATTTCTGCCCGTGCATCGAAGCTGACGGCTCCGGTATGGACACACTCTCTGCCGCAGGTCCTTCCAGAGCAGCCGCCTGGAGAGTCTAGCCCTCTCGTCTTCGCGTACACACAGGATGGTGCATCAACCCCAACCGAGTCCACACCGGCACAGGTTGGTGTTTTGAAGGTGAACATGTGGCTCGAAATTGTGATCGCGCTACTTCAACGAGAGACCGACTGGGATGTCTACAGCTACCTTCTCACACATCTTGGGCCCCAGCTTGCCAACAAAGACTTCTTCAACAACTCTATTCCCCAGGTCAAACTGTTGCGCAGCATTTTGTGTGACCAGGTCAAGAATGAGACATTCCATGAGCCTCCCGTGACGACTGGCCTGAAGAAGAGTGATGTGGCTGCTTGTATTTTCGATGCGCTGTGCATGCTAGTCAGCTATCATGAGCACTTCGCTAAGAGTGAGGAGGATGACCTTGTGCGAGCCTTCATGTCGGGTATCATTGGTTCCTGGGGTGCGACTTCTCGTGGGTGCATTCAGGCACTCTCACTCTGCTGTCATGAGATCCCGATGTCGGTCACCAAGTCGCTGATGAGCATTCTTGACAGGATGGCTAAAGTCATTACCATGTCGAATATTGCCGTCCACATCTTGGAGTTTTTGGCCCTGCTTGCACGCCTGCCTGATGTCTATGTCAATTTGCGGGAAGAGGAGATTCGCACCGTGTTTGGAATTTGCATCCGGTTCCTCCAGACCTCTCGGGAGCAGCGTTACAGAAGCTCGGACTCGCCTTCAGCCCGGCCTACTCAGCAACCACAGTCAAGACTTAGTGTCGGTTCACGAGAACACGCTGAAGCGACCGAGGCCCCTTCACAAGATGCCATGTCAAGCTATGTCATGACCCTGACATACAATGTGATGGTCTTCTGGTTCCTGTCTCTCAAACTTCAGGATCGGGCAAGGCATGTCAACTGGATCACTAGCCGGCTCATCTTCCGTGATGAAAATGAAAAAGAGGTGGTCGAAGAGCAAAGCCAGGTTTTCATCGACCTGATGCAGCGGGTTGCCTTCTCGGATCTTGGCGAGACCATCCCGTTCGAAACCTTCCCTCCGACCCCAGAGGATGGCCCTGTTTCGAAGAAATCCTGGGTTGTGGGCATGAGTCTTATGACTATTGAGACCGCCGGTGTATCTGGACTGACGCAAATCACGAAGCGTCAGGCATCAGGTACAACATACTCAGTGTATCAGCAGCGGACGGCCCCTGTTCTCCCGCACCAGGTACCTCCGACTGTAGATGCTCATCTGCACTCTGATACGATGCGCACAGCAATTCTGCCCAGTCACATCATGCTGCAATTGACCACCACTGCCTTCCCTACACCAACTGTGATGCAGCCCATTCCAATCCCCGAAGATGATATTACTCGACGAGCAATCAGCAGCTTTGATCGAAACGATATCGTGGACGGGCACCGGATTGGTGTTGTCTATGTCGATAAAGGCCAGACTCAGGAAGCCGAAATCCTGTCCAACACTGGGGGCTCTGCAGACTACGAGCACTTTCTCTCAGGACTGGGATTCAAAGTGTCGCTTCGAAATGCCCAGTTCAATACCCAAGGCTTATACGCCGACACTGACGGCGAGGCTACCTATGCCTGGCGAGACCGAGTGACCGAAATTGTGTATCATGTCGCGACTATGATGCCAACGGATTTTGACCATGATCCCGCATGCATCAACAAGAAACGGAACATCGGTAACAATTTTGTCACCATCGTGTTCAACCGATCCAACCTCCCCTTCAATTTCGACACGATCCCCTCTGAGTTCAACTCTATCAACATCGTCATCACGCCCTCGAGCAATGTCGCGTACGACGAAACAGGGGCTGTCAAGGGGGAGACGGACCCGGAGAAGCTTTACTATATTGTCCAAGTGGTGAGCAAGCCGGGCTTCCCCGATGTCTCCCCTGCCGCGACTCCCAAGGTTATCTCGGGCAGGAATTTGGCACCGTTTGTGCGAATCCTGGCTCTCAATGCATCCGTCTTCTCTCTCGTCTACAACAACGAGGGTGGCGAGCATGCATCTTCCTGGCGCACGCGTCTTCGCGAGATCAAAAGGGTCCGCGAACGCGCACTGGCTGCACAAGCCCAAGGCTCCGAGTCCACAGAGGGTGCCTACCCAGGCCTGCGGCGCAACACCAAAGCCAGCATCTTCTCCGAAGAGACACCCATTCGTACCCCTCCCGTCAAGACCGACTATGCCTCGGAATGGACTGCAGCCTCGGATACCAACATGCTCCAGAACCTCGACTTCTCTCGCTGGAGCCGCTGATGTTCCTTCACCCTTCCACTCACCCTTTCCTTGAATCTTGGGCTTTTCCACTCCACAAATACACCAAAAAGAAACGACCGACCTTGCCTTGCGCAATGAACGACCCCGCGACACGAATTCATGTACATCACCTTGCTTTTTGTAATGCAGCACTGCATTTGTGAATACCCCCATCCCCAAAAGTTCTGTGTTTTGCGTTGCTCTGCTCTGCTCTTTTCTCGGCAAAATGGCAGCCGGGGCTCCTGATTTCACTTTTCTGTTCAGATCAAATAGCTATATCAATGACAATGATCGTGTATGATGAGTTGTATTTCCTGGCTGTTTTTATGCTCGAGTCTCAGAGTCACGGCAACTTGTTCCGGGCTATTCGAACATCTACGTATCGAGGTGATGATATCAACTAGGCACCAGCTCCAGCAATCAACCCCTCGCAGGAAAAGAAGTACAATAAGGTTGATTCCTGCAAATCCTCTAGGCATATCACATCCAACCAACCACAAAGTTTATAAGAATGGCCCCAACCTCAGCCCCGAGGGCCATCTTCCAACCTCACCAATCCACATATATCATGGAGAAACGGCACGAGAACAGCGAAAGCCTCAAACTCCCATCAGGACGTACCCTAGCATGGAACACATACGGCACACTCCAAGACCCAGCAGCCACAATATTCTACTTCCACGGCTTCCCGGGCTGCTCCCTAGAAGCCAGCTACCTCAGCGGCTTCCTATACAAGCACAATGCGCGCTGCATCGCAATCGACCGACCGGGAATGGGCAACTCAACCCACTACTCACGCAAGATCACCGACTGGCCATCCGACGTCCTAGCTGTCGCAGACCACAAGCACATCGACCAATTCTACATCCTCGGCCTTTCAGGCGGAGCACCCTACGCTCTAGCCTGCGCTGCCGCTTACTCAATCCCAGGAGTCGGTTCCGGCCGTCTACGCGGTGTGGCCGTCGTGAGCGGGATGTATCCCACAACGCTAGGGGTAGATGGCATGCTGCCTGAACTGCGCACGCTCCTCTTCCTGGGTGCGTGGGTACCGCGATTCGCCGGGGCTCTGTTGGACTTTTTTCTAGGTCGGCCTGCGCGAGATAAGGACCCGAGGGTTCTTGAAGAGGTTATGGATAAAGCTATGGCGAGGAGGCCGGAGGTGGAGAGGGTTGTTTGGGAAGATGAGAATGTGCGCGCTGCGGCGACGGATTCGTCGAGGGGTGCGTTCAGACAGGGTGGCAAGGGGGTTGCGATGGAGTTGATGCTTTTGGGGAGGGGGTTTGGGCCTGAGGATGTGGACGGGATGGGTGTTAGGCTTTGGCATGGGAGGTTGGATCGGAATGTGCCTGTTGGGATGGCGGAACGGGCGGCGGCGCTTATGCCTGGGTGTAGGACGTGCTTTTTGGAGCGCGATGGGCATCTGAGTATGTCTTTCTGTCATGTTGAGGAGGTTTTGGAGGGTCTTCTTGGTGTTGGTAGTGCTCTTTAGCTACAGGAAGCTTGCTTTAGATTCCAGCCGGATCAAAGATGTCCGCTGTCCACTCAAAGCGCGTTCATACCTATTCTTTATATTGAATATATAGACCCGGCGAGAGTTCGAGTTTGAAACTGGGGAATTGTAGTATTGGGTATCATATAGCGGCAATTTGGTTTGAAGGGAACTATCACTACGCTTTCCAGTGAGACAATTCGAAGTTTCTGAAGTTTCTGTCGTTGAGGAAGACTTTGAAGGTCGAATGTCTCTAGTCGGGCCTAGTAGATATAGTCATTCTCTAAATCGGCTTAACCGAAACACACTTAGTAACCCTTTTCCGGCTCCTATAGTAGCTTAATTCCTAAACACGAACTATATAGTCGCATTGCATACAAACGTATCGAGCTCCTGGTACGCCTTCTCGAGGTCGTTATTGACAATGATGATATCATGGACGCCTGGGGTGTCGGCGAACTCGAGCTCGGCTCGGGCCTGGGCCAGCCTCTTCTGGATGTCCTCCTCGGTCTCAGTGCCGCGGCGTCGGAGCTGGGCCTCGAGCTCCTCTAAGCTCGGCGGCTTGATGAAGACGAAGCGTGCGTCGAGGTCGGTGTTGGCCTTTATCCGCTTGACGCCTTCTATCTCGATGTCTAGTATGACCACCAATCCCTTGGCTCTCTGGTCGGCAATAGTCTGCTTACTCGTGCCATAAGAGTGACCGCTGAAGAATGTATATTCGGCAAGGGCTTCATCGAACACGAGGGAGGAGAATTCCGCAGGCGAGACAAAATAGTAATTGACGCCCTCGACCTCCCCAGCTCGTGGTTTCCGCGTAGTGTGCGAGACCGTGGATCCAAAGGTATCACGGTGGGCGTCGGCAAGCATCTGTATAAGGGTGCCTTTACCGACGCCCGAGGGCCCAGAGATGACGATGGGTCGGAGATCTTGGAGGCGCTACTATTTTCCGGGGTGGGTTTCATGCTAGGAGCCATGTTGGGCGGCATAATAGCAAATGTCGTACTATTTGGGTGTGATAAAGGGACAAGAAGGACAGAAAAAGAAAGGAATTTGTTGCCACGAAAGAGGGGGTGGTTGTAACAAATCCTCCTAAACAAACACGACACAAAAGCCCATGGGCAAACCTTGAATGCAGACTTGAATCGAAGATGATAACGCTGCTTTTTGGTTCATACGCATAAGGAACTGTATTATTTTTTTCAAGAATGAGATGCCCCGTACATATTCAAGCGACATGATATCAGGACCGAGTTGGATATCTGGGCCACCTCTGGCGGTACTTCAATGACAAAGAAAAGCAAAGTTGCGGGCAATACCCGGGTAGCTTCATAGTCCTGTTATCTTGAATCATCTCACTAATACCGGTATCACTCCCGACCCCTTTCCCCTCCCTTCATCGGTACCATTACCGAGACATCAATACGCAAGGGTCTAAATATTGGGGAATCGTGGGCCGACAGACATCTCATGACCGAAGCCACCAAGTCCTATTGGCTCCAACTACCTCGATATCCGAATCAGGCATGAAAGAAGTATAAAGCGGCAATGAGATCCATCCCCTCTACGGGTCGTAACCCGAGAGTCTCTCGGGTCAGCCGGTATTCACAGGGTTGGACAGGGTGGAAGACAGAGAACCTGTAGTTCCGAGTATCACAATGCTGGAGCTGTGCATTCCGTGACTGATCTGGGTTAAAGCGTGCGGCTAGCGTTGGGTTCCGATACCGAATCGGGAAATCGGGAAATCGGGGCCTCGTGGTACGCTGGAACGTGATGTAGATATCCAACATGCTGCGAATGGGTATAAAGAGAGTTGCCGGATCACGTAGAATAGCTCTCAAATTTCTACACATAATTTGTTCTTGAACGTCGCACTGACCTGAGACATGGCAGCCTCCATGATGCATTACTTCCGCTTTGGCTCCGGCTCCAAAGAACCAGCCCCAGTCAAAGATAAGCCCGTGCGTGCTTTGCCCGCGTCGTGGTACACCTCACCGGAGATGTACGAGCTGGAGCGCCGGGCAATCTTCTCCAAGAGATGGCTATTCATCACCCACAGCTCACGGGTCAAGAACGCGGGCGACTGGCTGCGATTCGAGATCGCCGGGTTCGACTTCATCATTACGCGAGACCGACAGGGAGACATCAATGCCTTCCACAATGTATGCCGGCACCGCGCGTACCCAGTCATCGAGAAAGAAGGATCGGGAAATGCCAAGATCCTGGCATGTCGGTATCACGGCTGGTCGTATGGACTGAACGGCAACTTGGCCAAAGCACCGGGATATCAAGACCTGGACGGGTTTGACAAGGAGCAGAACGGGCTGTTCCGGATTCATGTCAAGGTTGACGTCAACGGGTTCGTCTGGGTGAATATGGATGCGAAGGAAAGGCCGGAAATTCCATGGGAGGAACACTTTAAGGATGTCGACCGGCAGGAGCGGTACAAAGCATACGGCTTCGACAACTACGATCTCGATCATACCTACGAGCTGGAAGGACACTACAACTGGAAAATCCTCGCGGACAACTTCAATGAATGTTACCACTGCCCAACCACGCACGCCGACATCCCCGAATTCCTAAACCTCGACTCCTTCGACAGCGATCTCAAAGACGGACATATCCAGCATCACTGCGAGTCGACACCCGAGCAACTGGCCAGAGGTCTCTACACAGCCAGCACCTACTATTTCCCCGTAACAGCCATGGTCGTTTCGTAGGTTTCCCATTTCGCCCAGGGTGAACCAACCCTTCTAACGAGATCAGACCGCACTTCATCATGATCCAAAAATTCCTCCCCAAAGGCCCCAAGAACTCAACCATGTCCTACGAAATCTACCGCAACAGAACCTCCTCCGAATCCGACTTCCGTCTGATAAGCGACATGTACGAGCGTGTCATGCGCGAAGACAAAGTCCTCTGCACCAACGCGCAGCGAAACCTCGAGCGCGGCGTCTTCGTCAACGGTCAGCTACACCCCAAGTATGAGAAGGCGCCTTTGTTTTTCCAGGAAACCTGTCGTGAGGTCGTTACGGAGCATCATGAGAGGGAGGTTGCTGAAAGCAGGGAGATTGCACCGGCAAAGCATGAGGTGGATATTGATGCGGAGGTTAGTCGGAGCGATGAGAGTCTTTGTGCTGGTCTTGCCTGCGGGAGTCAGAGGGCGGTTTTGGCTTGGTAGGTGCGTGCGTTTTTCTCTTGACGATATTGATATTGGAATACATGTAGGGAGGCATAGCGTATTGTGTTTTTCGAATGAAATTGATTTGGTTTTCAAATGTTATGTTTGGAACGTTGAAAGTTTGTTACATAGCGGGGGATTCGATGCCCGTTTCCAGCCACTGCATACGTACTTTCGGTGCCACCGGATCGTACTCGACTCGACCTCGTCTTCTACCCAATATCTCCGGGTGATACGAACGATTATTGGTCGATTTCTTCATTGATTATAAGATAGAGCTAGCAAACCAGAAAAAATGAAAATGGAAAATGTATTTGATACATGCGACTGCACGAAGCAGTTCTGTCCAAAATAGGATTGGTTTGGAGTCAACGGGGACTGAGACGTCCTTCTAAAGTGATCCTGGATCAAACCAAGGAAAATGGTTGGCAAATGCATCCAAAAAATCCAAGACCCACAAGGCATTTTCAACACATCGCTCACCAGCCAAAGATCTCTCCAACGCTGATAGTACTCCAACGCACACCAGCAACGGCAAAGACCATCAGGACGACATCAATAACGCCCAACACAGTCGCGCCCATCATGAATCTCGGACTAAAGATCCGGTACAGCATGAGATGACGCCGGAGATGGCCCGCCCACATAGTTGTGGCGAGGTTAATAGTAGCCAAGTAGAGGATATGTGTACAAGCCGCCTGGACAACATCCGAAAGGAGTCTCGTCGAGGGATTGGCCGATTTGTTCGATCCAGGCGTGGTCCGGTCATGAGTCTGCAGAGGACGTTTCCAAAGGACGGTAAGTGGGACGGCGAGGGCAGCCAGGATCTGGGCGCCGAAGGTGTTGAGAACGACCAGGAGGGGGGACCAGGGGTATATGATAGTGGAAAGAGGAATGAAAGCGGTTTCCCACTGGATGGAGCTGAGGACGGCCTGGTGGCCAGTTTTGAAGTAGTAAAAGGAGCCCAGGAGGCCGAGGACGACGGGGCCGATGGAGGAGTTTGTTAAAGTGAGGGCGTTGGTGTCGAGGATTTCGAGCAGGGAGAGAATTTGCCAGAGGAGAAGGGCGATGGCGCCTTGGCCCATGGGTTTCTGCATCAGGATGATGGCGAGGGCGAAGTTGATGACTAGGAAGAAGAAGCGGGTGCCGTAGAGGTTACCGAAGCCGAGGATTGTCACGGTTTTTCGGGGTTGTTGTTGCTGGCCAGCAATTATGGGCGCTGGGGGTGCGTTCGGGTCTTCTTGGGGTTCGCTCACGCTGATGCTGACGCAAGGTTTGCAGTAGAAGTATGCTCCGGTGCCGGCGCCCAGGGCGAGGGCGAGGACTAGTTGGGCTAGGAAGGTCCGGATGGATTTGAGGGTTTCTTTGCGTAGGGGTAGCCATTCGCCGTCGTCGGCACCTTCGAGCATCCAAAAGAGTGAAGTGATGAGGAGACCCAGGCGGAATGCGAAGCCAATCCAAAGTGTGGCGGCACCTTCATAAGACTTGGATCCCACGTAGAAGGATCGCACGACACTAGGGAGGACTAAAGTGACCAGGAAAGGGATAGCCAACTGCCAGGGGGCGGAGATGGAAGAGGTGGAGGAGGCGTAGTAGGTCGAGCGGCAGAAGGGCATTTGTTCCTCGCGGCAGAGACGAGAGAAGGATGCCACTCGGCCCAAGATCACGAATAGAACGGAATGGTACACGCCCAAGACCCGGTCGGTGGTTTGCTTCTGACGCATAGACGAGACACCAGCGCACACACCAAAAGTGGTGAGGAAGAAGAGGAGAATGTCATCTTCCCAGATGGTGTAGGAATTGGATGCAAAGCCAACGGATTGGGAGACCGTGAAGAAGACCGCGAGCCATCCCCACATACCCGTGGGCAAAGGAACGGACAAGTTCATGGACTTCTTCAGCATGGCGAAGAAGGCTCCAATCATGCTTCCAGCTGCGGCAAGTAGCACAGACAGGTCGATAACTGTCATCTCAGTGACTCCGGTCAAAGCCAAGGAAGCGCCAGCCACGGCACCAGATCCAGCGCCAATTCCAGCGAACGAGAGCAGCCGAGGCGTGAGCTCAGTGCGGTCTGCATTCATGCCACGGGCATACAACACCAACAGTGAGATACCAGAGAGCAAAAGAGCAACACCCTCAATCATACTGGGGACATCGAAGCGCGCCCAGAGCCCGCGGCACACATCCAGAGTGTGACGCTGGTACTTGCGATAGAGATCATAGCTAGTACGGGCAGCAGTCAATTTCGAAGTGAAGCTCTTCGAGGCGGTCTTGAACTCCTGGTCCGCAGCAGACCAAAGGGCGAACGACTCCTCGTCGCCACCGGCACCCCGCACCTTTACATACTCACGCTGATATCTCTTGATCTGCGCCGAGGTGAGACGGTTGACAGCCACCAAATTGGCCCAGTCATTTCCACCGGCCCCAGCAAATGCTTCCTCGATTGGAGAACCCAGGTTGTTGAACGGAATCGGCATTCCAAGGAGCAATGACAAAGTTGGGACAAGATCGATCTGAGGAACAGGACGTTCGCGCGCGCTCTTCGGCGGGAGCACTGTATCCTTGCTAGTACGGCCGAAGATGCCTCGCTTGGAGTACATCCACAAAGCAGCCTCGACCTCGTCGTCCGACTCGCCGCCGTGGTCACCCTTGATATCCATTCCGTGGTCACCCATCACGACCAGTAGGGTGTCATCGTCGAGAGCGGCGATAATGTCACGGATGACCTTGTCCATCTGCTGCAACTTGGCGGCCATGGCAGCGTGGTTGGGTCCATACCGGTGTCCGGCATGGTCCACGCCGAGGTAGTGACCAAAGATCACATCCCACCTGGTGCGATTTTCACGCTGCAGAAGCGGGAACAGATGCTCGTTGACGCCGTTGTCCACGGTGTGCAAGTCCCAGACGTTGAAGGAGTCGAACGGGTGGGTCAGGTTCTCGTGGAAGTATCCCGGGAAGAGAGCCTGCCAGGTATCATCGCCGAGATGCACCAGTGTCTTCCCGGCGTGGTATAGCTGCGCAACCAGATTATCCTCGTCGATAGCAGTGCCGGCGAAGTTAGATCCCGCGTCGATGAAAGTGGGCAGAGTTCCAGTAGTCAAACCCTTCAGTCGCTGCAGAGTAGTTGTCGGCGGGTCGGCGATGAAGGGGAGCAGGAAGGCATTGGCGGGGCTGTTGACAGCAGTTTCGTAGAGGACCGGGATGTTGTCGTGGAATAGTGTAGCTTCTTCACTCTCTGCCCAGGGGACGAATGGCACTGTAAAGTCGTAACGAAGAGCGTCGATGATAATGACAACGGCCTTGTCAAAAGATTTCTCATGCCAGCAACCTTTGCCTGTTGACCGTGCAGTAACTCCGTCGTCGAATGGAAGTACGTCACAGGAAGATTTATCTTCCAAGACCATGCGCGTAAGAAGGAATCCTTTGGTGAAGAAGTAGATGCCAGCAGCGTGCAAGAACCTGCGAGGTTTAGACCAAGGTCAGTTGCCGCGCTCACTCGAATTTGCTGTATGGGACCAGTCCCCGGACCACAGTTCAAGTAGCCCCTCCCATTGCGAAGAAACTCACAGTATCCATGCTAACACCCCCAGCACACCAAGGTGTCTGGTCTTAAACTCCCCCTCGAGCTCCAGAGCCTTTGCATCCTGGAAACCAGGCGCTTTTGTCTTTCCGGACTGATCGGAGCTGCGGGGATTGCGCGAGCCACTGGGGGACACATTACCCCCAGGTGACCCAGCAGACGCCATCTCCGATGCTTTGTTTTATATACAGTTCCACTCTCGCGGATACGTTCGGTTGTTGCGGAGGACACGAAGGGATGTGTCGTGCGTTGAGAGCGGAGGCGCCACGAACACGGGCGTTGAAAGTCTCGCAAGGGCAGGGAAGCCGGTTTCAGGCACGGATCGAGCCAATTGACCCGCCTTGAGCGCTGCTCGAAGAAAGGAGAGAATTAGAGAGCCCAGGAAAACTGGTGCGGCGGTTGGAGCGGGTGGGAGGTCGCCCCTGTCTGTGCTCCTCTAGCGGCTTCCCTTGGGTGGAAGGGGTTTAGAGGTACATGGCTCAAGGAAGGTCGTATAGAAATGAAGTGAACGAGAGTAGTGAATGTGAAAGAGCACAGATCAAATTTATCTGACGTCGCGGAACGCGGCGGGTTGGGGAGAGCTCGAGGTGCCCTTCTGATTGGTCCTGGGCCGCGGCTCGGGTACTACACACACTTGAGGATATTCTGGATATTCTATACAGGAGCGCCGAGATTGTATTATTAACGAGCTTAGATATTTGAGAAGCTACCATGATAAAGAAACGAAAAGATGTCTAGGCACTGGGTGTAGTGCCCGGAAGAGATTTGGGAATGGGCGAACGAGGCGCGAGAGTCCACTGGCTATACCTCCTTGACTTGTACATTTACGTGAGATAGAATAGATATGATAGGAAAAATTCGCCTAGAGTAGGAAGATAGGAGGACTAAGTAAATACATTATCCAGCTGCCGGGGGTGTGCCAAAGGCACATAAGAAATGGAAAGTATAGGGCAGCGTCGAAAGTAAAGAGTAAAAGACGCCGCCCGTCAAGAAAAATGAAGAAGAGGAATAAAAAGCGAAAAGAAAAGAAATTCGTCCCATGTCTCTCGGACCCTAGGGTCGTGGCAGGGCCGAGAGCAACAAGGGACCGCGGAGAAAAATGCCATGAATAACGGTGAAACAATAATCGGCAGGCCCTCGCTATACACAATCCAGCCTCGGCAGAACTCCTGAGTCGGTCACTGAGGGAGCCAACCCTTCGGAGTTGCTTGTATAGACGTAGCCGGACGACGAAACGACACAATCAGCATATGTGCAAGCCGCGCGGGCAGAATCGAGAAGTAATAGGTATATGAAAAAAAAAAAAAGAGGATTCAAGGATGTTCGCCAAGATGCTCGTCATGTTTTTGGGTCGTCGAAGAGAAAAGGTGCGATACGGAGTCGAGGCAGACACATGTCAACAGCGGGACAATCGGTCTCGAGTTCGCCCGGTTCACATTAGGAGTAGTGTTTCACTTCTCCCTTCTCCTTCAGGCCGCCCATGCGCTCGATATCCAGAGAGTGGAACCGACCGGTGTCGGTGGTCTGGTACGGAGGGAGCTCCTCATGGCAGGGTTCCAGGCCCACACTACCGGCGTCACTGATGCGTACGACGACCATACGTCCGGACTTGCGCTTGCCGGACTCGTCCTCCTCCTCGGGGAAGGTGATACGAATCTCCGGGACGGGGCTGGGCGGCGGGCTGTGAGAGTTCTCCATCAGGGAGCGTTTTTCATCGTAGACAAGAATCGAGTCGGTCTTTCCAGCGTGGATGGTTAACCGGCGTCCGGAGGTGGGGACTTGACCGTTGTGAATGGGGAGCATGGATTCCTTCTGGGCCTTGCGCTTGCGGCGGATCACGAGCAGACCGCCGACGAGAGCGAGAGCGAGCAGGACCAGAACCAGGAGGGTAATCAACAGGTCGACCATGGGAGCGGAAAGGCCATCTTGGGATTTGCTATCATCGCGGGAAACGAGCTTAGAGACGAGGTTGATCATCTTGCTGATCGCGGAGGATTTGGTCGGGGTTTGTTGGGAAAGACTGTCGTCTCAGTGGAGAGACAGCGATCGTCGAAGTGGAATTCCAAAGAGTGTCAAGGATATCATCCGGGGGGGCGTCGAGAGAAAACAGTCGCGTGGAATGAGGGCTCGAATTCAAGGTCGCGGACGTCGAGTTCGAGGGTGGTCGAGGTCGAATGAAGGATCGAAAGTCGGTAAGGAAAGAATGGATCGCAGCGCAGCTGAAAGAGTGAAGCCGACAACTGCTGGAAAAGAGGGGAAAGAATGGAGGAGGAGGGGGGTGGGAGGGCTAGAGAATGAGAATGAAGGGAAAACAGGGGAAGAAGGGGAAGAAGAAAAAGAGGGCTAGCGTCGTCCGCAGCACCCGAACAGTCCAGAACGACCGTTCGTTGCCCTCCCTTTTTATTTTTGGTTACTCTAGTCCCTTCAAGGGTTAGACTGCTGTCTGTCTGCCAACGGCCTTTGTTTGTGCCCTGCATTTCCTTTTCTTGGCTGCGGATACAACCAATAAGCAGGGCGTGGTTCCTGGGCCGCCGGTGCACCGACACCCTTTACGCGCCCTGACTCGTCACTGGCGTACTGTTGACTCCACCGACCTTTCCTGTTTGTTGCTGGTTCCCCCCTGAACCCGATTTGGAAACCCGTGGCATGCGTCCCTCATCACTACGTGGTAGACACGGATGACTTAACCGGTATGCTCGTGGCATAGCGTGAGTGTATCGGTCCGACCGTTGTTTATGCCTTGACACGGTGGCAATGGTGCAACGATGCAAGTATACAAGTCTGAGGAACGGTGGGTCATGCAATCTCTGCGACACCCATGATGCAATTGAAGTAGTCAGTGTAAACAGTCTAATTTCACTTTTGCATACACTCGTGACTGGAGTTGAGATTAAATGTTTCTCATCGTACATCGATTTGCATGAACCATGTCAACAACCCCTTTGGGATGAAAATAAACACAGTGCTCGGATACCTTTTGGACTGTGGCCTCGGATTACATCCAGACGCGATTTTTCCTCAGCACCGCGTTATGAGACCGAATGCTGCAAGCAAAAGGGAAACCTTGGAAGTACGGAATGGACTATGCTATGGGTATCGGAGGGGTGGGCTCTGGAGTATTACATCGTGTGTAGTACAAGATTGGTACTGTCGTCATCTC
The DNA here is from genome assembly GCA_027569585.1 of Penicillium silybi. NCBI lineage: Eukaryota > Fungi > Ascomycota > Eurotiomycetes > Eurotiales > Aspergillaceae > Penicillium > Penicillium silybi. The sequence goes on from JAPDFI010000013.1 coordinate 70,188, forward strand.
AGTCATCCATCTCGGATCGTCTTTCTTAACTCCAACGCCGCTCGTATAGATAGATTACCGAATTCGGAGTTTTCGTATAGATAAGAAACATGTCATAGCATCAGCGGACTCTTGCCCAGGTGGACAGAATGCGTGGCTGTGTGTTTAAGTCGTACTGCCCACGTACATGCGGTGTATATATCGTGAGCTGGCTCCAGGCAGTACATCTGACACTTCGTGCGACACGTCGATATGTTTATTCTTAGATATAACCTGTCATTCGCACAGCTGTACGCAATAAAATTGGGTAGCTTACCCTGCTAATCTGGTTCAATGTTCAGTATCCACGAATGTGCACGAGGTTGGGATCGTCTCGGGTACCCGCAGCAGACAGCGTGCCCGGGTGAGAGAGTCCCTTATCCAGACACCCATTCGACTCCAGGTATTTGCTCTTAGGAATACCTAGGTAGACCTGATACTTTTCAATGCATAATGTTGCTTCTCTAATATAGACTGGGCGGGAGACGCATAGGTATTCCCCGGTGGTGGGCATGGCACCCGGAACATGGGAAACTATATACATCCTCGCCACCCTCGGATGTAACTAGATACCGAGCAGCGCCAATTCACGACAATGTCACTCAGGAATGCCAAAAGCATCCTTGAGTGATCTGAAACTGGGGTATCGCATAAGAGTCCCCCGGGCTACCTCGACACGGAGCACACTATCGCCGAATCTCCATGCCGGATTTGATCGAGACCTCCGACATACCAGCCTGGACCACTCCACGAGTCTATCACAACACGGTCTTGATGAAGCGAGAGCAGTCTCGCCCAGGATACTTCGGGTCATTGTGCCAACCCGCAACGAGCACAACCCCCAGACCCCGCCAAGATTCATCAGTCGAAATCGCAAACGCAACCAAGAGCACGTCCCCGAACTCGTAAATTCCGTGGTCCAGTGCGAGTCAACAGAGGGAGACGACTCTTATAACCTGTCACCGAGACTCGAATCTGATAGATCACTCCTCGGTGGAGAGATCGAGCCTCGACTTCGAGCAAGAAAATACTACCCGTCGAGTTTCTGGGAAGGGGGAAACAGCCACCACCGCCCTGGAAGATGTACTACAGATGTCAGCGAACCTAGTTCGCAGCCACCAGCGAAAACAGCGGCCGAGGGCTCCACCGGGCGGGCCCCAAGACCGGTGGCAATCGGATGCAAGGCGAAGCCCCTCAGATCCGGGGAAAGATCGAAGATTTTCTGCGAGTGATGGCCTGACACCGAGTTGTGTGACCCCTGTGCAAGGATCCGGAGGTGCGGATCCTTGCTCACCTTCGCCTGTATGACTCTTCGCCGCAATGTCTCGGCCTCTTTACAACCTCACCGGGGCGAACCTTGGGAGTGCCTCGCCGGGATGAGGTCCACGCATTCGCATTGTTTTTCCCTCGCCTTTTCTCTGGTTTACCAAGCGATGCACGGAGATGCCGGTGGCGCTGCTCTTCACTGAGTGAAGCCGAAGGATCCAGGATCCAAGGATCGGCGTGACGAGAAGCAAGGGGCTGGCCGTCAATGGAACATCTACGAGCTGCGAATCACGGCCCCAAGCGCAGTATTGACGACCGAGCACGCTATTGTGAGACTCGCAGCCGGACTCCGGGATGGAACTATTTGTCTTTCTGCAATATCTTTCTCTCAAGGGGGTGAGTGAAGAGAACCGAAGGAGCCGGATCCTAGAGGAGTTGATCTGTCCTTAGCCATTGAGTTCTCGACCGGAGAAAAAGGAGAAAAAGGCCATGGCCAAAGAGGAGAAGGTAGGCCTGGAATGGCGGGCGAATCCACAGTTGGAAAGGTGGCGGGCCCAGGGCTCTTTTTGGTACACAAGAATGCCCCGTTCCGAGCTTGACCGGGCTTGTTCTGGTTCTAGCTCTCTTTTTATTTACGGAAACAAGCTTGATTCTATGTACCTTGCTCGGAGTCAGAACTAGGGTCTCCAAGTGGGTCTTGGGGCTTCGATCGGGGCCACTCGTTAACTTTGTAGTCGGAGCAGTCACTTTTTGTTTTTGCTAGTTACCGACTGTGCAGTTGGGCAGTCGCGTAATTTCCATCCTTTTTATATTTTTATTTTTTACCTGCAGATCTGTCAGGCGGGTAGGGCGACAGGCCTGAGTTTGCCGGTATGCTCTGACCCTGGAGATGATTGACCGTGGGTTTTTGGCATGTTCCCTAGTCCCCTAGCGATCCACTTGCTAGGAACTCTTGGCCGAAGGGCACTGATGGATGATTTCAGACTGTCGAGTTCAACGTCTTGAATAGGGAGGGCTGCCCAAGGGACCGGGGGCGGTTGGCTTTGATGCAGACCGTGGATGATGTGGCGGTGAACGTGTTGGTGCTGCACCGGCGATGCTCGGGGAATTTGTAGTATGAGGGAGTTGATGAATTTGATGGTAGAGAATATTTGCAGGGACGATAATCCTATAGCAAAAAGTCTAGAGAGGAGCTACCCAGTTAAGGACGGAGGCTAAAATGAAGACAGCCGATCGTGACAGTACCTTACAGCGGGTATGCGAAGCGCAAACACCAGTCTGGGCTCGCCGGTACATCTACTCTGGGCCAAAACGCCATACATTTCTAAGTACCCACCGGGGTCGACCCTGCTCGAGGCGTCATCGTCGTCTACCAAATACGTACGTACCAACAAGCGGCTGATCTCCTCAACTCTGGCAATCGCGTTTTTCTTCGCACCTTATCTATCATTTTCTGGACTTCACCTTTCTTTTTTGTCCGTGTTCTTTTTTATTACCTTTTTTCCTTTCCTCGTTTCGTGTGGCATTTTCTTCTTCCCCTTTCTAATACTCTTTTTTTCCCCCTCCTTCAACTCTCCACCTTCCAACCCTACGCCACCAAGGAAAAAAATATCCCAGAGTTGGCTGTCATGCTGGCGCCTGTGTGACAGCTGGACTACATTAATGCCGTGCTTTGTCTCTCTTCCACATTCCCATCCTACGACCCACTGAACCCTCTGCGCAACGAATCCCGCATTCCAACTATTTTTCCCGCGATCTCATCCCCTCCGTCCTTCAACCTTCCTCATCCTTCCCCCCCTTGCGCGCAATCCCATCCAGGGACCCAAAGCTCTTCCATTCTCGGGGATCGCCTCTCCACAAGGCACATGAGGACGATCGGCAAGCTGGGAGATTCCTGGGGCATGCACAGAGCACAGTAACGTCGACCTTTTACTGCGCTCCCGGCTACACACTGCAACTGCATCGACAAACGAAGGGGAGATTTTCAGTGCTTCCAATTCTTTGTCGCCTTGCATCTCCTTCCCGTTGGACCTCTTTTCCGTTTTTCTCAATCGTGACCTCCGACCTCCCCTCCTTCTCTCCTCCCACCCACCCCTTCGCTCTCCTCATATTCTGTACATGTCCTGGGCTCGTGGTTCCTGAAGAAAGAAAGGGCAACGGAAAGATTCAACTTCTGTTGTGGGCTCTGTGATCCCTTCTTGTCCCCCTCCTTTGGTGAGTTCGCCTTCTTCGCTCCTGGCCCTATATACCTTAGCTGGGGTGGTACCACCTTGTGCACACGACCCGAGCAGACCTGCTAACAAGGGCACATTCGACACAGTCTTATATTCCTTCGTGTACGCCGTTCCTGGTGCCTGGTGCCCGCTGCAAATACTGGCCGTGAATACGCCCGGCCTTGCGTGATTTAAGTGTCGACACCTCGAACTCCCTGCAAATAGTCGCCCGCCGTTCGAGTACATATCTGAATATCCTCTCCCCATCGATCGCTGTCCTGGAATGGCTTCCACCATGGCCGCCAATGCAAACAGCGTGCACAACGTGAGTGGGCGTGACGATCTGCATGCAGATCCGCCGTTGACACAACGCCAGGTACGATCGAACCGGGCTTCCAATATGGGTTCCTCCGGGATGAACAGTGACCGCTCTCGGGGTTCGAACAACAGTGTCGGGAAGGGATTCGGCAAGTCGAGCTGGAACAGCAACATCTGGGGTGACTCCAACCTGGGAGGTGGTTTCGGGGATGGTACGTGCTTGCAATGGCGTCGCGTGACGGATTTCAGCTTACAAGGTCCAGATCAACACATTAGCGAGACCGCGTTCGAAGGAAAGTCGGGTTCGGGTTCGCTGCTATCTTCGTCGGAGTCTGATGGCTGGGCTGGTCGTGCCAACCTCCCCTGGAGTACTGTCAACACATCCGGCCTCTCCATGGGCCAGAACAGAACAATGGCGACCTCTCCAATCCAGACCCGTGCCAATGATCGAAGCGCCCCGGCATTGAACGAGGCAGGTGATAGCTCCTACTTTGCTCTGCCTCGCACGACTGGAATCGGCACCTCTGCTGGCACAGCCAGCCACCGGCCTTACTTCAACGCTGGATCAGAGGGTGTCTCTCCGTCCGGAGATGGCATGTCCTTTGGTGGATTCCCTGCCCTTCGCAACGGCGACGGCCGACGACAGATGAGCTCCACCGGCCTGGGCAGCAGCCCTGTTGGGACAACCTTCCCCGTGAAGTCTGGATTCAATGGATCTCTCGATGGATCGCGACCGGAAGATATGCCCACCATGGGCATGTCATCCCTGGCCTCTGGCATTCCTGACAGCATGTCTCCTTCCCAGACGCGAAGCTCTCTTTCTCACATGTCCCACAACTCGGCCTCCTATGCTCAACGACCCGTCCACTCCGCTCACCCCTCCTACTACTCCGATAACCACAGCATCGATGGCCGCTATGGCAGCAACTCGATGGACCTTGGTGCGGGCTTCAACAAACTGCAGCTGAACGACAATGGATTCACCGGCCAGACCGCCCCGCGGCCCCCGTACGTTCCCCACGCATCCTTCGATGGCTCTCTCCCTCGGGGTAACTTCCAGAACAACGATGATGCCACCTACCAGGCACTCTCTGGCTACGGTACCGAAGGTGCGCAAGACATGCACCTGCCATATCAGCCTCGTTCTCGTGGTGCGGATACCGGCTCCATCTCTCCTTCTGACTACGCTCGCATGGACAGCCCGCTGTATGCCGGTGTCGATGCTCAGTACCGCAACTCTGGTGGGCGCATGTCCGATAACCAAGCAGCGGCTTTCGAGCGTCGCCTGCGAAACTTCCAGGACCAAGACTTTGTCCAGCCCTCGGGAAGCTCCTTCCAGCGCATGCAGATCTCGCCCTCCTACGACTACCAGGGCTATCAGCAAGCTCGTTTGAATGCCCTCCAAGGATTCTATCCTATGGCTCAATTGGGTAACCTCGGCGCAGCTGCTCTTGCGTCCCGCGCTCACCGTGAGCATGATCCCACCCAAGTCGTCCGCAGCCCCCTCTTGGAAGAATTCCGAGCCAACAGCAAGGGTAATAAGCGGTATGAGCTGAAGGACATCTATAACCACGTTGTTGAGTTCTCTGGCGATCAGCATGGCTCTCGCTTCATCCAGCAAAAGCTGGAGACCGCCAACAGCGATGAGAAGGAGCAGGTCTTCCGAGAGATCCAACCCAACTGTCTGCAGCTCATGACCGACGTTTTCGGAAACTACGTTGTCCAGAAGCTCTTTGAGCACGGCAACCAAACCCAGAAAAAGATCCTCGCCAATCAGATGCGTGGACACGTTCTCGCCCTCTCCACCCAGATGTACGGATGCCGGGTGGTTCAAAAGGCCCTCGAGCACATTCTCACGGATCAACAGGCCGCTATGGTCAAGGAGCTGGAGAACCACGTTCTCAAGTGTGTGCGTGACCAGAATGGTAACCACGTTATCCAGAAGGCTATCGAGCGTGTGCCCTCTCAGTATGTGCAGTTCATCATCAACGCCTTCCGAGGCCAGGTCAACCGCCTTGCTGCACACCCCTACGGCTGCCGCGTCATCCAGCGCATGTTGGAGCACTGTGAGGAGGTCGACCGTCAATCCATTCTGGCTGAACTTCATGCCTGCACTGCCAACCTCATCCCCGACCAGTTCGGCAACTACGTGATCCAGCACGTCATCGAGAATGGCGATGCGCAGGACCGTGATCGCATGATCCAAATCGTCATGTCGCAGCTTCTGGCCTACTCCAAGCACAAGTTTGCCAGTAACGTGGTTGAGAAGAGCATCGAGTTTGGCGACGAGAGCCAGCGCCACCACATCATCTCCACCCTGACCTCCCCCAACGACCGGGGTGAGAGCCCTCTGCTTGGCCTGATGCGTGACCAGTATGGAAACTATGTCATCCGTAAGTTCCTCTCGAGCCCCTGCATGACACCTCATACTTACTTTCTTTATAGAAAAGGTCCTCGGTCAACTGAAGGGCGCAGAGCGGGAGGCCCTCATCGAGCAGATCAAGCCTCTCCTGAGCCAGTTGAAGAAGTTCAGCTACGGCAAGCAGATTGTGGCAATCGAGAAGCTCATCTTCGACCCCAACTCTCCCGCCACTGGTCCTCTGCCTCACGCTACCTCCACCACACCCCCGAACTCTCACAAGTCCTCCCCGCAGCCCTCCAAGCGCACCATCCCCACCATGGAGCCGCCCCGGGCCTTTGTCGGCACGGCACCGCCCACTCCACCCCCGACGGACAACCAGAGCACCGTCGACGGATCACTGGAGTCCAAGGACCTTGCTAAAAGCACCGTGACTTCGGTTTCCAGTCCCGAGACAGGCAACACCGTCCCGGTCGACGTCACCAGTGCTCACTAATTCGTTGCACACCACTTACTTGCTTGCCCACATAATCCGTTCTAATGCTGATTTCCACCGGACAATTCTGCTTTATCTAATACGGGCGTATACATACAGGGAAATGGGCCCTCCGGTGGGATATATGAAGTTATCACAATGTCGTGTTCCCCATTTTCGTCACAATCCATGGCTCACGGCGCAGGAAATAGGGGTGAACTTGAATTCTTTGCTTCTTCTGCTCATGTGTTTGTGATCTCGGACCTGTCTTCTTTTCTTTTCTGATTGTTCATTTTATCCTTACGATGGTGTGTTCTTATCTATTAACCCCCCATATCACCTCTCACCATTGTCAATGCTGTTCGCTACCGGTCCGAGGACATGTTATGTTATTTGTGGATTCGGAGTCTTGTGTGTGCTTTTTTTTGTTCTTATTTTTCTGGGTGCTGCTATGGAGGGATATCGATATCGGGATTCTCGCTCACGATCTGAGGCATATGACATGGGAGATTCGGACATGGAAATACGGGGGAGAATCTTTACTTGCATCGCACGGCCCTTTGGATTTTTTCTGTTTTTTGTCCATTTTTAAAGAAAAGATGCTGCGCATATCGGAGACGGCTGTGTTTTCTTATCTTGCTGAGAGGTATACAGTTTGCAATGCAATGTGTTGCTTGTGTCTGGCCTAACCTGTACCGATATTTTGCTCATGGTTGTATTTTTCCATCAATGCTATGGCTGATAATTTGATAATGCTCCCTGGTCCTGTTGTCAAAGTTGTCAAAGTAGCGTAGCATACGTTCGAGTAGAAGCGTGGTTCGATGGTATCACGTGACTGATAAGACTGATGAAATGCGAACGCAACTCCGTGAACTTTCAACCTCCACGATTACTTTGCTCGCTACTTCCTCTGCACTCCAAGAGAACTCGAGCCTCTAGAGCTCACCCAAACACCACCTGCTCTACCGCCCCAGCACAAATTTCAAAGGGAGCAAGGGAGCAAGAACCAACCACCCCCCACCAACCTCAAAAGTCCCAATTCCACATCCACCTCGGAACATTCAAGTAACCTTCCAAAATGTCCTCCAACGTGGGCCTCACCACTCCCCGCGGCAGTGGCACCTCCGGCTACGTCCAACGAAACAGCGCATTCATAAAGCCTCGCGCCGCCGGCTACGGGGCACCCTACCCACCCGCCTCCAGCGCCAGCTTCAAGCAACGAATGCCGGACAAACAGATCCTGGAACACGACCGGATGCGCGCGATCGAAGTACAAGTAATGGAAGAGCGCGAGCGGCTAGAAGAGGAGAACGAGCGGATCGAAGAAGCGTCGGCGAAGAAGGGCAAGAAGGAGAAAGAGGAGGGGGAGGAGGAAGAGGAGAAAGTTTTGACGGAGGAGGAGATTGATGAGCGCTGCGAGGCGTTACGGCAGAAATTGATCGAGAAGTCTGAGGGGGAGAAGAAGATGGGGCCGCCTAAGAAGGGACGGAATTTGAAGAGTTATCAGGTTCATGAGCTTGCAGAGGCGAAGATTGAGGAGAGTGAGAGGTTGAGGAGGGCGTTGGGGATTAGGGAGGATCGCGATACTGGGGAGATTAGTAGTGGGAGGAGTGAGAGGAATGAGAGGAATGAGAGGAAACGCGATTGATTTCATATTTCATATCCTTGTGATCTTGATCTTTCAGAAAAAGGAGTCGGCGTTTTGGGATGGGGTTCCATTCAGGGCTCTAGGGCAGATTACAGTTGAAGCTTTATATCGCTGTGAGACGATCTGTTCACAATGACATGCATCGAATATTGAATATCCTCCGGAATTTTCGAATTTTCAGAACTTTTAGTTTTCAGAATCCCAGTCTCCCGAATCAATTCCCCCCAAAAAACTTTGAACAAGAATTCAAGAGCATCAGCTACCAGTTGCCTCACGAACGAGCTGTTTCACGTATTTTTATATCTCTGCGGAGTCATGATGCTGCTTGGAAGGATCATTGCCGACGTGCCAAGGGACAATTCCGTCTGTATGCCGCAGCTCCTGGTCGAGGAGATATAGACCGAGACCAGGTTGTTTCGAGGCCCGCACTACCTGCCGCAGAAGGTCTGCAAGATTTTTAACATGCCTTATCTCCTTGGAGAGAAATCTGCTTTGAATGACGTCTGCCAATGCACGGTCTCCTGATTTATCTGCCAGTGAGCATAGGCGTTCTAAATCCTCGAGCAGGCGCTTCTCCACGAAGAGTGCTTCTTTACAAGGCTCGATAGGCTCAATCGGACTATCGGGCCATTCAAACTTAGTAGCCTCGATCGCTGTCGGTTTGCAGCGCCCTCCACGTGAGATAAGGTATTTCTCCAGCCACTTGAAGTCAGCTAAGCACTCGGCCGCCGAGCGCTCCCAAAGCCTATATATATTAGAATCGAGGCTGTCCCATAGAGCTGCCCAAAGTCACCAAAATAATCATGGAATATTATGCTTACCGCGCGAATCCATGCAAGGATATATTGCTTCGGCAACAATCAGCAGCCAATTTTCGGAAGAAGAGCCAGCTCGTCAACTCCTGGTGAATATGACCACGGACAGACTATAGTACAAGTGCCAGGTAAGCTTTTGCAGTCTTAAGCAAATATAAGTCGAATACGGAGTGCACTTACCTCTTCGATCTCCACTGTGAATGACTCTGTGCGCACCCACTGGTCGAGATCATGCCCGGAGACATCTGCAATAATCCTCTTTGCTCCTTCTGCGTCTGACATAGTGGTATTTCGTCGTTTTCCTGGGGTTAGCAATGAATAAAATAGCTTGTGAGGGAAATTGACTATCAGCTATATATGTCGCCTACTAGGTAGCATGTTTCGTCATAAACTGCGCAGACGTATTTCTGACGACTTAATTATATCAGTGGTCCCAAGACACTTGAAAAGGACACTCCCGTAGCGAACGTATATGCTACAGTAAGATAGACTTAAAAGTGACTTACGTTGGAACAGACCTGTGAGAGCAAGAGCAGCCAAGTCCAAGTGGTTTCTACCTTGTTTTTCATAGTCGAGCTTGATTCCCTTCAAAAGTATGATTGTACCATCGCCTAAAAGCGGGCTGTAATCTGATTCATCGCTCATAGTGTGCAGATAGAGAATACCTGTCTTTGCTTTCTAACGTCAGCTATATTTGAAGCTGTGGTGTCCGGCTATTACATGGTGCGCCATCTAACCCGAGGAGATTTCCGTGGTATTTTTAAAAAACATGAATATAGAAACCACTGGCAGCGAGGGAACCATGGAACCCCACAATAAAGAGCCTTGGTCGTTCCCCTAAGATCTCTTGTTTGTTTGCAGCAGGATTGGCTTCCCGCCAGATCTTCCTGTGAGACCCTAGTTTAGTGGTACTCTTGCTGTCCAGCCAGCTGCCAAGTTTCTGCCACAGAATCCTTGAAAATGGGCAGTTTCCGAGCATTCTTAATATAGAATCGAATGAAAATGAAGACCGTCATGACGTGATGTTATACTGATGCATACATGAGGTAATCAGACGGCACTGCGCACTTGAGACACTCAAAGATTCTCGTCTGGACCTTTTCCACGCGTAGCAATGAGCTGCTGTAGTTGCGAAGATATTTGATGTCATTACATTTGATTCGACATCAGACTGTAAGTCGTAAACTTGGCAGAATACATACTAGATCCGTGGCTGATGCAACAGTCAATACGTCAGATTTCTATCACCGTAGGTATAAGATCGCTGAATTACACTCTCGTCAGCTAGAACTGTACTCCTACTTGATTATCTATATACAGTCAATTGTCTGCAATAATGGCTTCTAACAAAAACCCCGGTAACTTTGCCAACCGCCCTCACGAAGAAGTCGAAAACATCGCCCAGAAGGGTGGTCAGTCGAGCCACCGCAGTGGCTTTGCCAACATGGACCCCGACAAGCAGGTAAACTCATCATGCTATATATCTTTTACCTACATGGTATGCTAATAATCGTATGACAGAGAGACATTGCTTCTCAGGGAGGTCAAACTTCCAGTGGCAGCTTCGAACCTGGTGACCCCCGCGCTCGGGAGGCCGGCAAGAAGGGAGGCAAGGTTTCTGGCCAGTCGGCTCCAGAGGAGTAAGTCGGTGTTGGTCCGGAGATTTCTCTTAAAGACCACTCAAAGCTTCGATGTGAGGGTTGGTCGGGACGGCAAGGGTGGAGTAGTAAATAAGAATCAATGCAGTAGTGGTACGGAGGAAGTCCGCTAGGAAAGTGGCCTTCAAACCACCGACGGCTGTATATTGCACCACTCCACAGTCTTCAATAAGCGTTCAGAAAGTAGGTAAAATGTAAAGACGTACCTCCGAGTGGAATAAGGATAGTCGCCGCCGCAAAGTTCATACCGAAAATACCCTCGATGACATCTAGATGGTACACATGCCGGGCAAATCACTTCGGTTTTCTCAGACAATGGCCGTCCGCGCGGTACAGCGCAAAATAATCCAAAGGCAGTGACAGCAATTCCGCAACGAGCTGTATCTGACGGAGGTCGGCCGCTAAGACGACGTTCAGTGCACCGGGCGGATTGAGTTGTGGCAGCCGCAGCGCTGTGATGGGCTCGTATTGCTTTAGACTGACCTCATTCTCGCTGCATACTGCCGAAAAGCTCGTCAGTCTTAGAAAGCTCGGAGTGGAGCTCAGGGCTATTCGTTGACTCCAGGCTTCGATATAAAAAAAAGAATTTAATGCATGACAAAGCTAGACTGGATATCATAATCTGATCGATACTCAAGATTCACGCAACGAACTTCTCAATAACCCAGCCCTCCCTGGGATCTTTCCGTTGTATAACCTTCTTCGCCGGCAAAGGCCAGCCAGTCCCACCAGCATCACCCACAAGACTCGGAATAACCCAACAAGACCTTCGCTGCGGGATACCCTCGAACACCTCCGTCTTCCCAATCGGCTTCCCATACTCAATCAGCGGAGTGTCATGCGCAATAGCAGCAAGCTGTAGTCCACTGGGTGTAACGAGCGGGAACATTCTAATCTTAGGCGTTTGGCCCGCGACCAGCGAGGAAGACTGCTGTAGATGCGAGTAGATGATATACTGCGGCATCTCCTTAGGCGAGAGCTTGGAAAGGATGGAAGTCGGATGCACGTAGACGGCGCGCTCAGAGAGTTCTTGCAGATTACCCTCGCGCGAGCGGAAGAGTGTAAAGTAGGGGACGTCGATCGCGCGACGGGGAGCACGTTCTTGTTCTGGTGGGATCGGAGCGAGGTCTGCGCGGATGGCGACGTGGTCGATGAAGCCGGCTGTCACGATTTGCTTGAGTGCCTTGACTTGTTTGGGGGTTGGCTCGGGAAGTTTTGCTTCGTAGGTTCCCAGTAGTCCTGGGTTGTTGGAGCGTACAATGTCAGTGAGTTGGCGACGGAGCTGGGATGCTTCTTTGAAGGCTTTGGCGCGGAGGAACATCTGTTCGCTGAAGGCGTCGCCGTCTGGGGCGTAGGCGTAGGCGCAGATTGCCGAGAGGTATTTCAGGGCGTCGGAGGTGTCGTCGTGTTTGCTGAGGAGTCGGTGGACGCGGGCGTAGTCTTTGGCGCGTTGCTCGCGTTCGGTGTCTTCTAGTCTGTCTGTGTTGGTATAGACTGGCCGTTCGTCGTCGCTAGAGTCCGAGTCGTCCTTCTTTTCGGAAGGTTTACGGGGAGGCGGGTTGAACTCGTTCTGGTTGACGAAGAGATCACCCACTGCCAGGGCTGCTACGAGGGCAATAACGTAGGGCATGCAGCCGTGCTGATGGCCGATGTAGAGCATCTTGCCGAAACGGGGTGAGAGAGGGTATGTCGAGAGACGGCGACCAATCTGTGTGACTTGGCCACCTCCAGAGAGAGCACCCAGGTTTTTGAGTAGTTTCTCGGCTTTGGCAAGACCGTGACGACTCGGAGGCGTCGGGAATGGGAAGTTGATAACGTTGTGCAGACCCATGCTCTTCATCTGGAGAACAACTCCTTCAATGGGCGTGCGCAGAATCTCCGGGTCAGTGTACTCGGCGAAATCACCTTCGTAGACAGCAGAGGAATACAGGCGATAACAATGTCCAGGTCCCGTACGACCGGCTCGACCGGCTCGCTGGTTCGCACTGGCCTTGCTGATCCAGCCAATCTGGAAGCTCTGGACACCCGTGAACAGGTCGAATTGCTTCTCCTTAGCTCGTCCGCAGTCAAAGACGTACTTGATACCCGGGATAGTGAGGGAGGTTTCGGCAACGTTGGTAGCCAGAATGATCAACCGTGAGTTCTCAGGCGGCGGCTCGAAAACCTTCATCTGTTCTTTTGTGGGCAGCTGCGAGTATAGAGGCAGAACGTGGACACGCGTGGAGGCATCCACGGCATCTTCGCCGAGGTCGAAACCTTCATCATCATCATCTGGCTCGTCCAGGCCAGTGATGTCCAAGTCGCTGTCATAGTCGTCGGCGTTATCGTTCATCTCCGTCCCTCCCAGCTCCATGTCCTCCGCTTCCAGGGGTGCATCATTGGCCGAAATTTCAACCTTTGCACTGGCAGTGTCTCCTCGTTGGGTAGGCTTAAAGGCCCCCTTCAACTTCTTGGCGAGTTGTCGAATTTCGTTTTGTCCAGTCAGGAAAACAAGCATTCCACCGGGTGGCAGCTTGCGGTGTCCACGAGAGACCTTGCGGAAAGCTTCCTCGACGTAATCACGTTGTGTTCGGCGGGCGAAGTGGACCGTGACGGGATACTGACGGCCCTCTGCTTGCACCAGCGGTGGCGGTCCCTGGCGGAACAAGCTTGCATTCTCAGTAAAGTCTGAGATACGGAGAGTAGCCGACATGATGACCACCTTCAAGGGCTTGACAGAGGGGTCTTCCTTGCTCATCGATTTGCGCAAGCTCACAATGCGGCTGACCATTCCAATAAGGATATCGGTATTCACGCTGCGTTCGTGCGCTTCATCAATGATGATAATAGAATATTTGCGGAGTGCAAAGTCATCCGCAATCTCGCGTAGAAGAATACCATCCGTCATGAACTTGATGGCAGTCTTCTTGGAGGCGGTTGATTCGAAACGAATTTGGTACGACACCTTGTCGGAGAATTGACCCAATTCCTGGGAAACACGGTTTGCCATACTCACGGCTGCAACTCGACGAGGCTGAGTGACACCGATCAGACCAGGGTTCGGACTGTCTGGGTTACCGAAGCCGGCTTCGAACAAGAACTGCGGAAGCTGGGTTGTCTTTCCGCTACCAGTTGCACCCCAAATGACGACCGTGTCATTGTTGTAGATTGCTTCCATGATCTTTTGCTCCTCGCCAACGACTGGGAGTCCCATTCGGGCAGTCTGGATTTCTTCTGAACGGTCGACTGTAACGCTGAATGCCTTGCGGAAGGGATTGCCTGTAGTAACCTGGAGCTCAAGAGGAAGAGGCTCCTCTTCATAGACTTCGTTTTTGGGCTCCTTCCGGGGAGGTGCAAAGGCTTGTTGCTGGTGATCCATTGCAACTGGCCCTTCAGTCGGATTGAAGTCCGCAGCGTCATTGATCTGCTGTCTGGCCCAGGACTTGAACGCAGATTCTCTGGGCTTGATCTTAACAGGGCCTTCTTCTTCCGATTCCTCATCTGAGTCTTGCTCATCCTCATCGGAAGAGCTCCCAGAGGAAGTCCCCTCAGAATCTTCGTCTTCTTCGTCATCCCCAGAATCATCCTTGGCCTCACCCTCCAACTTATCTGAGTCATTTTCTTCGTCTTTATCACTCGGCTCCTCATCGTCCGAGCCGAAGCCCTCCCATGCCACCTCCTTCACTGGCGCAGGTGCCGGCTTGCCAACACGCTTCCGCTTTTTGATCAGAGGGAATCCATCGGGTCCGAGCTCGAGTTGGCGTTTCAGACCACTTCCAACAGCGGGTTGAGTCTTCGGTACCGGTACAGGATCTGTAGCAGGATCGGAGGCCTTGAGGTCGGCGTCGGAATCGTCGCTGTCGTCTCCGAGGTCTTGGTTGGAGGTACTCTTCGCTGGTGTAGGAGCAACAACCGCGGCAGGAATACTTTCGTCCTCCCTCTTCCGTTTACCCAAATCTCTCGAACTATGTAAAAAGGAGGTGTCGACTTTGGATTGGGCGAGCTTTTTCAGCAGTTCGACGTTTTCTTCTTTCCTCAATTTGTTCTCCTGCACAGATCGTCAGATACCGGGCTTAGACCAATGTGAAATTTGCCACGTACAATGTACTTATCAAGGCGCTTCTGTTTCTTCGATGAGACATTAGAATGCTGATCTCGAAGCTCATCACGCAGCTTCAGTCTCCGAGCCTCTTTCTCATCTTTGGAGACGGGCGCTAGCTCCGCGACGTTGGTGTCCACGGATGCAGCATTCTCCTGCCGCCGGTGCTTTTGCTTTCGCTGGCGGGGGACGAACTTCTTCATCTCGACCGATACCAGCTCTGGACAAGATCACAAATCAAGCAAAATGAATTTGTGTTGTCACAGTTTGTACACGCGGGAAAAAAATCGAGGAAACTACAGAAGCGGTGAGATATTGCCACAACCCGCAGTGGGGAGCAGCTGACCGCCTTTCGGGGAAAGCATCAACAACCGCCTGCATTGAACTGAACTACGGCTCAGACATCATGGATACTCTCGATAACCTGTTGAATGGCACTCTGGACCTGCCATACCCAGCTACTACAAAGCAAGTGGCTGGGCTGGTCAACGGAGTCAAGACAGACGTCATGGTCATGAAATTCTCCGACAAGATCATGGTGACTATCTCGCAGGAAGGGCGACTCGCTCACTGGGTTTGTCAAGGCTATCAGCTTCATGTATGCAATTACTGACTGTGAAATAGCTGCATGTACCAATGGAGAACCAGAATCCAGGCACCGAAGGCGCGCACACTTTCTCCGATGGCGGAGAGGACAGTCTTCTACCCCTCAGCGGCCTGACTGCGACGTCTCTTTTGGGGGGCTACGCTCCTGGCCAGGACACCGTTGGTCAGCTACTTGCTCGACAAATTGCAAACTCCATTGCTATCAAATCCCCAAATGAGAAAAGACTGCTTGTCGTTGGCTTGGGGCTTCGACCCATCGGTGCTGATCGAGATGCTTTCTTTGCTATCAATGATCTTGCTTTGCAATGCATCTGATTCTGGACATAAGACTTTTTGTTGAAACGTTTGACAGGGCAATCTCCGGCTAGAGTGTCCTCGCTTGGACCCACTGCAACCAACACATCATGAACTATGAAGGGACACCGGCTTTGAATTGGGAGCCCTTAAGGTTGCGACTCCGAATTGGTATCGAATCTGTCGGAACTGAGGTTCTGATTGGCTGGCTATACTATCGGGCTTTTCATGCCAGGTTGACGGAAACTCTGCTCAATGGCTTGCAGCGAGGCAATGCAATTACGCCACCTTCAAAACCGTTTATTTCCAAGTCGACAAAAGAACAGTGCCCATGGGCTTGAAGCCAAAAGCATATTCTGAGCATTTTGCCCTTCAGACTGGACAGGTTGATTTTCTAAAGAAACCTGTGTCCAGTGAAGCATGGACCGTTCAAATGACTTTGGATGCTTTTGATGACTTATGATTACAACCTCAGTTTCCTCGTCCATGTTCAAGCAAGCATATCACACACTGAACAGATCCTTGTTTGCTGCCACCCACTCCTCGAAGCCAGTAGAAGGCTTTCCCGTATAAAGCTGCACATTCTTTACGCCCTCCTCGTAACGTGTCCGCTCAACATTTGCATCCTCATCGCTTCCAAATCTCCGAATCATGTACTCGGCAAAGGGCTTAGGCAAACCATGACTGAGGTGCTGTTCCAGAGCCTCTTGAGCGTTGATAGTAGAAATTTTGACCTCCTTGGCCAAAACCTTCGCAATATTCTGAATGGCATCTCCCATAGTGATGATCTGGGGACCATAAAGATAGACTTTCCGTTGTCCGTTCTTCGGTCCTTGCGCAAGAATGGTACCGCTGACACGGCCCATATCAATAGGCGTGATACAATCGAGCTTAAACTTGGGCGTGTAGAGCTTCACCTCACCAGCTGCGATCTCGCCCTTGTAGCGCAGCATGTTCGTGGCGAAACCTCCAGGTCGTACGGCGACGTAGTTCTCAGGACCGAAGACTTCGTCGAGATTGATTTCCACCTGTGCGTGGATGTAAGGAATGATATCGCTTGGATAGACGTCCTTGGGCTCTCCAGCGATGGTGTAGCTGCTCAGGAAAACGACGAACTCAATACCGGCGGATTTGAGGGCAGTGAGTGTAGACTTCATGTGGTCTGAAGTGCCGAAGGCGAGGTAGATGAAGGCACGTTTGGCGCCGGATGTTTTGACTGCTGCAGCGACGGAATCGGCGTCTGTCATATCGGCTTGAACCCTTTCAAAGCCACCAGCTTTCTCTTGCTGCGAGCTAAGACCGGGAATGCTCTTCTTCGGGTCTCGCATGGCTAGGACGACCTTAGCTCCACGCTCCTGGGCAGTGCGAGCTGCGACGGAACCGATGTTGCCGGTCGGGCCAAATACAATGACAGTCGACATGATGTAAAATGTGCAATTTGAGGTCAATTTGCTTGAGGAAAAACGAAAGATGTTGTTTCCTTATAAGTTGGACGTGGAGTGACCATCTCGTGCTTCTCGGTCTTTAGCTAAGTCCGCGCCCGTCCCCGGTCCCAAATCACAGTACTCTAGTTTTCGTAGGTCGCGGAGATAACAATTAGGGCATAGTATATGTTATGACACATTGGAGGTCCAGTTTCGACTAAGCTAAGAAATGCGATACAACAATGTGCCAAAGCCAAGGCCATCAAAACCGCCCGAAGTAGAGCCATAGTTGCCACCACCGCCCTCCACGCCGCCAGTGGAGTTGCCGTTGACCCAGTCACGGTATGCATCAGTCCACGACGAATCAAGACCCTTCAATTGACCGTAGTGAGCTGACAACAGCTCCGCGCCAGGACGGATATTCCCGCGCGAGTTATTAGAGATGACCGTCTGGTTCCCCATGTAGCTGTCGTAGGCAATATAAGGAACGCCGTAGTCGACATTGTATTTGGAAGCGTATTCCGCACTGCGTATACGTGTTAGTTGGCTGCAGAAATACTTTTTGGAGCTGGAAACGTACGCATTCAGAATCTCGTTGCTGTAGGTGGCAAACATGTCATCTCCTTGGTTATACACTTGCTGCGCAATAACCCCCAAGAGCATAATATCAAGCGTAGCATGACCCTGATCTCGGCCGGCTTCTTGGCCCTGCGTGAGAATCTTGCCACTTCCGGATTCAGTGTAATTGGCAATGCCAAAAACCGGCAGGGCCCCATTCGAAGGCCCGGTGCGCACATAGTTGACCGCATTGTCGTACATAGTTCGGTTGTCGGTAAAGATGGCAATGGCTATAAGAGAGGCAAGATTGCACTGGTCCCAATTGGCCCAATAGTGATAATAATCCTGCCCATTGTGGTCCTCCAAGAAGAAATTGTTCATGTATGCGAACACGTTGGTCAACATGGTCCCAGTGGCGGTTTTGTTAGTGCTGTCCCAGCCAGCATAGTCGGTCAACAGCTCTGCTGCGTTGGCCATCTGGTATCCATAGAGTCCAGAAGCTAGGAATTTGTCGCTTGTGCCGTCGATCGTCGTCACGGTTGCGGCCCATGAGTTCAGGATGTTGACAGCGGCATCGGCATAACTAGTGTCGTTGGATACTCTCCAGCGCACGGCCAGCTGGTATGCCGCTGCGGCATCTTGATAGAGGTATTGGTAATTTTCTCCGTCAACACCGTTGTCGCCTCGATAAACAGTCTCCTGGGGATTGGCCCGGTATGAAGACTGTGCGTATGGGCTTGCAGTCAACAAGGTCCAAGTTGTATTCCATGGTTCGTCTCCGTTGATGACATGGGTGTTGATGCGCTCAAAGTCTTGGATGGTGTGAAGTGCACCTGGGTGAACGAAGGCAGCTGTGGCAACTGAGAAAGCGAGAAGGTAAGTGAGAGTCGACATAGTTGGACATCTAAAATGAGTGACTTGGCGTATAGCTTGAGTCCTGCTGTAGCGATGTTTCGGGGGATATTGCATGACTTTATGGCCCGGTCGGACCCTACAAGATAATTTGAAACTGTAGCTCACCTCAGCGGCGAGCTAGGAGCATCGAGGTAGCTGCCACAATACGCAAATGATCGGCATCGTGGAGTGAAGATAGTGGTGTTTCATATTGACAGGGGAAGAAGGTGAAACTCCATAAGCGTCTGTATCCTTCGGCTAACAGTAACGAACTAGGCCTTTATTTCAGGCGAATGGCAGCTAAGAGGACCTATTTGGTGTCTCACATTGTAGATCATCACTCTAGAAACTCTCTTAGATTAATGAGAACCCCACAGCTTGGCGGTACACGGGCCGGGATATTACCCCGTCAGGTTTAGGGTTGAAGTGTGGGAACTGCGTGCAAGAGCTTGCGACAGAACTGAAAGCTAGGATTAAATGACAGTTCGGTGAATATAAGCTTAAGCAGAGAATGTTCCAAAATGAAACGCAAGAATAAGGCTAAGTCAGAATCTTGGCTGAGGCTCCGAAACAAACATTGGTACTTTGGTCCCGTTTGCACTGCACTGTACCTTAGAACCCGCCGCAAACAGGGTGGTGGAGGGATCAGCAGTGTTTGTTTAAAGTGGAATTTGCATTAGATAACCATCACCACTTTTCCTCCCATGTAATGATATCCCCGCCTCGTTTCATAATTCGGATGCGATATAGACGGAGGTCACGTGCCATGATATCAACTTGATAGGGGTGGATCTCCAAGTTCAACATTGTCGTCGGATTATGGACGGTGGCGTAAATCAACCGGGAAAAGTTTCAGGGTTTGTTTTCATGAGCTTGTTCCAGATGTGAATGGGCTAAGCACCCCGCTTTCCTGATCAGGCCGCGCCGCGCTACGTGAGATGAGCGTGCACCTTTCTGCCTCACTTCCATCTGCTTCATCGTGACGATCACTCCCCAACCACCTCTCTACCCTTCAAAACTGCTCAAACCCCATCCACCATTAGTCTGCATCAACATGGACGAGTCCGACATGGACCGGGCCATGCTGATGGCTATTGAAGCATCACGGCGTGACGTGCAGCCCCGTGACGAGCAAGCCCACGGTAGCCGGAGTCCAGCTGCTGAGCCTTCGTCTTATGCTGTCCGGCCTCATGCTACCCTTGGTGCTTCACGGAGTCAGGTTGTTGACCTGACTCATGATTCCGACAATGATTCCGAAATTCAGGAGGTATTCCCAAAGTCAAAGTCTGTGGTTGGTTCTGATACCGACGACGAGGCCGAGACTATCAATGAGGATATCCAGCGTGCCCGCGAGATCGACAACAACCTCGCCAACAAGGCCGCTGAGGGCGATGATTCCTTCGACGAAGACATCCGACTTGCAATCGCCTTGTCCTTGCAAGAAGTCAACCAAGATGACGAAGTCACTAGGACTCAAGCTCCCGCGAAACCCATGGCCCAGAAGTCCACTGAGAAGCTGACTGAAAATCCCGAGCAGCCTCTGGGCGTCTTGGGAATGAATCGGAAGCAGATGGAGCAGGAGCGTCTCGCCCGCCAGGCTAAGCGCAAAGCTGGCGAATCCGTTTCTATGACCATTGATATTGACAATGATCAAGCCAATAAATCTGCGTCTTCGCTCCATGGACCTCCGGCAAAGGTACACAAGACCAATCCAGGTCGTGCATCTGAGAGTGGCGACTCCGCGCCCTTTTCGCGGTCCTCCTGGCGGGCGGTACCGAACCAGGATATCTGCGATCGGCTGGATGCCAATCATGATGACTGTAAAGTTAATCCAGTCGCACGACCACTGGCGCAGTTCCCTCTCGGGGCCGTCAAGAAGACATCCATCGGCAACGCTCCTCGCTCCAACGACGATATCACCATCGAAGAGGTGCTCCAGCGAGGCGACCTCGAGCTTGCGGTGCTCAGCTCATTCCTGTGGGACATGGAGTGGCTCTTCACCAAGATGAACACTTTCAACACGCGCTTTATCCTGGTGATGCACGCCAAAGAGGAAATCACAGTAAGCAGGGGACCCCTACACAACCTGATGTGGCCTCAGGACTCTGACATCCCGCCGCGATTCAAGCGAATGCAGTATCAGGAAGAGACCGCCTATATGACGAACTTGCGCTTGTGCTTCCCACCTATGGACGGAAACATTAACTGCATGCACTCGAAGCTCATGCTGCTGTTCCACCCGGGCTACTTGCGCATCGCTGTCCCGACGGCTAATCTCACGGCGACTGATTGGGGTGAGAACAATCTGATGGAGAACGTGAGTAGTTCCACCCGTATGATGCTTCACTTACTGACATTGGAGTAGACTGTCTTCCTGATCGACCTGCCAAAGAAGAGTACTCAGCCGGGCTTCTGCGAAGACTCGAAGACCCCGTTCTACGATGATCTGGTGTATTTCTTGAAGGCAACCACGCTGCACGAAAACATCATTAAAAAGATGGACAGCTTCGACTTCAGCAAGACTGCTCGCTACGCATTCGTTCATACCATGTAAGCATTGACTTCATCCCGAGAAAGAGCCATTGGTCTCACAACTCACAGCGGTGGTCCCCACAACGATGAGTCGGCATGGCGCCGCACTGGTTACCCTGGTCTCGGCCGTGCTGTGACCAACCTCGGTCTCCGGTCCACTTCGCCTACCAACCTCGAATATGTGGTACGTAACACACTAGGTATGATACCAATGTCCACTCTAACCTCGACAGACGTCCTCCGTCGGTTCGTTGAACGACAATTTTGTGCGAGCCATGCACTACGCCTGCAAGGGTAAGTTCTTCCTTCTCCAACCCTTACAGACTAAAGCTAAGCCAAATTACAGGTGACGACGGTCTTACCGAATACATCCTTCGCAACAGCAAAAACCCCTTCATGGCACAAACCGACGACGCCAGCCGGGGCCGCATGATCGAGGCAAGCGACGAATGGAAGAAGCGTGTTCGCGTCTACTTCCCGTCCGACGTGACTGTCAGAGCTGCTCATTTGCACCCCGAGGAGACTGCAGGAACTATCTGCTTTCAGAAGCGGTGGTGGAAGAGCGAGACCTTCCCTAATGATATCCTTCGAGACTGCGAGAGTGAGAGAGGAAGAGTACTGATGCACAACAAGGTACGGATCACTCAAGGCTCACTAGATTGTATTCTTGTCGGATGAACCATTTACCAACTCTTTCAAGCTCATATTTGTCTGGCCTCAACAGCCCATCATGCTCCGCGATGACACAAAGTGTACCGCCTGGGTCTACGTCGGCAGTGCCAATTTCTCCGAGAGCGCGTGGTAAATCCCACCCACGCACAACCCTCTAAGCATAACTAACACATAACAGGGGCCGTCTCGTAAAGTGCCGGACAACAAAAGAACCTCGTCTCAACTGCCGCAACTGGGAATGCGGAGTCATCGTCCCGGTCACAATCCCGCAGACCCCCTCCGACGGGAGACCCGACGTCGAAACAACTGGAATGTCAGCTAATGAGCAACTCGCCGTCATCCACGACCGTGAAGAGCGCCGACGGGGCAATGAAAAGTTCCCACTCGGCGACATCAACTCCTTCGTCCCCGTCCCTATGAAAATGCCCGCCAAGTCTTACTCTGATGAGGCTCCTGTTCCTATTGATGGTTTCCCTCTTCGTCGTGATGGTTACCCTCGTGCTGATGTCCCTGGTGAGCGGAAAAAACCGCGTGAGCCGTGGTTCTTCATGGGTTAGTTCGAGCCTGGCCTTGAACGGTCTAGCATTTCATGGATGGGCTTAATGATCTCTTTCCTGATGAGCAATGCGGCGTTGCGGGATCGGTGCTAGATGCTTTTTCTACCTTTCACGTGGAATATCCAAGATTACTGACATGATAGGATACATAGCATTTAAATGTTGATTTTCAAGAAATACTCCTGACTTTCGCCCGCGTAGACACCTTTGTAGGGATATTCAGAAAGACCTTTAAGCAGACATCTACAAAGTCGCATGAGTATTTGCAAGTTTCGAATTTTTGGTGATCTATTATAAGTACTTTTAGGCGCACTCTTAATCTAAAATGATCTAATTATGAGCGCCATCTAGAAACGCAAAAAAAAATAAGAAATAAGAAACCGCGCACACCGCGCTCCACACACACGCTCCATGTAAATGCACATTAGACCATGATCAACAAAGACGAACAGGAAATATGGGAAAGAGATTGAGGAAAGGTAGGGAAGGCACAGTGATCATTGGACAGCCTTCTTCTGGAACGGCTTCTTGATAGCGTCAATCAGCAGACCAGCCAGACCGAACACGTAGCCGATACCGAAGCTCCAGCCACGGACGCGGACAGTGTAGATGAAGAAGTAAACAAGGGCCCAGTTAATGATGACAAATGCCAGGAAGATACCGAAGCAGCGCCACTTGTCACCGGCGTGGACGTTGAGGAGGGCCATGTATTCCGAACCGGTGGAGTAAGGGCAGTATGCGCAGTCCGAAGTGGCATTAGGATCGTCCAGATATCCAATCCCGGCGAGGTTCTTGACGAAGTTACCGGCGTATTCGCCGCAGGTCTTGCCGGGAGGAGGGTTGAAGCGGGTGAATTCCTCGGGCGCACACTTGATTTGCACGGAGGGAAGGACGGAGGATAGCACACCGCGCAGCCACCAGGTGACCGGGTTGACGTAGTACATCCAGTACTTCCAGAAGACGGGGTAGTCAGCGTAGGGGCGGACGATACCGTTGAAAAGGTTGACCATGACGAAGAAGAAGGGGAGCACGTTGGAGATGACGGTGAAGGAGGGAGCGAAGGCGCAGATCCATTGGCCCCAGGAGGCCTGGAAGAGGAAGAACAGCATCGACATGAGGAAGACGTAGCCTGCTGTCGAGGAGTCGGTGGGAAGACCCACGGGGTAATACCACAGCAGCCAGTAGACGAGACCGGTGATGATGGCGGCAGGGATCTCACAGACCACATTGGCCGTGCAGAAAGCGACCCAGCCATAGATACGCGATGGGTACTCACGGGCTTCCCAGAGGGCGCGGTTGATGTAGAACTTGGGCACGACGGAGTTGAGGACGATCGGCGGGATCAGGATAATCAGGAAGCATGAGAACATGCGGTCTTGCATGCTAGCCACAGTGTTCGGGAGCATCCAGAAGGTGAAACCGTTGAAGATACCGATGATGACGCTGACGAACAGCTTGCCGTAGTAGTATGAGGGATCACGCCAGTACTGGGTGAACAGGCGCTTGGTGAGAAGCTCGATCTGGACTCCAGTGGGCGCGGCGAACTCATATGCTGGGCCGCCGCTCTCCTCAACTGGCACCTTGCTGCGCTCGGTCTTGATGCGCTCGATCTCCTCCAGCATCTCACGGTTCTGCTCCGAGGAACGCCATTCCTCGTTCCAATCAATCTTCTTGCCGTCGCGCTCAGTAGCCTTGGCGGCGGTTTCCAGGATGAACTCGGCGACGTTCTTGTTCGGAGGGCAGACGAAGCCGCGGTCGGCGAAGTACTTAATCACGGCGGCGCCTTCCTTGCCCACGGGGCCGAAGTAGAAAGTGTTACCGCCAGGGTTGAGGGCAAGGATCATGTCGAACTGCTGGATGAGCATGGATGAGGGCTGATGGATGGTGCAGACGATGGCCTGACCAGCCTGGGACAGCTTCTTCAGGAATCGCACGATAGAGAAGGCGGCTTGACTGTCGAGACCACTAGTGGGCTCGTCAAGGAATAGAAGGAGAGATGGCTTGGCGGCCAATTCGACACCGATAGTCACACGCTTCTTCTGCTCAACGTTGAGGGAACCGATGATGGCATCCTGAATTTCCTCAAGCTCCAAAAGGTCAATAATCCGGTTGACATAGTCAATCTTCTCCTGGCGAGGAATGCTGCGGTCTTGACGAAGGATAGCCGAGAACTCGAAAGCTTCACGGATGGTCGAGGTGTTGTCGTGCAGGTCCATTTGCTCACAGAAACCAGTGCCACGCTGGAAGTCAGCTCCCAGAGGATGACCATCAACAAGCATGTCGCCCTTGATGACACCCATCTTCTGGCGCTGGGCCAGAGTGTTGAGCAGAGTAGTCTTGCCAGCACCGGAGGCACCCATAAGAGCAATCATAACACCAGGCTTGGCGAAACCATTGACGTTGTTGAGCAACTTCCGGGTTCCATTGCCATATGGAACAGTATATTCCACGTTGGACCAGGTGAAGCACCGCTCACTCGAAGACAGCCGGTTGAAAGCACCATTTCCTCCAGAAGAGGGTGATTCGCCGCGAGCGCGAGCAGCATCGTCGTTCAGATCAGCCATCTTCTCTTCGTCGTTCTCCTTGCCAGTCTGAGCAGCGATTTTCTTAGCGCGCTTCGACTTTTTGAAGACCAAGGCACCGCCGCCGCCACCAACGAAGGAGAGGAATTCGGCGGCCCACACAGTGACCAGGATGTAAAGAACAGTGAAAGCAATGACGACACCAAAGTTGCGCCACAGGTGGTGACGAGTGAATTGGAAGTTTGCCGCCAGATACTGAGTACCAGTGACCGTTTTCTCATTCAAAGAAGAACCAGTCAAGGCACAACCCTGGTAGTTAGGATCAACACCGGGGCCCTGGGGAACAAGCTGTGAGGGAGCACACTGCATAGTTCGGCCAGCGAATTCATTAGATAAGACGGCCTCATAACTGTATGAGATCGGGTTGACGTAGAATAGCCATCCAAACCAGATGGAGTTGCCGATCAAAGTCTGCTTAGGAATCACATAGCCGACGAAGAGAATCAAGAGATTCAGGGCGATACCGGCAAAGCGAACGGCGTCATCAATAGTCGGCGACAAGGCAGCAAACATGCGGTACAACGAGGTGATACAGAAAGTCGTCGTGTACACGAACAGGAAATAGATGAAAAACTTGGAGGCAGTCACATCCAAACCAGTCATGAAATAGACGATAATCGTGAAGGGGACAACCATGCAGAAGATAGCCGGGAAATCAACGACCACGCGAGCGATCGAGACAGCAGACGGACGGTAGAAGGCGTAATCCTTGTGGCGGGCAACGATGCCTCTGCCCGTGACAGCGGGCATCAGCTCGGTCAACTGCAGCCATCCAAGGAACAATATAGAGAAGAAGAGAGCACCGCCACGCGAGAAGGCGCCGCTGGTGTCTAGAGCCTCTCCGTAGAACAGAGAAGAGACGATGAGACCGTTGGAGATGATAATGAAGTACTTGGTGTAGAGAGAGGTCTTGTCACCCCACAGCAGCCAGAACTCGCGCTTGACGCAAGCCGCAACCTGGCGCACCAAGGAAACAGTGTAAGGCGACTTCTTAGAGACAGTCTTACTCTTCGACTGGGCGACAGTCTTCTGGAACCGGCGGGTATCCTCCAGCTCAGTTTCCTCAAGACGCCTCTCGTAGTTGCTAACATCGTCGCAGATGTACTTGTAAGTCTCGCTGTTCTTGAACACCCTCTCGAGTTCTTCGGCGGTCTTGGGGGTCGAGGCTTCGCGACCGGGCTGGAATTGGCGGGCGTTCGGGTCGCAGAGAGAAGTTAGGAAGTCTGCGGTGGTCGACTGCTCCGAGCAGTGGAACCCGAGGTCGATGAAGTACTGGCGAGCTTCGTTGGCAGGACCCTGGTAGAGCATGCGACCCTGGTCGATAACCAGCACCTTGTCCATGAGTTCGTAGATGCTCTCACCGGCCTGGTACAGGGTGACCAGGGTGGTGCGCTTGCTGACATCGGTCATGATACGCAACGATTTGGCGTAGTCGAGAGCAGTGCTTGCATCTAGACCGCGAGTCGAGTTATCCCAGCAAACGACGGAAGACTTGGTAGCGAGAGTCTCGGCGATACTAACACGCTTCCGCTCACCACCGGAGACACCGCGAACGTACTCGTTACCAACAAGAGTGTTCTTGGTGTGGCTGATGCCGAACATCTTCAGCAGTGCATCAATGATAACGGGGATACTGTCGCGATCGTGCTTGCGGGTCTTATTGATCAGCGAGAACTTGAGCGTCTGCCAGACCGTGAGCGACGGGAAGTGCTGGTCGTCTTCAGGGTTGTAGTTCACTTCGCCACGGAAGTGCTTGTTCTGGTCTTGCGCCGAGAGACCACCGTAGATGACATCGCCCTTGACAGCCGCGAAGGCACCGCGGTCATTGGCAATTGCCTTGAGGAAGGTGGTACATCCGGCACCGGGGCGGCCCAGCACTAGCATCATCTCACCCTCACGCACAGCACCGCTGAAATCGTTGATGAGATTCCGAATCGGAGGCTTCTTTCCCATACGCGCCTGCGGCACGAACTTGCAGATGAGGTTATACAGATCCGGGCCAAAGGTACCGACCACAGCATGCGGCAGGGTCCGCACAAATGAAGCGCCAGTTTCCACACCCTGAACGGTCAGGTTCTTGAACACGACGCCAACTTTCTTTGCCGGTTCACCGGCGGTCGTTCGGCGCTCCAGGTGACCGCCGAGAAGGAACTCGCCCAGGTCGAAGCCAGTATCCTCGGTGTCGGTCGACGCTTCGTCCAAGGCCTTTTCTTCATCCTTGTGACTAGCACGCGACTTCAGGCGGCGCGCGCCCTTGGTGGTGGTCGAGCGGGTCCGGTGCAAGCTGAGGCGGGTCAACTCGCGGCGCATCTCCTCTAGATCCTCCATAGCGCCGCGGCGAGAGACGGGTTCACCCGCATCCTGCTCGCCCCAACGGCCTTCGACACTATCATGGGAACTAGCAGTGGAAGAGCTGGTGGAGATCGGGTCCAGGGCTTCGGTCTGGCGATTGATCTCCTCGGGTGAGGGGACGTAATTGCTATCATCGGCGGAGGTTTCATGGGCGTGTCCATTGGTTTGTTGACCAGATAGCTCGGATTGAACATTGGAACTGTCGGTGCGAGATTCGTTGTGACTAGTAGTCGAGGTATAGGTCGAGAATTCTTGGCGGGAAGACATGTTCTCGGCCTGCGCCTCCAATGCGCGATGGTCGGCGTCCATCTCGCCGGAGATGAGAGGTTCTACTCAGCAGATGCAGAGAGAGATTAGTGTATTAGGAAGGTATGTACAAGAGGACAAAAGGAAAAAAAAGAGAGGAGAGGGTTCAAAGGATCAATGACGGGGAGCATTTAACCGTTTAATAGAGAAAGTCTATGGAAACGCTTAACTCCGGGCCCCATTTTGGATTTGTCAGTGCTGTCAGCTTCCAATTGTCGGGGAGCGGATTCGTCATAGAAAAAGAGAAAGCTACGGTGGATCCCATGAGTCAGGGAGTCAGGTTGATTCGTTGCGGGCCAAGCCGCTTCAGAGATTTCGTCGGAGATAATCCACCGGCGTTTAGCCGATCCCCAGTCAGCGGAATATTGGATTCCTATAGACCGGATGCGCCATTGCTTACTTATGGTCCACTAAGACTGGTCGTTGGTGTGGTGGATCCCCGAATCGACGAGGAATCTATATTCCGGCAAAGGAACGAAGCCCTTGAATAATACGCCACCCGGATTCGGACCCCCACCACGGCTTCCCTGATTCAAGTCTGACCCGCCTCGGCTACATTCTTACGCTGATACCGATACCCTTTGCCACACCGCTCGGCATTGACAGACTTGGACATATAGCCGATTGCTCTTGCTAATCATGACCAATCTTGACCCATTGTTCATCTACTCACCCCTATCCTTTGAAATCGGAAATAATTTAAGCTTGCTTAGAAATACGACTATCCCAAATCTCAACTAGCCTAGCCATCCTTATCCCCTAAACAGTAAAGTCCAACCTTGGAAAATAAACAAAGGTCCAAGGCCTAGCCCGGCTGGGCCTGCGATCTGCCGAACCGTTGGGGGACGATCGAACCCGGTGGATCCGTGCCAGAGGTCTAGGATCACCCCGGTAGATCGGGTCGCTTCGAGCACGTTCTCGGGCCTGTTTTCAATCGCCCGTATCACATGGCTCCCTTGCAGGGTGCAGGGTGCAGAATGCAGAAGCACATCGGACATCTATCCGAAACATCTCTAGATCATAGATTTGTACAAGCATGCAATATTGCCTAACATGCAACGATGTAAAGGTACTATACAGGGGAATCGGAGCCCGAGGGTTCCCGGCTCGTGGTCCGAGCGGCGTCTTAGGGCTTCGCTTCGCTGCCGCATGCGATCCGCTTCTGTGCTGCTGATTTGGAGAGGATCTTCACCACGACATTGAAGACGTAGCTTAGGTTGGACTAGATGGTCGTGTCTGCCACAAAGTACTAGTACTTACACGAGTCAATCGTCGCAGGGGAAACGCAGAGCATACGCAACGTAAGACGAAAGCAAAAATAAGGAAAAGCAAAACATTCGACCCTGAAATGAAGTTACTACAGGCTTCCCTGGCGCCGACCTTTCGGTCGAGACTCGTCGCTGCTCTGAGGAGCTTCAGTCGGTAGTTTGCCCTCCTTCCCTCTGGCTTAACTATTTGGCAAGGGCACAAATTGCCGAAAGAGCCTTTGGGAAGTACCGGCGACGGTAAGAGATTTAAGTTAACCAGAAGACCTTCTAGGCTGCGCGTATAGGCTAGCGTACCAACTCTTCTATGCTAGACCATACACAGGATGAAGCAACGACGGTGATGATGATGGCTCAGGTGTGTGCCTAGATTCTTTTTCACAATATTTATAACAAAAAAAAAGTTATTTCTAAACATGAAAAAAGAAAGCTTTACTATGCACCCAAAAATATGTCATCCACCTATGCCTAGCCAATTAGATTTTTACAATGAGGTAGAGCCATTCGAAATTGAGCTCTTCCTACAAGGGCCCTGGTCGCTCCAAGCACCGTTCTAAGGCTTGCGCTTCGCTGCGGCCTGAGCGATCCGCTTCTGCACTTCCTCTTTGGAGAGGATCTTCACTGCATTGTTGGAGAAAACGTAGCTCAGGCCGGACCAGATGGTTGTGCCCGCCACAAGGTATCTACATGAGTCAGTCAGCGCAGAGCCAAAAAATGAAAAAAGAATAAAAAAAACAAAACATACAACAGCAGGGATTCGCTGGTGGTCACCCACCCAACTACTAACCTGCCGGCGTGTGGCTTAAGTACGGCTGAGCGGACGGGAAGCCCTGTTCTCCACACCCTATGGTCGTATGTACTGGACAGGCAATTGAAGAGGCTCAAGGAGGCCCGTTGTACATAGTACATGCGATGCGAAGAGAATGGCAGCAGAAGTAGAAAAAGATATCACTTACTGGAATGCATTCATGGCCTCGCCCAAATGCCAGGCGTTAATGATCGTCTCGGGGACAACGGGGAGGGCGATTGCACTGCCAACCAGCACCAGCTGGAGAGCTGTGTTGATCTTGGATATCTCAGTCGGCTTCACCTCAGCCGAGGGGAGAGAAAAGTCCCAGTACCGCGCCATAGTCTTGGGTGGCGGGAGCGAGATCCACCGGTAATAGATAGCCGAGATGGCTAGACCGACATCTCGACCGAGGATGATAACGGCGAGCCACACTTAACTCCCGTCAGACATTTATGCACATTCCATGCGTCACCAATTAGGTACTTACCGGGAAGGGACCCGTTTACGGCCAAGCAGGCCACTCCGATCGTCATCAGCAGTTTATCGGCCATCGGGTCGATGATGGTGCCCACCACTGTCTGCAGCTGGTATTTTCGGGCGATCCAGCCATCGACCAAATCGGTAACGCCTGCGTATGCGAAAAGGGATAGTGCGGCTGCATGGTAATTGTGCACGAGTAGGTACCCCACCACGGGCGCGGCCACCAGTCGCGAGAAGGTGAGGATGTTGGGGACGGTGTAGATATTCTCATGGCTTGATTTAAGGGGGATTTTGGAAAGAATGCGTTTTGTAGCAGTGCTCAGCCTGTCGCCTTTAGTGTCGAATCTTCCGATTGAGGAGAAGATGCGAGACTCACTTTTTGGTGTCCGATTCTTTGGGACCCTGGGGATCTTCGGGCGCCTTTGAGGTCGACCACCTCTTGATGAGGAAAGGCGTCCTTGAAGACGGAGTCTGGCAGCTCCGGATTCTTGATTGACTGGAGCATAAGTCAGACCGGATGTGATCGGCAGAACCTAGACAACGTACCTGATGGAGAGCCGAACCAGACTCGAGGATCGGGTTAAGGTAGAGATGCATCGGGGGCGGAACGTGTCTCGAATGCACAGGGCTCCATGTTGCTGGAGCGAAAGGCGTGCATTGCCCCGGAGTACGTGGGCTCCGCGGATTGCCCGAAATGGCAACAGCCGGACTGCAAGCATGGTGACACAGAATGAAAAGTAGAATACAAGTTTCGTCAGTTGTAGTATGACACAGAATGCGTGCAAAAAAGAGTGGCTCAGGTCAAGTTGATGACGGCAGATCAACACATGTCCTCTAGGATCTTGGAGCCCGACTCAGCCGACAGCGCAGCCACAGAAGATGATGCGTAGGATCCCGGTTGAGTCTCGGCAGTCGAGAAAAAAACAAACAATACAATCAGCAAGATCCGATGGCTTGAATCAAAACTGCAATAAACATCGAAATCTTATATAGTACAGATAGGTACTGCAACCGGGCATTAGCGAGACTCCACTTGATAGATCAAAGTGCTTGAGGGCAATCAAACCTTCCAACCAGGATCAAAGCCGGAGACCGTGTATTGGCAAAGCCGAGCCCGAGACGATCTCGTGAGAAAGTCGAGGCGCGGATGATTTCAAGGTACCGGATTATTTATTGTTCCGTTCCGGCCCCGGACCTACCACAACGCCGATCAACGTCTAACTTCTTCATTGACGACATCTCTGCCTGAAGAACATCATTTCTTTATCATGGCACTAACACAGGTTCCACTAACTGAAGATACAGCTGGCCATTATGAACATGAGTCACCTTGGTTATCCACCACCACCCGTTCACCTGACAGCCGCATACACATGACGATCCGCCTGATAGCTGGCATCATCAGCATGGCCGGCCAGAGTCAAAGATTCCTCGCCGTTTCACTACTTACTCTCTAGCTTATATTTACTTGCACAGGAATGCGGCTGCAAATCTAAGGACCGCGAAGATTGCAGAAATCCAGATGGAAAGCAAAAGACGAGGAGGTTTAGTAGGGGACAAACGGGACAAACGGTGTTGTTCAAGCGTTGTCTACACACAATGGGTGTACCATCCCCACCGAAAAATGGCTCCAACCCATCCTCACCTCGTCGCAACCCACCCACGCAACCACCCACCAGCGACGACAGGCACAAGCACAAGAAATCCCACGATCCAAATATGGATAATCCCCGATTGCTTGTCAACAGGGCGTGCGTCTACGAGCGGCATCTTCCCGGAGATGCGTACATCACAGCGCACGTGTCCCGTCTCCAGCACGGCTTCTGGGACAGCCCGGCAGTGTCTGACACGTACGCGGAACATGTTGATTTCCTAGCGCTGAGCTTCGTCTTCCACTCCGCGCACACTCTCTCACACCGCTTCAAGTCTGCCACTGTCCGCGCTTCCGTCCAACGGAGCTCTGAAAATTCCAAGCCCGCACCCACCAACGGAGCCGTCCCCGACAATCCTCACTTTTTGATGCACGCACCGCATCTCATCTATGGCACCGTCTCTCCGGAGACAATGGAGTGGTCCTTCAGCCTGGCAGGCTCCCTCGGTGTCTCTGAAACACCAGTCAGCGCCAGTCTAATACCTTCTGGCAGTGCCAGCGGTCAGTACCGCAGATACGAGATGATGCGCATCCAAGGCTCGTCCCGCACGCTGAAAAGCCCCAAGGGCCCTGACTTCGATGTCGAGGCCGGCGAGATTCTGTGGTCCCTCGAGGAGAACAACTTGCAGCGCTCCGGTCTTCCACGGGAGTTCACCTTCGTTATGCTCATTCAAAAGCCCACCGCCAACAGCAAGATCAAGCTGTCTCTCAAAATTGATCCTGTCATCCAAGCCTGGTGGGGCAGCTACCCCGGCTGGATGCTCCGGCTTCCTCCGTACCAGCCCGCAGAGCGCCGTGGTGTCGATTTTCGTCGCGAGATTGGTCAGCGCTTTCTGCCTGCAGATTCGGAGCGCGGTTTCAACTTTGCGGCCATGGAGAGCGCATTCGACCACTACATCGCAATGCCGGGTCGAAAGTACACGCGTCGGGTATGTACATGGAAACCACCTGAAGGAAGAGAAGGAAAAAACGAAATGAAGAATACGAGACTAACACGCTGTCCACAGATTGAAATTCCGCCAGAGACCCCGCTCCCGCAGTTCAGCAATGGCCAACAGGGATACCCAGGCCAATATGACAATTTGAACCCCTCGCAGCAGCAGGGGACCAATTTGACCAATATCCTTCTGCAAAACCAACTGCGGCAGCTCAGCTCCAACTTCGAAGCTCCTGAGTCCGCTGCCTCTGCACCCGGCCCCGGGCCAACCACCACCGCTCTGGTGAGCACCATGGCGGTGCCCACGGCGGTGCCCGTCTCGATTCCCAGCACGCAGAGCAGCACAAACACCTACAACGTGCATCTGGGATTGGACCCCACCTTGGTCCAGCAGCTCACCACCCTCCACGCAAGCCCGCCGGGTCACCAAAACCGAGTGTATGGAGCTCCCATGCCATACCGAATGACTGGCGCGCGCGATGTCGGTCCTGAGCGATCAAGCTTGGGCCACGTGCGCGCCAATAGCTCGGCGACGGAGGTGGGCTGGTGGCTCTATGACGACCGTACTTACGGGAACCCCGAGTGGTCGTCTCCCTTGCTCACTGCGGGAATCGGCCTCAAGAGCTACGAGAATGTGCGTGCCGGGATGTTGCGTACGGTGCATCCCAGTGGCCGTAATGAGAGTGATGAGAGCTCTGGTTCAAGACGAAATGGGCGCCGTGTCATGAGCCTAAGGAACCAGCCTCTGACGTCTGGCTTGCTTTCGTCTCTCTCGGAGGATGAAGACTAAGGGCTGCCTGAATGGGTAAAAATGGGGAAGTGATATGTGAATGTGAATGGAAACGTGGTTGAAATCGGACAGGTGTAGTGGTATGTCCGTCCTTATTCTTATTATGCTCTTAATTGAACGGCTTTCATATTCACTCTTTTCCTTGCTTTTCTTGCCTTTTTCGTCTTTGTAGACCTGCATCTCCATATCCCGCAGCTAGCGGGACACAAATCGATGCTAGATTACTCGCTTGCAAGGCTCAGGCCTGCGCAGACGTTTCTGGTGACTGAGTCCTCGACGGTGTGGCATTTTAGGCAGCATATGGCGGAAACTGTTTCGCGGGAGTTCTGTACCAAATACGGGTTTCCGGTGAAGATGAAAGTGCACGAGTTGCTTAGTGCCGGGATACAGAGTCCCATGCGCTGGAGCAGTGGGAGTATTTCCTGCGGGGTGAGAAGTGGTATGGGGCTGAGGAGTTCAGGTGTGTACAGGTTGATGAGGGAAGTCATATTCGACCGTCCTTCATATTTAGTGGAGTCAAAAGGTATTAAAATTCCGGTAAGAGTGTTCGACCAGTATAACGATCTCAATATGTAGAAGAAAGGAACAGGTCTAGAGAAGACCGAAAATCAAGATGGCCATACCCGCCCACATACTAGACACGAAAGTCTTGGACCCAGTGTTAGAATAAATTTCAGTCGGCGTGGGATCAGTAGGCTTGGGGCCAGTCATTGTAACCATAGGCCAAGTCTGGGTTTCCCAATGGGTAGTCGTAGTCGTCCAAGGGTGGGTAGTCTTGGGGATGGTTGTAGAAGGAGAATGGGTTGGAACACCAGGTACCAGGCATACGCTGGTTGTAGAGCTAACGGTGATAGTGCTGAACCAAACCTGCGGGACAGTCACTGTCTGAGAAGCCCAGGTAATAGTGGTACAAGGAGTTGTCTGGGCAGTCGTAACTGTGACCGGAGATGTAGTGGGCAAGTAAACAGAGCCGGCCGGCGAGCTGGTTGGTAGAATATCGACAATAGAAGGGTTCTTCGGAACGTAGTGAGCGCAAATGCCAGCGAAGTAGGAAAGTGCCGAGTGTGATTCCTCCTCGGAGGTGCTCCAGGCATGAATGCAAGACTTGACTTTGTCTGCGAACTCGGAAGATGGGCAGAAGCAAGCGGTGTCGCTGTTGGAGTCGCACTGCGGGACGGAGAGCCATGTGTTCATGCACTTGGGGACCACGCCGGGGCAGGGAGCAGGCACGACAGATGAAGTGGGCTCCGCGGGGGTCGAGCTGACGGGACTTGTGGTGATGGCTTTAGTCTCTGTGGAAGATGTGCACACGGTAGTCGACAAGCTATAAGTAGAGGTCACCACCTCGGTAGAATGATGAGGACAGTCGGTCACAGTGGGTGGGCACTTGGTCACGGTGAACGTGCGGGTGGTCCACACCGTGGATGTAGTCCATGGCTTGGTATGAGTGGTGTGAGTCTCCGTCGTACTGGTTGAATGAGTGGTATGAGTCGGCTTAGTCCAAGTAGTCGGCTCAGTCGAAGTAGTCGGCTTAGTCCAAGTAGTCGGCTTAGTCCAAGTAGTCGACTTAGTCCAAGTAGTCGGTTCAGTCGAAGTAGTCGGCTTAGTCCAAGTAGTCGACTTAGTCCAAGTAGTCGGTTCAGTCGAAGTAGTCGGCTTAGTCCAAGTAGTCGACTTAGTCCAAGTCGTGCTGGGCGCCGGAGGGTGGGATGAAACGGACACCGGAGGCTTGGGTCCAGAAGAACAATCAAAGTTGATCTTATGAATGTTCAGATCGCATTCGCCGAACTCGCTCTCTTCAGGAAGAGCAAACTGCATCGAAACGGCACCACCACACTGATCGTTGGTGACATCAACACCCTGGGGAGAGCTGGAAGCCATCTGATGACAAGAGGAACCGTCTGCCAGATCATACTTGATAAGAACGTCGGTGTCGCGGGAAGTGGAAATGTGGAAGTTGCGGACGGAGAACGGAGCGTCGACAGCATCCACCGTGATGGGAGAGTAAGCAGAAAGCCTTCCTTCGATGCACTTGTAATCTCACAATTAGACTCTACAGTGATATAAGAACAACGTTGTATGGACTTACTCCTGATCCCCCGCAGTTCTCATTGGGCGCGAAACCAACAAAATCGAAGCCTTCGAAGGCCCAGTCATCACTGTTGGTCAGATCAGACCAGTCAAATCCAGACTTCTGAGAGTCCGAGCAATGGTTGTCGGTGATTTCCGGACTGGGATAACAGTAATCGCTACCCCACCACTACATTTTGCGTTAGTTTTACCATTGAAGTGGAGGGGAAGTACTCACCAGTCCCGTTGGATGGGCGAGTGTAGTAACGCCAAAAAGCAACCCGAAAGCAACGGCCTTCATCGTGAGCAGTTGGTATTGTGTTTGGCAAGAATCAATGATAGAATTAAAATTGTTATGAGGTTTGATAAAGGTTAAAGAAAGACGAGAATGCGAGGCGGGAGGCGATGGTTGTCGACTGGATATTTGCTGGCGTACATCTTACCAAACGCTGGGAGGGTGGAGCTTTTTAAGCCTCGCGAAATGAAGTATACAAACCATGGGAGACTCAGAATAGAGCGGGCGTATACTCATGTTTACTATCAACAAACAAGATGGAATGCGCCCAATAACGACCCGGTTGGATATTCGGCGCAAAAAGCCGGCTTTCATTCAGGGCCCTGTGGATGGATTGAGATGGATCTAGCCTGACTTGAAAAGCGCGAACGAGGAGTTCAGGAATGCGCCACAGTCAAGGCAAATCTTCAAAAGTCGGTGAAATGATTTCACTTAAACTCAGCTAGAATAAAGCCTCAAGCTCGAATAAACGTAGAAGACAAATCAGAAAGGTTGATCGCTAGTGACTAAATAAGGTTGATTAAGATTGATCTCTTTTTATGGAAATAACGGGGCCCATTGCTCATTGGCTTTTCTGTTTGTGGGTCCTCTCATCCGACCCAAGTTGATGTCATATTGCATCTCTCTAGATGCAAAAACAATCGACGCACAATAAAAATAAAAATTAACTATGCCGAAACCATTCACCGAATGCTCGCTCTAAAAACCCCCAAATCCAACGACATTCCGGTCCCGGATCTTAACCCTTGCAGAACCTCAATAGAGAACAAAGAAGGAGCACGGACAAGCGAATCACATAGCCGGGTGTACTATGACCCCAGAAAACGGCATTCCGATCCCTTGACACTAGATCATGTGTTGGGCCACCCGTAAACAAGGTGACATGAAGCAGCCTCTCAGTTGTGAGAACAAATCTGAACCTGAGTAAAGTCATTACATATAAGACGACTGCTGATGCGAGTCGATGTACTTGTGGAGTACTATCATTTAATTGAGAAGGAGGGGCACTGCAACTCCGGCTGTACTAAGATTATTGTAGATCTTTATCCAAAGCGGATAGACGTCTCTAGTCGCACAAGAGGCCCTGTGAGCTTGTTCGGATATCGATTCTAGTCTTTTTTCTAAATGAAGTTTTCGTCGGCTTACCAGCGCACAAATGCAAAGCCCATGTTCAAGAAGTATGTAGCTAGCATCGATGCGCTCTGGATGCTTGAGAAGAGATATATCCGTCCCTCTCGGCCCGAACTATCTTATCTAGATCTTGCTAGCCTTGGGGAAGCCTGGGAACGCTCTCAAGCTGCAACCAAGGTACCCTTGCTGTTTAAACCGACGGCCCGTCAGCCAATTTATCGTTAAATAGGTAACTCTATTAATGTCCCGACTCGAACTATTCAAATGTTGATCAGATATTCCAAGATTCGACAAGATCGTTCTTGAACTATATATACACCGAACCCTACCTAGGTAGTAAGACCCAAGCGCCTTTGGCAAATTACTAACGTGGATTCGGTAAAGAGGCAGTTCAAATAGGCGTGTGCAGAAAAGGCTTAACATTTTCCAACATCGGTATCGGCATCGATACCCCAACCCCAAATCCAAAAAGTCAACACGACATCCCAATGGGAAATGGACATCCAGCCCGTATCATATACCAGACAGGCAGCATAACCAAGGATCCACATTCACACATATTAAAGAAAGTGAAACTGCCTACCGCTGGTACAATAACCTTGAAACTAACAGAGCCAAGCAAGAAAGCAAATGCTCACGAGAAAAAAAAAAAGTGGAATTGAAAAAGAAAAACAACGTTTTGGGTAATTGGGGGATTTGTTGCATCATATCGTCAGAAATTCACAAAACGCCGCCCAGTAACAATAAAAGCAGAGAACCGACACAGGTGAAAGAATAGCAGAAACGGTCATCGTATAGACAAAAGACATGAGTACATCGGGAGGGGTACACTCATTTTCGAGTTCGTGTTCTCAGGGTCGGGGGTGGCGTAGCACGCAGAGCAGGCAGGTTGAGCCGAGCTCGGCGTAGCGCAGACGCGGATTTGGGGCGAATCCGTAATCCGGAAACACCATCCTCTCCCCTCCCATAGTGAAAGTAAAAAAAAGAGCCAGAGCTCAACAGCGGGTCTATATCGCCGAGCAAAAGATCAAACAGAAAAAACAAGGAAAAACAATAGCCGCCCCGACTCCCCGCTCCGAACCAGTCGAGAGTAAATCCCTTTGAAACAATCCATATCCGTAAAACAACCATTGAAGAAGGCTGAAACCCGAAAACCTGTTCCGAAAACCCAATCCAGCCCGACCCAACACCTAACGAAAACAGAAACAGGACATAATTAGATCTGCGGCTGCGCGGGGGCAGTGGTCGTCCATGAAGATAGAGGCTGTGCAGCCGCGTAGTGGGGATGATTCACTGGGGCGGTGGCACCGACGTAGTACTGGGAGCGATCGCCGTAGTAAGATGGGTGGATGGGATTGGATTCGCGCCGGGGCACGGAGGGATCGAGAGGGCCGATGCCTCGCTCGAGCGGCGTGTTGGGATTCGTATCCATCTGGCCGGACAGGCTGAAGCTGCCGCGGGAGTAGGTGGCGGGCGTGGACGGATCCATGGGGGAGGTGGCGTCGGTGGCGACGCTTCGGGAGGAGATGGAGCTGTTGCGGTAGGCGGACGGGCTGTGGTCGGAGGTGGAGCGGTTGCGATCGCTGAGCGAGCTTGGAATGGCCGTGTTGATTGCTCCCGGGATCGATGATGAGAGCGCGCTGTGGCTGAGCGAGTCCATGCTGCCACCGTACGGTCCTGCGCGGAAGGCGTGGTAGTCTTCCTGTTTGACCATTGGTGCGGCGGGCGAGGGCAGGTATGGATTCTGTGCTGACTGGCCGGACATCGAGTTGCCCAGAGAGTATCCCGCTATCGGACCCGTTTGTGGGGGATGTGTGGCGGCATAGGGGCTGGCGTGCATGTAGAAGTCAGGGGATGGGTTGGGCATGCCGTACCCCGGCGGCGCCATCATCTGCGGGCGGTACCCGTAAAGGGCGGCGTGCGAGGGGTCGTGGGCGCTCTCCATGGCGCTGGTCTCTAGATCATCGATAGGCGCACGGAAGCTCTGTTTCTGGGTGAGGTCGAGACGCGGGCGAATGTAGCGCAGAGATTCGACCATCGACGGCGGGTTGAGTACGCCGCGCATGACGTCCTCGACGCTGTAGTAAGAGACCAAGTGGTGGGTCACACCCATAACGGTGACACTCATCGTCTTCTTTACCAAACCGGAGTCCTTGAAGCCGTACGAGTCGACCAGCGACCCCACCAACGCGCGCTCGACCTCCGACTGGTGTGGGCGCTCCCCGAACGGAGGTGAGGGTTGAGTGGGGGAGTAGCCCTGGCCGCCGTTGCTGTCATGTCGAGTGGGATAGGGCTCGCCCGGTCGAGTCGGGGGCACGGGTCGTCGATTTGATTTCTTCATGGCGCGTTTCTTCTCACCGGGAGGAAAGGGTTTCTCCAGTTCACGGTAGACCAGGAAGTTGCCCAGGATGCGACTGGGACTCCAGGTGACGCCGTCAGTCCATCGCTTGATGCCGGAGGAGTTCTCTTCGTAGATGAAGACGCTGCCGCTGCGCACCAGATGACTGCGTTCTCTGTCGTGAGGTCTTCGAGGCACATGATGCAAGACACCGGTCAGGCAGGCCTCGAACAGGATCAGAGCATCCTGCGTGGTTGCCACGTACCCGGTGAATGTGGGCTCCAGCACGGCAGCAGTGCCGTTCACCATGTTGGGGTGAAAGGAGGGGGTGGAAAGTGGTGAGGGATTAGGCAAGGTACCCCGGATGTTATAAGATTCACAAAGGAAAAATAAAATAAGCTAAGGAGATCGACCAGGGTATGGAGAAAGTAGAGCGGATGCGATGGTTTTGACTCGACCCCTCTTCGGGCGTTGGAGGATTCCAGGGATCGCCCCAAGGGAAAGCACGGACCGCAGGAAGTCAGCGAGTCAACAGTTGCACCGATGTCTGGAGAGATGGGATCTACTCGCGCGGTTCCACGGATCCCTGGCGCGGCAAGAAGCTTTTTGGGGGGGGGGGGGGAAGCAGGAAGGGATCCACCGTGACAATCCGAGTAAGCTACTCGAAAGGCAGGTGCAGCAATCCAGGTCATCCAAGTTGAGATCAAAAGAAAGGGGAGCGAGAGAGATCCGCAGGCCCGGTACACGTCGAGGCACCGGGAGGCTAATCGCAAATGTTAATGTTAATGTTAAACCTCGGAGGGTTCACTGCGGGGCGAACCAGGTGTGGAAATAAAGACGGGAGTTGTATGCTGTGTCTTTCGGGGGCAGAGTCTAAAGAGACTAGAGAGTCTAGAGGAGTCTAGGGTATCTAGGAGATGACAGGATCGGCCTCTCATTTGCTAAGATGCCATCTGTGAGCGGAGAAATACGGAGGATGGAGTGATGAAATAGATTTCAGTAACCCTCCGAGTCGAGCATAGTGAACGGGTCGGTATCATTTACGTAGTTTGTATATAAGTGCAATCATCATCGAGTGAACCCGTGCCATGGACGATCCCCAGTGGAGCCCGTGGTTTATTAGGATCGGAGGGTCACTTCTCTCCGGCTCTGTATATCTGACTCAGCTTCTTCCTTCCCCTCCCCTCCGAGCTTCAGTCCAACTCGCTTCTCCAGTCCAGCCGGTCCTTAAGGTCCTCACCGGAACGATCACTTGCTGCCGAAATTAGAAGAGCAGACGAGTCCCAGATCACTCACCTGGACCACGGTACCGGTGGGTAACCGCTGGCAACACTCCGGTCGGATCCACGGTTCTTCCAATCATCATCGATCGCAACACGAGGAAAAAAATAAAAAAGGAGGCGGGGAGCGACGAAGCACTAGTGCACCAGCCCGGGACTATTGAAAAAGTGGACGGGGCGCAGAGGCGCAGAGAGGAGACGATGATCACGGCACGTCAGAGATCTGGGACCTGCCCCCATTTTTCGGGTCTTGGTGGCTCCCAGCGACCAACCCTGACCAACCCCCCTGCACGGTGAGTGGGAATTCACGAGGACTGAGCGTCGCCCCCATTTCACGGGTGCCTGGCTCTGGCGCAGTCGAATCATCGACGGCGGATGTGCAGAACCGGTCGCACACCGTGTCAAGGTTCAACTTGAGAGTCCTAGGCAAGAGGGTCCCGTACCTGGGAATGGGAAAGTTTCGCGGGAGATCCTCAGCAGATCCAGTCGCCCTTCAGCTCGCAGCGCTAGACGTGCGCTACTCCCGGCTCACCCCTACGTACTTGGTACCAGTGCCGAGGACTATGCAACCCCGGTTCTTCTTCCTAGAGAAACTCAAAAACTCTCTTCACGGACGACAGTCTTCCGCGTTTCGGCTCCTCCATTGGTTCCCGGCGATGCGGGTGAACAGGAGACGATCCTTATGGCGCACGCTTGTCGAAACTCAATTGGCGCGTGACAGATGTCAGATACCGTAGACCGGTAGAAGCTGTAGAAGAGCCTCTAGTAGTACGTTTGAAAGGACCTACTCCGTACTCGGTACTTCGCAACTGCTCTATGATCTCATGTGGACCACGTCTTTGCACGGATCCCCCTCGGTTGATCGCCACGTTCTGGGCTCTCCTTTACAGTAAGCGCGGAGACCGGAGACCACCACAGCTCCGTCAACTCCGTTTGTGATTTCTTTTTACCCTATGTACGGGGCAGTGATGCATACCCCACAGCGCAGACCGTGCAGACCGTGCAGACCACGGAAATAGCAAATCAGCACCCGCCCCAAGCCGGATGTTTTCGCCTTCTGTAGATCTCCTCTCATTCGTCCCGACGAATCCACATCCACGGACAATGCACCTCCTGTACCACTCGCTCGGGCCAGGCATCCGCACAGACGTTGGATGAGAAGGGGTGGAGTCTTCTGCCGGTCGCTATTACTGGGTTGACTGCGTGGTCTGGTGCCAGCTTATCACCAGGTCGATCTTCGTGTCCGAAGGAAAAAGACACGCTAAAACGAGCCCCCCTCGCTAGTCCGGGGTTGGCTCGGTGGCGTTGGGTCCTCCGTCCGATGCGTTCTAGCGCGCGACTGAGAAATCCCGCACTTTCTGTGATCGTCACTCATCACTTAATCTACCTTCTACAGAGTAGATTGCCTGTCTTCACTACCTTCCTTGTCTGGTCCCAACACGAGCTCGACCTCGAGGATCCCGTTTCGCCTTGCTGCCAAGTACGTACCCGGGTTCGTCATCGACTGTTCCAGTAACCGTGCATCTGCACTAACCGCCGTATGTGGCCTGTCGACGCTCCGAACCTGACCGGCCAATGACAGACGTCTGAGGGAGCTCCAATACTTGGCACATGTGAATTACATCCTTCCCTATTACAATAGATTACAATAGAGGGGCTGGACTCCCAATCGGTCCGTCGCCCCGATACCATTTCTTCCTGGTTCTGGATCTTCATCTGGTGGTTCTGGCTTGCACTACCAGCGCGGCTTTTTTTGTAGGCCCTTGGTCTCCGGTCTTTGCTTCGTAGATCCGGCACTGACCTCTGACTGGGAAGATTCCGAATACGGGACAAGATTGGAGGGGGTCTGAGATCATAGGTCATTGTGATCGTCTATTTATTCCCTTCTCGGTGCTAGTGGCCTGCTCTGAGATCATGTCCACTTTTTACCTTTGGGGAGTTCTTGATAGATCCCGCTGCTCCATCTTTCTCCAGTCTCCAGCCTTCACTGCCGGTACCTAATCGTGCTGGAGCCGTGGATTCGGTTTTGACTTTGACGGGAAGTCTCTCGTGAAGGTTTTGGTGGGTCGTCGTCCCCGATCATCATAATCATAATTCTAAATCTTGGCAGGTTGTTAGGATACCTTATGGAGCAGAGTGTCAATAATCGTCATCCTCACCAATCGACTTACTCTGAGTCGCCTGTCTAGGAAAATAGACAATAGTAGTCCGAGACATACTCGGGGCTCAACACGAGCTCGAACCCGCGCGCCCGGATCAGCACCACGCGCCTAATCTGGTAGGTCGTTAAGACCTCAAACGGTGTGAACTTCCGGGGCGCGCTAGACTAGACTCCCCACTAGCCCGCTTCTATGTCTCGCGATCCAAACTTGACTTGCTCCCCTATGTAAGACCTTGCTCACCGAAGCTACGCTAACCTATGATCGAGATAGTTGACTCCGACCTAAAACCCACATTTCAAGGATTTTCAGGATTCAGGGGCTCTGTGCGCCCCGTTCGCGTCGTACAGAACGCTGATCGTATGCTGTCATCACTTTGCATGCTTAGTAACATGACCGTTAGCCATGTCATCCTGTGGGGTGTTCTCACGCGATGCGCCACTGCTCGTATGTGGCGCGTATTTAGGGTGCATATGATCCTGGTCAGGTGGTGATGATGTGGAGAGTCTCGTACTCCGTACCTCCTACTGTCCAAGGCATTCGACATAGCTCAGCCCTAGTACAAGACAACTTGCCCTACACTACTACAAGACTAGCTTCTTCCAACATCTCAACATGCACAGACCTTGGACCTAGAACTACACACTTGGAAGAAAGCAAAGCCCCTCACGATTCCCCAAAACCTCTAACCCCAATTGGCCCCGATCGGCCAATACGATGAATGCCCTGCCCACCAGACCGTTAACAAACCATGCACCATGCGAGCGTCAACACGCCATAACGGCGCATGGATATCAGTTAGGGGCTCCAAGCTCAACTTCGGAGACATTCCATCCGGGTAATGCACCCGACGACTCAAGCCCCTCCAGCTCCTTACCTGAGTGCTCTAATACCACTCGGCTTGGACATGCATGAACTCCCTTTACCCTTTTTGCCCCTATGCATGTCAGATGCCACAAAGCATGAGTAGATAGTAGGTTTGCCAGATCAAGGCAGATTTAGATGCAGTCCCATCCCTGTCCTGGGGGATCGGCGCCCCTTGCGTGGATTCCGGTCTCGTGGTATGAGCTGCCCTGTGCTAGGTTCGCGTGGCTGGCGTGCGTCCTGTGCTAGGTTTGCGTGTCTCGGATGCGTGAACGGTGCGTGGAATGGGGTTTGGGATTGGGTTTGGGAGGGTTTTTTCCTTGTTTTCTTTTTTTCTTTTTTGCTTTTTTCTGGGTGCATGTTTGAGTTTGCTGAGGTGCTTGTTTGGACTGTAGTTTTGTATGTGTTGATTGTCCTAGGTACTGGGGTTTGTAC
Source organism: Penicillium silybi (assembly GCA_027569585.1). Lineage (NCBI taxonomy): Eukaryota > Fungi > Ascomycota > Eurotiomycetes > Eurotiales > Aspergillaceae > Penicillium > Penicillium silybi. Next base: position 114,298 of record JAPDFI010000013.1, read on the forward strand.
CTAGGTTGTTGATCCATAAGTGGTTTGTATTGAGTGTTGTGCTTGCATACTGTGCAATGAGAGCTTTGATTAGGTTTGGGTTTGGTTGTGGATTCGGTCTTGATCTATGCTCTCTCGAGTAAGACTATGAGATTGGCGAGTGTCCTTCCGCTCCAAGGCTGTGTTCTTCATTATGTACTTGAGAGGGGATAAAAACAGAGAAAATACAGAATGCAACGGTCCATCCTATTGTACAAGTCCCAGCGCCGTGAGTTGTTCCGCTAATGCCAGTATCAAAACCAATTCCACTCCAAATCGTACACAGATGCTCACGGCGACGAGCGCAGCATATCAACCACATCGCCATCCTCAGACACCTCCTTGGCGAATCCGCTGCCCTTTCGTACATGCATAAGCAGTCGAAGCGCACCGGTAGGTGTGACACCTTCGATTCGTCTAGCCATGCCAACACTGGCGGGCCGCACGCGCTCAAGAGCCTGCTTCTCTTCGTTGCTGATGCCGAAGATCTTGCTGTAGTCCAAATCCGCCGGTAACAGAAGGTTCTCGTCTTGCTGGAACCGCGCGGCCATCTTCTCCTGTCGCTTCAGATACGGAGCGTAGCGGCCCTCGATGGCGACGCGAGCTCGGATCTCTGGTGCGAATGATGCTGGCGTGTACGCACGCCCAGAAGCAGTGTCGATGTGAGGGATCAGGGTGTCTATTTCCGCGCCGTCCAGACACAGGATATCAAGCGCGGAGCGGACAGATGTATCGGCACGGACCTTGAAGCCCTTGCGAGACCATCCGGTCGAGGAGAGCTTGGTGTTGGAGAGCAGAGACTGCAATTCCCGGATCTGCGCCTCCGTGTCCGAGAAGTGGCGCCAGCGCTTGTCGTTAACGACACCGGCGTTGCGAGCCATTCGTGTCAACCGGAGGTCGGCGTTGTCTGAACGCGTGGAGATACGGTATTCGCTTCGGGTAGTGAACATTCGGTATGGCTCGGAGACACCCTTGGTGATGAGATCGTCGATCATGATTCCAATGAACCCGTCAGACCGAGTCAGAGACATCGGGGCGAGGTTTTGCGATTCCAGACCGGCGTTCATGCCTGCGATGATACCCTGTCCTGCTGCTTCTTCATAGCCGGTAGTACCGTTGATCTGACCAGCCAGATAGAGACCGCTGATCAACTTCGTTTCCAGCGTGGACCGGAGGTTACGCGGGTCAATGTAGTCGTACTCCACACCGTAGCCTGGCTGGAGCATTGTCACATTCTCGAGACCACGGACAGTCCGTAGCATGGCGTACTGCGCATCTGCGGGAACCGTCATCGAGATACCGTTCGGATAGACCACTTCGTTGGGTGCAAAGCCTTCCGGCTCCAGCCAAATTTGATGTCTCTCCTTGTCTTTGAATCGAATAATCTTCGATTCCAGAGACGGGCAGTACCGCGGTCCTCGGACTGTTTCTCGGATATGCACCGATTTGTCCAAGTTCGCCCGGATGATTTCATGCGAGGCCTCGTTTGTATGTGTCATCCAGCAATTCAGCTGACCCTCGTCGCCAACCTCGACGGCCTTGTTGAGATAGGAAAACGGCATTGGAGGCGAATCGCCTTTCTGCACTTCCAGAGGCTTAAAGTCGATCGTCTTCATATCCAACCGAGGCGGCGTACCGGTCTTCAACCGTCCCAGCTGAAAGCCCGCGTCGCGGAGGGACTTGCTCAACCCATACGTCGGAGCCTCGCCCATCCGCCCCGAGGGGAAAGTCTCGAGCCCGATATGGATCTCACCACCCAGGAACGTTCCCGTCGTGATGACCACGCGGCCAGTTGGAATAACCTCGCCGGACTCCAAGCGGACACCCACGATTTTGCCCCGAGCACCCGGTGTATTCTCGACGCCTTCCTTGGAGACCACAATATCCGCAACCTTGCCCTCCACAATGCTCAGACCTTGCGTATTGACCAGTTCCTCGGTCATATACTTCTTATACAGATCGCGATCGATCTGCGCGCGGGGCCCCCACACAGCCGGACCTTTAGAACGATTCAAAACCCGAAACATAATCCCCGCTTTATCGATGACGCGCCCCGCAACACCATCCATCGCATCCACCTCGCGGATCATGGTGCCCTTGCCAATTCCGCCAAAACTGGGGTTGCATGAGCAAACACCGATATTCGATAACGAGGGCGTCACCAGAGCAGTACGTGCCCCTGAACGGGCAGCAGCAGCACATGCCTCCGACCCAGCATGGCCACCTCCGATCACGACGACATCGTAGGGTCTTGAAGAGGGACTCTGTTAGTAATGGTCGAAAGTGTCAGGGGAATGGTCACGCACTGTGTCCCTTCGGAAACCGTCGCCAGACCACGGGTCCTGCCTATCAACCAGCGAGACCCGATCCGCTGACGAAACAGAGCCACTGGTCTCGCGCGAAACGCCATGGTGGAATACATCGACGAAATCAAAATGAAGGCGCCGATAAGACGAAAATAATATCGTGGTCACGTGGTCGATAAGGCCCTGACATAAGCCATCTTGCGCCATCGGCCAATTGCGGGGCTGCAGATATTCAGCGACGGATTTCTCGAGAATCTCACTCTACGTTCCTTTTGCACTTCTCCGTCAATTCATTAGAAACTCTCGCTAGAAATTGCATCATGAGGGCGTACTGGTACGACAACAAGCCGGTAAGTCTGCACCCGCCGCAATGCCTCAAGAGCCTCTGAATCGTCCATGCACCCCGATGACGCAAATGCTACCTGCATACTAACCCTCGCTTACAGGGTGACCAGCGCGAGCCACACGACTCTGGCCGTGCCGTCTCTGAAGACAAGCTCGCCTCCCTGGGTGTGCTGTATCACCACTGCCCGACCCTCGAAGCCGTCGACAAGCTGGCCGCCGAGCGGGGATACAAGAACCGCGACCAGGTGTGTGTGTCGCCCGCGACAATGGGCGATGTGTATGAGGAAAAAGTGAAGATGTTCTTTGCCGAGCACCTGCATGAAGATGAAGAGATCCGCTACATCCTCGACGGCGAGGGCTACTTCGACGTGCGCGGGCAGGAGGACGAGTGGATCCGCATCTGCCTGAACAAGGATGACATGATTATTCTCCCTGCGGGCATCTACCACCGCTTCACGACGAACGAGCAGAACGTATGTGTGATTGCTGCGATGGACCGTGCTTGTGGTGCGGTTGTTCTTGGTTGCGTGTCGCTGACCTTTTTATTGCAGTATGTTAAGGCTATGCGTCTTTTCCAGGATGAACCTAAATGGACACCGCTGAACCGTGGTGCGGAGGTTGATGCTAACCCCCACCGCAGGACTTATGTTGATTCTGTGCTCAAGCCCGCTGCGGTGGCTTAGGTGTGATTGACCGGGCTTGACGCTTTATGACTTGATTTGATCCATGGCTTGGGTAGAGGTATTCCTCAAGTTCTTTTATTGAAATACATTATGCTCCGAATGAGAGTTCTCGCACGTTTGTGAATTTTGAACGTAATCAAGGAACTGATTCGTATCATTGCTATTCCATTGAATGCTAAGTGTACACTGAAGTTGAGGATTAGATGGTAAATTTTCATACAAGGCATGTCAGTCCCTGGGTGTCGCAGTCCGTTCCGGCATGGCACCAGGCATATGCAACTGCTCACTCAACCCACTGGCGCTGTCTTGCCGGGTCATACTGGGACTGCGCAGGCCACTCATATCCACATTGAAATTGGTGCTGCGCGAACCAGCCCCGAGTCCACCAAGGCCTGACCGCGCACCCAATCCACCACGAAACCGCAGTCCCTCTGGCTCTCGATCGCGCTCGTCAGAGAACCCAATTGGTCCTCCGGCGTCCACGGAGCCGGCACTCCGGGGTGGTGCCGTGGACCCGGCGTCTGAGTCTTCACCGGTCCGCACACCAGTTCGTCCCATGCGTGGCCATAGATCCGGTAGTCCGACAACCTGGACCCTGGGCTCAACGACACGCTCCTCGAACCAGGCATGGACCCGTGCTTCGACCAGCTGGGCGACCTTTGGTACGTCCTGGAGTCGGCTGCGGGATCCGATGAGCGAACGGACTGAAAGGTCCAACCGGTAATCTGGCAGGAACGAGAACGCGACATTGCTTTTGGGGCTGCTCTTAGGGGCCTGTTGGTCTTGTGAGGGCTCGGCGCCGGGGGAGCCGGGAGCTTGATTTGGGCTATTGGCTTGCGCCTCCGCTGCGGGAGGCGTCGGTGATGTAGCCGGTGTGTGAAGCGGATCGGTTTGTGCGGGGATCAGCGAGATGCACAGTGTTCCCGAAAACCGGACCACTGATACTGACAGCGCAACTGGAAGGATGGCGGAGCGTGGCTTGGGGTAGTTGAGAACCATGGAGGTTTCCACGGCAATTGAGAGGTTGTCGTCGCTGAGATCAACGTCTAACAAGGCCTGTAGCCTCCCGCCATCAGAATTGGGATCGTCGACGGCGATGATTCGGCAATTGCTGAAGATCGGAAACTCCTCTCCTAGCGAGATATCCGTCACAGTGATTTTGTCTATAAACGAGGGCTTCTTCTCGGGATTATTCATGGCCGCCGTCAAGGAGCTCAGGATCGAAGACGTTGGCGAATCCTTGAGTATGTATGCAGTCTGCCTGTACTGAGCAATGGTCTGAGCAATCAAGACATTGAACCAGTCCAGCGACTCAGGCTGGTGGGATGAGTGGTGCAGCCGATGTCGGCCATGTTTTGAGGAAGGGTTGGTCGGGATGGCGCTGTAGTAGGTCTTGCGGAGGATCGAACGGGTATTGGTGGCAGAGGCAGGGACCGGGCGTAGAACATTGGATGTAGACGGTTTTTCTCGGAGGGTCTTCTGGCCATCTTGAGGTGTGCTGTACACGGAACTGTTGCGGCGGTGGGTTGTGCGGTTCGAGAGGCCGCGCGAGGGAGGCGGCGGGGCTTCACCGAAGATGAAGAACTTGATGAAGGCGCCGATGAGCAGAACGACGGAGAGCTGCCCGAGCAGAAACCCCTGGGTGAACGATAGGCTGGTCGAGTTAGTGATCGATCACTAGATTACACTCCACATGTTTGAGAGGCGTACGAGGACTGAGGCGCGACTGGCGCGGGCTCTTCTGGAGGAGAGTTAGTATATTCAATGCTATGAGGGCGAAGGAATTGAACACACGTTGTTGGAGCGCCATCGTCAGCGGCGGTCGACAATGCCTGGTCGTGAAGCGCACATCTCCAGGTGGAAGAGGTGGAACAGGTTGGGTCGGTTGTTGGTGGATCGGACCCGAGCTTATCGTTTATCGCGGGATCGGAGCTTCCTTTCGTCGGGACACGCTGCATCGTGTCACTGGGACGCCATTAACTTGGGAGTGGACGTGTGCGCTTGAGTGACTCGTCTAATTCAAACTAACCTCTCCCACCGGTCTCCAGCACTCCTCTCTTTTCAGACCCTAGCGCTGGGCTTCAGAAACCACACACTATGCGTCTCTTCACAGCCCTCACGGCTCTGCTCCTCATCTCGCCAGCAATATGCGCGCGACAATCTCAGAACCCACCAGGCAAAAATGCCATCCTACTTTCCAACGTCGACTCCCTGACCCTCCGAGCAAACCGGATGACCAGCTCCCGCCGAGTCTCTCCCATTCCACAACTCACCTGCACTGGCCCCTCGAAGCAAATATGCAACAAATACCACATAGAAACAATGCGCTGCAAAAACGAAGGCTACGACTACGATGCAGAGGACGTACAATGGACCTGCACAGCCTCCTTACCACCCGAGTTCAAGCTCGGCTCCACCGACGTCGTGTGTGAAGGATACCGCAACTCGGACGACAAGTGGGTGCTCAAGGGCAGCTGCGGAGTCGAGTACCGGTTGCTTCTGACCGAGCTGGGAGAAGAGAAGTATGGGAAGCAAGTGGCCAGTGGCTTCGGCATAACGGGCTGGTTTGAAACAATCTTCTTCTTCGGTTTCATCATCGTTGTCTTCCTCATCATCTTCGCAGCCGCGGCGGGAATCGGTGGGAATCGGAGACCCCAAGATCGACGAGGATGGGGAGGATTTTGGGGCGGCGGTGGTGGTGGTGGATATCCTCCTGGGCCACCCCCTCCTTACAGCCGTTTTTCTGATAGTAACTACTCTGATAGCCAAGGCTGGAAACCGGGTTTCTGGACTGGTGCGATGAGTGGTGCGGCGGCTGGGTATGGGATGGGACGACGTGCTGGCAATTGGGGCAGATCAAATAACTACGACAACGGTGAAGGCAGCTCGCGGTCTTCTCGTTCGCCAGGGTTCTCGTCTACAACATCCAGCACTGGGTTTGGGTCGACCAGACGTCGTTAGTCTTGTGAATAATGTATACCGGTCTTAATAGAGGTCACTGAGAAAATGATAGTTTCAACAATAAGATGTTAGTTCAAACCATTGAAAGAGACCTTCTTCATTACACCTGGGCATCTTGAAAGTTGCGTGAAAAGATGTCCAGAGAAGACATTTCAAAACGATACTTTCCCAGTGGCCTCATACGCAATCAGTAACGCAATAAGGTGAAGCAAATCAAGATTATTGACATTTCTATGAAAACTCAGAACACGAGATTCATCCCAGACTCCTTGGCTATGACTCGGTATCTCTCTTTCCCAAGCGCCATGCTAGAATCGAAAAACAAACATTGTATCCAGCCCATTCCAAGAAATTGCAGAGCGCCCGCTAAAGTACAATAAAACAACAGTGAAGACGTATACTAAGCCACTGGGATATCGTCGATAGAGCCCAGCACTTCTTCGGTACCTCCACTTTGGGCCTTCGCTTTCTTGCCGCGTCCCTTGACCTTGGTAGGCGCACCATTGGCTTTGTCGCCTTCGGCATTCTCCTCCTTGCCGGTACCAGTGGGATTGCGCATCAGTTCTTCTTGAAGCTGCTTTTCCTTTTCGTGCTCGTCCTCGATGCGCTTCTTCTCGTCGTCGAGTTCTTGCTGGATAGCCTTGGGGTCATCGAAAGTCTGTTGAGTCATTTCTGAATAAGTCTTGATATCGATGGTTTCGCGTGGTCCGAGTAGGGTGCTCTTGATTCTATGGGGATCGCGACGCTCTTCGTTGTTGAACTTCAACTTGATCTGCCGGCGGGACCGTCCCGGGAACAGCTTGCTGATGACCATGAAATCGGTGCCGAACATGCGCAGTCCACGATAGAACAGATCGGTCATCTCCTCGTCCCAGGTTTCCGTCTTAGAGCGCTTGCCGTATGTGGCCTGGTTAATCTTGCGGGTAAGTTGGTTTTCAACCACATCTTCAAGATCACCGGCGCTTCGTGCAGCATCTGCGTGGCGGTCCACCTCAAGTGATGCTGTATCAAGGACAATCTCGCCGTTGACAATACGCATGACTGGACCTGCCTGGGGCTTGGGCGGAGGAAGACGATCTTCGTTATTGTTTTCGGCCTCGGCGGTTCTTTTGACGGGTGTGCCGGTATTTAAACCTTCCTCTTGGGCTTTCCACTTCCGCTCCTGTTCTTCGATCTCCAGTTTGCGGAGTTCGGTCTCACGCTTCGACTTCCTTCCGGTCTTCAGATCCTTGCACAACTCCGACATTTTAACGACATTTGGCAGAATCTCCACTCGCTCCGCACCTTCAGGGGTAGGCTCGCGCTTCCTGCGACGGATCTTTTTCACTTTCTCGGATCCATCAGCTTCGGTGCCAGCCTTGGATGCCTTTCGCTTCTTTGTGCTTGATTGGCTCGGCTCAGGGGTGGACGGGGTCATTGAGGGCGCAGGTGTTTCGCTTGCCCCTTCGATCGTGGGTATAACTCCCTGCGAAGACGGGGGAGTGGCGAGTGCAGATGCCTTCTTCCGGCCCTTGGTAATCTCTGATGTTTTCTTGGCATTGCTGATTTTCCGAATGCGAAGAGGTGCGGAGGAAGTGTCCTGAGGTGCAGCTCCAGGCTCCCGCGGGGAGGGCTCTTCCATCCCAGCATCTTCAGTAGACTGTGAGGCTCCGTGCACTGATGGTGCAAGTTGCTCGAGTTCATGTTCGATTGAGGACACAATTGGCGGCTCTGCGGTCACGGTGCGGGGAGAGGTGGGGATATCGGGTGTAGGAATAGGAGGCGCGGGCGCAGTTGATTGTTGGGTAGCAGGCGTGGAGATAGAAGCTTTGCGCTTGGGATGAGGGATCGAAATTGCTGTGGCAGCTCTTGGAGCAGCCGGCGCGTGTTCCTTTGGGGCTGACACGGCGACCGGCGCATCGTCAATCACTGCAGGCTGCTCCGGACCCGCGGGGGTCGCGGAAGGTCGCCGGGCTGTTTCGGTGACATCTCGCTCCTGAGACACTTGTGCAGACTGAGTCTGTGTCTGTGAAACTGCACTGGGCCTCCGTGCAGGTGCAGGCGCGGCTCGGCGGGCGGGCGCCTTGGGGGCGAACTTCTTGCCCGATTTGTCTGTACAAAACGGTCAGTACGGATTCTTTCGCAGGTGTGATGACCCTCAGGGAGCACTTACTAATTGCAGAACTCGAAAACGACTTCATGGCTGCCCATTTCTGAAGATGGCGGGGTTGACTCAAAGATTAGAAAAGTTGCGCGGAAGAAGTGGGTGGGAGGTCACGTGCGTGGCGCTGAGCAGACGCTAAACCTCGTTGAAAATCCTCCTGGCTTCAACTCCTTCAATCTTAACCATCCCGCCCCTTCACCACACTCTCTCACCCCTGCCACTCCTTCACTCTCTCGTTGTCTTTACGAGAACTCTCTCTTCCTGGGACCGCTGTTACCAAGACTGGCCACGGTCCCAGTGTCTGCCTCGGGCTGACTGAGTGACGGTTCGGTGGTGATCAGTTGCCCCCTCCTATGCCAGTCTAGCCACTGATGCCGGCCGCCGAACCCCCAGTTGTGTCTTCAGAGTCCGGTCTTGTCAAAATGGAAGACCGGAAAAGGCCCGCTGCGGATAACAATGACTCGGCTCCGCCTTTGAAGAAGCAGGCGACCACCGTGAATGGTGCTGCAAAGCCCCATCCGGATGCCGATATGCCCTGGAAAGATGACTTGGAGGTATGTGTGACCCTTGGACCCGGCTGGTGAAAATTCTCGAGTGCTTTCTCCCTCTGCTTTGAAACCGTCGCTAACAGCGTTCTCACGATAGCGTGTTCAAAAAGATGCGATAATGCGCCAGATGTACGAATACAAGCGAGAGAAGCAAACTCTGGAATCGCGATTGAATCAGATGTCGAAGGCTGCCACACATCATAATGATCATCTTCGTGTCATCGATTCCTGGTTCAACCAGTTGATTGATGAAGTGAAGGTTCTTCTAGGCTCGCAAGAAGTCAAAGAAACGACCTTCAAAAGCTCACTGCAGTTCGAAGATGCTGAAGGATTCGAGTCGCATCTGAAGTCTAGGTCGGACGATATTCGTGAAATCATCTCTCAGTTTCAATCAAAACTGGCTGATGTTTCTCCCGATGTTGCGAGTCTTCAGAGCAAATTAGCAAAGAAGCTTGCTGAGGAGAAGGTAACGATTGCCGAACTAGAGAAGGCCCTGGCCGAGAAGCAACAGCTGGAGGAAAGTCTGGAGGCTGCATGCATGCGGTACATGGTCGCCGAGAAGAAACTTGATCGCGCGAGGAGCGTGACAGCTACCAAGTTGGACAAGCAATATATTATGGGTGGAAACCGACCGAACACCGAGGTTGCGCAGACAAAACGCGAGGAATCGTCACCTGCGAATGGCGGCACTCCAGTTGGAGACCGCAGTGTCGAGTTGGAAGAAGCCAATAATAAGCTGAGTGCGGTTTCGGAGAAGCAAAAAGAGCAGTTGCAGAAGTTGGAGGCAGAAAATGCGAGCTTGCTCAGTCAAATCACTGAGCTCAAGGTCAAGGTACGTTAATTCGGCCTGTGAGATCGATACCGGCAACTGACACTTGAAAACAGTATTCGAAGCTTACCGATGACGATTACGCGCATACCGACCTGTTCAAGCAACTGCGATCACAGTACGAGGATGTGGTGAAGCGCATCAACCACCTGGAGGCGACGAATGTTCAGCTGCGCGAGGAGACCGAGAAGTACCGCTCGGAAAGGACCGCATACAAGGTGCAAGTGGATGATGAAGCACAAAGTACGGTCGCCGAGAAAGAGGCCCAACTCGAAAGGGCCGAAACCGACCTGGCACGGATACGAAATGCACGTGACGAGCTTCTGGCGGATCAGCAGATGCGCAAAGCGGCACAAGATCAAGAAAAAACCGCCGGTATCAAGTTGCAAGAGCTTGCAGATGCCCGGGAGGCGCGAATCACAGCCTTGGAGTCGGAGATTGAGAGGTTGCGGTTGCAGATTGACAGTTCCAAGGCAGCCGAGAATGTGGCCGAGATGCCGCTCGAGGAGCTCCGGTCGAAGTACACTAACCTGGAACGCCAATATTCCATGCTCAACACCGAGCTCACCTCCATGCAAACCGCCTACAAGAAGTTCTCCACTTTGGCATCGCAGAAGGTGACAGACTTCGGCGCTCTTGAGGAGAAGGTCGCACGGTTGACGGCGGAGAAGTCCAAGGCGGATCAGAAGTACTTCGCTGCCATGAAGAGCAAAGAAGCCCGCGATGTCGAAGTCCGCACACTCCGTATGCAGAACTCCAAGACTTCAGACATCGTCTCACAGTTGAAGGAATCCGAATCTGCAGCGCGATCCTTGCTGTCCAATATGGACAAGCAAGCCAGTGAGGCCAAAGAGGCTCTTAACTCAGCACTGGACAAGCACCGGGTTACCCAACAACAGCTGAATGAGAGTATCATTCAGGTGGAGGGTTTGAGGAATCAGGTTTCTGAGCTGAAAGCGCTTTCCAACTCCAAAGATGCCACGCTAGGCAGCACCTCATCTGCTCTACGCCAGGCGGAAACCGAGATCTCTGGTCTGAAGCAGACCCTCACAGACACCAAGAAGAGCTTGGAGAACTGGAAGGGCAAGAGTCTCGGCAATAACTCTTCCGAATACGAGATGCTGCGGGTAAGTTTTTGGCGACTGGGCAAACTCTCACATGGATCCACTAACCTTAATTTAGACCCTTGCCCTGTGCACGGTGTGCCGCCGCAACTGGAAGAATACGGTGATCAAAACATGCGGTCATGTTTTCTGCAGAGAATGCGTCGATGAACGCCTCACTTCTCGCTCCCGCAAGTGTCCCAACTGCAACAAATCGTTCGGAGGCAACGACCACATGCACATCACCCTCTGATGCGACCCCTTTTGAAAACTTCTCTTCGTGTATTATAACCCTTTTCTTTTCTTTTCTTTTCTTTCCCTCTCCCTTCTTCCACCTTATCCTCCTTTTTAGTGGTCACTTTCGGACTGGTCATGGTGCGGTGTTTGGTGGCTGCTTTCAGGATTGATTGGGGCCGGCGTTTTGACGAGTTTATGCCCTGCCTCGGGGCTTGTTTTTTATGCGACGGCATATGATCGACGCATCGGTGGATCTTTCTTTTTTCTTCACTTGTTCTTTTTTTCTGGCGCAGGGGCGCTGAGTGATCCGAGCGTGATCTCTTTGGATACCATCTTTCCCGAGAGGCGCACTTTGATTTTTCTCAGCTTTGGCTCTATCATGTAGGAGTACTACGTCCGGGATGGAAAACGGAGATACGAATGCAAATGCCAAGTCTCATGCAGTCATGAACTTCAAATTATGAGTTAAAGATCCTACTATACAACAGTTCGTGTCTGCCAACCCACAGATCGAGCGCAGGAACAACCTGTCCAGCCTGCTCAACCTCCGTATCCCACTCACGCTCAATCCGTGCCATAATAGTATCCTGCAAGTTTTGGCTTGCCAGAATATTCTGCGCTTGGTACGGTCCCATCACCGAGGCCCGCACCGCAGCGCTGAGAACAGCCTTTGCGTGGTTCAAGACGAAGACATAGGCTGTTTGTTGCACATCCAAGGCCATGGCTCGGCATACAACTCCCCACAGCGGTGCAAAGTGACCCATTGGACCCAGCTCATCTGCATCATCAAAGCGAGACTTCAATGCATCGGAGAAGTCGTCAATGGCTGATACGGCGACGTCGGCGCCGGCATCGGCGCCTCTGTGTTGCGCGAAGCTCACTCGAAACGCGCGCTCCCATACTCCTATCAATGCTCTGCCTTGAGCCACGCTTGCGCGCTGCGCGACAATGCATGGCGTGGAGGCATCGAGGTCGTTATCAAGGGTTTCTAGTGTTTCTGGCTGCCGGTAGCCTGCTAGGACATAGGGGAGTGATGTGCTTGCGAGAGAGGCGATGGAGAGCTTGAGGAAGCGGTGGAATGATGTGACGGGATTGGCGCGCAGAGGCTTATTATGTGCGAGGTAGGACTCCAGCCCGCTGGAGTATGCAAATGAGCCCAATGGTAGAGCGGAGTCGGAGAGGAGAAGAAGGGCGTGTAGGGAAGAGGAACGGACGGCATCCGCGCGGAATTTATTATTATAGAATTCTAGGGAGCTTGTTAGCTTGTACTCCCGCAGTTCGGTTTCCTTGGACTGTACTCACCATTGCTAGAAGGCATTGTCCAGGAAATCTTATTATCAGGGTGGGAGGAAGGTGGGCTAGGATATGTAGAGGCGTCAAGCCGGGCCCGCATTTCCTGGAGACGGTTCTCGAGCTGAGCGATCTCGCTCTGGAGGTCTGATGGTTCGAGCAGCATTGTGATATGTGATATGTGAAATCCGGGTATCTGAGAAGAAAAAAGGAAGGTCGCAAGAGCGATAAGGTGCGTATATAGCCATCGGCAGCGATCGGCAGAAAAGGAAGTGGGTATCGGAGAGGGCCGCGGATTCTCTATCTCTGCGTGACTGTCTGTTATCACTCACACTATTATTCGATCTTATTACTTCTTGATTCCGACCCTCGACCGCCTCGAATTCTGCCCCGATGCGATAGCTCCCTCCGTCAACAATGTCGGGCAGGCGTCTGCTGGATGCTATCCAGTTCCTCAACGTCTCCAAGACGGTAGCTGCCAAACACCTGGCTATTCGCCAGCACCAGCTCGATGTCTACACTCGCACTTCGTCCTTGACCAAGGGTATCAAGGACCAGGCCGACGGGCTGGTCCTGACCGCACAAGCTGCTGCCGCTTTGGCGCGTCGATTTAACGACTCGTCACCGAGCTCTTCGCCGACCACCGCTCCCGAGCCATCGGCCGACAAACCCACCAGCCCCCATACTAGCGCAACACCCCCTCCGGACGCCGCCCGGAAACTACAACGTCAGGCTGAATTCCAGGTCCCGGCTTCCGCCGCTCAGTATGCGGGCGATGAGAAGCCTGGCTCGTTGAACGTCAGCCAGCAGCAGGATGTATTCTACGAGCCTTCGAAGCAGAATGCTCCAGACCTGTCCGCGCTGCCTAGGGTCAAGCTACCCAAGGCGGCCGGCGATGTCCAAGCTGGTGTAGATGATGGATTGAATTCCGACGTCTTCCATTCGGCCACCGGCCCAGAAAAGAAGACTGCGGAGGAGGATATCTCTGAAGAGATGATGCAGGGTCTCTTCCACAGTCGCAGGGTTGGTCGCATGCTCTCGGGCAAGCCGGCGGGCAAACCGGCACTTAAGCAAGACTGGCCGCCGGCCGACCGGCATCCGCTTCCGCCAAGTCAGTCGACCGTAGTATCAGAATCTCCATCGGAAGTCCTTACGAAGGCTCAGGAAGAGGAGATGGAAAAGCTAGGGGCTAGTGTCGCCGAAGATGTGGTGCCCCCTGCGCGCGTCATGGAAGAAAAGGTGCCCTACCAGATGTTGGAATCCCGAGTACCTTCTTCTCGATTTGGTAGATTGTGGCAGTACGCCGGATTAGGGACTTCGATGGCATTCGGTGCTGTCAGTGAAACCATTCGGCGTGCAAGCGGTAGCCAAGATACCGGTTCTATCATGTTCAGTGCGGGCAACATGGAACGAATGGTGGCCAAGCTGTCGAAGATGCGAGGTGCGGCTCTCAAGCTGGGCCAAATGCTGAGCATCCAAGACTCTAACATGCTACCGGAGCCTATCCAGCAAGTGCTTCAGCGTGTCCAAGATCGTGCGGACTACATGCCTGCATGGCAGCGTGACAAGGTCCTGACTGATAACCTCGGACCGAACTGGCGAGACCTGTTCTCCTCCTTCAACGACATCCCCATGGCAGCCGCCTCCATCGGCCAAGTCCACTCCGCCGTACTCAAAAATACCGGCGAGCCCGTCGCCGTCAAGGTTCAATACCCCGGCGTGGCCGACTCCATCGACTCGGACCTGAACAACCTGTCTATCCTCCTCACAGCCTCCCGCCTCCTGCCCCGAGGCCTCTACCTCGACAAGACTATCGCCAACGCACGCACCGAGCTCGCCTGGGAATGCGACTACCTGCGCGAAGCAGAATGCGGCGCACGCTTCCGCGAGCTCCTCCGCGATGACCCCGTCTTCGTCGTGCCCAAAATCATACCCGAAGCCTCGGGTAAACAAGTCCTAACCATGGAAATGCTCGAAGGCGTAGCAGTCACCAAGATCCAAGACTTCACCCAAGAGCAACGCGACTGGATTGGTACCCAGATCATGCGTCTCTGCCTGCGCGAGATCACCGAGTTCCACTACATGCAGACAGACCCCAACTGGACCAACTTCCTCTACAACGCGCGCACCAACCGCCTAGAACTTCTCGACTTCGGCGCCTCGCGCGAGTACCCGGCAAACTTCATATCCACCTACGTCCGCACCCTCGTCGCCGCCTCCCGCAACGACCGCGCCCTCTGCGCCGACCTCTCGCGGAAACTGGGGTACCTCACCGGCATGGAGTCTCAGGCTATGGCAGATGCCCATGTCACTTCTGTCGTGACTATCGCCGAGCCCTTTATGCTCTCCTCGCCTGATCTGTACGACTTCCGCAATCAGACTATCACAGACCGTGTGCGCGCCCTCATTCCACTGATGATTCGTGAGCGTTTGGCTCCTCCGCCTGAGGAGACGTATAGTCTGCACCGCAAGTTGAGTGGTGCTTTCTTGCTCTGTGCACGTCTGGGCAGTCGTGTTCCTTGTAAGCAGTTGTTTGCTGATGCTATTCGTAAGGCCGAGGCGAAGGGGTTGCAAGTAGATGCGCGGAAGTAGGCCTCGGTCTACCTTGTAAAATGTGATATATAGAGGTGTCGCATCGGGTGTCTATGTACTGTAGAAAATCTTGTATAATAGGTCGAAAATTGGGAATTCACCTCTCGCATCTAAACATGGCATTCAGTTAGAGCCCTCTAGATAGATGAGACGCGGAGAAATGAAGTCGGATTCAATGAGGTCGGGTTTCTACCTAGTTTTACACTCTAGACCTGAGGTTATGCTCAGAGGCTATGGTATATGGCCAAGACACATTGTAAGTCGAGGGCGAAAGACACAAAGATCCAACTTCTACCATCCAGACCAGCTAGGACAGTTTAGATCCGAAGATGTAGCCACAAGCTCGCGCAAGCAACGCAGAAAAACATCCCGCGGCTCTTCCAATGTAGATGACGGCCAAATGTCGGGTAAATGATGCCAGATGGAAAGGACCTTTCAAGAAGGCAGCGGTTTATGCTCAAAGACACTCCGCCAATAGTGCCTAACCTGATCGCAAATATTATCCCGTCCCTCCCAACTAACAAATTTAGTCTCAAGCTCACAAGCCGTCCAAAGAATCTCCTTCCAAAACGCCTTCTCGATATCAACCTTTGCACTGAACCTCCCAACAACATCCTCAGGGATCGTCCACGCTCGCGTGTAGGACCCATCGTCATTGAACGCGGGATTAACTTCGTGCTGGTCGAAGACGGTGGCTGGGTTGAATTTAGGGAAATTGGCGTGGATGAAGAAGACGCCGGGCGCGGGTGCTTCGTCGCCCCTGACGCGCCAAAAGCCCCGTTGCGTGTTTGCGAAATCTTCAATGGGGTTGAACTGCGCCATGGCTGAACCGGCTAGACCACCTTCTTTGCGGTGGCCGAGGGCGCATATGGATTCGCTGACTTGGTAGAATGGTTCCCCCATGGCAGTTGCGGCTGCGATGAATGTCTCTTTGTCGCCCTCGCCGGCGGCGCCTTGTGAAAGTAGAGGGTAGTAATGCGAGGGGCCCCAGAAGTTGTAGTAGGTGGCGAGAAGCAGGGTGCGGAGATGAGTTTTCTTCGAGACGAACAGCTCGCCGGACTCGGTGGACTGGCGCAGGCTCATGGGCGGGGCAGTCGTTCCAGCGATCTCGTAGAAGATGGGCGACACCGAGGACGCCCAGAAATCAGGCCAGGTAAGCAATCCCCTCGTGCGGAATAGCTCACTCTTGAAGATTTCTTCAGGCTGTTCGAGCGGGAAAGCATCAGCGTCGAGGAAGAGAATCTCCTCGAAAGATGAGAAGAGCATAGCGAACGGCTTGAACTGGTACTTTTCAATCTTTGCAGGCGCCGCGACGAGAATTCGCGAAAGCACAATACATTTCGCATTAAGAGATGGCAACACCACGTCGCAGATGTACTCTTCGTACTCGTACTCATCTGCAAGGAATACTTCCACCGGCAGCGTGGACCCCGTCCGGCGGAGCATGCGCAGTGATATCACCAGCACTGGTAGGTATGAGCCACCTGCGGTCGAGACCACACCCTTTGTGCCAGGGATATAATGTAATTGTGGAGGTGAGCTAGTAACAGCTCCCACGAATCCCGTGTGCGCCTCCTTCATGGCGTTAACGTCATCTTGCGAGACTGCCAGGTATTCCGGCCTTGGCCCGGCGTCCTTCGCCTTGAACCCCTCCGTCGGAGCTTTCGCGTACTCGATGATAGGATCGGTACCGGGCGCATATTTCTCAAGGTAGCCATGGAACGTGCTCCAAAAACTCCGGTGCCCAGGCGTGAGATCGAGCGGCGTGCCGGCACCGTCATGGAAGGATGGAGAATCGGACTCGGCGCGCCAGCGCGAGACAGACCACGTCAGGAATGAGGCGATGACCAGCGCGGTCAGCAGCGTGCGCGCACGCAGGAGGTAGCGTGGAATGACCATCGCGAACCCTTAGCACTGGGTCCTGGAGCTCCCCACGGGTGCCAACACCCGATGGAGCCGCTAGCTCCAGAGTGACTTGAGATCGGCGCGAGAGATTTCACGCGCGATAATTCGGCGGCGCGGACATGGACGGAGTAGTGGCTTGTGTCACAAAGAAAGGTCTCCGTGCTCAAGAAAGGGAAGAAGTCTGAAATTGTCGAGGTCATAAATGTAACATGTAACGGCCCCTTGTGGAGCACGGACCCACTTGAGCCACGTTCACTGCGAGATATGATCTATACACTTCTCGATTGACGAACTTTTCTAGTGGTTTGTAATCCAATGCTATTTATCTTTTCTTCATCCAAGCTGAGTATCTCTTCAAAACCTCAAGTCCCATCCGATCTGAGGTCCGAGGTTGGGCAACTCGTCGGCCACGCTCTGTACATCTTTATCTCCACGGCCACTCAAGCACAAAACTAGGTCCTCGCCAGGTCCGAGCTTCTTGGCCGTTTCGACAGCGCCCCACACCGCGTGGGAGGTTTCCAATGCCGGTATAATACCTTCAAGTTGGCTCAGCAGTCGGAAGCCTTGTAGGGCCTGTGCATCAGTGGCCGAGAGGAACGTCGCGCGGTTACTCTCCTTCCAATTCGCCAGCTCCGGCCCGACTCCCGGGTAATCCAATCCGGCAGAGACGGAATGGGTATTAGAGATCTGGCCATGTTGATCCTGTAGGACATACGTCCGAACACCATGCAGCACCCCCACTGAGCCACCATTGAGCGTGGCTGAATGCCGCGCCGTGTCCAGGCCATCTCCGCCGGCTTCCACACCAACGAGCTGGACGGACATATCCTCGGAAAAGGGATAAAACATTCCCACAGCGTTCGAGCCACCCCCTACACAAGCAATTACGGCGTCGGGGCTCTTGCCTAGGTCCCGTAGCTGAGACTTGGTTTCCTCCCCGATCACACTTTGGAACGTGCGAACCATAGTCGGGAAGGGATGGGGTCCAATAGCTGATCCGATAATATAATGCGTGGTGTCCAGTCGAACGATCCACGCGCGGAAGGCTTCATTCACAGCATCCCGGAGGGTACGCGATCCCGACTCGACTGGAATAACAGTAGCGCCCAACAGGCGGATCCGGAAGACGTTCAATGCCTGTCGACGGACATCCTCCGCACCCATAAAGATGGTACATTTCATGCCGAACTTGGCGCAGACAGTAGCCGTGGCGACGCCGTGTTGGCCTGCTCCCGTCTCGGCGATGATCTCCGTCTTACCGAGTCGACGAGCAATTAGAATCTGACCAAGGGCATTGTTAATCTTGTGGGATCCTGTGTGGTTCATATCCTCGCGTTTCAGCCAAATGTTTGCTCCGCCCGCGTACTCGGTCAGCCGTTCGGCCAGATGAAGGCTGGATGGACGACCCATATAGGGATAGTATGATTTGTATTCGGCCCAGAAGGTTGGATCATTCAGCGCAGCTTGGAAGCCGGCATCCAATTCATCCAGGCAGGTTATCAAGGCCTCCGGAGCATACTGACCGCCGAAAACACCAAATCGCCCCGAGCCCTCGGTAGCAGCTGCATCCGCCTCGACAGCCACGCCAGGCGCGCTCGCCTCCGGCGCCGGAGGAGCTGCAGTGATCGAGGCATCCCGAGCTACCTTTCTCTGTGTGATTTGCGAGCAATAGTTCTCGACTACCTGCGCGGCCTGGCCAGCTGGGGCATCACCTAGGACCGTAATCAGTTGACTGCCGATGACGGCACCGTCGGCGATGGATGTCACGCTCAGGAAATGCTCGCGTGTGCTAACCCCAAAACCAACCGCCACGGGGACATTACCCGAAAGCTCCTTGACGTGCTTGATGAGGGTAGGAAGCTCCGGATTGAGAGTGCCAGTGGCGCCGGTCACGCCCATGCGAGAGACGAGATAGATGAAGGAATCGGCCATGTTGCAGAGGGTCTTCATGCGGTCCTCAGTAGTGGAAGGGGTAATCAAAGGGACGTAGGAGAGACTTTCAGTTTCAAGGCAGTTAGCTTTGATCATCAGCTATTGGGACTCTCCGTTACATACCCCGTCTTTGCACAGCCATTGCGGAATTGAATTGCCTCCTTCAGAGGCAGATCGACGATGATGAAACCATTGACTCCTGCCTCTTTGCAATCTGTGAGCAGTTTGGACTCTCCGTAGCGCAGGATGGGGTTGTAGTAGCCCATAAAAAGTACAGGTGTCTTCAGTCCTTTACGGCGGGCGTCGCGGACTATGTCCAACATTGACGACACGGTAACCCCATTTTCGAGCGCCTTCAAATTGGATTTTTGAATTGTCGGGCCATCTGCAATGGGATCGGTGAAAGGCAGACCGAGTTCAATGATATCTGCAAGATTTTATTGGGATGAGTTCTCAATTGTGTTGCGAAATGGAGTGACTCACCAGCCCCTCCGGCCTGCATGGCCAGCAAAATATCCGGGGTTTCCTCCAGCCGGGGGAAGCCAGCCGTCACATAGGTGACTAGGGCCGGACGGCCTTCCCTCTGACATTGAGCAAAAGTCTGTCGAAGATGTTCCATTGGGGCATTAATGGGCGAGGGGGAAAGACAAGAGGAGAAAGCAAATGGCGAGCAATAAAGGCCACGGATCGCCAGGTACCGAGTCATCGACGTTGCTCCCTAGCGCAAATCGCCCCCACCGACCAGCGGTATCGGCCCAAGTATGAACTATTGATTGGTGCAGTCGGGCCGCCCCGAGATTTCTACCCACTTGGATGGGTCTATGTTGACGCGGGAGGTTGTCGGATTGCAAAGTCACTTCACCACGGCTCCGTAGAGTTAAGTCAAATTGGTACTTGCCTATATGGCGTCCGGGTAAACAAGCTTAGATTGATGATCGCTAATAAGTCGAATTGGCTTGAAATGCGCTGAGTATAGAAAACAATGCTATGACGAGACTTGCTATATGTTCTTTCTCTGTGGGCGTGCTCAATGGATTACTATTTTGGCTAACCCCCAGCATTGGGCTGGACCTTAGTGCCCGCTTTTTGGACGAAATTCTTGGTTATAGTATTCTCGGCAAAGGTACGACTATCTACACTAACTTCGTCCCCCGACCAGAGATCCAGTCGACACCTAGGCGGGATAATCTCTCTACTTGGGGCCCACCATAAGCAAGGTCCCTTACCTTATACCTACAGTATTACATTCCTTGGGGATTCTAATGTTAGTTATCCCTGAACATGGAAGTGATGACTAAATTGCCCTTAGGGCCTCTAATTATTAGCCGAAATCAAACCAAAGGAAATCTAATCACCGCGAGGGCAGTCAGTAATAGAAAAATCAACTCACAACAACTCACGCAATAACCTCAATATCAAATCGCAGATTGGGCGCATCCTCCCTACGCGAGTCTCGGGCGGTGACAATTCGTTGTATACGCCGACTGCCGCGGGGAAATGCACCTAAAATTAAATACGCAGTAAGCTTTCCTAATCTGGAGCCTAAAAGGGCGTCATACTCTGGCGTACCAATATCCCAAGACCTCATCGGCCATGATGGTCGGTTAATCTTGCTGTAGATCTGCCGGACCACGTTCTTTGTCTCAGTATTTTGCACCGAAGTTATGAAGATGTGTCTCAGCCCATCGACATCAAAGTCTCTTCGGTAAATAGCTTGGGTAATTTCTGAGATTTGCGGAGGGTGAGCTTCTTTAAACCTTGCAATAAGATCTATGAATATCACGCCTGGTCCGGTAAAACCCTCCCAATAGAATTCGTCATTCTCACAGACTTCAAAGCCTTGACATGCGCCTTCAGCGTCGAAAGCTACTTCAAACAACCCGGCAGGTCTTCCATCTGGGAGGCCATAATCACTAAGAATGACGGGGAGACTCGTAGCAAAGTGGCCCGAGGAGTATCTAGACTCAAAAAGATCGTTGAAAGTTAGCGTGGATCTAGGGATCAAGCAATCTGGCTCATCAGGATCATCTATCCATCGCCTTCGCTGTGCCCCGGCTTCTTGAAACTCACCGTACTTAACAGGATCCAACGTAGGAGCTTCCTTAGCGCGGGCTTGCGCAGCAGGGACATCCTCTGTAGGGTCATGTCTGGCGCCACCAGGTGGTACGTCGAACCCTCTGTCTCCTGTGCCTTGTAGTGGCTGCCCTTCTGGCAAATGTTCAGAACTTCCTCTAGGAGACCGTAGCTCCATACCTTCTTGGCCTATTTGTTCCTCCTCATCTGAGATACTAGGGTTGGAGCAGCAGCTCACACGGCGAACGACACGAACGATTTGACTTAAGCGACGAGTCATGATTGAGCACTTTAGTTGAGTCGAAAGTGTTGTTCTATTCAGATCAAGTAGGATTTTCCCCCGTGTTCGCTTAGAGCCCTGATGAATATTGAATGTATGTCGATACTGCCTTCAAGGCTGGGTAAACCGGAGCTCTTATACACCGTCCTTGAATAAATCCAAGTCACTCTAAGCTAACTCGAAACGTCTTGTCTTATTTGGGAGAAAGAACGGCGTTTTCTAAACCTACAAGCCAAGAAAAATAAAGAAAGTATTTATAGAAACAAAGCAAATATCGCAGATCTCGGGAGATTTGTAGACAATGTCATGGTAGCCCAAATAACATGAAAGGTCAGTCCAGATCCAGAACTATCCAGAGGTTTTTTAGACGTATTGACGCTGGAAGGTTGACAAGTGCAGTGTGGATTTGGATCTCGATATACTAGCCCACTGTCCATCAGGTGACCAATAAACGAACTGTGGGTCCGCCGGTTGTTTGCGGATCATGTGACATGACGAAGGCGGGCTGGGATCGTTAGGATCGTCATCTCCGCTTTGCGACTTCTCTCCGACAACCAACCGCAACGTCCTGTGTGAACTTGGTCTGATATCACCATGGGCGCTCTTTTGTCTCTGCCACTTCTGGCAGTGCCCAGTGTGGGCACGGTAAGTCACCCTCCTAGGCGAGTCTCCCGGAGAGCGCATAGCTGATGCCCTCTATCTCCACAGCTCATCACCCTCGGCGGCTCATGCTGCGGAGCAGCTACCTGCTCTGCGGTTTGCAGCGCATGTGGAAAGTTTCAAAACAGGTATTGTACCGCGACGGTTGGAAAAAAGAAGGGGGGCGACGTGCTAACGCCGACACAGTATGGCAACGAGAATCGCATATGCCTTTGTCCTCCTGATCAACTCGATCGCATCTTGGATC
The DNA here is from genome assembly GCA_027569585.1 of Penicillium silybi. NCBI lineage: Eukaryota > Fungi > Ascomycota > Eurotiomycetes > Eurotiales > Aspergillaceae > Penicillium > Penicillium silybi. Next base: position 136,450 of record JAPDFI010000013.1, read on the forward strand.
ATGCTCACCCCCTGGGCACTCAAGAAACTTCAACACTTAACACTCGATTACATGGATATCAAATGTGACGGAAAGGAATGTCACGGCTGGGTGGCGGTCCACCGCATCAACTTCGGTCTCGGTCTCTTCCACCTGATCCTCGCACTCCTGCTTCTCGGTGTCAAGACCTCCAGAGATAGCCGTGCCGCATTGCAAAATGGCTTCTGGGGTCCGAAGGTCCTCTTTTGGATTGGATTCGTCGTCATGTCGTTCTTCATTCCCGAGGGCTTCTTCTTCGTCTATGGCAACTACATTGCGTTCTTCTGTGCCATGCTCTTCCTGCTGCTGGGTCTGATCCTTCTGGTGGACCTTGCTCACTCTTGGGCCGAGCTGTGCTTACAGAAGATCGAGGACAGTGACTCACGTATGTGGCGAGGCCTGCTCATCGGGTCGACCCTCGGCATGTACGTGGCCTCGATCGTCATGACGATCTTGATGTACATCTTCTTCGCGAAGAGCGGGTGTTCCATGAACCAGGCTGCAATTTCTATCAACCTGATTGTGTTCCTGATGATCTCGTTCATCTCGGTCCAACCGGCCGTTCAGGAATCCAACCCCCGCGCGGGTCTGGCCCAGGCCGCTATGGTTACTGTCTACTGCACCTATCTCACCCTGTCCGCCGTCTCTATGGAGCCCGATGATAACAACTGCAACCCCTTGATCCGTTCTCGTGGCACTCGAACCGTCACGATCATCCTGGGTGCGATCGTCACGATGGCCACCATCGCGTACACGACCACGCGCGCGGCTACTCAAGGCATCGCTCTGGGATCCAAGGGCGGCCACAACTACAGTCAGCTGGGCCAGGACGATAATGAACACGGGTTGGTCACGCAGCAGCCCAACAGCCGTCGGGAGATGCGCGCCGAAGCTCTCCGGGCAGCCGTGGAGAGCGGCAGTCTGCCTGCCAGTGCTCTGGATGAGAGTGATGACGAGGACGAGTTCGAGACCAGCAGTAAGGATGACGAGCGTGGTTCGACCCAGTACAACTACTCTCTCTTCCACATCATCTTCTTCCTTGCCACGACCTGGGTGGCCACCTTGTTGACACAGGGACTGACGGTGGACACAACCATCGACTTTGCACCCGTGGGTCGAACTTACTGGGCTAGCTGGGTGAAGATTGTCAGTTCCTGGGTGTGCTATACTATCTATATGTGGACTCTGGTGGCACCTGTTCTGCTGCCCGATCGCTTTGCTGCTTATTAGGTGGTCATTGAGTTTGAACTCCCGCGCGTTCTGAGCGATAGTTTTTTTGTTTCTCTATGTAACGTACACTGAATCATTGGCAGAAATCCAAATCACTATCAGTTTTGAATAGATCAACCAAGCACCTTGGATTGTAGGCAAAAGAAGTAAAAAACAAAGTGCAGGCCGAGCTGGCAGTTTAGTGGAGAAGTTCTTGGCGGCGCTTTACACGCGTAAAGTGCGACGCGCCTGATTTCCCCGACATCATGGCATGAACCATGGCGACCATCCAGCCTATCGAGGCTCGCTCGGTGTGTTGCCTGGCCTCTTTGCACAGATAGTTGTCGTCTCTGACCAGCATTTTCTCCAGGTCCACCAAATTCAATCTGGCCAGGTCATTATTGACCTGTGCTCCGTCGCCAAAGAGCTGGTTGAAAACAGTCTTGACGCGGGCGCAACAACCATCGGTGGGTACTCTTTTACATGTGCGTAGGCTTATATCGGCAGTACTGACAGTTCTTGCTCTCCAGAGGTGCGGTTCAAGAACAATGGGCTGGATTTGATCGAGGTTCAGGATAACGGAAGTGGGATTTCGCCCGAGAACTATGAGAACGTCGGTGAGCTTGAGATCTTTACTTTACCTTTGACATTTCTTGATAGCCCATACTTATATTTTATCTTCTTTCAGCGTTGAAACACTATACGTCGAAGTTATCCTCATACGATGACCTCTCGCGCCTCCACACCTTCGGCTTCCGCGGCGAAGCCCTGTCGTCCCTCTGCGCACTTTCCGACTTTCACGTCATCACAGCCAAGGCAGACCAGGTCCCTCGTGCCAACAGACTCGACTTTGAACCATCGGGGAAACTCGCCAAGACACAGATCGTAGCAGGACAAAAGGGAACGACGGCATCCGTGGAAGGGATCTTCAAGCGACTTCCAGTACGCCGGCGCGAACTGGAGAAGAATATCAAGCGAGAGTATGGAAAAGTGCTGAACCTCCTCCATGCATATGCCTGCATCAGCGCCGGAGTGCGGTTCAGCGTCCGGAATACTGTCGGTAAGACGAAAAACGTGGTGGTCTTCTCTACAAATGGGAACCGCACGACCAAGGAAAACATTGCCAATGTGTACGGAGCCAAAACCCTGTCTGCGCTGATTCCACTTGACCTACGACTGGAGTTTGAGCCCTCCCCTGCGACTCGCCGAGCGGACAGCGGTGAGCAGGTCAATCAAATGGAGGTTTGTGGCCATATATCACGTCCTGTTTTTGGAGAAGGACGGCAGACTCCGGATCGACAGATGTTTTTCGTCAATTCCAGGCCCTGTGGCTTGCCGCAGATTGCGAAGGCTTTTAACGAGGTTTATAAGTCGTTTAATGTTTCGCAGTCGCCGTTCATCTTTGCCGACTTTCAGATGGATACAAATGCCTACGATGTAAATGTGTCGCCGGATAAGCGTACCATTCTACTTCACGATGCTGGGGCGCTGATCGAGTCCCTGAAGACTTCTCTGACGCAGCTTTTCCACGCGGCGGATCAGTCCGTTCCCCAGTCACAGGTCCTTGGTTCCAAAACGCCGACGACGAAGCAGCAGGCATTAGGGTCGCTCCCAGGATTTGTCTCAGCCAGACAAGTCAGTCGAAGTGCTTCGGGAACTCCTGCAAGGCCAACTCCGGATGAGAGTGATAAGTCTGCCGAAGAAGACACGGTAGCTCCTCCCTCGAGTGTGCACCATAACATGAAGCAGTTCATGAGTTCACAAGAAGCGTCGAGCCAAGTTGAGGTCTCGTCACCAATAAAACCTACCACGCGTGCACCTCGAGAAGCATCAAGGACGTCGCTACAGGCGACCTCTCCAGAGCAGGAGCCGGAGTCCACGCCTGTTGAACCTCTTGATGGTCATGAACAGCCGGAAGCACAACCACAGAGAGCCGAACAAACTGTCGATCAGGCCATGAATCTTTCGTCCCAAGTATCGGAGGAACAGGACCAGACCCAACAGCTGCGCGAGCCTGATGATACACCTAGTGTTGTTCAAAACGCGTTTCATCGCATGCGTCCCCGTCGGTTGCCGGCTGAGATGGCCACCATTAGTATCGGAGACCACACGGTGACATCCATGGTCGGTAGTGGTCTTCCACACAAGCGAACCTCCGATTTCGCAACCTCTACCAAAGAACCGCCTCAACGCAAACGACGAATTCATACACCGTCTCGGCCTAATATATTTGGGAAGCATATGAAAGCCTTTGCGGCCCCGGGGACGCAGGATCAAATGGATGATGAGGGGGAAGCCGGAGACTCTGCAAGTGAAGTCGACGAAGAGAACGTCATTGACGATGAAGCCGAGGAACTAGAAGACGAAGAGAAGGAGGAAGAAGAAGAAGAAGAGGATGTCGAATACGTTCCTGAAGATAATGGCGACCGCCACGACGACGATATTGATGCTGGCCAACAAGATCAAAACCTCCAGGAGCAATCCACCGGTACAGATGGATCTTCTCTCAACGAAGGCGAGAAGAAAGCACAAGAAGAAGCACTGGTCCAGCGCCTCATTGACCAAGCCGAGGAAAAGGCTGTCCTTCCCCAAGAGAACAATGCCAGCCGCGCGAACAAAATGAACAAGGGTGCCGCTCATCGTGATGCCACGGTCAACCTTGTCAGTACCATCGATGCATCCTTGACCCGACTCCAGTCACAAATGGCCAGCTTGCGGGAAAGCCTCCAGCCACGCAAGATATCATCCGAGAAGGAGGAGGCCGATCCCATAGACGGAAAAACCGCCGAAGACCGACTCTCGCTTACGGTGAGCAAAACGGATTTTGCACAGATGCGGATCATTGGCCAGTTCAATCTCGGCTTCATCATCGCTGTCCGGCCCGGCGTGGATCGTGACGAGCTCTTCATTATCGACCAGCATGCCTCGGACGAGAAGTTCAACTTCGAACGTCTACAGGCGGAGACGGTTGTCCAGAACCAGCGACTCGTGCTACCACAGCGACTAGACCTGACCGCCGTCGAAGAGGAAATCGTGTTAGAGAACCGTGCATCTCTGGAAAAGAACGGATTCATCGTGACGGTCGATGAAAGTGGCGACGAGCCTATCGGTCGGCGATGTCAGCTCATCTCGCTTCCTCTCAGTAAGGAGGTCGTCTTCGGCTCGCGAGATCTGGAAGAGTTGATCGTGCTTCTCTCCGAGTCCCCCTCCACCAACGACGTCTCCGTGCCGCGACCTACCAAGGTGCGCAAGATGTTCGCGATGCGCGCCTGTCGCTCGAGCATCATGATCGGGAAGACCTTGACAACGCGACAGATGCAGCGGGTGGTGCACAACATGGGAACGATCGATAAGCCATGGAACTGTCCCCACGGTCGGCCGACGATGCGGCACTTGATGAGTCTGGGACGATGGGATGAATGGGACGAGTACGCAGATGAAGATGAAGATGAAGATGAAGATGAAGATGAGGGAAATCGTTTAAACGTGTGGCGACAATACGTTGAGGAAGAGTGATTATATCCGGCTCAAGTATATACAAAAGATTTCACCACCAGCGCAGCCAACTTCTCGTCTCCTTCTTCTTCCCATTTCCATTTCCATTCCACAGTCCATACTGTCCATTAACTCCATTCGCATCACCCCGATTCACCTCACCATCCCCCATCTCCTCATGCACGTCCTTAGTCTCAACCCTATCCATCATCTCCTCCAGCACCAAGAGATCCCGCTCAATCATCTCTGCCCAGTTCTGCACGTCCCCAATCTCCTTCAGGCCCTCGCGCGTCTCATCCGCGAATCCCGTCCACTGCGCATTCTGCTTCGCCAGTCGCGACGTGTGCTCCGCCAACTCGGCCTCCTGTCTGTCCAGCGCCGCCGCGTTGGAAGTAATAGTTGCGGCGCGGTCGCGGAGAGGCGCTTCCAGGTTTGTGCCGACGGAGTGCAGCGTTGCGGTGAAGGCGGCCAGGGCTTCTTTCTTTTGTTGGTCTTCGGTGGTGGGGTCCATGGTGGGTGTATATTTGGGTTTATAGGGGAGCTGAAAGTGGATATGATATGAATGGAGATTCTGGATTCTTCTGAGGGTGGAATTTGAAGATATGGACTCGGTATAAATATTGCGGAGGCCGATCTGCAACCCCACTTGGCGTGGCGCGCTGTCAGCCTCTCGTTGATATCGGCACATGTCGGCCGTTTGACCGGTTCGGGCCAGTTACACAGTCAAGGGTCTATTACGAAAACGAAAACTCCGGAAAGAGATGAGATATTAAACACCAGAGATCCCCTCTGGGCATTACCTAGGTATCAGATTCGAATGCTATGCTCCCGGAATAGAATGATTCTATGAACACCAACATATTCAGAAAAGACCCGAAGCAGAAAGGAAAAAAGAAAACACGCTTAACAAAAGCCCTCATGAATGCAAATATTCGAGTGGTAAAACAGACATGACCCAGTAAGCTTGAAAAAGCCCCTCGAAAGATCAAAAGCAGGCATTAGTAACACAGGCTCGAATCGTCCCGTGTTGAGGAAACGTTTGGACTCGAAGAGAAAATGGAGTGACTTCAAAGAAGACCCGAAAGAACAGCCTCGGTGGCTACATATATATGTTAGCAAAGATTCATGGCTGATAAAGGGAAAAAGGGAAGAAACATACCAGAATTGATATACGGCCGCTTGAGATCCAGGCTCACGCCGAAGCGTCTCTCGAGCTCCTGCTTGATGCTCTTCTTCGTCACGGTCATCAGATCGGCGGTGCGAAGGATCTCGCGGATCTCGTTCAGGATGGAATCGTCCGACGGTAGGTGGCTCAGGTCTTCCATGCCCATGTCCGTGTCCATGTGGCGGCTCATCATCTCAGACGGTGCGACCGAAAGGCGCGAGCCCGAGGTGAGCAGCGGCAGATCCAGCTGCGAGGCAGGGCGAGAGCCAGGGTAGGGATATTGGTAATGCTGCTGGTGGAAGGGGCCCATGTTGGTGCCGTAAGAGTAGCCCGAGACCTCGGAGCGGTCGTCGCGCGAGGTCTCCGCGCCCCAAAGCTCGTTTTGGTACTCCTCCCAGCGCTTCTTGGGGATGGAGGCTGGGTCGAATTTGCCTTCGTCGGAAATGACGACCTTGCGGCCCTTTTCTCCGGTGATAACACGCGTATTACCCCAGGAGAAGTCGTCCATGTTCCAGAAGGAGTACAGAGGTAGGGCGAGCGAGAAGACGGGGAGGGCTAGGATGTAGATGAGCATCCACCCGATCATTTCCCACTTGCGGCGGATGATGAAGATGAATGCTTGGAGACCGTAGATGACACCGAGAAGAACGAATGAGATCCATGGAAGGTTTCCTGTATCCGTGATGATCCAGTAGATCAGGTAGGCGATGTAGGCCACAGTGACAGGCTGGATGATGGTACTAAGCAGGTCGACAAAGACAACGAAACGCATGCTGAAGCAGCAGAAACCGCACAGCTGTTGCAACGGAATCAGTTCGATCAAGTTGTGGACAGTGGAGTTGATCCATCGGCGCCGTTGGGACAGGAAGACCGCGAAACTCTCAGGTGCCACAGTCCAAGCATGAGACCGGAAGATGTACTTGGTCTTGAATTTTGGGTGATGCTTGAGAAGGAGCGTTGTCAGGTATCGATCCTCACCCAGGTGTAGCAGATTCTTCATGTGCAGGGTATCCACGCGAATCTCCGAGTAGGCTTCAACGATTTCCTTGCTCACGAACAGAGGCTTGCCGGACTCCGCTGAGCGGACACGGTACATACTGAAACAACCGGGCAAACAGGTGACGGAACCGAAAAGACTCTCGAACGCCTTGGTCAGGTTGTGAGAAATGTAGTACTCGTACACTTGGATCATCGTGACCATGGACGTTTTGGCGTTGGACAAGGCCGTCTCTCCGCAAACACCGATGAGACGCGTATCAGAGAGGAAGGAGGAAACGAATCGTGTACCGGCATCTGGTGCAACCACTGTGTCGGCGTCGACTTGCAGGATGTACTCGTAGAATGTTGGATTGACGCCGATAATGTTCCGAATCTGATGGTGCATTTCCAGCTCCATCGGGCTCATGGGAAGGTTGTAGTGGACACGGTTGAGGAAGCGCATGAGCACCATCTGAGAGTCACGCTTACCACGGTTACCCGGGCGAGAAACCTCAGATGGCTTGCCAACCTTGACCACAACCAAGTAGGGAACGATATGACCTTGGACTTCGTAGAGACCCGAGTAGACCTTGGCCATGTTGTGCTGCTTCATACCTTCACCCAAGCTCTCGAAGCTAAGAGGCTCTGGGTCGACAGATTCGGGCACACCCAGAATATCCAGAACAATGCGAGGAGTGGGTCGGTCGTTGCCCTGACCGATAATCATACCATCACAGATAACCAAAAGGAGTTTGCGCTTGTCGTCGTAACGCATGCGAGCCATTGAGTCAATAGCACGGCGCAGCGAGTCTTCGTCTTCAGTGTATGCAGGCACTTGACAGATGATGAACTTGTCCAAGTTCTCGGGCAGGTTCTTCTTTCCAAATTGCAAGGCAGCAACGAACTTGAATGTGATGATAGCGCACAGAACGATCGAGATTGCAAGAATGAAGTACCGGGCAAACTGACATCGAGGCGAGTTTCGCGTATCGACATGACCAACAAAGAACAGATTGTCAAGGCACAGCTGCATCCGCGAGCGCACTTCTGTGCTCAATTCAAGATTGTTGAAGAGGTCAGTGACGTCCGAGCCAGACATTTGTTCAAAGAGCTGAACGAGGAGAGGACTCATGTAGTCCGTATTGATACTGCCGGTTGACACGTTCTTGCCAGCTGGCTCAAGTGGGACACGGGGTCCCCCAATGTAGTAAGTCATATCGTAGACCTTTCCATTTATGCTCACGATATTGTCACCGCCGTCGGCCAGCGTCTTCATGTACTTGGGAGTGTAGCCGACGTAGCCCTTCTTGTAATTGGCACGCATCATGACCATCTGCTCGTAGAACCAATCCGGACGGGAGTCATTGGTCCAGTAACGGAAGTCGTGATATTTGGCGTTGATATCGAACATCGTCGAGCTGGTGGTTTCCGCACTGACATTCATGTTGGACCGATAATCCAAAGGCACGCTGGGGTCAACATGTCCATCCACGCCCTGGCACAGAGCCGAAACCTGGACGGGGAAGAGGTTGGTCGCGTCGGTTCCAGCGTAGTTCTTGAGGGATTTTTGCGGAACGATATCGGGATAGTGAGTGGGCATGAACGCGCCCAGATCGAACACAACACCACGAATGGCGATGAACGCGTTCTCGCCGTCCTGGCCATTGTGCGTGCTAAGTTCTCCTTTCGAGTACACATGCTGAGTCGGGCAAACCAATCCAGGGAAGGCAACGATCATGAAAACGGCGACCGCACAGGCAAACCAGATGATCATGTTGATTGCAAGCTTCTCACGCCAAGCAACCCGCACATCCTTGCGTTTCATGCGACCGAAGAATTTGATGCAGAAATCCGGGATGAAAAAGGTCAAAAGATAGACCAGTGCCATCCAGCGTCGGCGAGAGCCCGAGATTGGGACCTCGTCCACCTCCACCATTTTCTTCTCATTATTCTTCTCCAGCATCTGTTCTCGCGTCTCAAAGTTTCGGAACATATCGCCAGAGTTGAAGGCAGATGCACCAGCATCAGAGCGTCCATCCAGCTCGCGGCTGCCAAAGTACCCTTGTTTTGATTCATCTCCGTAGATAAAAGCCCCAGGCGATTGATCAGCCGGGTTGAGCAGGCGAACCTTGGCATCCGGATTGCCACTGGCGTTGAGTTCGCCCTCATCCGAGCCTGCGATTCCGTAGGAGGGAACCACACGCTCTCCGATTTTGGCGAGGTCTGCCCAGCACCGTTCGCTTAAGAAAACACCGGTGCTTCCCACGCGGGCCTCATTGCCGGGCCATCTTCGTTCGTCCAAGACAACCTCGGACTTTTCCTTGTCGCTTCCTACCACGACGTTTCCAATCTCTGCCAGGCCCAGGAATTCAGCGAACGGTAGGAAGACGCTGAAGTCGGCGTTTCTCAGACGTTGACTGATCTCGGCGATGCCGAAAGTCTGAACCTGCATACGCACACATTTGCTGTCAAACTGGTTTGCAATACGGCGGTCATTAGGCTTTAGACAGATGACGAAGTAGGGGTTCAAGTTCGGCGAGCTCAGACACTTGTTGATAATCTCGAGTCCAGACAGGAACTGGCCAGATGCTCCCTGCGCAGGACCCATCATGGCACTCTTTCTGTTGCCTGCGCCGCGCCTGGAGCTGGCTGTCTGGCTGTCGTGATCATCTGCTTCCTCGCTGTCGGCACGGGAAGCAGCAAGGCGAGCTTGCTGGTCAAACTTGCGTCTGGCCAAACTGGGCATACGCATCGGCTTCGAGGAGACTTGCGCCTGCATGATGGCGGTCTTCTCCCGCGGGTGGGAAATAGTCTGCAATGCTTCTTGGCCGAAAAGATCGCGGACAAAGTCGCTTTGGGTAGATTTCATCAAGTTCATCAGATCTCCCGAAACAACCTCTCCGTTCTCCTCGATCAAGCCGTGGACGGAGTAGTCCACCTCGCCGGCAAAGTGCTTGACGGTGAAGGCAGAGCGAGCCTGTGACATATAGCCGGTGCTGCTCGCGCCAGAGGAATCGACCGAGATAGCCGGATTCTTGCCGTCGAACCTCTTGTGAACACTTTCGAGGAATTGAGTATCAGACCGCCCACGACGCGTCTGGTCATCCAGAATGCTCAAAAGACCGTTGCCATGCTTCAGAAGTCCGCGAACAGTGTCAACGTTGTCGAAATAGCTGGTTGCAGCCACCGAGATCTCCTCGCGGTCCAGAACATCGGCCTTGTGGTCGAAGAAGGACCGCAGGCAGTAGTTGTAAAGAGATTCCGTTGCCGCATTGCCCAGCAGCTGGTCCAGTGTCGAGCCGGTCGAAGACGCCTGAGCGAAGCCTGGGAAATCGACAATGGAAATGGTGTTGGCCACGCTATCCTCGGCCGCACAGATCTTCTGGTTCACAGTTTCAATGACCCAAGTGACCAAAAGTGAGTAAATAGTGCGAGCGAAGGCATCGGCGTTTTCTCGAGCACCCTTGGGATCCAACATAACCGTCACGCGCTCACGGTGGATGGTCTTGGTCTTGTAGCCGAGGCTGTTCTCCAGGGCATCCACACTGAGACCCAGGAATGCAGCAATGGTGTCAAGTGCCTGTTTGTTCCTGACAACGGTGACCATCTCACCACCCTCGTGGGAGTAACCACCACTCTCCTCGGCACCCGTGGTGGTAGACTGTCCGGATGTAAATTCCAGCTGTCCAATATGAAGGATACTGGCCAGAACCTGGCAGATTTCGGCAATCTCACCCCGGGAAAACTCGAGCTTGCGGAGAGCGGTCTTGAAATGCTGGAAACCCTCCGCATCATTGACACCGACCTTCAGCTGGGTTGGGTGGCCAAGATAGCGCCATCTCTTATGGCTTACCGAGCCTGAAGACAAGCCACCGCCCCTCGTCTGAATGTGAATGGCGTTGTCGAATCCCAAATGAGTCTTTTCGGCAGAGCTCGTGCCAGCCAAAAGATAGTAGAGCACATGGAAACTCCGTTCACCGGTAGGTACGGAGGAGAGACGGCTTCGCTCGAGTCGATAGTCGATGATCTTGCCACCGATCAGGGTAGGGTTGACGGAGGAGGAGCCATCATACTGCAATTCGAGGAAAAGACCGGCCTTGGAAGCTGTCGGGCTGGTCACGGATTTGGTGGTGGTGAGGGTATCGAAAACAAAAGCGGCGTATGACAGCTTAGAAGAGAGCGGAGTTGAGGAAAAAGACAGGAAGGATGATAACAAGTGTGAGCGAATGGTGGTTTTGCCGGACCCGCTCTCTCCTCTGGAACTTCGAGTTAGCTGCAATTCTCGGTATCTCGTCGGGTTCACTCACAAAAACACCACAGCCTGGTTTTCCGCGCGCGCCCCCAGTCGAGTGAAAGCACGGCGCGCCAGATCCTCGGCTTCCCCAGCGGCACTGCCTTCCTTCGCGCCATCCGGGCCTTTCGATGCCGAGGTGTATGTATTCAGCGAGATCAATGCCTGGGACGAGAGACGCGCGGTGGGTAAACCGACATGGAAGCTGTGCTGATTAGCCTGTGAAATATCCAGAACAGGAGCTATCGACGTACCGACTGGCGAGATGTGCTGTCAGATGAGTATCGGACTGGAGATGCGCGGGGAGTGAGGGCAAGGAGGATTGGGCATGTGCCGGGGTGCCGGTGATATTGATATTGCCCGCCATGCTGGACGGTGATATCCGCACCGAGGCTTCAGTGGGATGGAGAAACGAGCGAACGAAGACCACCGATCAGGGGCGGTCCTCTAAAAATCGAGGAGTGAGGAGTCTTGATACGTCTCAGAATGTCCAGACGAACGTGGTTTCTGGAATGTCGAGGGGAATGAAAGACCCCTAGCAATGGGTCGAGAGCTGGTTCATGGAGTGAGAGTTATTCAGAAACGAACGCAGAGAGAAACGAGCTCGGGGATCACGAAAAAAAGATAAAAAGATAAGGTCCGGGGATGTGTACAGTAGCACTGTATTGTTACCGGTCACGCACTAAGAACAACATGGACCAAGAATAGACAGTGATCGAAGGGGATAGATGTCTCGGGTATATCCACTTTTTTTTCCTGAACATGTGGTGTGGATTGGAAGCTAAGACCAACAGTCCTCTCGCCTAGAATGATTTCTATTACTGTATTCATTATGTTATTCCCTACGGTGCTTAGTTAACGAACAAGAGGTAACTAACTAGTTATAATATGAAGCACAAGTTTCAAACACCAGAGATTTCAGACGGTGTCACGGAAAGCTATCTACACCTCACGCGCTAATCGGTTGGGGTCTCAAGTTCATAAGCACGTCTCCACCCGAGAGGGTCTGGTCCCTGTTTCCCCTCATCCGGTCCCTGTATCTTGCATCACGTCTGTACCCGAATACACCCTCCCTTACTGTCATTTGAAAAGTGATGCATAAATAGTATCTGATTCAGACATGTCAAAAGGAAAAAAAAAAAAAAAACCTTGGAACCCGCTATGGGCAAATCCAGCCTAACAGAGTGGAGGGATCTCCTAGGCCATGAAACTAGGGGTTTCGTGGCTGAACATTCTGATCGTATGACCTGGCGGTTCTCTGGTATCCCTAGGTGGCGAATGGTAACATACACAGTTACAGGCTACCCCTTTGTGAGACATCCCAAATATAGCAGTAGGTTCAGACCCGGTCGGGAACTCCATTCGGGATTGCCTGATTGGGTCGGAAGTACTGTATATGCCAGCCGAAACCCTGACAGATACTGGAAGCAATCGGTAAACAACTGAAGAATTGCCCTCGGAAGAGTGTCTAGTGTCTATTTACCCTAGGGCGATGAAACAGTGAAAGAGGCATACCTAGGTATTCTATACTCGCTCGCCTCTGAATCTCTGACAAACTTTCAAGTGGCCACATTGGGGCAGCAAAGCGAAGCTTGTCAGCTCCGACGATCACGGTGATCGGCGGTATTTTCCACTTTGTACTCGGCCCCGTATTTTTCAACCTGTTCTCCCCACGCCCATTACTTTCCAAACACCTTATCTCCATTTTTTTTTCTCTCCTGTTGATTTCTTGCTTCACTTGTTTTCTCTCCTCGGACAACTCCCCAGTCGCTCGCTCAATTTTTCGGAGTATACACCCTGGGAATCTCGCTTTGTTGTTACGCCGATCCCCCAATACCCCCATACACACTCCATTCCAGCTCCAACACGCGATCCGCGATCTGCGATCTGTCACTGCTCCCTCAAAGCTTTCCCCTCGATGCTGGCGTGGTAAGCTTCACCGAACTCAGTGACCGCTGGGATCGTCCTCGCACTCAGGGTTCGCCATGTCGAACCGCTACTCGGTCTTTTCCAACCAGTCCGCCGGGCTTTCGGCTGGACCTCGGCCGGCCTCACAACATGCTACTCAGGTCTCGACCACCACTCTGCTGAACGCTCTCCACTCTTTTTACAGCGCCGGTCAATCCTACCCGCTGGATGCCGGAACTAGCTTGGTGGTGAACACCTGGGTCACTGCGGCTACCACCCTCCCCGATGGCCGCAGCGGTGCGACTGTCGACCGTGATATGGCCGTCCGGGCCTGGGAACATGCCCGGAGACGAGCAGAGGATGGTTGTGTGGTTCTTTGGTACGATTGCTTGCCTGATGAATATTTTGCTCTGCAAAATTCCGCTAACACTGTACCAGCTCACTCCACCAGTCGACTCCGTCGCTGCTGGAGCCATTTATTGCGGCACTGCCAATCCCCACACCGGAGGTTGCCTTGATTTCTCTAGCCGCTCTACGACCCTTCCTCTCCGCAGTCACCTCCTTTAACCCGTCATATTCTCTGCACTCCGCCCTGTCAGCTTCCTACACATTGACACTTCAGGGGACGGTGGTCGGTCTTTCTCTGGCCCTGTCAACCTCCGGCATCAATGTGCGCAAGGGTCTCCTGGACATCCCGAAGGAATCGGGCTTCCGTGCATTTGACGCTTTCTACTACCTCCTGACATCTGCTTCCACTCCCGCCGAGCGCGAATTCTTGGATTTGAAAGATCCCTCGGCATATACCCTACTCAACCGATCCGAGACATACTCACCTCCGTCCTATCTGCCCACAGCGGATGACGCAGCTTCGGCTGAGGATTTTAGAGCTCATTTGAAGGCCGTTGGCATCAAGGGAGCTGCTCAGCGAGGTTTGCTGTCCGTTCTTGCAGGCCTGCTCAAGCTCGGTAACGCAACTGGACTGGAAGTTGACCAGGAAGAGCTGGAGGAAGTTTGTGAAGATGTAGGTGGGCTTTTAGGTGTGGACCCTGAGGTCCTCTTGCACAAATGCTCCACTGATGATCGCGAGGTCCTGATTGCCGGGATCTACGAAGCTCTCGTAGACTGGGTTATCAGCAAGGCGAACGAAGCCATTGCTGCTGATATCCAGACGGCACTAGAGAATGACTCCAGCAACGGCGGCGCAGGCGCGGCTCATATCGCCAATGAAGACACGGTCAGCCTGACCGTGATTGACATTCCGCGCCCGGCTCTGGGCAAAGCCATCGCAATGAGGGGTGTGTTTGACGATGATCTTGGTCTGAATGCTGAAATGAAGGAGGATGGAATCCCCATCCCACCCATTGGCCATTCCGTCGTCAACGAAATGAACACGGCGGTAGCACAGGTCGAGGTGGATCTCGGTATCACGACCGGCGCCGCTGGGCGGGAACGTGAACACGAGCTCGACAGACGCCAAGGAGTGCTGGAGAAGGTCGGAGTGGAAGCTGAGGCGGATTCTTTCTTGCGGCAGCTGTTGTTCCCTGTCGAGACCCAGGGCATCTCTCTCGGCAAGCATGGACGCTTCGATCTTCCCACCACTCTCGGCAGCAGCCGTGTCTGGTACCACCTCTCCATCCACCCCACCGATGACCTGCCCGGTCAGCTCAATGTAGCTTCTGCGGCCTGGTCCGCTGGTGCCGTGTCGCGCCAGTTGCGAGACTGGCGTCTTCCCGAGTGGGCCAACCGTCGTCTCAAGCAGCTCGATTTCACTGCCGATTTTGATGTTGAGGAGTTCGTGGGTCGCTATGAACGACTTGGTTGCACAGAAGGGCAGGACGGTGTCGAGAACTGGATCCTCGAGAGGGGCTGGAGCAACGGTGACGCCGTCGTTGGCCACCAACGAATCTGGATGAGAGAGGGTGCATGGTGGGAGGCGGAATCCATGCTTGATCTGAAGCCAGATGGAGCTGTTCAGAATCCATTCGGCTATGGCGCTGCCATGTACGAGCCAGGCTTCACTCCAGATGGACATCCAGTTGGTGAGGGCACCAACTTGCTGGGAAGCCAGAATGATCTTATCATGCAACAATCGAGCATGATGGCTCCAAGTGTCATGGGAGGTGCCAAGTCCGTTGCTCCTAGTGCTCCGTACACTCATGCGGCCAATCCTGGTGACTATGGTCTCGGCCACAAAGGTGACGACAACAAAGGAGATATTGCCTACTATGACGACTATGGCCGGTACATTGGCGACCTCGATCCCGAATTTGGTGACCCGAAGCACATTGAGAAGAAGAATATCACCTTCGGTCGTCGGGCGTGGACTGCTTTTGTCTGGGCCCTTACCTTCTGGATTCCATCATTTTTGCTCCGCTGGGTTGGTCGCATGAAACGCCCAGACGTGCGTATGGCATGGAGAGAGAAGGTCGTTTTGGTTTTCCTGATCTTGCTCTTCAATGCGGTTGTCTGTTTCTATATCATGGCCTTTGGTGATCTCCTCTGTCCCAACAAGGACAAGGTGTGGAATACCAAGGAGGTCAGCTGGCATACCCAAGACAACAACTTCTTCGTCAGCATTCACGGCCGTGTGTACGACATTTCCAAATTTTGGCGACAGCAGCACAGTGACGACGGCACCGACACGACTTCTTCCAACATGAAGCAGTTCGCTGGCTTGAACATGGACGCTTATTTCCCTCCACCTCTGACCGTGTACTGTTCGGACTTTGTCACGAAGCCATATGTTAATTTGCAGAATAATGACACCACTGCCGTCTCGGACATTACCGCCCTGCATTCATCCGGACCTTACAATCAACCAAATCCATCTACGGCCCTGAACAAAATCACTTGGTACCAGAACAGATTCCTGCCCAAGATCTCCCAGTACTACAAGGGTGAGCTGGTATGGACGAGAGATACTGTCAAGAATCAAGCCAACAATGACCAGCGGTACTGGGTCATCAAAGATCAAAAGGTCTACGATCTTACGGACTACTTCTACACTGCCAAGCTGGAGAACAATATCGCCGCATACGATTTCTTGCCAAGTGCCGTGACCAGCCTCTTCAAGGAAAACATGGGAGAAGACGTGACAGACAAGTGGCCGGATACGGAAGATTTCCGCAAATCCCAGACGTGTCTAGACTATGTCTTCTATAAGGGCAAGGTCGACTTCCGAGACAGCCCTAGGTGCACGGTCAATAATTGGATTCTTCTGTCCTTCACCATCCTGATTTGTTCAGTCATCCTTGTCAAGTTCTTGGCTGCTCTGCAACTTGGAACTAAGCGCCGCCCGGCACCCCAGGATAAGTTCGTCATCTGCATGGTCCCTGCTTACACTGAAGGCGAGGATGCCCTGCGTAAGGGTCTGGACTCTCTCACTGCCTTGCAATATGACAACAAGAGGAAGCTGATCTTCGTCATCTGTGATGGTATGATTGTCGGTGGTGGAAACGACCGGCCCACGCCTAAGATTGTCCTCGACATCCTTGGAGTGGACCCCAAGATGGATCCGCCTGCACTGCCTTTCAAGTCCATTGGCCAGGGCAGTGACCAGCTCAACTACGGCAAGGTGTACTCTGGTTTGTACGAGTACGAGGGCAACGTCGTGCCTTATATCGTAGTGGTCAAGGTCGGCAAGGAGTCTGAGCAGAGAAAATCGAAGCCTGGTAACCGTGGCAAGCGAGACTCGCAGGTGCTTCTGATGCATTTCTTGAACCGTGTCCACCACCGTGGCCCGATGTCACCCATGGAGCTCGAGATCTTCCACCAGATCAACAACGTTATTGGTGTGGACCCGGAGCTGTATGAGTACTGCTTCATGGTCGACGCCGATACCAGTGTCAAGGAAGATTCGTTGAATCGTTTGGTGGCAGCTTGTGCCGCAGATGCTAAGATCGCCGGTATCTGCGGTGAGACCAGCCTTCAGAACGAGGAGCGCAGTTGGTGGACCATGATCCAGGTGTACGAATATTACATCTCGCATCATCTGTCCAAAGCATTCGAGTCGCTCTTTGGCAGTGTTACCTGTCTTCCCGGATGGTAAGTTTCCCTTCGAATCCTACATATGCTACTGCCACTAACCGTTATCCAGCTTCACCATGTATCGTCTTCGAACTGCGGACAAGGGTCGGCCTCTAATCATCTCAGACAAGGTCGTTCAGGAATACGCTGATAACGATGTCGACACTCTCCACAAGAAGAACTTGTTATCTCTGGGCGAGGACCGATTTTTGACGACCCTCATGACCAAGCACTTCCCTACCATGCGGTACAAGTTCATCCCCGACGCCTATGCAAGCACAGCTGCTCCCGAGACCTGGAGTGTGCTTGTTTCTCAGCGACGTCGTTGGATTAATTCGACTATCCACAATTTGGTGGAGCTGGCAGCTCTCAAAGATCTCTGCGGTTTCTGCTGCTTCAGTATGCGCTTCGTTGTGCTCGTGGATCTTCTGGGAACAGTGATTTTGCCTGCGACGTGTGTCTACTTGGGATACCTGCTCTACCGCGTCGGTAGCCACACTGGACCATTCCCATTGATCTCGATCATCATGTTGGCGGCTATCTACGGTCTTCAGGCCATCGTCTTCCTCTTCAAACGCCAGTGGCAGCACATCGGATGGATGATCATCTATCTCATGGCCTTCCCCATCTACAGTTTCATCTTGCCGCTGTACTCATTCTGGAAGCAGGATGATTTCACCTGGGGTAACACCCGCGTGGTCATCGGCGAGAAGGGTGATAAGCGTGTCATTGCGGTGGAGGATGAGGCATTCGATCCTCGGAGCATTCCTTTGCAGCGCTGGGACGACTACGCGCTGGCCAACAACCTTCCCGGCCGCCGCGGTGAAGTCGGCGGCTGCCAAGAGAAAGTCCACTACACCGGTCGCTACGATGACATGGCCATGGAGATGGATGACATGCACTCGCAGTACTCATCGGTCAAGCCCGCATCGACCATTCTGACCGGCTTCCCCGGCCAGGGCCGTCACGCCGGTCCGTACATGCCTCCGCAGTCACCGGCACCATTCGTCGGCGGCAACGTGCCCGGAAACCGCAACTCGCACATGTCCAACTTCTCCCGCTACACCGATCTCCCTAATCTGAGCGGTGGTCACCCTACGCCAGCTTCTCGGCCTATGTCCGTTGCCAATCTCGGCGGCTACCAGGATCACCCGGGCCACCAGAGTCGTCACAGCCTTGGTGTGGTGAGCACTGACAACCTCCTCACCTCACGATCCCGCAGCCCACTGGGCCAGTACGGGCCCCCTTCACGACCCGCCAGCACCGCCTTCGACTTCCGTGCCGCCAGTGGACCCGATGAGGGATCCATCACGGAGGCCATTCGCGGATGTCTAGCAGAGGTGGATCTCGACACGGTCACCAAGAAGCAGGGTAAGTCTCTTCGCCTCTATCAAATATGCGAGTAACTAACAGCTCTCCAGTCCGCGTCCTCGTCGAGCAGCGTCTCCAAACCTCGCTTACTGGCGACAAGCGAGCCTTCCTGGACCGCCAGATTGACCACGAGCTGGCCAACATGTGATTTGACACACATTCGCGCTTCTAATCTCTCTGTAATATGCATCTCTACAGCGCACCAATTCTTAAACAAATGGTCTTTCGGCATGTCTGGCGTTATACGGATGAGGTCCCGTTTTGTCGATTTTTTTGAGCATGCACATTGAGCGAATCGATCTTACCGGGTCTTTAGGGCTCGTAAATTAATGGACAGCATTCTGGTTTCTATTTTATGGTTTCAGATTTATCCAATGTAGTCTTAGTAGAAGGCATAGCTAAACTGGGAACTTCTCAGCATTGATGTTCTAGCCTGACTACTCTAAGCTATCTGTTCCCCTCTGTCCGGCCTTAGCTTCGGTGCAGAGAATGCAACAGTTTCTTAAGACCCTTCGGTCCATGAGCTTGCAGATGCTGGTAGTAATAGTCACTAGCAGCATCCATAATAGCCTTCACCTTGTCAACGGGCACCTTAGCTTTGCGATCATAGGAGTACAATCCATTGACCTCCTGCTCGATATCACACCTGCAACGACAATCAGCATAGTCAAAGCCTCTCGGGGCAAAAGATAACTTACAGCTGCGTGTACACCATACCACAGGAATGACCGCCCTTCACGACCCCCATAACCAGCTTCTCAAAGCGCTTCAAGAAATCCTCCTGGTCGGTGGCAGTGGTGTATCCCCAATCACGCTCGCCAGCTTTCGCATCCCCAGCCGGGGCGATGTTAACGCCGCCGAACTCGGTGCAGATCACCGGTGCGCCTGCTTTGTGCTGCGCGCCGGGGTCCAAGAGGGTGTGTCCGGAGAAACCGGAGTAAATGGGCTTGGTAAACATTTCGCGGCCTCCCTTTGGACCGAGAATGCCTCCTTCCATTTTGGAGCATGTGGCTGTCAGTTCTGGGGAGTCGGTGTAGTCGTGGTAGGTGGTGAGGTCGGTTAAGACGTGCTCCCAGCCGCAGTTGTCGTTGATGGGACGGCTTGGGTCGAGTGTTCTGTTCTCGTTAGCATATCCTACCTCCTACACTCGGAGGGGATTCCACATACTTGGTCAGGTAGTACAGCGAGCGAATGTGGTTGCGCTGGTCGATGTTATCCTTCAGAGAGGTATAGGCCCAGCTCTCATTGTTCGGGGTCCAGGTGATGATGCACGGGTGGTTGAGATCTCTCCTCACGGCCTCGGTCCACTCGACGTTCATTCTTTCGATATAGTCGCTTCCGAATTCGTAGGCGTTGGCCATCTCGCCCCAAACGATGAAACCCAGTCGGTCGGCCCAGTAGTGGAATCGAGGGTCTTCGACCTTCTGGTGCTTGCGGCATCCGTTGAATCCCACTGCCTTGGCCATCTCGATATCGGCCTTCAAAGCCTCGGAGGATGGAGGCGTCAGGCCTGTTTCGGGCCAGTAGCCCTGATCCAGGAAGAGCTTCTGGAAGAGAGGCTTTCCATTCAGTCGGAACGTGCCATCACCCGTGGTCCAGGATAGACTGCGCATTCCAGTCGTTGTCTCAACCTCATCAACCACCTTCCCGGAGTCGTCATACAGACGCAGAACCAAGTCGTAAAGAATCGGATGCTCCGGCGACCAGAGAGCAACCCCGTCATGCCAAGCCCCATCAACATCAAACGGTGCTCGACTCTGCATCTCCTTCGCATTGGGGACCTTCATACTCAAATCCACAGAAGCCCAGTTCCGGTCCTTATGGAGCTCAGCCTTACTCTTCCCAACCAGGCAGCCACCAAGTCTCGCCTCAACCTCAACACTACACTCCGCCCGCACCTTGCGATCCGTAACCGCAACATGCGCATGAAGCATCCCACTCGCAATATCATCCGAGCGGAGCACAGTCCCGCCGCTCCCACAAGCCAACCGCATAGGAGGCACACTTTCCAGCCAGACCGATTGCCAGATGCCGCCAGTGGGCGTGTAGAAGATACTTTCCGGGACGGGCCCCCAGAATTGCTTCCCACGCGGCTGGGCCAGGTCATAGGGCGAGTCTCTGATGCGTAGAGTCAACCGGGCGCTCGTCGCAGAGCGGAATGCAAATGCATCCGTAACGTCCACGTCGAAGGGGACGTGGCCGCCTCGGTGGCCGCCGACGAGGCTGCCGTCCACCCAGACGGTGCACTCGTAGTCGACGGCGCCGAAGCGAAGAAGAAGTTTGTTGCCGCCCGCTTTTTCGTCGGCGGTGCGGATGTCTTGGATTGTACGCTCGTACCACATTACCTCATGGGCTTCGTAGAGATTGATGCCAGATGCGCGGGTTTGGAATGCATAAGGGACTCGGATCTCTCGTTTTTGGGTTTTCTCTGCTTGCGCTGGGATACCTTGGTGATGCCATTGTTGGGATAGGCCTGTGTCGGCGTCGTCGAAGATGAAGTCCCATGTTCCGTCGAGGGAGGCCCAGTTCAGGGCTCGACGCTGGAAGTCGGGGCGTGGGTATGATGCAGCCATTTTGGGATGTTTCAAGTTGTGAGTGCAATTGAAGGGTGTGAAACGGTGGGTTCATCTCGAGGTAACATCGATGTCGATGTCGACCCCACGTCGGGCTACGTCAGCGGGGAGATGGAGATCGGCAGTTCCACGGCTCACTATGCGTTGATGGAAATCGTCTATGGTCAAATCTCATTGATGGGGATATCAAAAGAGTAAACATCGACTCAAAAACCAATAACAAACTCCCGCGAAACCCAGACTGACCCTTGGTATCATGTCGAGTATAGACTGCGACTCAGTCCCTTTCCTCCCACACCCAAATGAAACACAAAACATGAGAAAGGGAGGGAGAGATGGAAGAGAAAAGGTATCACGTCCTCTCCCTCCAAAAACACAAGGAACGGTAAATTCCGCTCTATCTCACCCAGATCTTGGATATCTCGTTTTTCTTTTCTGACGCCTTCATTGCTTGCGTTCCGTGGTATCAATCAACAAAATCACAAAATCAGAGAAAACCAAAGGTAAATCAAGTAAAAAAAAAAAGAACCCGAAACACACACGCTGGAAACAAATCAACCAAAAGGGTATACTGCTGTAAATGGATATTTTGGGGTTTAACGCGGTGGCCCAATCGGGGCCGGGTATCCAGAAGTAGAATTCGAAGTGCTAGGGCGACCACTGTCAAAAGAGGCGCGCGGGTCATGCTTGGGTGTCATGTCACCCCGCGCCGTTCCAAAGGGGAACTTGGTGTCGAAGCGCGTGGGCCAGCCGTTGCTGTTGCTGCTCTTGTGGCTGTGCGAGCTCCCCAAGACGGGAAGGTCGTCCTCGGGGAGATTCACCCCGGAGTCGTTCCACGGGTTGCGGTAGCCACTGTCTCGCGATTCCATCGAGACCAGCGACGCCTTCGAGGCATTGCTCGAGGCGTGCTTGAAGAACGAGCCCGGCGAGGCTGAGTGGTTCTTCCGGCCAATGAACGAGGAGAAAGACGAGATGCTTCCGGGCTTGCGGAGACGCTCGAAGATCGAGCCGCGCTCGCTGGTCTCGTCAGCAAAGCTGGGTCGAGTGGGCGAGTCCGTCATGAGCGGAGCCGGCGCATGCTGCAACAGCTTCGAGTCGAAGAAAGGTAGCGACTCCTCGAAGGAATCAGACTTGGGGCGGGGGATCGCACCCTTGACGGTGTTCGCATCGAGACCGTGGGCAACAAGGCGGGAGATCAGGAAGTCGATGGCATCCTTCAGGCCGCCAGCATTGTTGCGGGTGTAGCCGAGAACCACACGGTCCTCCGGGGCAGGGTCGGGCGAGGATGAGCCGGAGCCAGATCCCGAGCCAGAGCCTTCCTCTTTGACCGGGAGATCGGCAGTGGTGTCCACGTTAATATCGACCTCGTACTGCTCCTTGAGCTTGGTCCGAACATCAGCCATGAAGTCGGTCGACTTGAAGTAACCCCGCAGTTCCACGGAGCTCTGGAAGTGAAGCTCATGGCTCTCTGGAACCATGCCCAGCAGAGCATCGACAGCTTGAGGGACCTGGTATTCCGGGCCAGAGATGGTCACAACGTCACTGGCGAGCTCAGTGCTGGGAAACTCGATCTTGCAGTTCCACTTTTTCTCCAGCTCGTCGATCTCAGTCATGCGGGCCAACAGCTCGCGGTGGTACAGGCGGTTGATGACAACTCTCTCCGAGACGTACTCGGCGTCGACCTTCTCAACCATGTCCATGATCTCCTGCTTCACAAGGTCCAGGCTCTGGGCATTGCGAGCAGGAGTCCGGCAGATCACATTGTCAACCTTGATGTCGTCATCTTCCTTGCCCATTCCACCGCGGTCCATGGCGTTGGAGAACTTGACAAAGACGGAGTACTTCTTCATGATCCGTTGGATATGCTGTCCACCGATGCCGATGATTCGCTTGTGATACTGGTCGGGGACATGGAAGGAGATGGAAGCGGGCATTTCCTGCTCGACTAGATCCAGACCGTTCTTGGTGGACTCGTATTGGTTGCCGCACACGTCGATATAGAAGTTGTATTCGTTAAATCCGTCAAAGATAATCTGTACGTTGCCTTTTTGCTTGTTAGAGACCCGTTCGCAAAAGTTTTCGAGTCACGAGGGAACTCACTCTGGCCCATGATCTTGTTGATCTTGCCGTTCTTCTTGCCACTGACAAACTCCTTGTGCTCATTGGCAAGCTCGATCTTGACCCGCATCTGGTATTGGCTTCGAGTGACGAAGGGGATCTGGTTGACAACGGTCATGGCAGCCTTGACGGCGTCGTCGGATCCGTTGATAGTGAACGTCAGGTTATCGAAGCTGACCTCGGCTTCCGAGTTGGTACAAATATCCGAGAGCATCGATCGAACATCGGCAGTGGAGGGGGCACGAACGCCGCCCTGGGAGGGATCGGGCATGATGATCCACCATGAGGCGCTATAGAATTGACCGGCCTAAGAAGTAAAAAGTTAGCCGTTACTCTCAATGTGCATACCGCATCCCCAACGTACCAGAGCCATGATCTCCCGCACAGTTCGCTCGACATGCAGGACCTCGGTGCCTTGAATCCGAACGAGGCCGCGCTGGCTGCCCAGCTGCGGGAAGAGGACATAGGACCCGTTCATCTCCATAACCTTGCGAACCTTGTCCAAGCGGTCGAGTAGGATGTTGTCGATCTTGCTCGAGTTGACCACAACGTCCTTAACATAGATTTTCACTCCCATCACCAGCTCTCGAAGCTTTTGCTTAGCCCGAGCAATCTGCTCTGGAGTCTCGCCCGTGATGTATACCTCATCCTCGCTGCGACGGTTCGCTCCGGGAGGGGTGTAACCGAAGATTCGTGGGAACGGCGGGGGAAAGTAGATGGCGGTGCCAGTCGCAGCTTCGATGAGCTTGATGTTTTTGCGGGTGCGGCCACAAACCAAGGTGTGCATGGTCAGTTCCAGCTTGATGGCATCCACATGGCGTTTCAGCTATCTTGTTGTTAGTCCGACGGCCCATTCAACTCGTCACACAAAAACCCACAATTTGATCGATCATAATCAGAACCCGCGTCTTAGCGTGCTCGGAACTCTCCATGTCACCGTAGATGGCGACTCGGAAACGCTGCTCCAGGCCGCTATCGGACGCATAGCCATAGGAAGAAACCACCGCACTGTCCGCATCGTGAAGTTTGGGTGTCAGCAGGAAGATGTCGGTGCCGGTGTAGGCGGCCAAGGTGTCCATGTGCTCGAGCACACTGGCTCGAATGCCCTTGGGGGATCCATCCATGATCAAGTGCATATCCACGTCGACGGTCGCGCATCGCTGGTTGTTGGCGAGACGTTAGCAAGGGATGCCCTCACAGCACCGCAACGGCGGGTGGGGAAAAAATTCAACCACATACCAGCATGATGGGGGTCTCATTCAAGATCTTGGCCCGCATCTTCCGCACCGTCTCTCCATCACCCGTGACACAGACGTTGGTCACCAAGCCGTTGGGCCGCCGTTGTAGCGACGGTGAGGCCTTGGGCTCCGAGGATGTCAAAGAGGCCTCGGTCAGCCCACCACTGCTTTCCGTAATCTGCCGGCATAACCTGTGCAAGCCGTCGACGTTACTGGTGTGTACGGGCAGCTGGTGCACGGGCGTGCCCTCCGTCGTGCCTTCGGGGAACGTCCAGCGCTGCAGGGCGCCAGGACTGGCGTGAAGCACGTCCTCGA
The DNA here is from genome assembly GCA_027569585.1 of Penicillium silybi. Classification (NCBI taxonomy): domain Eukaryota; kingdom Fungi; phylum Ascomycota; class Eurotiomycetes; order Eurotiales; family Aspergillaceae; genus Penicillium; species Penicillium silybi. The sequence continues at coordinate 161,155 of JAPDFI010000013.1, forward strand.
CATCGGGACCGGCCAAGGTGGAGGAGAATGGGACGTTGAAGGAAAGGTTAACGGTGGGATCGATACTCGTCGGAGGAGTCATGGGCGGAGCACCGTGTGGCCGTCGAAAGGCCATGTCGGTGTGAGGTCTGGACATCCCGAAAGTCGGTGTCATTCGTTCCCAACCATGACGGGCCTGGCCCGTGAAGTTGGATATCTTGTGCATGACCAGTATCGGAGGAGAATTTCACACTCTCACCCCTATGAAATCGAGGGGAAAGAGGGAGGAGAGTTTTGGGGTGGAAGGTGGAGTGGAAAGGTTCAAAGGTCAAGGCTGCCGTTCTTGACAGGGATAGGAATGGCGCTGTGTGGGCGTTTCGGGAATGGTGGAAACGAAGATCGATCGATGGGTGACGAACGGACCAACTCACCGGGGCAAAGCTTGGAAGGATCGAAACAGGACACCAATTGAAGAGAATGAATTATTCGATTCCCTTCAGTTGACACCCTAGTGGTTAAATGGAATAAACTGTGCCCAGGTGGTAAATAATGTCGATAGATGATCCAAGTGTCGTCAGTTGTGCGGGTCATTTCGATACGGCGATTCAATCTGGCCCTACGGAGTATATTTTGGCCTACTAATTGCAGAAGACTCCCCCTTTTTTTTAATGTTCAACATCCTATTTACAGCATCGTTGTACACGGTCTAGCTCAGAGTATAGGGCAGTGTCTCTCCCTTTTCCGTGCAGCCGTCGCGGCCGAATCCACATTTCAGCACTGCCTCCCTCGCAAAGGAGGAATGCGGCCGATCCGAGAGAATCACCCTCGCAGGGATCTCTATCCTGATCGAACAGGTCTGATTACGGCTCTGATTGATACCGTGTTCCGTGTCCTAGACATCTATAGAGATCTCTACAATCCGTACCTACCTGGTATCGAATTCTTCTCAAGCGAAGGTCACGTGAGCGCCGCTGAGCCGGTCAACTTGGTGAACCTGCTTTTTCTCTTTATCTGCTCTGGAACAGCGTTGGCTTTTTGGCGCGGATCCAGCCAAGTTTCAGCCCACGAAACTTCGGGATCCGAGTCCTTCCGCGTGTATGCACGTACTCCCCGAACGGCGGGCGGTTCTCTCATAGGCCCCGGGACGGAGAGCCCTGTACCACGTACGTATCTGAACCCCCGGATCCACTTTTAGGGAAGCGTGAGAGTGACTGGACGCCCAACCTTGACCCGGCTGGCCCGGACACGGCCGCCGGTCTGTCGAGCCCGTCGAGTCTGCGGGCCTGCGGTCATCACCGGCATGTGGATCGTGAGAACACCGCTGATGCCTAGGGGATCCTCGCCCTGCTGTCCTGCTGTCGCCCAATAATCGGTGGTGATCAGTGATGTGCTGTGACCACGGGGCAGATCTTCATGAGCTGCGACAAAAGTACCCAGTCCACCTTCTGTAGAGCTGGGCCACTCGGACTGCCTGAGTAGGCACAAGTTCCTTTAAGTGGACGACGTCATCCTCTCGTATAGGCGTGGGTGGGTCAAACGCACTTCAGCTTGTGAGGCCTCGATGCCTCAGCTCCAATTCCGACTGGACCGTAGAGCCTGCTTTGAAAGCTGACTGCAGGTGCCGTCGCCACTCTGTCCCCAGTTCTGGGGCCCCAGAGGGGATGCAGTACCTTGGTCGGGATCGCTATCTCGAAGAGTGTACCTAGGGTTTGTACTCGCCCTAGAACCTGAGTGGGAAGGTATTGGCTTGTGTAGTCAATCTCAATGCTTTCTTTCAATGGATGTGCGATTGTTGCATGTGGCCGATTTGAGTCAAGTTTGAGCCCGATGACGGCCTCGGAACGCCCACAACGAATAATCGCAGGCATGGCGATGCGAGATAAGAAAACACTTTTTCACATTGGAACCAATACTTTAGAGCTTTTCGAGAGGTCAAATTGTCGGTAATAAACCGACAAATCGGTATGGATACCAACTTCCGCCGGTTGTATAAAACTGTCTCGATTCCCTCTCGTTCACTTCGTCCAAAGAAACATCATTCCAGGTCCCAACGATGATACACCAATTAAAGAGAGTACTATACCAGAGCACTATAACAGCCAATGGCTAATTACCGGGAACTAAAGAGCCCCGATTTGGTCTTAAATAATTGCCCCAAATTTCCAGGGCCCTTTCGAACTTTTCGGGAGAACACACAAAGCCAACCCGAAGATACCCTTTGAAATCTTCGTCACTCTCTGTGCCAAATGTTCTGCCCCCGGGTATAATCAACAATCCCGTTTCAGCGAGTAGCTTCTCACAAAAGACAGTGTCATCAACGGGCATGCCGGTGGCAGGATCGACCCCACACACAAAGGCAGCCGAGCCACCACTGGGCTTTACCCAGCGCAGTCGGTCTGCATGCTTTCCGACAAATTTCTCTAATGCTGTAAGGTTGTGGTCACAGATTGCCAGAGATCGCTGAAGAATCTTCTCTCGCACCAGGGAATCGAGGGCATAGGTCGCTATGTCCTGATCCACCAGTGAGACAGATATGGTAGTAAAGTCTCTGGCCAGAGTGACCTGGTGGAGCAGTTCGGGGTTGGGCGAAACGACCCATCCCACCCGGATTCCTGGCAACGAGAAGGCCTTGGAAACACTGGATACTGCCATGATGTTCCTGTACCTCTCGGTAAAGGAGATGATCGAAGGTGGCTGCTCAATCGAGGAGTCATGGAATAGGGGACGGAAAACCTCATCGCTGAAGATGATAATGTTTCGCTCTGCTGCAAAGGATACAATATCTTCAAGGACACCCCGCGGAATTGACGCGCCACTGGGGTTGTTGGGGTTGCTGTTCACCCAATATTAGCGCTGTAAACGATAAGCAAGAGAGACCTTACTTGATGATTATCATTTTGGTATTCTCTCTGACAAGAGACGCCAGCTCCGAAACATCGGGAATCCACCCATTCTCAGGGCGAGTTCGCCAGAGTGAGACCTCAGCACCGGCGCGGCGAGGTACATCATAGAGTTGTTGATAGGTTGGATATTGACAAATGACATGAGCACCAGGAGCTAGAAGCGTATCAAGGACCAGAAAGTTGGCTGAAATGGCCCCCTGTGTCACCGTCAATGATAGTCCGGCAGGATCAGACACCTCGTCGGAGTAGAGCGAGAGGATATTCTCTCGAAGCCTGGGGCTTCCCAGCACGGAACCATATAGTAAAGCATTGGACCCGTTCACAGGACCAGCTAGGGAGATTGAGGCAGTGTGCTGTGAAAGCGCCTGTAGAGATAACGGATCTACGCAAGTATCTGCACGATCATGTTAGACGTGTTTACAGAGCGGCTGGTCAGAGAAGTACCGTGTAGGGTCGCTGTTGCAACTGGCTAGGACAACTTAGATCAAAATGAATCTCAAAGAAAAGGTGTAATATAGCATACCTTGAACTTGCGGACTGTGAGCGGGGAAATGGTTGTTAGTAGGAACCTAAGCAGCATTGCGAATTCGATTTAAATACTTACCCCAGTTGTCGAGAACGAACGGCTTCACATGAACCATGGTGCTTATTACTTATGTTAAAAGTGAATACGTATGAAGTTCGAGCATTCAACCTGGGCGGGGATGTTAACTTTGCGTGACTCACGAGATCTTGGGCCCTTTGGGAGTAAGACCACCGAGGTATGATTCGCCAGACCTCCAGTCAGCGTGATACGGATACGGGTACTTCATTGGTCAAATGAGTACTTTTGATAGCCTAAATCGTTGCGGGCCTTTGAATGGGTGAATGGATCCCAGAATGTGAAATTGAGTATTGAACCAAACACATAGAACTGGGAATGTGAATAAGGAACTTGAAGCAGAAGTTTTAGATTGCGGTATCAATGCATCATCAGATTAAAATTCACGTTCGGTCGAAGGCTATGACTATTCAAACAGAGGCGCCGAAGGCATGCAGATATGCAGATGACAATGCAGATAAAGAAAAGCTCATCAGTAGTGCTGTGGAACACGCTGAACCGACTCCGCACCGCCATCCAATGCCACGCGGTTACCATCGTCGCCTTCGAAATACCGTCGACTATGGACGTAGTATGGACGCTCGATGTACTCGCCCATCTGTCTCTCGTCCATGAAGACGCTAACATCGCGACCAGATCCAGCGGGCCGGACACTTCCGACACGCTGGACGACCTCGTGGTGTGGTTCTTCATATCGAGCTTGTTGGGGCCGAACGCTTGATGTTCGGATCACTCTTTCTTGGGGAATTGGGTGCTCCTCTACGTAGGTTGGGCGCCGAGGAAGATACTCGGCGACTTGGACGCTGCCACTGCGTGCATAGGGATCATGACTCTCCATGGGTGTTGCGTACGTTCGTCTTTCACCGGCGACAGGGCGTGTGTAGTCTGAAGTGACACGTCTGTAGACTGGTTGCGGGGGAGGCATCTCTTGCATGTATCGGCGTTCGACATAGGGATCATGGACGACGGATGGAGCCCGGACATTGGCAGGGCGGACGGGAGCTCGGTCTTCATAGACGTCTTTCGGCATTTGGGAGACCGGTCGTGGGGGAGGAGCCATTGGTTGGGGTCTTGACGTGGGGACCATTTCATACTGATTGCCATGCTCGTCGACCACAAACCGGCGATGCGGCGCAGTCATGATTCGGGGAGGGGCTTCTTCGTAATATGGTTCCCGATAGACGGGCTGCTGAACGTCATCCAATGCGATGTACTGAGGCCCGTACCCAGAGGGAACTTCTTCGTAGTACCGGGGACGTTCCTGAGGCCGCTCCATAACAGCATACGACGCCGCGCGGCCGCCATGGGAATCGGCCTCAATGTACTCCCGAGGATAGTCCGACTGCCTTGCATACTGCAGACTGGCAACTCTTCGAAGATCTCCATCCTCACGTGCAGGACGTCTGGTGCTCAGCCGAGAGATTGTACGGGGCTGTCTTTGATCCACAGGGATTTGGTGATATGGATCAACTTCGTAAACTGGCCTCCGACTTGGGATTTCTTGCCTCTCAAGTACCGGGGTGTACCGTGGCGATGCGATGTCGACGTACACGGGGGGCTGCTGATCGGGGTGACGGCTTCGAATCATGCCAGGATCATCGGTGAACGGCGGCGGAGACACTGGTTCCTCTTTAATGTAGGTTTCGGAAGGTTCCACGTCCTGTCTTCTGTAAGACACATTACGAGCCCCTTCCCCTCTCTCTTGCAACCTTCTTCGCTTTCGTGAAGTGAGATGAGGAGCTGGTCCATTGGGACTCTCACGGCCGGAATCTGCATCAGAATACACTTGGCTTGACCCGTGCCCGGGTCCCTCATCTCGAAGTTGCTGGACAGAGGGCACTTTGGCCACGGCCAAAGGCGAGACTCGCGATGGACGAGGAGCCGCTGGGGACGTGATATGGTTCTGGCGGACTATGGTGACATCCGCGGGAGATGCCGGTGCCTGCATCTCGCGGGTTCGCTCAGTATATCTGCCTCTGCCGTCACCATTTGCTACTCCTTGCTGATAGTATCGGTGATTGATGGGCGGTGCTACTGGAGCCGGTGGAGAGTATTCTGGTTCTTCCAGAGCCTCCAACTGTTGCGATTCGTGCAATCGACGGGAAATCTCTGCTTGACCGGACGACGGCTGCTTCTGAGAATACGGGGCACGCTGGTCAGCAACAGAGTAAGCATCTCGCATTTCTTGATCAGATCCAGGTCGATTCAGAGTTTCGAGTCGCTGTAACTCATCTGCGTAATTCTCTACAGGAACACCTGTAGAGAGACCAACCGGCTGAGCCGGTGCAACTGGAGAGGCTTTCCGTTGACCTCCATCTGGAGAGTCAGGTGCTTTACTGGAGTAGAATGAGTTTTCGTCGAAGGAATCTCCGTTTGCTTCGGATGGCTCGCTCGGGGTAACGGGCGCCACCACCTGGAGAGCCCTATGAAGCACTTCCGAGACATTGAAGTCGGGTTTTGTGTCCTGGATCGCAGGTTTCTGCTTGCTTTCCTGCTTCTTCTGTTCCACTTTATCACGCAGTGCCCGTTCCAGCCTCTGCCGTTGTAGCTGAAGTTCAGCCCTGACTAAATCATCAGACTTGGTCAAGAAGATTGGATCGATTTCCGAAACGGGCTTGGAAGCCAAGCGGGTGGAGGGAGGTGTCTGATTCGCGGAGGCAGTAGAGGGCACGCTCCCAGATCCGGGAGCCTGGGTGTTTGGAGAACGCGTCCCTGTTGGGAACAGCGCGTTATCTGACCCCAGAGGCTTGCTCTTAACAGCCTGCTGGGTAGAAGAACTAGCCTGGCCACTTCGCACCCCAGGTTTGCGCACAAACTGCTGGGGGACCTTGAGACGCGGATGGGAGCCCGCGAAAATCTCATCGCTGATCTTGAGAATCCGCTCGTACTCCTGCACCTCGTTCGCTGTTATTGGCGCCGTAGCAGCCATTGGACCTGCTTGAAGGTGAGTCGGGACCCCATGTGCTGTAGCCATGATCTTAGAGAGCTTTAAGAAGGGGGTTTAAAATCACGGGGCAGCTGGGGACTGGGGAAAAATGGAACCACTGGTGTAAAACCAGTCTCATAGCACCTTGACACCAATGTCCAAAGCTTTGAATATAAGACTCAGGGGGCTCCGGTACATTGGAAGGTGAGGCGAGAGCGAAGAGAAAAAGTGACGGCGGCTGCTTGTGAAAGTCCGCTTTTCTGCCGCCCGCGCTAAGTTCGATTAGGTAACCGCGTGTTGTCTCCGCGCAGTGTGGTTGATTTCAGACCCAAGAAGGGTTCCCGACTTCTCTCTCGGCGTATAAAGCTCCCCCATGCATCGCGCATTCAGTTCACTTTCTACTCGCTTCGTTCGCCCTGTCTCAGTCTCCCCTCGGATCGCGCTCTCTTTCCTACCGCCTCACCGGTGTTTCGCAATGGCGGCCAACGGCGCAAACGGCAGTGACTCACGGCCGGTCTTCTTCTTCGACATTGACAATTGTGTACGTACAAGCGCGGTAATGCCTAGAGTGGATACGTTGCTAACATTTGAAATTGCTTCACAGCTTTACTCCAAAGGTACCATTGGATCCCTTGATCGAAACCAGTGGAGGCAATACTGACAATTCCCGCAGCTTGCAACATCCATGATGAGATGGGAAAGTTGATCAGTGAGCAACCACCCTTGCCCGACACGCAGTGCTTCTTGGCTGACTCTCATTGTTTGCCATTCAGATAAATTCTTCTGCAAGCATCTAGACCTCAGTACCGAGGATGCACATATGCTCCACCAGAAATACTACAAGGAGTACGGTCTCGCCATTGAGGGTCTTACCCGCCACCACAGAATCGACCCGCTTGCGTTTAACTACGAGGTTGACGATGCCCTCCCCCTCGACACTATCTTGAAGCCGGATCCCAAACTGCGGAAACTGCTCGAGAGCTTGGATACCAGCAAGGTCAAGCCGTGGCTGCTCACCAATGCCTACGTGAACCATGGCAAGCGGGTTGTCAAACTTCTGGGCATCGAGGATCTTTTCGAGGGTATTACCTACTGTGACTACGGGAAATTGCCGTTGGTTTGCAAACCCAGCCAGGAAATGTATGAGAAGGCCGAGAAGGAGGCTGGTGCACCGAGCACGGAACAGTGCTATTTTGTCGGTACGTTTGTCAAGTCGATTGCTGCCACGTCTCTCTGCGTTGGTGTCTTATCGGTCTTGCTTGATGGGGACATGCTGACCACGTCAACCCCACAGATGACTCACACCTTAATTGCACGCATGCGCAAGCACGGGGCTGGACTACCGTGCATTTGGTTGAGCCAGGCATTCCGATTCCACGAACCCCCGCCTCGAAATACTTGATCTCGAGTCTTGAGGAGCTTCGGGTCCATTTCCCGCACCTCTTCAAGTCCCAGGAGAGCGACAACGCTTAGATGATGTGTTATCATGCCGTCGACGACTTTTCTTTCTAATAGAAGCTTGGAGAATTTCGGATTAACAGTCTCCGAACTGTATATAGTGACTGGACTCGTTCACGGGATCCTGGTGTTTCTTCCTATCCACGGTCTACTAATACCAGAAAACATAGACCGAGACTATACACGTTAGATTACGAACAGCGAAAAACGAGTTTTATTTCCTATTATGCTTTTAGTCCAAATAACCAATCTATCTTCAATCAAAATAGAGACAAGACTCGCGGGGCGTCATTTGTTGTTGCCTCAGGCTACAAGGGGATCGGCGCGCGCGCAGCGGACTCCTTAGTGCTCTCCGTCCTCCCTCATCTCCCCTCGACAAGCACCCTCGGCCATCGCTCAACTTCTCATCGTGGGTCTTCGATCCTTTTACTCACGATGTCTGGCCGAGAGATCTCACCCGGCACCGTCATCACCCTGACCGACGGGCGCCAGGGTACTGTCCGTTTCATCGGCACCACAAGCTTCGCGGTTGGAGATTGGATTGGTGTTGAATTGACCGACGCCACTGGCAAAAACGATGGCGCGGTTCAGGGCGAACGTTACTTCGAATGCGAACCAGGGTTTGGCATGTTCATACGCCCAACAGCCATCGGGTCGGTTATTCAGCAACCTCCGCGGGTGAGTAAACAAAGCGCCAGGGCCGGCCCCAACGCGCCTGCCAGCCGACAATCAATCTCTGCAGGCGTCAAAAAGCCCAGTGGACTGCCCCCGACCGCGGTCAACAGACAAAGCACCAATGCAACCGGAACCCCTACACCAGCGCCTAAGATGGCCCCGCGGGCCTCCTTAAGGGTATGTCCTGGATTGGATTGTTCTGGTTGGCCTCTGCTAGGATACTGACGATTCTCTCTGTAGTCGCCTACGAAGTCCCCCACAAAACAGCTATCCGCTTCTTCTAGTCGCTCATCAATTGGCGGTGCCCTGCGAACCTCGACAATGGCGTCAGCGCGGCCCAGGCCAAGTGCCACAACGAGAGCCTCGATGGGCCCAGCTACCACTCAATCGGCTGCTTCACGACCATCGCGCCCATCAGTGGCCGGCACGGCAACAAGAACGTCGAGACCCGGTTCCCAAAGCACCGTGGCCTCTGGGTTATCCAAGCGCCCCTCCCTTCGACAGACGGCGTCCGCAAAAACATCAGAAGGAGGCGACACAGGAACGAGTAGCCCATCAGGAGAGCCAACCAATGTCGAGACTCTTGAGACCGAAGGAGAGGGAACACAAGATGGAGGGGCGGCGCCGGCGCCGGCACCTGCCCCTAGAACGTCAAGGCAGTCTTTGACTGCTTCGCGCTCAGCAGCAAATCGACCAGGACCCGTGGCAACTACGGCACAACGCCAAACACAGAGTGCTGCCGTCTCTCGGGAACTTGAGGAGCTTCAAGCTAAACTTCGAGTCATGGAGAAGAAGCGGGCTGAGGATCGAGAAAAACTCAAGATCCTCGAGCAACTGCAAACTGAGCGTGACAAGTTTGAATCGATCATTCACAAGTTGCAGGCAAAGTATCAGCCGCAGCAGATGGAGATAACCGAATTGCGCAAGAAGCTCAAGGACACTGAGGCTCGCCATGAAGAAGTCGAGCGCATGCAAGCCGAACACGAATCACTCATGGAAATGGCTGCACTGGACCGGGAGATGGCCGAAGAGACAGCCGAGGCGTTCAAGCATGAATGTGAGGCTCTTCGATCGAAGATGGAAGAGCTTCAGCTGGAAGTGGAGGTTCTTCGTGAGGAGAATGAGGAGTTCGGTCAAGCCACAAGCCCTGAAGAGCGGTCCAGTCATGGGTGGCTGCAGATGGAGAAGAGCAACGAACGACTCCGTGATGCGCTTCTGCGACTCCGCGATATGACCCAGCAGCAGGAAGAAGATCTTAGGGACCAGATCAAAGAATTGGAGCAGGATCTTGAGGAGTATTCTGCAGTCAAGTCTGACTACGAGGCTACGAAGGAAAAATTGTTGGTCGCTGAGACCAATGTGGACGATCTTAAGCAGCAGCTTGAGACCGCTCTCGGTGCCGAAGAGATGATCGAAGAACTGGCCGACAAAAACATGCGGTACCAAGAGGAAATTAATGAGCTCAAGGCTGCCATTGAGGATCTGGAATCGCTGAGGGAAATCAGCGACGAACTGGAGTACACCCATATCGAGACCGAGAAACAACTCCAAGAAGAGATCGATTATCGTGACGGCGTGTTCAGCGAACAAGTTCGGAAGATTGCCCAGCAGGATGAAGTCATCGAGGACCTGGAATACACCTTGTCCCGATTCAGAGAGCTGGTGACAAATTTGCAGGGCGATCTCGAGGACATGCGAGCATCTCAGCAGATCTCCGAAACAGAAGCCACCAATCTGACGACACGATCGCGAGCCATGATGGACTTGAACATGAAGCTCCAGGCCTCAGTGTCAAAGGCCCAAACGAAGTCCATCGATGTGGAACTCAATCGAATGGAAGCGGAAGAGGCTGCACAGCACCTTTCGATCGTGAAGCTCTATCTTCCCGAGTACTTTGATGGTGAACGGAATGCTGTTTTGGCTCTCCTTCGGTTCAAGCGCGTCAGCTTCAAGGCGGGCGTGATGAACAACACCATCCGTGAGCGAGTTGCTGAGCAGTCCGCTATCTCGACCTATGATGAAGCATTCAATGCCCACGAAGTGCTTGAACATCTCCTGTGGATTTCAACAGTCTGTGACCGATTCGTCAACTATATCAGTACCTGCTCCCCAGACCAGTTTGCCAGCACCAAGGGTGCTTTGTTCGAAATGGAGCCTGTCGAGCGAACCCTGAATCTTTGGATCGAGAGCTTGAAGAAGAACGAAGTCAACATGAAGAAGTTCGCAGCTGAATTGCAGCGATCCATTGCTCTGTTGGCACACCTCGCCGAGACCCTCCTCCCCTCTAGCCCAGAAATCTTTGCAGATGAGCTGTGCATGCGCGCAAACCTATCGCAGTCCTATCTGGACAACGCTGCATCTGTTGTTGCGCGGCTGAAAACTTTGGTCCAGTCCAAACTTGCGACCCCGGATGAGGGCAGCGAAGAGAACTCATTCGCCTTGAGCAAACTTGACGCTTTTGTCTCCCAGGCACGTGGATACAAGGTTGCCATGGGAAAGATTTCTCGATCCTTGGAGGACTTGCGTACACGTTCTCTCGCACTCTCCAACGACGCTGATGAGCCTTTCAAGAAGACAGAGACTGATACTCGGGCGCTCTCAGAACTGAGTCGAAAGTTGGGCGAGAACGTTGTGAACGTTACCAGTGACGAGGGTCGTACAGATCCATATACACTAGAAGAGATTCTGGAGAGCATGTCACAGGCGTTTACAGCCTCTGTGCAGTCCGCTGATGGTACATCAGAGAATAACGACCCTGTATCGCTTCTTACCAACAAGCTGCGCGACATTGGCAGTCAGTTGGATGAGCTCGACTCGATCTCAACCGATCTCTCCCGCACCGCAGAATTCGAGAGAGGAGCAAACCCTTGGATTGCCCGATCAGAGGAGCTTAAGTCCAACAAGACAATTTCACCAGATGCTGACGAGGAGATTCGACGCCTGAAGAATGAAGTTCACGAAATTTCTACCGCACTTGGTGTCAAAGACAACACCCTTGAAGAGCAAGGCATTAAGATTGAGCTCCTCGAATCACGGATGCGCGAGGCCGGCAAGAAGGCGTCTATGGTCAAGGACCTCGAGACGAAGATTGAAAAGTATCAGGCAGCAAGCGATGAACTCGAGAAGACCATCGATCAGCAGAAGAAAGAGCTTCAGACTGCCGAGGCGGAGCGTGACGAGTTCAAGTCCCGCCTTGAAAGAATGAAGAAGGTTTCTGGAACCGCCGGTGTAACGAGCTCGGGCGATGGCATTGTCATCGACAACGAGGCTTCTTTGGCCGCAATGCAGGAGAACGAATCTCTCCGTGCCGAGGTCGAGAGCCTTCAAGCAGCCGTGCGTTTCCTCCGCGAAGAGAATCGTCGCGCCAACATTCTTGATCCCTACTCGGTACAGCGATCGACGGAGATGCACGCCTGGCTGGATGCACCACTTACTCGCGCCGCCCCAACTGTCGAGCAAGAAAAGGTGCAGCGCACTGCCTTGGAAAGTCGGGACGTCTTGACCCATCTCCTCAAACTCACGAAGGACTCTCGTGTCTGCGATCTGAAATCTACAATGGTGCCCCCAGCCAGTGGTGACGACACCAGCGCCAGCGCCAACCGTACTACATGGCGCCCATCCAAGTCTCGTCTCCGGTACCAGGTTCTCCAGCAGCGCGAAAACTTCGAACACTGGTCCGAATGGCGCGACGATATTGTGCACCACGAACGTGAACAAGACCGTCTGGCTGCTGCCAAGCGGGAACGCGCGCTGCGTGACCGCACTCCCAAACACGCTCACAAAGCCTCCGTTGAGTTCCCCCAGGGCCTTGGGCATGGAATGATGGGCCGTGCATGGCAAATCCTGGGCATGCAAAACCATCGCAAGAACCCTTCACTCAGCGCGCCCGCTCCAGACGGAGTGGAGATAGTGTCCAACGAATGATCTTGCTATTTCTTATATAGGAAGGCATGGGCGTTAATAATGGCCCTAGTGTCTGATTTCATTTGCTTGTACATTATCGTCGACCTCCCTTCTTGTTTTTGTTTTTACTTCCTGTGCAGCTCATTACTACTTGACAAGATACCCTGGTTGCACATATTGACAAATTCACATACATCTTTGTTATACAGCCGTTATCTAGAACTTTCCCCTGTTGGGTACTCGAACAACAGTCACTCGTATGGCAAAAGAAATGGTATTCAGTAAACACTACCCGCGTCCGTCAGAGCTAAAAAGGAACAGAGTTAATCATCAACATAATCTGTTTCCGCCGCTGCATTTCACGCAACAAGTACAGTTGCAATTGATATTCCTCGTCTGCGCGACTGGTGCCTGGACGTCGGAGATGCGACAAATCCGCAATATCCTTACTGCACAGATCGTTGAGACTGGCGATGTCAGCCTCGCTCCGTCCCTTTTCGCGCAGTATAGCGCTGAGGTGCAACTTGAGGTGCTCGAGATGGGTAAAGAAGTCGTGAATTCCGTGATCATCCCAGCCCAGGCCGCGCAGATCATCAGCCAGTTTGTTTTGAGATGGCGAGAGGTTGGAGATGTATTCAGCGATAGCTTCGGTGGACATATTTTCGGAATACTGGAGCCTGTCATGAATCAATGCCTCGGGGATGAATGTGAGGTCTTCGCCGTCGTTGTCGACTATCCTGCTTCCTTCTGGGGTATCGTGTGGGACGGTTGGGTGGAGTTGGTGGTCTGCCATGGCGAAACTGGGTGGTGTACCTGGGGAGACTGAACGAGAAAGAATTGATAAATGGAGTGTTCCCTTCAAGGCAGCAGCGAGGTGACACAGATGGGAACCTTCCTGGTTCGTCCCGAGACGTAAGTATGCCCTCATGAGGACCGGTACTGTATAAGGTTTCTTGGCTGTTGCCCAGAGTTCTGAGTACGTAGCTATTATTGTTCCCAATGGAACGATTAAACAATACCAAGTGTCACCTTGGAAGCCTTCAAGACACGATTCTGGTTTTCATCCCTGCATTATAGCCTATATAGTCCCGAGTTAAGCTAGCAAACAGCCCTACCTAGTCTAACTACAGACGGTAATACCACTGCTGTCTGACCAACTACACCAGCTTCCGGTCCTCGAGCACTATTCAATCTCCCAATTGAAAAGTGATGGCTCCACTCACACGATGGTTCCGAAAACATTTCCTATACAAGAGGCGTCCATTACTACAGAAATAACATCGCTGGGTTCGGCCCCCGAGCAATACTGAACACAGTCATTTACCCATTCTATGTGTTTCAATAGCCAGACCTACTCCTTGGTAGATTCTCATCGGTACAGTATCATTCAACGGACGCCCCGGAAGGTCAGACTCTTGGGTGCTCAGAGAATCGGCCAGTTCAACAGCATCTAGTGCCTTTGGACAATCTGCTGGATGTCAGACCGTCCACTCAGAAATGAAATAATAAAAGAAGAACCTGCCTTGGAAAACATTATCTGATCGTGGGAAGGCAGTAGCGATCATGGCATGGAGAGGAAGAACTGTTAGGGTCATTCGTGCGATCAGCATTGTGGCGTGTGGTCTGTCTGAAAATGATAAAGCTTTATGGATGTTTTCCAAAGAGATAATACGGTGTTTTCAGAAACGGATGTGAAAAGTTATTTATATATTGGATGTCGACTTCCCTCGTACAATAATTTGCTCGGTTCCATTCGACATGGATACGCAGATCAGGTGTCACCCAAAGTTTCTTGTACCAGAGCAACTCCATTTGTGACACGCCCATGGCAGACCAGTACCTTGGAGGAATGGATGCTTATCAAATCTTTGAATATTTATTTTCTATCCTGGAGATCTACGATATTCCCTGTACTAGAATCACCCATATAGAAGATCGAAATCTGCTAGTAGATTGGTTTGATCGCGGAAGCTTGGAAGCGTAGATTGTGGACCTTGAAGTTATTATTTCACTACCCGAAATGCTTTCATGTGTTAAATAGCAGCGTCAGCACTGCGAACTGCCGAATCTTACGTCTCACAAGGATGTATAGGTGTCCGAACCGAGGATATACATATGTTGACCTTTTTCTCTTAACTCTAACCTTTTTATCTCAACTATATACCCTATACTTGTTGCCCAAGGTGACCGAATGCGTTGTAACCAATTACAGCGTAAATAAGCAGCGGCTGTTGGCTGTTGCGTTTGGTGTTGTTGGGGGAGAGGGGAGGGGTCCCACGTAAAACATCAGAACTTAACAACCAGGCACCACAACTTCCTATCCGCCTTAACCTTACGAGCAATCTTCAACCCCTCAGCTATTACCGCCTGGCTTTAAGGCATGAGCACAATAACACGATGAGTGAACAGGCAGCTGGAGAAAATACTCAGAAGGATAGGAACAAGAAGTGGGAGATGGCATTTACGGCTCGGATGAGGCAGATTGTCCCTGGTCTCTTCCTAGGAAATGTCGAGGCATCATACAAACGGGAAATGCTTCAAGAGAACCATATCAACGCAATTGTGTCTCTCACTGATGCTCGATGGGTATGGTGGAAAACCATTACAAGAGAGGCAGGCGTTCCAGAACATCGTCACAAATGGGTTCAGTGTGCAGATTCATCGACCCAAGACCTCCTCGCCCATATGAGTGATATTTGCGGCTTCATTGACCAAATGGCATCCCCAGCTCTTTCCTCATTGCTCTCATTACCCGTCGAGCGCGAACATGAAACGAATGACGAGCAGCGCGGTGCAGCTTCGGAGGCGATATTAATTCACTGTGATCTTGGAATATCACGCTCGCCGACTATTATCATTGCCTATCTCATGCGCAAGTTGGACATGCAGCAAGCAGACGTATTGCATTTTGTTCAATCAAAGCAGATAATCAAACCGAGCTCGAATTTTACTCGTCAACTTCGGGTTTGGGAGGAGGTTGGATTCCAAGTATGGGAGAATGAAGATAGGACTGTCCCGAAACCAGCATACAAAGCATTTCTGGAACATCGGACTGTCCTTCTCCGAAAAAGAGGGCTCACAGGAAATGAGCCACTTGCACCCCTGAACCTTTAATAACTGCACCTGTTTTCTAGAAGTAGCACTTGAGTGGCTCACATTCATGCACTATGTGTCAAAGGCTACAAAAAGGAATGCCTAGGTGCTGGAGCCAATATATACCTAACGAGCTATTTTACGATGGAATCAGTAGAGTATTTAACAAGCTTCAATGAGATCAATTCAAGTATGTCATTCAAGAAACCACCCCGCCTTATTCATTATCCTTAAACCAAAACCAAGCGCAATCCAAAGGGGGGTATTCGATCACAGAAACAGAGTCAAAAACTAATAGAAGCGAGCAGACAAGCAGGTCCGAGATCCAGCCTGGATGTAGAGCTCAAAAGCCGAAACAACCAATCAGAGCCAAAGAAATTAGTCTCTCGTATCTCCAACTATCGACAGGCCTTTCGGATAGTTTAGAAAGCCAATCCAACACTGGAGCCATCGTGTCGGGGAGATTCACCTTTGTAAGGAGCGTAAGGATAGTGTTGTGGCCGACCCTCAGGGATAGTAGGGTGGCTGAACATAGCCTCAAAGTCCTTGTCCCCCGATCGGGAGGGGAGATGAATCGAGGCTCGCGGAGTCGTGTCACTGGTGAAAGTGCTAGAGATGGAAGCCTTATGCTTCCGAGTCTGGACGCCACCAGTGATGGTAGTAGTGACCGCCGAGGCGACGGTGCTACCGCTCAGAGTGCGTGTTCGTTCCCAGGCAAACCCATCCTCGCCAGCTAGAGAAACCTGTTTGGGTGGAGGAGGGCTGTTTGGGAAGAACCATTGGGTCACGCGGTTGGGCAGAGGGACCGATGCGATGGTGTTGCGATTCTCGGCGGTGGGACGATGCAGTGACGATATCCGGGATGGCATCGTGCGTGAGCTGGCCGACGAGGGAGAATCTCTGGGGAATGAGAATTCGCTGGAGGGGTCGTCGGATGTCTCTTCTTGACCTTCTTTGGGAAGAGGAGTCTGAGGCTCTGCCTCCATAGACACCTGTGCATTGTTTACGTGGTCGGACCATTCGGTGCCCGGGGCGAGTTGGCTTTCATCCAAATTGGGCTCTAGATGTGTGGCAGCAGGGAGCAACTCCTCTTCCAAGACCGGATTCTCGACGGGGTTAACAATGGAGAAATGAGGGATCAGAGCACTTGCAATGCGAACGGGTTGCGCCGGTTCGGCGAAGTACTCGGAATGCCTGAATGACCTGCGGTTTCCAGAACCGACAGGCTTACGAGACATAGATAATCTCGGGTGTGCTGACTGGCAGCGTTGGGCTCGAACGCCGTTTGGAGAGAGAGCGCGCGGCGGTACAGCCAAAGTTTGGCGATGACGGTCCTCTTCAAACTCGAACGAGTCGAACTCGGGCAAATCCGACAAGCGGTTACCCGACCGGTAGATACTCAGCTCCAGGGGTTGATACTTTGTCGGCATAGGGAGAGTCTGGAACGAGAGAGACTCGACTTTGCGGAAATTCGAGGGGGCGCTGATTTTCAATGGCACGGTAGATTGTCTCTTCCAGGACATGCTCGCCCGAGTAGATGCCCGCGAGGCAAAATCCCTTCCGTCTGAGATCCACGAGGACAGGGAGTTGCGCTGCTGATGATGTACAGCCGGGCTTGGGAGGTCGTCGTACACCACCAGCTTCATGGGAGGAACTAGATGCGGTTGGGTATGGCATACTTGCATCTCTCGTTCGACCCCTGGACAGAGTGAGTGATGAGTTGATGGCCGTGACGAAGAGGAAATTGTGAAATTACCTCTGTTCTCAGCTCGCTGGCCACTTTGGCCATCCTCCCCTGGGGACAAACATGCCCAGCATGACCGTATCCAGCCGGTAAGCGAACCCTCTTGCTCGAAAGCCATTGTTATGGCGGCCAGCGCGAAGAGTTAGTCCATCACCTTTCCCGAAGGCGGGACTCGAAGATGTACACAAAAGAAAGGATGAGAAGATAGATAGAAGACAAAGGACCAGAAAAGAGTCGTACGAGCATGGCAACCCCCACCCTGGACGCATGCACCGAACAAACTTCGTGACTCGTCCAGGGACCACACGGTAAGCCAGGAGAGCAAATCACCCCTGTCACACACCACCATCACCGCGACGAGTCGATGATGATCGTTCCTGCGGAGCCGAGTGCAGTGCCTCATTCGTCGGTTGAGGGTGGAGCTGTCACATCTTTGCTTATCATTGAGCTTTGACTATATTAGATGTGGAGACCCGCGGGTTGGGCGCGTAAAAGGATCGCTGCATTGGTCCTGTTTCGGCCGTAACGTCTTCCCTCATGTGTTCGTTTCATGCAGCGTTTTCAATTAGTTGTACTCCGTATAGAGGTGGCGAGTGAAGGACAAAGGCTATGATATGTAACTTGAATGTAGGCATTGGTGTCCGAATGCTAGAAGTACACTACACTAAAACCCCCCTATTTGTCCCAAACATTATCCTCCTCCAGGGCACCGTAGGCCCACGGCTTAGGAGACCGATTTTCGTCTTGTCTCTCGACTGGAGATTCGGATTCCCTGGCCGGTTCGAGTCCAGGCCCTTCCTCGATTGGTTGACCTGATGGTCTCCTAGAAAATGAAAGCAGGGTCAATCCAACTATGCTTGCGAACCAATAGATGGTACTGTTGGGTTACTCACGAGAAACGCCGGGCTTCACCTGCCGCCCATGCCGAGCCAGTCTCCCTTTGTGCTTGAGCTCGGTCTTCCTGTTCAGCTTCCACATCCTCCACTACGAGATCGACCAGCTGGTCGCGGTCGCGACGTGAGCTGTGTGATTTGTGCGAGCTGGTGGAACTGGCGTTTCGCTGTAAGGGACGCGGTGCTCCCGAGCTTCTAGCCTTGTTGGAGCTTGGGTTGCGATTCCGACGGCTTTCGCTGCCTGATGCCCGACCCTTTCGGTGCGCGCGGGCCTTTTTCACATCGCCCTCGGTATGATTCGAGCCCTGATAGCTTCTGCTCCTGTTGGTCGATAGTCGCTGGTCTCTTGGGACTTCATTGGCTGTGATCACTGGATACTATTCAATGGTCAGCTTCGGAATCCCAAGCAGCGGAGCGATCCACGTACGTTCCAGTCACCGAACTCCAAGGCTCGTGCCTTGATGAACAATCCTTCATCGTCGTCATCCAGGGAGATTTCAATCTCACTGTAAGTCCGGAACCTCTCGGTTGAACTTCCACTTCGTTCACTTCGGCTGCGGTGGCTGGAATCGCCTCCTGATAGGAGCGGGGTTCGGATGTTGGCTTCACCGAATTTACTGTTCTCTCCGGGCTTGGGGATCCAGTATTTCGCTTTGCCTCCCCGTTCGTATCGCATCCCCTCCATTACTCGTTTGACCCGAGAACCAGAGTCCTCGTGCGCAATGATGTTGTCCCCCGAGTCAAACAGTCGATAATCATAGTTTTTACCACGTAACGTGATCCTCGTGTCTTCCACCAGATCCCGAAGCCCGAAGGCGTCCCGCAGCGCGTACTTGACCGGCAAGCGTGCCGCCGAGATGGTTGGGTCTGCATAGTCGTGCCATGAGAATGCATACCAGTGGGCAATTGCGAAAATGGGCATCTCATAACAAATGAGCGCGTCCTGAATCGCTGCAGCCAGATTGTCCGGAGTGTACCCGGCGACACCGTTACCCAGAGCTCCCAACCACTGCAGAATGGAAAGGAAGAACCCTTGCCAGTACGAGGCGAAGATGATGAGTTTGACACACAGGAATTTAGGGATGGGCCGAAACGGGATGAGATCATCGTGCAGGCACACCCAGAACATGGCAAGCGAGTACAAACTCAGCGTGACACTGATGTTGTACACGATACTCGTCCAAAGGTAGCCCGAACCGACGCCCAGATATCCTTCCTGGTATGTGTCCGTAGCCTTCATAACTATGGAGGCCAGCGCCAGAATGGGTTTCAACCAGGCATACTGCAGAATGCCTCGCTTGACGGCAAGGAAGGTGTGCGGGTCTGAGATATCGATCTTGGGAAAGAAGTGGTTGAGAGGCCAGGCATGAGACACTGGAGGTCGGCCGTGGGCCATGATAATGACTGCTCGCTCTCCCCCGAGGAAGTTGATCAGCAGCTGGAAGAACGTGTAAATGGTGAACGCCTGCGCGCTCCGTCAGCATTGGGTCCGTCTCGCTTGAATCACACCAAATACCTCGTAGATATCACGGATCGGGTCCAGAAACTGAGCCGCCTTCAGCGACACGATACTTGTCCATGATGATGCGGCATATATCGGTACCCTGATCACAATCAGCACCGATTTATCTTTCGGGCCCCCTGAGCTCTAGGCTGCCACCCAACACTCACATCAACAGTATACGCACGACATATCGCTGGAGCAATGGTTTTCGGTAGTTTTTACTAATGAAGTCTCGGTAAGCAAGCTGTAGGAGAGACCGGTGTCATGAATGAAGCTCGTACGTTTGTAGCCATATGGATCTGCGAGTCAGGAAGCACGTGTTAGCTCATAAATCAACCACAAGAGACGGTTTCCTATAAACCGAGGGTAGTAGAGCGTACACTAGAGAAAGTAGTGACGAGACAAGAGCTGAGACGCCAGTGGTGATAATGATCGCGCGAGCCAGGCTCGAGCCAGTGCCTCCGCCAGGAGGGCCCTTCATGATGGGAAGGTACAGTCGCGGGTTCGGAGGGCCGCGTCGTTAGGGGCACCAAGTCATTTCGCAAATTCGGAGACGGAAAACATGGTCGCCTAACTGCAAGGCGGGGGCGGAGCTCATAAACACAAAAGCTTGGAAATGTTGCAAGAAGGAGGTTGTCGATGACGATCTTCTCGTGACACCGCCCGACTCCCGCACTCCGCATTCGCGACACCGACTTTCACGACTGCGACGACTCTCCAACTTCGGACTCGTTCCTCGCGAGTTTGTCGCGTCGATCATGCTCATGCCGGCTGGTCGCTTCATGGAGAAATGGCCAGTTCAAGCTTGACGGCCTCTTACCTGACGCCGGATCCCAGTTTCAATTGGTTTGTTCGAACCATTGCCTTGCCACAGTTTGGATTGCTTATCGATGTCTATTTAGGTTCTTTCTCCTAGAGCTTATTGTTTCTTGTATTCTGTAAGTATCTTTGAAAGATTCCGAATACGTTTCTGTGGCTCATACGACGCAAAGTGCCTTATTCTTCCTACTCTATTTCAACCGGCTGTTTGCGACTCTCCTCTCGTACGCGATCAGAGCATACACCTGGCATTATTACCGCGTTTACGTCGACATAAATGCCTTACAAATCTCCCTTCTTGGTGGACGAATATTCTTCAAGGGGATCCGGTACCATGGCGCGAACGAGACAATCTTCATCCACGGGGGGTTCATAACGTGGCGGTATTGGAAGCGCAAGGTTGAGCGTACGAACCTTTCGGGCATACAAGGCGAAACTGGTCGACCAGATACGTTAGGGAAGGAACGCAATGACTCGGTCCATGGCGAACGTGCAGGTGCGACTAGCAGGAACGACAACGTCGGGGAGCAGGGTGGAATGGAGAAGACAATCGAGCTGCCATGTCGGATATCTATCAAGGCCTACGGTCTGGAATGGTTCATATACAACCGGACTCCGGCCTATGATAGCATTCTTGCTGGTTTTGGATACAAGGATGGCAACCCTGAGCACGGCACGTCTGAGCCTGCCTCTCCGACTGAAGGTCAATCAAATTTCCCCCGGACTAAGTCGACCTTCGACAATCCTTCGGAGCACAGCCCAAGTGAAAGAGAAGCTCTTGGGTCCCGGAATACTGAATTACGCGAAGCTGAGCTCTCCAATCCAGTGTCGAGTATGCTTGAGCTCCTACCTGTGAAGCTGGACTGCAACAAGGGAGCCATCGTGTTTGGTAACGAAAACACTCGATCTGTCCTAACGACGACATTTGATAGCGCAACGGGAACCATTGCCGCCTGCAATGCCGGTCCTATGGACTTGTACCGACAGCTCTTCTCGTTCAAGTTCCAGCACCCGGTGATTCAAATGCGCCCAAACCCTGATTTCAAACAAAACCAGGTGGCGACAGCAAAAGTCCTGGCCGCAGAGGAAGAGGATAGCGATCCATCCAAGCAAAAAAGGCACCATTTGAAGCAGAAGGTGCACAAGCGCAAACTATGGCACAGCATACGTGACCTGGTCCCTTACTTTCAAACATCGGTGGAATCATTCCAGGTCAACGGACAAGCTGGCAGCATGCCGATGAGTGAGGCTCAGTTTCCCGATGTTCGTTGGACTGGCTTATCCCGATATTTGGATGAAGATTATGAAGATGACCATGAGCAATGGAACTCAATCGAGTACGCCAGATTCCCAACCATCCTCGATAGCCCAGCCTTGGACTTGACATATTTCTGGGACATCCCAGGACGAGTTGGTCACCAGTCCTTGGCGTCTGCTAAGTCTGCCCATGGAAAAGAAGACAACATCAACCACGTTCTTCCGCCAGAATGGGGCATGGACATCAAGGTCGATGGTGGCTCCATCAACTATGGGCCATGGACCGACAGGGAACGGGTCGGTTTGCAGAATGTCTTCTTTCCCAACTTTTATCGAAGCTCCGAACCGGCAGAGCAATTGGCACCGGGTGTCCTGAGACAAAGCACATCTTTCAAGATGCGCATTGAAGTCAACCAAGAGCTTACACTCCGCATTCCAACACGTGAGCAGTCTAAAGATTGGACTTGGAAAGGACGCGCAGATGCCATCCGAGGATCTTCCGGGACCAAGAGGCAAAAAGAAAGGAGAAAGTCACGGGCGAAAGAAACCGACAAGAGCCATATTGGCACCGATGTCCGGCCTTTTGGATGGCTTTCTCTCGCCGTGGGTCCCGATTCAACCATCAATTATGCAATGGATATGGTAGCATCGAGCCTTGGGTTTCGGAATGAGCTATCTCTTGACTTGCGTGAGTCCAGGTTGTCGTCCAGTGTAAATCATGCTCTGCTCTGGCAATGTCCGCGGCAGCTGGTTACCTGCGACTTGTCCAACCCCCTCCATTGGAACAGTCTCCGGTCCTGGCGATTTTCCGTTCACAGCCATGACCTTGAACTTTTCATCTTGCGAGACCACATCTTTCTTCTCACTGATCTGGTGAGCGATTGGGCTTCGGGTCCACCATCCGAGTATTACACTTTTGTGCCATTCATTTACAACATCGACCTCTCCTTCTCCAACCCCCATTTATTCGTGAATGTCAACGATGGAAACATCATCAGCAATCCTTCCGATCTCGAAGATAATCGTTTCATTGTCATCAAGGGAAAGGAATTGACATCGAATGTGATGATCCCATTGAATAAATTTCAACCCGATCAGAACGCGGTTGAGTTCAAAGTCAACCTTGAAGATGGTGGCGTGGACTATCTGACCCCTGCGTGGGACACGGTGTACACTTTTGTTCCCGAAAAGTCCATGGGTACTCTCGATAGCCTTTTCATTGATGGATCTTACAACTACTTCAGTTCCACGGCGCCAGATTTGATTGATACCCTTGTGCTGAACATTGATGGAACTTCCCCTCGGTTGTATCTCTATGGATTTTTGATCAAGAGTTTCATGATCGTCAAGGAAAACTATTTTGGCGATGACATGCATTTCAAGACCTTGGAAGAGTACCAAGAGCTTGCCTACGCGGACGAACAACCATCAAATCCCACCGGCATCAATCCGAACAGAAAATCCAATGACATGGATGTGTTGGTGCATGTCACTGTGGACAGCCCGTGTGTTATGATGCCGGAGGGCATTTATGATAACATGAAATGCTCGAGACTTTCGGCTTCCTCGCTCAACATTGATCTACGCTTCACCAATTACTACATGGATATGCAACTTGAAGTCAGCCCACTCAAGGTAGACTTGCAATCAGCCCAGCCGGATGGGTCGTCGACCATCTCCGGCACTCAGTTGTTCATTGATGGCATTTCCGTGTATGGACATCGTCTGTTCGGACTGCCTCCAGCAGAGCCGACTTACGTGTGCAATTGGGATTTTGACGTGGGAAGAATCTTAGGTGAATGTACCACAGAGTTTCTGGCTTGCCTGGCATCTAGCTTGAAGAGCTTCGACTTCTCTTTCGATAACGAGGAAAATGCGTTGCCGCCTCTCTTCCCGCCTGTTCTCTATGATGTGACATTCCTGAGAGCCAAGATTAGCTCTATCCATGTCTCCGTGCTCCTGGATCAAGTCGCTATTGTTTTGAGCACCAAACCGTTGTCGACTCAATTCAACGACTGGACGAACTCCAAGTTTTCGAAACGCATGAGCCTGCTGGTGCCTGACCTTTCGATCGCGGCGGTTGATCGCAAGTCAGTGGCCCAAGCCTTACGCTCCCCAGGGAAGACTGTTGCGCCCCTGGGCCTTGTGCAATTGACCGTGGGCCTGAAGATGGCTTTGCGCAAGCATGATATCGCCGAGCACCGACGCCTCCAGCAGGAACACATCAGAGTCCATGATCAGCGGACGCATCGAGCACAGTGGCTACTATTTGATGGGGAAGAGGTAGGACCGACTTCTTCTCCCGCGGGCGGTGACAATGTTGCACCTCCGACGATGGCGATACCGTCAATGCCAGAGCCTATACATAAGCGATTGGGTAATGCCCCGTCCTACCGAGGCTTTTCAGGTGCTCACGCGGCCGGAAGCGCGAGAAGCTTCCTTGTGCACTCTGAAACCTCGAGCCTCAACAGCTACAAATCCCGCGGCAACGATAATACCTCTCGTCCGTTGTCAAGGTCGGAACAAAAGCCAAGACCTGTTCCACCGAGCCGAGATGGGAGCTGGTCCACCGCACAAGCCAGTCGAATGAAAGATAGCGAAAGCTTTGGCCGCTCCAGGACTGGGCCATATTCATCTGCTGCAATTAGAGACTCCAACCCTTGGATTCTGCCACAATTTTCATATTACAAGCTTTCTTTGGACGTTTCTGAGCTCCCGTCCGAAATCAGCAACGAAGACACCACTGGGAAGGATGATGATGACGACTTTAACCGGAAGTCGATGTTTCTGACATTTGAGGATGAGCAGACATCATACACTAACCTCGCTTTGGAACTGCCGCTGGGGATCAAAGGATTTTGTACCCCAAGGTTTCTTTTCAGCTTGGCTTCTCTGTTGGAGGGGCTTGAGCCGAAGCACCCTGTTCAGATCATCGATTCATTGCAGAAGGATGTGATCTCCGATATTATTGGCTACGAGAAGTCCATGAACCAGCCTAAGAAGGCCACGGCCGTTGCGATTCGCATCCCACTCATTCAACTGCGCATGCTCGATGTCTCCGAATCCCCAGAAAATCGCCAGATTGAGTTTCGAGACGAGTATTCCATTGGGGTTTATCGCCTCAGGGCAGAGTTTCAGAAACGGGTCCAAAGAAGAAAAGGAGATCTACTCGAAGGTCTCAAGCAAGGTATCACGGCTCATGCCGCGGCTGATCGCTTGTCGGTTTCCATCGAGGGCAGTCGTACGGATGCCTTCCAGGAGAAAGCTGTTTTCAATTGCGATCTGGACGACCTGAACTTTTGGCTGGCCACTGCTCCCAACATCCGCTCCAATCTTCAGATGCGACATGTCAATACTGTGACCTTTGCGAGATCTGTAGAACGCTTGGCTTTCCTTGTTCGTCAAGCTACAACGATGTTTGACTCCGTTGCCTCGGCTTTCCAACATGTCTCAGCTTTGAGCAAACAACGCTTGCGATACCTTATCTACTTCGCCACGCAGTCATCTTCCGACATTCCTGATCCAATTTTCCTTGCGCGCATCTCATACGTGCTTAGAGTTGCCTCGACTCACCTGCGGCAACATGACTCGTGGAAGATCATTTCCCGCATTCGCAACATTTACAGGAATTTGCCGGTCCACCACAAAAGGGAACTCGAACGAAAATGCTCTGGCGACAACATCCCAGTGCCGCCAAATGCCAGATCAAGTGTTCTAACTGGCTTCGACCAATGGCGAGCGTGGGATCTCGCCCATGTCGAAAAAAGCTATGTCATGCGCAAAATATGGTCAACTCACAGTCCTCAGCCAGCCACTCCAGAGCCATCGGTTTCTTTGTCATGTACAGTGCAAACTTTCAGATTTTCTTTGGATCCTGGCCCGCGAGAAAGTGACTTCATAGTCGAAAATTTGTCGACTGTGACATCTCTTGTCCCGAACAAGACGTTCCAAGAAGGTGGGAAGGAGGTGTGCAAGAAGGTCGTTACATTGCAAGCGTACTGCGCCTCAGCGGCTCTTCGCTTGCGGTGGGAGATTGTGGATCTTGTCGAAGGAGTAATGAAGGTCATGTCGACCGTCACACTGGGATCTTCACCAGCCCAAGCCGCGCCCACCACTGAATACAAACAACCAACGGAATTGCAGATTATCTTTGGCACGGATTTCGGATCAATCACTCTCGATGCCATCAACGTCAAACTTGCCTTGGTTTCGAGATCTCTGCGAGCCTCGATTGTGCACAGCTCTCAGAACATCAAAAAGACCAATCAAGAAAGCCTTGCTCTGTTGTTCAGTGCTGAGGCGTGCTCATCGGAGCTTTTGAGTCAATCTCGAAGTCTCATGCTGTCAAGAATTACCGAACCATACCTCTACTTCTCGTTCGTCTCTGATGAGAATGAGCTGGAGTGTAAACATGACTGGAAGGTTGCTGGCTCATGCAGGAAGCTCCGCTATGACATGAAGGAGGATCCAGTTAGCCTGGCACATACCGCAGATCGTGTGATCGAGGACGAAGTCAGGTACATCCGGCAGCTCGTCGACAACGTCAAAATGCCGAAATCCGAAACTGTCCAGGCCCCAGCATCGAAGAAGCCTACTCGTGACAGCACCCACGTTGCAATGTTCCTTGAGGACTATCGTGTAAGCTTCAGTCTCCTACCATCTTTGGCCTATCTCGTTTCTGGCGAGGTGGCCAGGATGTCGGTCATGCCAGCTGAAGCATCCAAGATTGAAGTTGATTTTGATGTGAAGAAGAATACACACATGTTCATGTCTGGAGAGGGCAACAGATATCATGCGCTCTCAATCCTTGAGATTCCCCCTACCAACGGCCGCATCCTTGCAAATGTGCAGTCTGATCGCAAAGAATTCGAGGTTGACATGACAATTGAAGTCATTCGCCTCGAGGCTAGCGCCGTGCGAAGTCTTTTGGCCGTTCTGACAGGACCCGATATTTCCCATCTCTTGTCCGATCTGAAACAAAACGTGGATATTCTACAGTCCCACCTGGGCGATGTGCTCTCATTACAGAAGCCTACGCCGGAACCTGAACCGTCTTCGGATGATACGGTGATTCTTTACAAGTCCCGCCTCACGATGGCTGGGTTCGAGATTCACGCCGTCGCGCCTGGTTTGAACAGCAAGAGCTATTCCGCAGAGATGATATTCAGCCTTGGAATGATGCAAATGCGACTCCAGAATGGCCTGGATCGAGGCTATTCAATGGACTACCCGGAATTCAGTATCGACGCTTCTCAAATCAAGTTCGAGCTGCGAAGACAAGAGAGAACAAAGACCACTCCCTACGGCGGATTTACTGCAGGAATCAAACTTCTAGGAACTTCCACGGTTCGCGAGAATGGGGAAGTGATGCGTGCCTACCACTTCACCAGTGACCAATTCGATGTTGAACTCTTCGCAGAAACAGCCGCATTGGTGGTGGACATTGCTATCTACACACAGGAACGCATCAAGACATTGGACTTGTCGCACGAAGTCGAACGTCTCCGAAGACTTCGACGCCGCAACTACAATGACGCAGGCACACCTTCCTCTGACGTGCCTCAGATTCATGTGGAGAATAATGATGACGCAGCACCTCCACAGCCCTTCTTGAACGCCTTGTTCTCTTTGCAGTTCCGAGATATTCAGGTTGCATGGAATATGTCAACGCCACTATCTGTTGGCTCTGGTCGCCAACCTGAGGACCTGGTATTCTCGATCCACCAAGTCGAGCTATCTAACAAAAAGAAGAACGCGGCCAAACTGCGGATCGCGGACATGAAACTACAGATGGTTCCGTTCCGTGCGGATAGGAAGAAGCGCTCGCTCAATTCTGCTCTCATGCCCGAACTGGTCTTCAACGTTGCGTATCACTCCAATGGACAGGAATTATGGCTCGCTTTTCAAGCAGCTGGAAAGTCTCTGGACATCCGCGCAACGTCGGAATTCATTCTTCCCGCGAACATTATTCGAAACTCAATTGCATCTGCCACTGAGGCTTTACGGGAGGGCAAGGCAGCCTGGGCAACAAAGCCATCACCCGACAACAATGCTAAGGACCGCAGTCTCTTTGGCAACAGACGACTTCGATCTATCCTTGTGGATGTTGACTTTGCGGGTGCTACCGTCACGCTGCAGGGGAAGCAACAGCACGATCCCCAGACCTTGATCACAGCCGGGATAAAAGGCAACCGGCTTTCGGAAGCAAAGTATGGCCAATATGTGCAAGGCGAGTCGGCAACTACGGCAACTCTACGTGCACCGGGAGTGGCTTTGAAGGTTCACTTTGAAGACAATGGTAACGATGACCCGGCGCTCAATGCAGAGCTAAAGGTCGACCCCTCCACGAACGTCTTGTACCCGACTCTTGTTCCGCTGGTCAAACAGATGACCGCCACAGTCAAGGAGATCATGGGGGAGCAGCAGCAAAGCCAGCAACAGAGCCCGCCGCCGAGTCAACAGCAAGACAAGCCTCGACGGCCATCTACTTCGGCAAAGCTGCAACCACAAAAGCTAATGCAAGATACTCCGTTCGGTGCCCCTGATCCAAATTCCATTCTTGGGCGTTGCAAGGTGAACCTTGGATTGTTATTCTACAAGCAGGAGTTCAGTCTCAGCTGTCAGCCCATCGCCAGAGTGGCGGCGACAGCAAGATTTGACAGTGTCTACGTGACCGTCAATACAGTTCAGTCAGCTGAACAGGGCCGCTTCCTTGCCCTCTCCTTGGCGTTCAACAGCTTGGAGGCATCGGTCAAGCACGTATATTCCAATGAGTCCACTGCAAGCTTCGAAGTCAAGTCCATGGTCTTGTCCCTGATGAACAGCAAGCATCTTGGCCGAACGAGCGGCATGTCGGCTATCCTGCGAGTCAGTCCCATG
The DNA here is from genome assembly GCA_027569585.1 of Penicillium silybi. Taxonomy (NCBI): domain Eukaryota; kingdom Fungi; phylum Ascomycota; class Eurotiomycetes; order Eurotiales; family Aspergillaceae; genus Penicillium; species Penicillium silybi. The sequence continues at coordinate 189,789 of JAPDFI010000013.1, forward strand.
AAGGTCTCGTTGAATGCCAAACAGGTGCAAGATTCGCTGCTATTCCGGGAGATCTGGGTTCCATCCGGTGATGAGCCGAGCACCGACTCGAATCCCCAGCCAGAGCAGCCGGAGGCCCAAACCTACATCGTGCAGCGATACCACCAGGTCGCTGCAGCCTCAGCGTTCCCTTGGAACACCACTATCGCCATTGAGAAGCTGGAGATCCAGCTTGATTTGGGTTCCACGCTGGGCAAGGCACAATTTGCTATCGACAACTTATGGGTGTCATCCAACAAGACCTCGGACAGGGAGCAAAGTATGTGTATCAACTTCGACAGCGTCGGCATTGAGAGTAAGGGCCGCATGAGTGGTGTTGTCGAGCTCCGGGCTCTCAAGGTCCGCACATCCATCAAATGGCCCGAGGAAATTCGAGAAGCCTGGCATACGCCACTGATACAGGCCTCGATCGCGTTCCGTCATCTTCAGGCCAAGGTCTCATTCGACTACCAGCCGTTCTTGGTCGCTCACATTGCCATGTTCGACTTCTTAATGTACAATGTCCGCGAGGCCTCCGGGAAGGCAAGCGAGCGACTCTTCAGTATTTTGGAGGGTGATGAGGTCCAGGTATTCTGCACTTCATTGACAGCGTCCCAGACCTTGGCACTGTTCCAGGCTTGGCAACGCCTGGCCCAAGACAAACAAGCATCGTATGAGGCGTCACTACGGGAGGTCGAGCGGTATCTCCGACGCAAAGCCACTCCTCTCCCAGACCGGATCGAGAGCCGTACCAAGAGTCTCGCAGAGAAGGACTCTTCTGAAGACTCAGAAAGGGCTCCTATCTCACTGCACACGGGAGTGGTCGTGAACATTCGGCATGTCAATCTCGGAGTGTTCCCAAGCTCGTTCTTCGACAATCAGATCTTCAAGCTGGAGGCCTACGATGCCCAGGCGAGATTTGCCGTCTCGCTCGAATCGAACAAGATCCACAGCGCACTGGGTCTGACTTTGGGTCAGCTGCGCGTTGCTTTATCCGGCATCAGTCGCCCGCCCTCTGCCCAACTTGAAGAGCTGTCCGTGGACGAGATCGCCCAACGAGCAGCCGGCTCCCGCGGCGGTACAATCCTCAAAGTGCCCCGACTCGTGGCGGGAATGGAAACATGGCAGGAACCAGGCACCAAGCAGATCGACTACATCTTCCGGAGCACATTCGAAGGCAAAGTGGATGTGGGCTGGAACTACTCGCGCATCAGTTTCATTCGGGATATGTGGGAGACGCACTCGCGCGCCCTAGCATCCCGACTCGGCAAGCCTTTGCCACCGTCAGCCGTGCGTATTACTGGCGGTCCTGGAAGCATCAGCGAGGGAGGTGGCGAAGGCTCTGAACAGCAGGAGAAGATCACGGCAGTGGTCAACGTGCCGCAATCCAAATACACCTACACGGCGTTGGAGCCACCAGTCATCGAGACGCCACAACTGCGAGACATGGGCGAAGCGACACCGCCACTGGAGTGGATTGGGCTGCAGCGGGATAAGCTGCCCAATATCACGCATCAAATCATTATTGTTACGCTGTTGGAGATTGCAAAGGAAGTGGAGGATGCATACGGGACTATCCTAGGATCGTGATGCAGTACATTACTCGGCGTTTTGGGCACATTGGACATACACATAAGCATTGGTGTTTCTGTATAATTTACATAGATTCATTATCAATATCATAATTCTCTCTCTTTGCCTATCTGGAGACCAGGTATAAGTTACCTCGTGGCCCCTCGCATTATTAATCCACAACCCCGCGCAGGCGGTGAATGGCGGGGCTGATTGGTTGCACTCGTTTCAGTTTTCAGTGTTTTCATCTCCTGGTAACGTTGAATGCTACTAGGAAGAACTAGGAGTAACTAGGAGCAATTAGGAGCTGGCCGGCAAAGGTTTTCCACTTGGGTTCCCGCTGCTGGTTTCCGACGCGGTTCAACTACGGGCTCCGAATCGGGTGCGGCTTTCCTGCGCAGGCACCGGAGTACCACGGATGCCTTCGGAGTGAGTCAAGAGATGCTTTTTCGAGGATTTCAAATCAAATGAGCATGCTAGATATTCCTGGAAGTGATAGAAAATAGAACAGAATAATAGAGAGGGTGTGTGCGAGCCAGTCAAGTAATGGTAGGTAAACGCACAAAACCGGGCGGGGCAAAAAATGCGTTCTCCACTTTCGCCTGCTTTTTTTTCTCCCACTTTTTCCCCCTCCCACCTTCTTCCCTTCTCCCCTCTCCATCCCCTTTCCGCAGGAGCAGTTGCACATAGGCATCGTTTGATCACCATCGAGTTCATTGCTCGGTTTTGATCATCTGTCTGTGGTCTTGCTTCTTTCTTTCTCAAAAAAACAAACCCCCCGCCTCTAGGGCTTATCTGAGGAAAAACCGTCAAGATGGTTAAGTATGTTCGCTCGATGAAAAAATCATCTGTCGCTTGGGAAGCACTCAGCTAACAATGTCTTCTACAGCTTCACCATTGAGGAGATCCGGTCCCTGATGGACCGTCGGGCTAACATCCGTAACATGTCCGTCATTGCTCACGGTAAGCATCTTCTCGTCGTTCGATCAGAGTGAGCTGGTAGCTGACCCCATCTTCTCTCAATAGTCGATCACGGAAAGTCCACCCTGTCCGACTCCCTGGTCCAGCGTGCCGGTATCATTTCGGCTGCTAAGGCCGGTGAGGCCCGTTTCATGGACACCCGTCCCGATGAGCAGGACCGTTGCATTACCATCAAGTCCACTGCCATCTCCCTCTACGCCAAGTTCCCCGACCCCGAGGACCTGAAGGAGATCCCCCAGGCTGTTGATGGTCACGAGTTCCTGATCAACCTGATCGATTCCCCCGGTCACGTTGACTTCTCGTCCGAGGTCACTGCTGCTCTCCGTGTCACTGACGGTGCCCTGGTTGTCGTCGACTGTGTCTCCGGTGTCTGTGTCCAGACCGAGACTGTGCTGCGTCAGGCCCTGACCGAGCGCATCAAGCCCGTTCTGTGCATCAACAAGGTTGACCGTGCTCTGCTCGAGCTCCAGGTCTCCAAGGAGGATCTGTACCAGTCCTTCTCCCGTACCATCGAGTCCGTCAACGTCATCATCTCCACCTACTTCGACAAGGCTCTCGGTGACGTCCAGGTTTACCCCGACAGAGGTACCATCGCCTTCGGTTCCGGTCTCCACGGCTGGTGCTTCACTGTCCGTCAGTTCGCCGTCAAGTACGCCAAGAAGTTCGGTGTCGACCGCAAGAAGATGCTTGAGCGTCTGTGGGGCGACAACTACTTCAACCCCAAGACCAAGAAGTGGACCAACAAGGGCGAGGCTGATGGCAAGCCCCTGGAGCGTGCCTTCAACCAGTTCATCCTGGACCCCATCTTCAAGATCTTCGCTGCTGTCAACCACAACAAGCGTGATGAGATCTCCACTCTCCTCGACAAGCTCGAGATCACCCTCACCAACGATGAGAAGGACCTCGAGGGTAAGGCTCTCCTCAAGCTCGTCATGCGCAAGTTCCTGCCCGCTGCCGACGCTCTGCTGGAGATGATCTGTATCCACCTGCCCTCCCCCGTCACTGCCCAGAAGTACCGTGCCGAGACTCTGTACGAGGGTCCCCACGACGACACTGCCTTCTGCGGTATCCGTGACTGTGACCCCAAGGCTCCTCTCATGCTGTACGTCTCCAAGATGGTTCCCACCTCCGACAAGGGTCGTTTCTACGCCTTCGGTCGTGTCTACGCCGGTACCGTCAAGTCGGGTGTCAAGGTCCGCATCCAGGGCCCCAACTACACCCCCGGCAAGAAGGAGGACCTGTACATCAAGGCCATCCAGCGTACTATTCTGATGATGGGTCGCTTTGTCGAGCCCATCGAGGACGTCCCCGCCGGTAACATTGTCGGTCTGGTCGGTGTCGACCAGTTCCTGCTCAAGTCCGGTACCCTGACCACCGACGAGACCGCCCACAACATGAAGGTCATGAAGTTCTCCGTCTCCCCCGTCGTGCAGCGCTCCGTCGAGGTCAAGAACGCCCAGGATCTGCCCAAGCTGGTTGAGGGTCTCAAGCGTCTGTCCAAGTCCGACCCCTGTGTCCTGACCATGATCAACGAGTCCGGTGAGCACGTCGTTGCTGGTGCTGGTGAGCTCCACCTTGAGATCTGTCTGAAGGATCTCGAGGAGGACCACGCCGGTGTTCCTCTCCGCATCTCCGACCCCGTCGTCTCCTACCGTGAGACCGTCTCTGGCACTTCCAGCATGACTGCCCTGTCCAAGTCGCCCAACAAGCACAACCGTCTGTACATGACTGCCGAGCCCATCGAGGAGGAGGTTTCCCTCGCCATCGAGTCTGGCAAGGTCAGCCCCAAGGACGACTTCAAGGCTCGTGCCCGTGTCCTCGCTGACGAGTACGGCTGGGATGTCACCGATGCCCGTAAGATCTGGTGCTTCGGTCCCGACACCACCGGAGCCAACCTGCTGGTTGACCAGACCAAGGCTGTTCAGTACCTGAACGAAATCAAGGACTCTGTCGTCTCCGGTTTCCAGTGGGCCACCCGTGAGGGTCCCGTTGCCGAGGAGCCCATGCGCTCCGTCCGCTGGAACATCCTTGATGTCACCCTGCACGCCGATGCCATTCACCGTGGTGGTGGTCAGATCATCCCCACTGCTCGTCGTGTCTTGTATGCCGCTACCATGCTGGCTGACCCCGGTCTCCTGGAGCCCATCTTCAACGTCGAGATCCAGGTCCCCGAGCAGGCTATGGGTGGTATCTACGGTGTCCTTACCCGCCGCCGTGGTCACGTCTACGCCGAGGAGCAGCGCCCCGGTACTCCTCTGTTCAACATCAAGGCTTACCTGCCCGTCAACGAGTCCTTCGGTTTCCCCGCCGATCTGCGCTCCGCCACCGGTGGCCAGGCCTTCCCTCAGTCCGTCTTCGATCACTGGGCTATCGTCCCTGGTGGCTCGCCTCTGGACCCCACCTCCAAGCCCGGTGCCATCGTCACCGAGATGCGCAAGCGCAAGGGTCTCAAGGAGGTCGTTCCCGGCTACGAGAACGTAAGTTTTTACCTTTTGCTTCTGTATTGTGTCGTTCATTCGCTAACTCTTCTTTTTCCAGTACTACGACCGACTGTAAAAACGTCACGGCCGGCCAGATTTCTCTTCTGCCAGTCAAATGGAATCTTTTCTTATGAGATTGATGAATTCAATACAACTTCGCGGTTCAATCAAAATTTTATCCCCGTATTGACGCGGGCTCGGTTCAGTCATTGCCCACTCTAGATAAGTGTGGAGCGCCAAGGGATGTTCAGGGCACCTTGGACGCTACCCGATTGCTTCTGTTTTTATAGTTTGATGTTTCATGATCGTTTTGCTTTTATGTTTTTATGTTTTGCTGTGTTGCTGTTTTCTAGCTATGTACGTGTAAATATACATGTTACGCTAGATCAGCGCTGCAGTCTCCGTAGGCCCTCTGTGAAAGTAGTATATCTGAGGGCACGTAGGTTGATGTGCAGATAGGGAAATATAGTTCGCTGCCTCAAGGGTGGCCACGGGATGTGAACGACACGGATGTTGGCAGAGACTGCTATTTCCCCCATGTCCTCGTATCCATTCCTAGCAACGAGAAGGACTGATCCCACTACGCTATAGACAACAAGGACCAAAAGGATCTTTCAAGCCGTATCATCACGTGACCGATATCGCGCCTTCGCGTTTTCGGCGGATTCTGCGCTGCCCGATTCACTTGCCCACTACGACCTCGCGCCATGACTAAAGTTGAATGTTCCCGGTGATTCTTTTTCTCTGCCAGCCTTGGGATTCCCTCTCATCATTACACCCCCACCCCCATCACGATAGTCGAGTGGCCAAGCTCTGCAGCTTGCAGTAACCCGGATCCCTGCGACTAGCGACGCTTTGAACGCCAATCTCCTTTGACATCCGGCCATCTTGGTTCCTGGCGATCGCCGAACCTTCATCAAAATGCATTTCACCGAAGCTGAAGCCGACAACGTGAAGCAATGGGTGGTCAAGAAATTGGAGGACATGTGAGTTCACGCGACGCCCGATCGCAGCTTATTGCTCAAGGGAAGGTCCGGCTAATTTACGTTCATTCTGCTTGCAGCTCGGATGCGGACTCGGACGTTCTTGCAGACTACGTTCTTGCGCTCATTAGATCTGATGCACCGGACGATGAGATTCGAAAGACCTCTGTCGAGAACTTGGAGGATTTCCTTCGCGAAAGTGCGCTCAACATATCCATCATGGCACGCCTCTCTCTTTGCTGACACAAGCTAGACACTGTCCCCTTTGTCGACGAGCTCTTTAACTCCTTTGGCACAAAGCAAGTTCAGACTGCGCCGCCTCAGACCCAACTCCAGCAGCCTCCCCAAAACTTCCCACAAGCTATTCCCACAATGCAGCAAGCGATCAATGCCCCGACTGGACCGAAAGGGGATTTCAACAACCGAAAGCGGACCTACAATGAAGGTTTCCAGGGCGAGCAGGAACAGGGCGATTTCGTGCCACAGAACCGGGCTTTTAAGACCCCGCGACGAGGCCGTGGAGGTGCTCGCGGCGATTGGATGGGAGGCGGCCGCCATGCGCAGGTTGGCCAGCAGTTCCCGCCCAGCATCCATGGTGGATTTACAGGGGTCATGCCTGGGTTCCAGCAATTCGATCCCAATGACCCGATGGCGGCGATGATGGCCATGCAGCAGCAAATGGGATTCCCGCAGATGCCCGGGATGCCGCCCATGCCTGGAATGCCCACTCCGGGTCAACCTGGATCTGAACAGATGAGCAACCAACGTTGCCCGTTCTACGATACTCAGGGTATCTGCTATATGGGCGATGCCTGCCCCTACCAGCACGGTGAAGCTGGAGCCGGAAGGGGTGATGGTAAGACTACTCCCCGGTCTTTCGTGATTAGATACTGATTAGTCTGCCAGAATACGACCCCAGGTCGGCAATGATGGAATCGAGCGGACGAGGACGCGGCGACCGGGGCCGTGGTGATCGTGGTCGCGGCCGCGGCCGCGGTGCATTCGGCGGACGAAGAGGTGGCCGATCCGACTTCTCGTCAGCTGGACCGAATGAGGATCAGTCAATAACGACCATTGTGGTTGAGCAGATCCCGGACGACAAGTTCTCGGAGGAGGCAGTGCGCGAGTTCTTCTCACAGTTCGGCAACATCGTTGAGATCTCCTTGCAGCCTTACAAAAAGCTGGCACTCGTCAAGTACGAGAGTTTCGCCGAGGCCAAGCAGGCATGGTCCAGTCCCAAGGTGATCTTTGACAACCGCTTTGTCAAGGTCTACTGGTACAAACCGAAGCATGACGAGAACAACGGTGACTCTCATCAGTTGAGACCCGAAGCTCCTGCATTCAACCCGGAGGAGTTTGAGAAACAGCAAGAAGAAGCCCAGAAATCCTACGAGGAAAAAATGAAAAAGCGCCAGGAGACTGAAGAAGCCAAGCAGGCTCTTGAGCGCCAGCGCGACGAACTCCTGAAAAAGCAGCAGGAAGAAAAAGAGCGTCTACTGCAGCGCCTCGGAGGTGCAGAATCAAGCAACGGCGCCGGTTCGGAAGACCAATCTATGGAGGGTGCCGCCGACGAGAATGTAAGCGACGAGACCAAAAAGTTGCGTGCGCAGCTGGCTGCTCTCGAGGCAGAAGCCAAGACCCTGGGTATCGACCCTAACGCCGAGTCTGGCCGAGGCGGCTATCGCGGTCGGGGTGGCTACCGGGGCCGAGGCACCTACCGTGGACGTGGAGGCTACGATCCTTCATTCCGCGGTGGCTATCGTGGCCGTGGTGGATTCGCTCCTCGTGGTCGGGGTGGCGTGTTGCGTCTGGACAACCGGCCGAGGCGCGTCGCAGTAACCGGTGTGCAGCTCCACTCGGACAAGGATGAAGCGCTCCGCCAACACTTGATTGTGAGTTCTCACGCCGCCGAGGAAACAACACGTACTAACAGTATAATCCAGGGCATCGGCGAATACCAATCCATCGAGCCCAACCCTGGCCATCCCGACTCCGTGATCGTGGCCTTCAAAGAACGCTACCAAGCCGAAAAGTTCATGTTCTCACCCTGGAACATCCCCTCCGTGGGCGAGGTCCAGCTTTCATGGCTTCCCAACCCACCGATCACCCATTCCACGCCATCGACGGAGAAGAACGGCTTCGAGGAGGACCAGGACACGACCATGGACTCGACTCCAGCCGGCGAAGCACCGGTCCCGGCACCGACACGCAGCGATATGGATTACGACGTTGCGGAGGATGATAACTGGGGCATGGAGTAATTTCCAATCTCATGTAGTGAAACTTGTGTATAGGCCATTTGACAGCTGCTTGGGATGTAATGCATGCTTATCCCGTTTCGTTCCAAACCTGCAAGAGCAGTTCTTGATACCTAGTATCATAGCTTAGATATTCTGTGGAATCAACTCCACCGAATACCCATCCTGATATATCATCAATCGTCAGCCACATTCTTCACGGACATCAAAAACTTACCGGATCAGCAACCATCGCGAACTTCTCAAAAAACCAGGCATAACTCTCATGAATCTCCCCTCTCCCAAGCCCCCTCTCCTCCTCCCATTCCGACAACGGCACCGACTCCCTCGTACAAGTCCCGACATCCTTCAAAACCCTCACACCAGCGCCCCTCAACCTCTCCACCGCAGCACTTACATCCGGCACTGTAAACCCCAAATGCGCAAAGCCCAGATGAGGCGGGACATTTCCAGTCGACACAGCCCCATCTACTTTTTCAGACCCGTGCACATGATACAGTTCCAAAAGACCGCTCGTCCTCGTCATGACGGGGATCTCGCTGGTCGTTTTCGCCCACTCGTCCATGTTGGCTTCTGGTGGTGGGTGGCCTAGGTAGTAGATCGTGAAGGGGCCTGCGTTCATGGTGAAGATGACTCGCATGCCTAGGAGGTCGATGTAGAAGTGGAGGGAGCGGGATGGGTCTTGGATGCGGATTGCTAGATGGTTGAGGCGGTAGTTTGCGGTAGTTGATGAGGCGGGTGGGTTGAAGGATTGGGTCGGGCCGCCTGGGGAGAAGGTGCCTACTTTGTTGGGTGGAATTGATGTGAAATTGTTCATCTTGGAATATTTGAAGGTTTGTAGCAGAGTGTGATGGACATCTGGAGGGAGGGGAAGGGGAAGGGTCTCTCCACTTGCGGGGGTTCTTATACCCGCCTTGTTGTTCTGGGTCGACTTAACGGCGAACTTGGGATTCTTGCGGAGCTGGATGTAGAAATAGCTTAGGACCTTCTAGGCCAGGTACCCTTATAGATAGTAGGAACAGCTAGGAGATAGTAAGGGCTTATGCAATCAAAGAGGTGGTGTATATATAGATCCAGAGTGCGTAAATAGACACTTAAACAACACCCTCTCTATTCGGGTAAGCTCGCTCCAACGTGTGGATATTGGATAATAACTCCGGTACTTCACCATTAATAGGCTTTTCCTAGGCTTCATCATCCAACTAGGTCCCAACCGAGCTTTGTGAGTATCCAATCAGCAAAATGGTCTTGCTCAAAGAGAATACTCATACGTCGGAGGCAGATGGGCATTAAATCTTTCTAGAAGCCACGATGATTCCTGGGAGCTTCAGTTTTTATTGGACAGAAGGCAACAAGACTGTGGAGAAGTCACTTACGGTTTGCCAGATAGTTAACTATCTAGTTGATGTTCTGAACCGCGTGTCATCCACCCCGTCGCATCAACTTAGCTCTCGCACAAACTGATTTAATAAGCTTCCATTAATGCGATCGCCTTCTGAAGGACAGTCCGATCATTCTGGAAGCTGAGCTTCTTTACGGCCTCCTCCAAGGGAAAGAATTGTGGAGTAAACTCCTCCCCACCAGCAGATCCAGCAACCTCCCCTTCATCCATGGCAGCAATATACCACCAAATAATCTTGACATCATTAACACTGTCACTGCCTAACTGCCGTATGGTTACCATGAAGGGCTCGGTGAGATCCGGATAAGAGCGAGGTTTGTCCGGCATGTGTCCCTGTTCGTCCATCAGAGGCGCACGGGTATGCAGCGTGACGGGATGGAGGTGGGCTTGATAGCCGGTCTCTTCGCGGACTTCGCGTAGCGCGGCCTCGTGCCGGGATTCACCGCAGTTGCGACGTCCCTTAGCGAGGAGCCATTCATTTTTCGCGTGGTAATGGATAAGGCACACAGTCTTATTTGGGGCGAACAGGTCGAATAGGATAGCCCCGCAGCTTTCGACGAATTGTTCCGAGGTGTATTGGGTGGTGGTGTTAGGTGAAGTTGCCATGATGGATGGCGTAGTCAGACAGTCAGTCTCAGTCAGAGGATGTACTCGCTATGCCCACCAAATTGGTTTGATTCGGGGGAGAAATGGGGGTTGGAAAGAAGCTCGCTAGCAAGCAGATCGGATTGAATCTTACCCCTCATTACTAAGGGCATGAAATGAGCTGAGTTGTCTGGCCTGCATGAGATATTAGATATGCGCGAGATCTCCCGCTATCAGATCCATCCACATCATGAGTCATTCCGGCCTGCAACATCTCTTTCAATAAGTTTCTTCTATCTTCACAATATAACACACACGGTCTCGGTTTGTAGGCCTCTGGATAGTTCCATTTAGAAAAATTATGAACATAAATAGTGGTTTCTCTGCCCCAGCAAACCTTCCTTCCTTTTTCCCCACCCTTTCTACCTCTTACCCCCTAGTATCTATATAAGACTACTCTGTTTTTGACGGCCGTCACCATTTCTGCCCTGATCCGCTCGGCAGATGGTCGTCTCCCCACAGGTCATTTCTGGCGCCCGTCAGAAATCCTACCCTCAACAACCTTTGTTTATACCCCTACCACCCTATCGACGTATATACGTCTCTCTCCTGATTTAGCTGTCGCTTTGCTTATAAACTGCTCAGTTCTATCTCTATCTTCTCTCTCACCTACTATTCTAATAGCGCCTCCTAAGTCATCATATAGTGGGGCCAAGGGTGGTCAACGCAATCCACTAGAGGGCTATCACAACATCAACTTCCCAATGTCACCACCGATATTATAAAGGATCTAGAGGGTTCCGCATCTCGTCTAGCCGGTGCAAACTGCCTCGAGGGGAGTGTGGAGGTGCATAAACTCTACACTCGGGTCCATCCGGCCACGAAGGAGGTCATTGCTGGCTTTGTCAAGGACCGCCTAAATGCCTTTGGCCACTCTGAACTGCCAAAACATCTACAGGCCACCCGTTACCACACTGTCACCGCCGCCGTGGAACGGGCAGGGCAATTCACCGCCGCCCTCCTGGCAGACGAACCACCAACCCTGGAGACACAGAACGTGTCTCAGGAGAATCTCTTCGATATCCGCCAGATGTGGTGGAGCCGTCAGTATCCACTGACGCGGCCAAGGGACTTTGGTCAAAACTTGCAGCTAAAGCAGAGCCCGCTCATCTTCGATACTAAGGAGGCCTTTCTCGCCTGGAAGGTCCTGAGCCATTTCTCCATCTGGTCCGCAGGAATCCTAAGTTCGCCGTTAAGTCAACCCAGAACAACAAGGCGATCCCGCCGCAGTTAACCAGCAGCACGGCCACGGCGAACCGTAGGCTTCCAGTCGCGTCGACCTCGGAGGGCAGCAGAATCTCCACCGTCGAGAACACGTTAGCGGCCTTAAACCAATCTGGCCAGGATAAGGCGGACTTGGACGATCCCGAAACCCTCGACGCGCCTCCCGGGCCGCAATCCCGGACACCCAGTACAATCGGCTGGTCCTGGATCTCGGTTCCTCACTCGATCGGGATCTTGCTGATGCCCGATTACATCACATAATCAGGCGCCAGGGCCATTGGGCGAAGACATAGATGATAGCCCGCCCTGGGAAAAGGTGTTATATCTGGGTGTCTCCTTGGCATCGAAGACAAGCGGGATCTGCTTCAGCTGGGAGTTTTGACCATAGTCACGTCGTGGTCGTTCCCTCAGCCGAATGGGTTGGGGGTTCATAGATCAAGACGTTGTCGGCGTGGAAGGTCTGGCTGCATAACGAGGTGTGGAGAGACTTGACGTCCGACAGTGACAGAGCAGGACAGCCGAGGCGGCCTTACTCTGTCCAGACCTTCTGCATATTAGGAACTATTCTTTCGTGGGCCAGAGCTGAGAGGCAACATACAGGTTCTGTGACTGTGGATACGATGGATTTAGATGTTCAGCTCTGGCTAGCCCGAAAAGGAATCGACGAAAATCATCTCAAAGAAAGCGAGCAGCTGGCCGGAAGCCTCGCTCGAGGACCTTCGATGATCCTCCATTGCCACGAGGTGAAACTGGCACACTGCCCCAAAAGCGAGGCCTTGACCAGAGAGCTCGAGAAGAGCACCAATCTTCTCAAAAAAGGGTTCGGTGCTAAGTCCTTTGACGTGGGTGCGTACCGAAAGCTTCAAGTAATTTTGGATCGGTCTACCGATAAGAAAGAGGAAGTATACACTCAACGACTAGAGAGCCTCGCTCAAGAAACCTCACTGGACACAAGCACCCTCCCATTGATTTGCTCACTGGCACAAAGCCCCACAAACCCCATCACCCTAAAGAAGGTTCGGTCGGTTATCTTGTGGCAGCAATCTAAGGCGCCCTGTTCTGGAAACTAGAACTTCAAAGGAGAGGACTGGATCAGACCTTGCCGGGTTCTTCCCATGGTTCATCGTCAACAGTCGCCCTTCTGGCCAACGTGGGAGATCCCCCTTGACGATCGGTTATGTTACCATCCCAGAAGACTGGACAGAGGATAACTATCAACTGGTCGAAACACTCGGCAGCACCGAAAACGAGCATAATACCGCCTGGAACGACACACTCGCAAAGCTGAACACCGATACCGAGATACGTACTGATTTCAATCAGTACGCCATTGTCCCGCCTTCAAAGGGGCGCAGGCAAGAGAATATCGGATGGGGTTTATTCCAAGTTCTATATTGTTCCACTATTATTTTGCCTGCTGTGATAATCAGCATTTGTGCCCAGTGAGCTGATCCTACCGTTACCAATACTTTTTAGTGTATAATCTGTCTTTGTGTTACTTGCAGCATTCTGCGCAATGGCGAGTGCCGGGTAGATAGTACTCACGCCGAAACTAGTTCCAGCCTCGACAACGCTTCGGGCGTTGATGGCGTGCAGGATGTGGTAGATTAATTCGCACTTGTCCTTGTGGTTCTTGTTTGAGGGAGCGGGTGTGTAGGGTTGCTAAGAAGGAGATAAGGGTAGTGGTAGATCCGCTCGTACGATTTCACGAGTCGATGCTTCGTGTTCAAGGCTCTCGCCTTTGGAAGGTTCATTATTTGATTATATCCATAATGTACTAGCCTCGCCATTGCTCAGCTACTAAGTATACCCCGGCGACGTATTCGGCTCCAGTAAATCCGCATAACTATTCAACGACCGCCCGATCAAACTAACCATCTCCCAGATATAATCCGCCGTGAAAAGGCGCGCCCAAAGGCGGGTCACTGCCGCACTGAGTCTGGTACTGGTAGCCAGTAACCACTCACGCGAGACGCCATGCTGCACCTCCATGACCATCTCCAGCACAAAGTCCCGCAGGCGGATCTCCTGCTCCGTCAGCCCGGGGCTTGGCTGTTGCACCGTCACTGCTTCGAGCCACTTAGCCAGTAAGACGGCGCATTCAAGCGAGCATAGGGCGTGCTGGTTTGACCAGAGCGCCACTTGGGAGTGGGCCACGAATCCGATTCCTAGCTTGACCGGGGTGCTGAGGGCGTGGGCGCAGTGGAGTGCTGCTCGGGTGAGTCGGTCCCCGCGTTGGACGTGGAGGTTGTCCTTGAGACTGCTGGCTATTTGGACGGGATCCCAGGTCTGCAACTGCCTTGTGGACCCGCAGTCGGCATTCAGCCGGATGTACGCCAGCCGAAGTAGGGCCGCGGAGGTAAAGGACAGTGGTCCGTGTGGACTTAGCGGGTCAATTGATGACTCTTGGTTTCGTTCCCAGCATTGACACCATCGTTCCAGGGCATGTTCGACTGCAATGAGATCCGGGGTCGGAGCCATCGCCCGTCCGAGACGGTTGTATCGGGATAGCGCCAGTCGATTTGCCTTGGTCATGAGCCAGATATCCTGCAGCAGTGCATGAATCAACACGTAGCCGCCCAGCGAAGAGAATTGCTCCATCCCGCAATTTGACGAGAAAAGCGAAGACATTGCATCTTGGAACTTCGGCTCACCAGGACTTTGGCTACGTGCAGCTTGCCATGCGTCCGCTCGAGGGGCTTGCCACTCCTTTTCAGTGCAAGGCAATTCCAACGTTATCTCTTCCGTTAGAATCACCGGAGGGATGTCGAACACGATTGTGTGGATATTGAAGAAGCAAAAAACGATGAGTTTTAACCGTTTGACCCGCTCGTGCCAAATCCAACTAGCCCAAGAACCATCCTGCTCAGGCAAGCTATTGAGACCGTCTTTTCGCATCAGCATCCCCATCTGGCTTCTGATTGACAGTGCTTCGTGGTAGGGTGGATCATTTTGAAACCATGAAGACACTGATATGAGCATCAGTAGAGCCTGGGTTGTTTCCAGCGTATCGAGATCATATGCTGCATTCGCCGCAGGTACAGTCCCCGGCAGAAAGATGCGGCGGAAATGCTCGAGTGTGACCGGCTTGGCGACCTGATAGAGACGCATACTAGTGTCTGGTTCCCGACAATACCGTGCGCCAAGAGCTGCCATGGACAAGAAAAGTGGTAGGCCCATAGACTCGACATCTAGAGTCGGCTTATGCACGATTGGATAGTGATCGTGGTACCCCGTCAGATACCCCGTCAGGCATCGAGAAAGAGCATGCCGTGAAGGAAGGGAGTGGTCAGGTACTACATTCGAATATTCTCGCAAGGAATCAAGTAGCTTGTCCCGGCATTGAGCGGTGACCAGAACGAAGCCCGTTGGCTGTCGAGCCTTCAGGGCTGTCTGATACCCCTCGGGCTGGAGAGAAGGCAATTGCGCGCCATGTCGAGGTAGGACGGAGCTTGATGGCGTCGAAGCAGGAGTAGGCTCCGTCGGTGGATCTCTCTCAGACTGCCCGTAGTCTGTGACGGGCGAGAACGGCAAAGGCGGGAAAACAGGCAGAGGCTGAAAGGCCGGAGAGAAAGGGTGACTGGGCAGAGGAACACTGTCCAGGAAGGAAGTAAAGTCGTTTCCTTCGAATGAACCGGGATGGATTCCACCTAGTGAGTAGCCAAAATCGGACCCCGGCATGGGGGTCGTTGGCCCTGCAGATGGGGTTTCGGGATTTGGCAGCTGGGTTCCCATCATCGGGGTACGATGCACAGAGAGCGCGGGCGGAAATTGTTCACTGCTTCCTGGTAGTACGGACTGTGCATGATTGGCCACCACCGATGCCAGGGCATCTAAGCCTTCCGAGACTGGAGGAGCCGGGGACGGCGACTGCGTGTGTTGACTGGCGGGGCTGGTCTCTGGCTGATGGGCAAGCCGTTCATGGCGGGCCAGAAGATCTCTGCTGCTATTAGAAGGGCTAGATGATAACATTTTGGAGGCGTGACTCACTTGCGCGTAAAGGCCTTGGGGCATTGCGCGCAGACATAGGGTTTCTCCTTGGTGTCTGTGGAGGATTAGCGGCGATACAGCACTCGGGCAAAGAGACATACGAGATCGTTCATGGCGCTGCAGGTGCTCTAACCGGGCAAAGGCCCTAGGGCAGCGCTGGCATTGATAGGGTTTGCTGCTCATAGCTCATGGTGTGATGTGTGACGTTGAAGCGCACGATCAGATAGCGGGGAGAAGATTCGCGACTCCGGTACCGCTTGCATCATGCAACAACGTTCTGTTGGTATGTGCTTGTCAGATCTGGAGTGGACTAGGATGACATGACGAGATCTACTCGGCTATGGGTATCAGTAGGTATTACTTTTGTTTTCTCAACGCTATTGGTCTCGATTCCGATGTTATCATCGGTTCCTTATGGTTTCCCTTCCCCCAATAAATGTCGATAGCTCGGAACTACCCCAAATTGGAGATCGCAAAAAGTGGAGACCCTTCCCCAAAACGGACGAGAACCAACAACTTTCTCATTTGTCATAAACCTAAACACTCCTATCAAATCCGGTTGTCGGAAGATGAACTCGGTTGTGGCTGCAGGGTTCGGCCACAATGCCGTGATTCATAGTCTCCACGCCCTGTGGTGGCCTGTTGGTAATATTACCATTATCGTGCTTCGAGATCTTCCCGGGTGGAGATGCCGACTTCTCCAATTTTCTATTTTTCAGTCCTGGGCCCACGCCCTGATACCTAGTTAACTAGCGTCCTTATAAAGGGCCGAACGTGCCCAAATGCCATTTTGAGATACACAAACCCGCGCCCGTTACCATGGAAAAGCGCGAACCCAGCCCCGAGGACTCACTAGGCGAGCCTCAGGAAATCGAATATCGCTATCTCGAACTAGAAACGCCGTTGCCGACCCCGTCCATTACGTTACCCCCGGGCCAAGGACAGTCGGCACCTCCTGATGCCCCGAGCTTGGAAAAATATACTTCGCCTTTTTTGTGGCCCAAATGGCGCAAGACTATGATGACATATATCTCTTGCGCCGTTACTGCGCTGGCGGGTTACTCTGCTGGCGAGGTTAGTCCGGCGTCGGACGAGTTGTGCAAGGAATGGGGCATCAGTAACGTGGTCTATAATTTGAGCATCACTATATTCTGCGTTGGATTCGCTCTGGCCCCTATGGTTCTGGCTCCATTTTCCGAAATCAATGGACGCAGGCCTATTTTTGTTGCCAGTGGTGTTCTTTTCGTCGGTACGTGTGCTGGTTACCCATACGAGGTCTGATCTTGCTAACGTTGTCTAGCGATGCTGGTTGCATGCGGAGGCACACATTCATTCGCCGGCCTGTTGGTCGCCCGTTTCTTCCAGGGTGTTGGTGGATGTAAGATCTCCTTATCACCCTTTATATACAGTTCTAACACGTCTCCAGCTACCTTCTCCACCATGGTCGGCGGTGTCATCAGTGACATCTACCACGCGCAAGACCGAAATACCCCGATGGCCCTCTTCTCCGGTGCAGCCCTCTTCGGAACGGGTCTGGCACCTTTGATTGCCGGTGTCATCGTCAGTCACACCAGCTGGCGATGGATCTACTATTCGCACGCCATTGCCTCGGGTGTCTTCGTCGTTATTATCTTCTTTTTCTTCAAGGAGACTCGCGGCAGTGTACTGTTGAGTCGCAAGGCCGCCAAACTGAATGCCTACTACGAGAAGCTTGAAGAGGCCGGCCACTTCGGCGTCGTCCTCTCGAATGAACACGACGAAGAGAAGTCGGTTCGCCGTATTCGATGGAAGGTGAAGAGCGACGAGCAGCGCGCGTCTCTAGCCACGATGATTCAGATCTCGCTGTATCGACCTTTCCGTGAGTTTCGTGTCGAGAATTTCATATGGACCAAATTTCTAATGTTTCACAGATATGCTCTTCACTGAGCCCGTCGTCTTCTTTTTCTCCCTCTGGGTGTCCTTCAGCTGGGCAACTCTCTACCTCCAATTCGGCTCCGTGCCTCTTGTCTTCAAAACGAACCACCACTTTAACATCGAGCAGACGGGCGCCGTGTTTACTTGTGAGCCAACAGCCATTCACCTAGAAACCCACCAGCTAACATTCATCCAGCCATGTGCGTCGGCGTCATCCTCATCACCATAATCAGCATCTGGCAAGAGAAAATCGCCGCCCACTTCGGCAAACTCTCATCCTCCGCCGAAGGCC
The DNA here is from genome assembly GCA_027569585.1 of Penicillium silybi. Taxonomy (NCBI): domain Eukaryota; kingdom Fungi; phylum Ascomycota; class Eurotiomycetes; order Eurotiales; family Aspergillaceae; genus Penicillium; species Penicillium silybi. The sequence continues at coordinate 207,548 of JAPDFI010000013.1, forward strand.
GTCTCTACTTCGTCTGCATCGAATCCGTCCTACTACCCATCGGCCTATTCTGGTTCGGCTGGACATGTTTCCCGTCCATCCACTGGATCGTTCCCTCGATCGCCGTCGGCTGTGCGAGCATGGGCATCTTCTCGATCTACCTGGCCACTTTCAACTACCTTGCTGATACATACCACCGATACGCGAGTTCGGCAATTGCAGCCCAGTCTTGCTGCCGGAACTTGCTTGGTGGTGTTTTCCCGCTTGTGACGGCTGCCATGTTTAATAACCTCGGATTCCCTGGAGCGTCGAGTCTCCTCGGTGGTATTGTAAGTCTTGCGCCGGGCCTTTTTTTATGGGCTAGTCGCTTATCATTTTTATAGGGTGCCCTGCTTACGCTTGTTCCATGGGTTCTGGCTTTATACGGACCTAAGATTCGGGCTAGGAGCAAGATGGCGAGTGTAAGTGCCTCTTTCGATTACGAGGGATTCGATGTACTGACTACGTGATAGGAACTTGCACATTAAGTGGACATATCATGACATTATTACGAAATACCCATAGACATAGACTAATATATAGAACACTGCATAGACGGCGTATTTCGGGCATATCTATTTTCTCGGGCATACCTATTCTTTCAAGCCACTATTAAATATGCAAGTACGGAGGCAACATGTCCTGCACAGCCATCCGAAGCAGGCCAGGTAATGTGCAAAAGGGAAAATATCGTGAACCTCGAAAGACTTTCATTATGTAGTGTACACTCGTGCAGAGTCAGTCAATGGGAGCAAAGTTTCCATCACTGACAAGTCAATAGTTTTGATGTAAATGCATCAATCCCCTGTAATGCCATCGAGGATGTATGAGTATGCCAAAGCAAAAATATGCAACAAAAAGTCGATGCAAAGCAAGACATGAACAGCAAGAATCACCTCGACTGTGCATGATGCCTTCTAGAAGCCTGTCCGTTGATCCCAACACGATGCGATGCATACCGTGCATCATCTTCACTGTCACTTTCCATCTGATCTAAAAGACGATCAATCTCATCTCCCGCACCAGCTTCAAGGCCTAATCCATGGGCTTTCGGTGGGAAGCGGCTACCATGAGATGTCCCACTCTGTGAGCTTTGGCTATGGTTCGTCATCCCATTATGGCTGGAATAGATCGACTCGTTCAAGCCTCTTTGTGCGGCGGGTGGCTGTAACGGCCGGGGACTGGAGCGGTACCCGGAGTTTTCGGGACTGGACATGAACATGAGGGTTTCAATTGCGTCCTGTTCCATTGAAGTGTTCTGTGATTGGGTTCGTGATCCGTAGAATCCCTCTTGTGAGGATGTAGGCGCCTGTCTGTATGGCGGGATTGATGGTATCCCGGGTCCAAGGACCGGTGGGGAGCCGTTCAGTGGCCGGGTGGTCAAATGTTCCTGGTGGGAATGATGTCGTCGATGGCGGCCATATGGGCTGCGTTCAAAGGACTTCGAGGCCAAATTGGGGTTAGGTCGTCGGCGACGACTATCTCCATTTGATGAGATGATATCGACAGGAGGCGCTAACTTGGGGATGGCGAGAAGATTGCCGGGGGAGGAGATCGCTGACTGCGTTCGGTGATGAGATAGATAAGGGCGCGGTGTGTCTGTCGGTGATGGTTTAAGGTCAGGTGGAGTAGGTGTAGGGTTGGAGCCTGGTGATGATATGGCACCATTTAGAGCCGGTGAGCTCAATGAAGAGAGGGTTGCAAGTCGTCCACGCAGTGGGAGCTCCGCAATTTCACGCGATTGTCGGGCTTTTTCTATCTTGGCAGCCGCATATGAGAGTCGGGTACGAATATGAACCGATAACTACGTACGCGTTAGCAGTGCTTGTGGTCAAGCATGAAGGGAAATATTACCTGTGCAATTCTACTTCCGTGGGCCGGCGAGCCCGTGCTCTTTGAACGCCGTCGCGCAGTCCCATTGGTGTCGGAGTTTTGAGATGCCGCCAGATTGGATGAGACAGGTTTGATATCGCCAGTAGCTGTCCTTTTATGACCCGGGGTAAATTTCCCAACCCCTGATCGCGAGCTCGACTGTCGTGGTGAGCGCAACGGCCCTAACGAGTCTTGGCTTTCTTTCTCCAGTTTCACATCTGTATGAGAGCCATTCGAATCTCCGTTCCCATCCACCGGAAGTGACTTCAACGTATCCTGGGTCTGCGGGGGTTTGTAGTCCATCATAGATGCTGGTGAACCCCCATCCAACGCGCGGATACTGTCATCCATAGATCGATTGGAATCGTTCAACAAGGACGAGGGTAGGCTTGGTAGGGAATCCGTAAATGTGTCCGTGGACTGCGGTTCGGGTCGCCAACTATCGCCCGAGGTATCGCTACCGCGTTCTGATGATTCAACGTAGGTGGTATTCGAATCGTACTTGTCATGAGACCCAGCATTCACCTCATTTATCTGCAAGGATAGTCGTTGAGGCGATCGTGGGACCTGTATTTGCTCCGAAGGATTTACTTCACCCGCCGCCGGTGAAATCGTGTTTACGAACTGGGCGTTCGCACTGGCCTCCACATGGGGAACCCCGCGACTCGACGGGGCACCATGGGGGTCGCTCATGATCAAGCGGGCTCGCCGAGGGGATGTAGTCAAAAAGAACGAAAGAACAAATCAAGCAATACGCGACCAAGCTTCAATGGCGTGATAATGCGGCCGCGCAAGTGATCTAAACAAGCAAGACGTAACTGCTTGCGCCGAGTCTCCGCATCGAGACAACACCGGGAATGTCCGACGCGGAGCAGGGATGTGCAAAACCAACGGTCAGGATCTTATCGTCCTCGAGAAAGGTGGGCAGGGCGCAGTGATTGTGCTGCGGGTGTCAGGAGCATCTGCCCGATCCAGTGTCGATCGACCAACACGCGCAGGGTTGAGCACGAGCGGCAGAACGGTCAAGTAGCAGTCTCCACCCAAGACAACACAGAACCGACAGCCGAGCGGTATTGGGAAGTCTTGATCTTCTAGTGAAGTAAGAACCAACAGGAGCGAAAGACCAAGTTCTGAGGGGGTTTTGGGAATCCTCAAGTGAGAGATGGCGTCGTCGGCTTTCCTTCTGCGGCGACGCGTGCGAGACACGGTCACGTGGAGAGGTGCCAGTTGCGGAATCACAACTTAATCTTCATTTTTCTACACTTACGATGATTGATTTACCTTGTCAAGAGGAATAGAATGTAAATTCGTATGTAACTAATCTGTCGTTCAACAGCATCAATGCAGTCTTATCTGCACAGAAGAAAAGTGGTATAAAGACAAGTACAGAACGGGTCCCCACTAGTTAACTTCCGGTGGAGAAAACACCCAGGATTTTTATTCAAGGGCAGCCGCTAGAGGGATAGTTGCAGCTGCTGGTCTCACCACCGCCAGTGATAGAAACACCGCTGAAGCTGAAGTCCGAGCAACTGTCAGAACCACACAGTATGTAGTAATCATAGGCATCGTCGGTGCAAGTGCCAGTGACATTGGTGAAAGTGATGCCGGAGATGGTCACGCCGTTGGTGGGGTCGCCGGTCGCACCGCCATTGAGATAGTCCTGCTGGATGTCGATGCCGTAGTCTGAGATTTCAGATAGAGTGATGTTCTGGTAGGTAACGTCGGTGACCTATAAACACTATGAGATTTCATCCTTCAAAGTATGCATGTGAAACTGATGTCGGTGGGAGTGCCGCGTCGAACTTACACTGCCGGTAGTATCGGCGTTGGTCTTGATCCGGCAGCCGTTCTCACTGTTCACAACCTGGGAGTTCTTGAAGGTCACTCCATCGACGGTGTTGTTGCTCTTGCCGCCAACCGAGCCGATGCTCAGCCCGTGGCCTCCAGAGCAGTAGATGTTGTCAACGACGATCTGGGTTCCACTGGTGACGGCGACGCAGTCGTCCTGGTTGTAGACCGAGATGTTCTCGAGAGTGACGTAGTCACTCGAGGAGATGTCAAAGCCGTCGCTGTTGTGAGCAGCCGGGTCATCACCACTCGCGCTGTTGGGCTCATCTCCGGCGGTGTTGTTCAGGGTAAGACCGGAGATGGTGAGGTGCTGGCAGCCAGTAATGTCGAAGCAGTGGACGGGCCAGTTCATAATGTTGAGATTGGTGATCTTAGAATTGTAGGTATCCTTAACAACAATGAAGTGGTCGGGCCTAGAAACATGAGTCGGTGTCCATGATCAGACTCGTCGGTTTGATACATACTTGTCCTGTCCTCCGTTGGAGCCCTCACCATCCCAGTAGGCGGCACCATTGCCTTCTATCACATGGCCCTCAGCACCGGTGATAGTAATGTCGGTCCCAGAGATGACTATGGGATCAAAGTCGTCATCAAAGGTATCGCCGAAGGTCTGTCAACAGTCAATAAAGTGCCGAACAGAGATTGTACGTTGTACTCACGGTAGTGCCAGCAAAGATAACAGTGGCACCTGTCTGGAGGCTCTGCAGATCAATTGTGCTCGAGGGAGGTGCATAGAGGTCAGACAGCACAATATTGGTGCAGGATTCGACGGCTGAAGAAAGGGATGCATATTCGGACACAACACAAGGTGAGCCCGAAGCAGCTGCTGCGACGCTAGAAGCGCTAGAAGCGGAGGAAGTTCGTGCTGGGGTAGTCTCAGGGACATCAACCGATGAGGATGTGCTAACAAGCGGCCGAATGCTCTTCACCAGGGTCGTCTTTGAGCTGATGGGGTTCTCGATTGGCACCACGGGGGCGGCACTAGTTGTAGCAGGGCTAGTGGGAACAGCACTAGTAATGGCAGCGCTGGTGGCTACAGCTCCGGACTAATATTTGTTAGATCAGGCTAATTTTCAATGGGAAGGCTACTTACACCTGCCGAATCGGTAGCCCAAGCGGTATCGAGGCAGCTGCATGCACTCGATAAATGACTCAGGTTGAAGTTACAAGCGGTAGCGAAGCTCGGAAGTTCTGTAGTGGCCGTCACAACGCTAGCAGTGAAAGTAGCGCAGAAAGCTCCCGCCTCAGAGCGGGAAGCAGTGTATGCAGCAGGACAGGCATGGCTGGCGGGATTGTTGCATCCCAAGACCACGGGAATGAAGGGAAGTAGGAGCGCGCTGCGCATCATGATGGAAAAGAAGGAAACAAGAAAATGACTGAAACGAAATGAATGTGGTGGGTAGCCCTGGAGCTTCCGAAAGAAGGGGTCGAAACATTCTTATACACATGTTCACCCAGGAAGTTTGGACATTGCTAGATAGACCTGAACTAGACTCGGCTCTTCGGCGAAATTGACTGGCGTCGGTCTTGCGAGTCCACCAATGAAATTATTCGATTGTTTACCCCTGCATCTGCATAATATCCCATCATAAATGTGACATGGTGGTGGAGGTTTCACTTATGCATACTTCGAATCCACAGGCGCTTTATAACTCAGATTGAGAGATTGTAAAGTGACACATTCGTGCCATTTCCTTCAGGGGAATCAAGTCCGGCGGCACCATGCCACTAGATAATCGTTTCATGTTGAGGGTTTAGAACGCGATGACGTTTCGGCTTATTGTCTGCATGCAAGAAAAGCCACGAGTGCTAGTTAGTTAGCGGGTCGGTTTGAGATTAAGCGTGTTTGGTGAAACATGGATCAGGGCTGGCTAGTAACAGAATTCACACCGAATATCCCAGCTTTCACGCTAGTTCGCCTTCGGCTGCTCATGGCGGGTTTCACCCTGCGTCATGAGCAATGGTTCCAATGCCGGCGAGAACTGGTGTTTCGGTAGAACTTCAACATTGTGGCTTATCCAAAAAGATCCTTTTTCGGTGACTGGTGATGTACAAATGGCATAGAAACACAAGACTCGAGGAAAAATCCATTATGGGAATCGATATACAAGTAATTTTTTGGGTACCAACGCCATCTATGCAAGACGAAGGGCACCAATGCCCATCTTGACAAGTGCAGTATGAACAGTCGCGACTATTTGCGCTTCTTTCCACCCCGGCCACCACCGGATTCTCCATCGGTATTCTTCCGCTTCTTGCCCTCACGACGCCAGTAATCGTCACGCTCTCTCTTCTCACGAGCCTCCTTCTTCTCCAAGCTGTCGGCCACCTTGGCTCGGTAGACCTTGCGTCGCTCTTCTTGCTTCGCCGCACGCTTGGCCGACTTCTCGTTGCGCATCGTGGTCAACTTCTGCATCAGATCCCGGGCCTTTTTCTCCTCGCCGCCGAGGACAACAGCCCGCTTCTGCATATAGGTCTGGTCGTTGCGCCGCTTCATTTTGGTGATCTGAGACTTGTAGGGAAGATCGGCGGCCAGCTGCTTTGGCACTCGCAGAGGATTGAAGTGACGCTCCTGGCGCTCGATCTTGTGGTATGCCGAGTCCTTGTTCAGCGGAGTCGGGATGCCCTGCTCGCGGCGAACTTCACCGGTCAGGCGCATTCCCTGCCAGCCATTGTCGTTGCTACCCTCTTCTTGGTCAAGCAGGTTCGTGACTGGGTTGTAGAAACGGTGGGGTTTGATAGGGTACCACGCGCGCAGGAAGACAATATCACTCATCAGGACCTTGTCCTCGAAGGTAGCACGGAAATAGCCTTCAGGCTTGGCCAGAGCTTTCTTGATTTGACCACGAATACCCGAGACTGTTCGGATAGATGCACCCTCGAACTTGGCAATCTCTAGCGAGGAATTGAACATATCCTTGATGAAGGCAGTGTTCTTGAAGATCTTGTAAGGCACACCAGTGAGCTTCAGCTTCTTCACAATCTCGGTGTGCTCATCCACGCTGAGAACAACGCCGGTGGCAGCAATGCGGAATCCGGGGTTCTTGTTGGAGAATGACTGGACACAGCAGAAACCAGTGTTGGGCGCCACAAGAGGACCGTAGAAGACACCGAAACAATGCATGTGTTCAGGAGTATATTTGAGCATGCGGTTTCGGGTACGACTGTCCGAAGTGCTGTAGATGGGCAGCGACTGGAAACGGCGCCAGCCAAGGGAGAAGATCAACGGGTCGTTGCTCTTCAAGATCTTCTTGTGCCAGCGATGACGCTTGATACGAATCTGCACGTATCCGAAACGATCCTCGGTAGGCGCCAGACCTCCGACAATGAGAGGGAATCGAGGGTTGAACTTAGACGCAAATTCATAAGGCACGTTTTCGAGGACAATCCGGGCGTAGGTTCCTGCTTTGTAGCCTTCGGCGCGGGCACGCGAGGCAGGGTCCAGGTTGTCGAACTCGGCGCGGTTGATATCAATCTGCTTTTGCATCTTTGCCTTCTGCAGATCGTACCAATCGTCCTCGCCAAACTCCCCTTCCATACCGTCTCGGGCTCCGTCTTTCGCATTGGCAAAGCCCTCCCGATCTTCCTCTTCGAAGCGAAGCTTCAATTCTTCCTTCTTCTTCGCGTTGCGCTCACGCTCAGCTTCCAAGTCCACAGGGCCTTCTGGCTCTGCATCTTCCTCGTCCTCATTCTCGTCTTCACCCTCACCCTCATCGAATCCATCAAAGGCTTCCCCGGTCTCGAGGTCCTCAAATGCTCCATCACCCTCGTCATCGTCATCGTCGAGGTCGTCCAGATCGCCTTCATCGAAGTCGTCATCAGAACCATCACCCGAGAGCTTGGAAGTCACGAAACGACGTCTCAAGGATTCGATCAATTCCTCGTCACGCCATTTTCGCTCCAGCTCTTCGTAGTCATAATCGGGAACGGCGCGGAAATCGGCTTGGTCTTCTTTCTCCGTGTTGGTCTTTTTGAAGAAATCGTCACCTTCGTCTTCGCCCTTCTCCTCCTCTTCATCCTCCTCGTCGTCCTCCCCACGCCACATTTGAACGACATCGACAGGGCTGATGGACTCATCGTACAACATTCGCGAGAGGTCATTGACGCGAAAGGGCGGGCGCTTTCCATGGAGAGACTTGGCATTAGCCAGCATGTTGTCCTTCCATCGGACATTGCCCTCTTCATCTTCCTCGTCTTCTTCTTCGTCTTCATCCTCGTCCCCGCTTTCAAGCTCCTGGTCCGAGACCGAGGAGATGGAGCCAAGGTCGGAATCACTGTCCGCGAAGGCAACGTCTCCTTCTTCCCGACGAGAATTGCCATTCTGGCGTTCTTTGAAGCTTGTTTCGAAGTCTGCCGGCGCCGAAACGTCCTCTTCATCGCCGCTCAACTCGTCCTCCTCCTCTTCGCCGGCAAGTTCTTCATCATCGTCCTCGCCGCTTTCGAACTCTTCGTCATCATCTGCCGCGGCTTGACCATCGCGCTCGGCATCGGCGATCCGAGCATGTCTTCTGTGTTTCCGGCCGGTCTCATCATCCTCGTCCGCTTGGTCGATCGCCTCACCGCCACGGAAGAGACGAACACCCTGATCAGCCTCACCGAGCAATCGGCGTTCACCCTGAAGACCAACCACAAGCTGCTCGCCAAGACCCCGACGATCCTCGTCCTCAGACTCATCGTCAGAACCTCGGTTGAAGGTGTTGGTCTTGACATCAATATACACAGCATCTTTGTCGACCAGGACACCGCCAACATCGGACATGGGAGCAAACAGAAGCTTCTGCTTCTCACCAAGCTTGCGCCTATTACTCTTGCCCGTCGCCTTGGCCATCTGCTGATCGGCAAAGGGAGTTGGACATGGGTCAGGCAGACCTTCGATCCCGGAAACTGTCAAATCGCCGACACCAGGAACGTGCACTCGTGCACCCTGAGCTGGGAAATTGGTTCCTCGAAGATATCCATAGAGGGCGATGGTACGGTCACACTTGGGGTTCTCTTCGATCTTGGTGGGGGGAGTGACATCCAGGAAGCGATCCGCCAACGCGTACGGGTGTGAGTTGCGCCACACGAGAGGGCGTGGGGTCTTCATGACCGACAAGAATCGAGACAGGTTGTGCACTTCGCGATCGGGGTAGCGGCCGTTGATCACACCGGACAGATAAAAGAGCTTAGCACCCTGGTAAAGCTCACTCCAGAAGCGATGTTTCAGGCGCTTCTTGGTCATCTTCAATGTGCTCTGCTTCTTGAAAAGATCCAGGTGGGTAAGGATACCGAAAACATTGCCCGGCATACCGCTTGTAGACAAAGCGTTCAAGAACTCCATAGTCTCCATCTCAAATCCATAGTTTCCATCTATCATGAGAAGGACGACGTCTGCGATCTTGGATACGTCAATCATGGCTGCGAGGGAGTCTGAAGGGCATTCCATGAAGGTGAGGCGCTGCTTCTTCGAGGTAACGATGGTCAACGGGCCTTGGGGAGAGCTGAGCGTCTGCTTGGTATAGCGGCGAATCAACGACTTGATGAGTGTGGTCTTGCCGACCTGGAGCAGTAAAAGATTTCATGTTAGAATTGGCTTCACAAAACAAGTAATGCCGGGAATTGCAACTTACACCCGGAGGTCCAACGACTGCGACGACCGTCGGAGGAGCCTCTTCGGGCATGCGATCCACCTGGGGCACATGCAATCTCTTTTCCTTGACCTAGAGCAGCAACCAGCGTCAGCTTTCACATACTATTCGCAAAAGCGTCTGGACGTACATCGTGCGACCGGGCTGCCTGCCTGTTGAGTTTTCCTGTTTTGGAGAATGCGAAGGCCTTTGGATTGTTGCCTGTATGACCCATAAGTGTCAGCAAGACTTGCGCTTTTCAATCGGGGCTCGAAAGCAATCGCAGCAGATTTGCACCGTACCCTCGTATTTCTTCTTCTCCTTCGCGGGCCGATGGGCCCTGTTCGACTGCTGCTCCATGTTGCAAGCAAAGAGGTCCCGGACCTCACCGCTGCTCTTCTGTCGAAATTAACCTGAAGAGTGCAACGAAAGCGAGGCGTGCAACGGTGACTTGAACTTGCTCGGCCCAAAATTATTATCTCGGCGCGGAAGAACACAACGCCGGCTCAGAAAAAAGTTTTTCTCATTTGGGTTTAGCGTGTATTGAGCTCCCCTGAGGCAGCGAGGCACTAAGGCACCAAGGCCGCAATAATTATCGTCCACCGGGCCGGTCTCCCCCTCGATAAGGACTTTACCCCTCTCCTCGGGCCGCTGCTTCAAGCCACTCTTTACCCCAGGAAGCCATTGGCTACTGAACGGTGACTGGTCATTATTTGATTCACTTAGTCAAGACTCGGGACTTTTATCCGTGTATCTGAACTTTTCACATCAAGTGACCAACACGTGGAGCTGCTCAAATACGTTCTATCTCGTATCAAATTAGTATGCGGGGCAAACCCCAATCCATGGATGGAACTAGATAAGGGACGCCTCCGAGGCAGTAAAAGTTATATAATGGCTATTTGCCCCGGGATTTTAGAAGCTCGTAAAGCGCAGCCGGGTTCCACAGTCTCCCAAGTGTGTACTACTACAAAATGTCAGCTCCTCGTCGACCGCCCCCAGCTTATACTGCACCCCCGGATTCGGGCATCCATGCTACTTCACAGCTATACCGGTCTATCTCCGAGACGGCATCAGACCCCGCAGCACGTCTTCCCAAGGAATCATTTACAATCCGGCCATGCTCTGGACAGGCATGGGTTGTGCCCGCCGGCCACATCTGCCGCTTGACAACACCCCAGGGCCCGCAAGTAGGTGATCTTAACATCTGGAATGCCAACAACCCACGGGAGCGGATGTGGGCTGCGCGTACCCGACAGATCCACGCCTCCCACGTCTCCGTCGGTGATCGTCTGTGGTCCAATCTGCCCTATCTGCGGCCGCTCGTGACCATCACGGGAGACTCGCTTGGCGGCGGACAGTTGCATGATGTACTGGGACCGGATGGGAAGAGAAATCCGGACATGGTATTTGGCACCACACAATTCGGAGGACGAGTGCATGACTTGATGGGAACTCGTTGCGATCCCTACGTGAATCTCCTGATGGGCGGCGAGACCTTCGACTTCCACTGCCACTCGAACCTCACGCGCTCGGTGGTCCCCTACGGATTGACGGAACTGGATGTTCACGACGTGTTGAACGTGTTCCAGGTGACCGGATTGGACGAGGAAGGAAAGTACTTCATGGAAACTTCCCCCGCAATCGCTGGAGAGTATTTTGAGTTCTTTGCCGAGGTCGATGTCCTCTGTGCGCTGTCTGCGTGCCCCGGTGGTATGTTTCAACCCCACATGAGCAAATTGTGAAACGGACTAATCATGCTTGTTGCAGGCGATCTGTCTAATTGGGGTTGGGATGCCAAGGAGGGCGGGATGGGAGCTACTTGCCGTCCGCTCGGTGTGGAGGTATATCAACTTGCGGATGAGAAGGTCCTGGAGGGGTGGAAAGCACCGGAGAGCCCCAAGTACCGGGGGATGCATGGAATGAGCATGCCGCCTCGCGAACAGGATGGTCTCGTCGGGTTTTGATAGATAAAAGGGTAAGGAGCACAAATGGCACCGCAATGATTTGCAGTATCTCCACGTGACCTGCCCCGCGTTCACGCATAGCACATAGCGTCATCGGGGCTCATGCTGCATGTTACATCAACGTAGGCTGAAATCAAACCACCGATGCAAGGGAGCCCAGTCAGCGTTCGGGCGCGAGGGGCGCGAGGGGTGCCGGCAGGGCTTGCACTGCCAGTGAAGTAGATCAGGCATCTACTTTTTGGGAGATAACATTACAACCCCGAGTCCAAGAGAATCACGACATCCCAAGGTCGGACGGTGCGGAAACCCGGTCACGGCAGTGTAACTTCCATTGTGAAATGTTCGTAGAAATCCACACGATTTGCCCCGGTCCCAAAAGGGCAAGGCAGTGTCCAAGGAACTATGAAAGCTAGAAATGGCGTAAGACAACCCGCCTTCAGCCCCTCTTATCAGCTTGTACGGCGCGTCCCGTCAGTATAAATCGGGGCCCTTCCCCTCCTTCCACCTCCACTTTCCTTATCTCCAACTTAGCTTCATCCAACACTCCTTTCCTGTATTCCATACCTCTACATCTTGCTCTTCACTCTTCGCCAACCTACTCTCGATCTTCAACCATGCCTCTTTACAACGTAGGTGAAGTTGCTATCTGTCTGCCGGGGCCGATACTGACATTGACTTCCAGGTTACCCTGAAGGAGACGTCTCCCCCGGAGGAGCTCGAGAAGTCGGTCTCACCCCTCGTCGTTCGAGGCCACGCGTTAACATGTTTTCCTTCAGGGCCAAGCAGGACGCTCAGAACAAGGGAGGAGTCATCAAGCACGAGTACAGCCTTATCAAGGGCTTCACGTACGATTTCTGCATTCCTCGACTCTGTGCCCAGGCTTACCTTCTTTCAAATAGCGTGGAGTACCCTGATGACCAGGTCAACGCCCTCGAGTCGACCGAACACATCCACGTCGAGGAGGACTCCAAGGTCACGACTCAGTAAATCGACTCTAGAACAACGCAACCGGTTTTGATCAACGAACGCTCACGAGCCAAGGACAATGCGACTGGGGTAAGAGAGAATGGGGGGTTCTTTGCTTTAGCACGATGACTCGATACCACTTTTACGTCCAACCGTCATCTGCTACATTCTGTACATATTATTATCAGTGATCTTGAGAGCCATCAGCCCCAGCGTATTTGATGATCACTTTTACGAAATTCATGGAAATTATCTGAAACTAGGTAATCCGTGCTTCATGGCTGAACCTGAAATCTTTCCTCGTAGCTGTATCTTGAAGACATACTCCCGTTCGTTTGAAGATAAGTGAAGGAAACCCGATACGTCGAGTGCAGATTAGCTTCACCGGAAAAATCGGGGATTGAAACAGTGACATTGTGGTTGTGCGCAGGACGTAAGGCCGAGGATATCCGTCAACCGCATGGTGCAGATCCCCGTCACCGCTCCCTATTTCTTTTAACTCCGCGCTTTCGCACTTCCTACTCCCCAACCTTGGAAGGCACAATGACAGCCATGATCTCTCGAGCTCAGCCCTTCGGAGCTCAAAGATCGCTGTTCTCGGCAAAGTGCCGTTTACTGCGCCATTCGTCGACACAGACAAAACACAATTGGGGGCCCCGCCATACCACTTCAGACGCCGCCGGAGATGAGGTTGCTACGCTGGCAGCCAGTCCTCGCCGACCGCTAACTCTTGCAGACCTGCTGAAGTGAGTATTCAGGTACCCGGAGCTGAACTAAGCGGGAGAAAAAGCTCATAAGTTGTCATTTTCTAGGCATGGCCGCCCGCCTCTGTCAAAAGATGCGCTTTTGGCCTCGGCGAATTTCACCCTCTCCCTCCTTCCGGCACGATTGGCGTCGCGAATCCAAGCTCTACGAAACCTGCCCTTCATTGTGGTTTCCAACCCACACGTGTCGAAGATCTACCACAATTACCTCCATTCGCTCTCTACTCTCCTTCCATACCAGCAACGCCGGATAACCACATTGGAGGAAGAACACCAGTTCGGAGACGTGCTGGCCGACCTCGTGCAGACGCACACAAACACAATTCCCGTCCTTGCGCGTGGGTTCCTCGAATGTCGGAAATACGTCAGCCCGGAAGACGTGACGCGTTTTCTGGACACCCATTTGCGTGCGCGTATCGGCACCCGTTTGATCGCCGAGCAACACTTGGCTCTCCATTTCGCCTCGCAGCCAGTCGGCGAAGAACCCAAAAATAGCTCCGAGCCACCGACGCCCAAGGAAACAATACCATCCAATTACATCGGGGTGATCGACACCGCGCTTCAACCGGCGCGTATCATCCGGTTATGCGAGGACTTTGTTGGGGAAATCTGTGAGCTCAAGTACGGAGTACGTCCCCGTCTGGAAATCGGAGGCGAGCCTGAAGCTGCATTTGCTCATATCCCCGTGCATGTGGAGTATATTATTACAGAACTCCTGAAGAATGCATTTCGGGCAACCATCGAGTCTGGAAATGAGCGCGAACCCATCGAGGTGACGATTGCGGCTGCTCCAGACGTACCCGGGAATGAGCGTCCAATTCAAGGAGACTCCGACGTTGGATTTGAACTCGATGGGTCTATGGGATCCCCGAACGCATCATCACAGAGCATCACAATCCGCATCCGCGATCGTGGAGGTGGTATTCCACCCGAGGTTCTTCCTCACATTTGGTCATACAGCTTCACTACATTCTCTGATATGGATTTCCGTGGCTCAGAAAACGGCAACTTGGATGCTTTGAATACTATCGCTTCTACTGGTGGCCATCTGAGCAGCATTGCGGGTCTTGGGTATGGATTGCCTTTGAGCCGCGCGTATGCTGAATATTTTGGTGGGAGCATCGCAGTTCAGAGTCTTTGGGGATGGGGTACGGACGTCTACCTGACTTTGCAGGGAGTTGGAAAAATCGATTGAAATGTGTATCGTGCCACATATGGTCCGCATGGCTGAATGAGGAATCGATCTGATTCTACAGTTTCGACTCTGCCGCTGGACGGGCAAACAAGTCCACAAAGTCATTGGTTGGAAGATCGGTTTCCTGGACTGAATTCAGGATCTGCGCAGTCTCTGCCTGTGAAAACATATACGCCATGTTCCGCAGGAACTTCGCTTCGACAGCGGCCTCTGTCTCTGGACGTCGCGCATGTCCGACAGGATACTCGATTAGAATCTCCGGAAGCACGGATCCGTCTTTGAAAATGACAGTCAGTCCGTTGGAAATGCTCTTCTTGCTCAGGTCCAAGTAGTCCTTGGTCAGCTTATGATCAGGGACAACAAGGATCTTCTCCCGGAAATGCGTCAGATTTTCGCTGGTCGCCCATGGGCTTGTATCCAAATAGTCAGAGGCATCCGGGGCAACGCCTTTCAAGAAAGTCAATGCAACGACATATTGAAGGCAATGGTCGCGATCGGCAGCATTGCGCAATGGCCCGGTTTTGTTGATGATCAAGTCGGCTGCCGCAGTAGTGCGCAGTCTGATGCTTTCAATCTGCATTACTGGGTTTGATATTCCCATCTTCTCGAACCTGCGCAACTGGACAAGGGCCGCTTCAATGGCCGAGACTGCATGGCCTTCCACAGGCATAGTCTTGAACAGCATATTTTGGATTGTCCACGTCTCGAATGGCCTAGGAAACTGAAAGCCTTTATCGCCAAAGGTTCGCGTCCAGAATCCCCACGGCTTCGCGGTCAGGGCCTCGGGGGCGCCGGGTTGACCTGCCCGAACATATAGAGCGAGTTGCACCGCTCTCCGGGAGGCATCACCTGCTGCCCAACCCTTCCGCGGAATCGTGTTACCGCGAGACCGATAATTACGTGTTGGCTGTCCGTCCATCCACATATGTGAGATAGATGCCATAGTTTGCTCCTCGGTGAGGCCAAGCAGCCAAGACACAACGGCGGTCGAAGCCAATTTAACCAATACCACATGATCGATTCCATAAGCGTTGAACGAGTTGCCCATCTGATAACAGCCTTGTATTTCGTAGGCCTTGACCAAAGCAATAAGCAACGTGCGCGTTGTCAACGGCGGTCCCGCGTGGTTGTATTGGCCCGATGCCGTTGCGCGCGATAGCCAATCCATCACAGCAAGGATAGCTGCGAGATTATCTGCAGGTTAACGTCAATTTCGGTCGCACTTCGTCCATGAACTATCTATTACCTGAAGGGTGACCCCATTCTGCACCACCCAGCGCATCATTATGATCCAAGTACCGAATCAAAGCACCAAAGTCAAAGGCGCCTTGCACAGGATCTACCTGCAAGTCTGTCCCTGGAACTCTGAATCCATTCGGCGTGGACCCCTCGCCGAGCCCGGCACTTAACAGCTTTCGACACTCGACACTAGTGGCTGCGGTCTCAATGGCACAGCCCAAGGTGTCAAGTAGAGCCATGCGGGCTCTTTTCCAAACGCGGTGGTCGTTCTCGTCTATATCATAGTGGAAGACATAGCGAGCAATATCGGCGATAGGCTGATCGTACGGAGGTGACATGGCAGTTACAGTTCCGGTGAACTATCTCAACAGGGGCTCACTGGTCTGCTTTATAAAAGATCCGGTCATTATTAAGTCTATTTAAAGACAATCCGGTAACCGTTATGTCCTACCTTGGCGAAACGCTGTACTTCGAAAGTGCATCGGCTTATTACCTCTCAGAAGAAGTCCCCGTTTACGGGCGTGGATGGGGAACAGGAGGAAAAACGTCCTATAAGGGCTTATTAAAGATTGGTGGAATAACACCTACACCTTCTTCCACTTCATGTTGATTAGTTCCTACGCAGACAGGGAAATACGCTCTTCTCTTTCGTGTTTCCCGCTTAGCCGGCAGCAGTATCCTACAGTTATCAGTGCCTACACCGTAATCCGGACATAGCTCTACTGTCCCTACTTTCCCGTCTAGTTGGGTTGAAGTCGGGACGTCGCGGTCGCATCGGTCTAAAAATCTAGTAGTTTTGCTGCTTGGGTTTGATATTTATCAAATTCGGTGTTAGCTGAGATCTTCAGAGATACCTAGGTATATCTGGAAGGACATTGGAAAAAGACGTCTAGAAAGACGTTCAAGAAGACAGCTAGTAAAAGATTCTAGAAAATAGAAGGTGCCAAGAGCGTTCTAATGCTCACTATTCACGCCCATATCCGTTGAAAGACGAACTCACATAATGAATGCAATCGGTTATAAACGGTTATAAATCTGCTCGGATATGAATTCCATATCGACTGACCTCGGCCCCGATATATGTAGCTCGAAGGGAATCCGATACATGTAAGTTGTGGATACCCACCCCCACGCATCCCCGCCTCGCTCGGCGTTGTGTCCGAGGCAAGAGGAGAAGAAGATCCGCGATTTCCCCTGCTTTATCAGCGATCGTTCTCTCTGGCCTTCCCCTCATTTTATTTTCTGCTGATAATTTTCAAACCCTTCGACGACTTTGCTCTAATACCTGCTACGGACGTGATATAGTGATCGGAACGCTGTCATGTATGTCGAATTCTCCACATCCTATTTATCTGATTGCCAAACTAATGTCCTGCTAGGGTGTATACAGCATCTTTTGCCTTTTTCGAAGCCCTCTGGGAGGTACAAGATCTCTTCGTTCTCGATTGGGATGTGTGAATAGGCAACGCTAATAAACTATTAGGGCGGCGTCACCCATGTCTTCGTCAATCTGGGATCGGATCACCCCTCCATCCTCGAGGCCATGGTGAAAGGCCAAAGGGAGAAGAAAGACCAATTCCCTACCATCATAACCTGCCCCAATGAGGTACGTCAGCTATCACATCATTGCCCGATGGTGTACGACGCACGCGTTCGAAGCTCCACCTCCGCTCAATCGGCTATCTTCGGCGACCGCGGGAACCCCACTGATTGTTCGTGATAGATGGTCGCCCTTTCAATGGCCGATGGCTACGCACGACTGACCGGCAAGCCGCAAGCCGTTATTGTTCACGTCGACGTCGGAACGCAAGGACTAGGCGCCGCTGTCCACAATGCCTCGTGCGGACGTGCACCCGTTTTGATCTTTGCTGGTCTTTCCCCGTTTACAATTGAAGGCGAGATGAGAGGCTCGCGGACAGAATACATCCATTGGATCCAAGATGTCCCGGACCAGAAGCAGATTGTCTCGCAGTACTGCAGATACTCCGGGGAGCTGAAGTCTGGCAAGAATGTGAAGCAGATGGTCAATCGGGCGCTGCAGTTTGCTACTAGTGACCCCCAGGGACCGGTGTATTTGGTTGGAGCTCGGGAGATTATGGAGGAGGATATCGAGCCGTATCAGCTCAACCAGAAGGCCTGGGGCCCTGTTGCACCGTCCGCTCTGCCCGCGTCTGGAGTCGAGCTCATTGCCTCCGAGCTTGCTGCTGCCAAAAGCCCATTGATTGTGGTTGGATACACGGGCCGACAAGCACAGTCAGTAACGGAGCTGGTCACATTAGCGAACAGCTTCAAGGGAATCCGGGTGCTGGACACCGGTGGCAGTGATATGTGCTTCCCAGCCAACCATCCAGGATGGTTGGGTCTACGGTATGCGGGTCATGATCTTGTGACAACTGCCGATTTGATACTGGTGATCGACTGCGACGTTCCCTGGGTTCCTACTCAGTACAAGCCGTCCGAATCGGCCAAGATTATACATATCGACGTGGATCCTTTGAAACAGCAGATTCCGGTTCACTACATTCACTCCATGGCTACCTTCCGCGCCGACTCCGCTACATCGCTCAAGCAGATCAATGACTATGTTGCGGCCAATGGGCAGCTGCAGCAATTTATTGGCTCCAAGGAGAACATCAACATGGGACAAGTTCGAGACGACGATTATCTAAAGCGACGACAGGAGATCTCAGACCTGGCTGTAGTCCCAGACGGCGGCGATGGTGCTTCGCTGAATGTCAACTACCTGATGTCACAGGTCCGGAAGGGATGCCCGGATGATGCCATCTGGGCCATTGAAGCCGTCACTCTTAGCCATTTCGTCGCCGATCAGATTTCGGCCACTTTGCCGAACTCTTGGATCAACTGCGGTGGAGGCGGACTAGGCTGGTCTGGCGGGGGTGCTTTGGGCATCAAGCTGGCATCGGACGTGCAGCATGGTGGTAAGGGAAAGGGCAAGTTCGTTGTGCAGGTGGTTGGAGACGGCACATATCTCTTCTCCGTTCCCGGATCGGTCTACTGGATCTCGCGTCGCTACAACATCCCCGTCCTTACCATTGTGCTGAACAACAAGGGCTGGAATGCCCCGCGCCGCAGCATGTTGCTAGTCCATCCCAATGGCGATGGATCCCGTGCCACAAATGAAGATCTGAACATTTCCTTCGCTCCAACACCCGACTATGCAGGTATTGCCAAGGCTGCAGCGGGTGGAGAGATCTGGGCAGGCCGGGCTTCGACCGTGGCAGAACTATCTCAGAGGCTGCCCGAGGCTATTCAGAGTGTCTTGAATGGAAAGGGTGCCGTGCTGGAGGCGCAACTGGATGGTACTACAGGAAAGTACGTTGAGAGCTCGTGAGAACGTATAGATACGAGCGGACATAACTCCGCAATAAATAGAACACGCCTTACACCCTACACCGTACATCCTGCATCCTACGCCCTACGCATATAGTTTAAGCTTATCGCGCCGATGCCGGCGATAGCCTTATCTAGGCGGGGTAGTACTCGGATTTCGGTATCGGCGGTCCATACACCGCCAGATGGGCGCAATTGCGGTGGATTTCCGGGTATTCAGTGTACCGATACCAGACCCCCTCTATACTGTAGCCCACACATACACCCCTACGCCCTTTGACAAGGTCACAGCTGCGCCCCTGCGCGGGGTGCATTAGATAACAGAAACTCACCGCTTCAATGCCGACTGGTCCTCTCCAGATCCTCTTCTCCAAAAAGTATCGAGATTCGTGCTACATTGATGAGTCATGGGACCCCAATCGGAACCCGCGCTGCCGGGTGGATATCGAGGTTGTAAATTCCACCTTTGGCTCCAATTCGCCTCCGCTCTCCGGCAACTTTCTTTCTCTGCTACCTGAGCACGTCGCCCTCGATATTCGGTCCTTTATCCGCGCCGAGATTGTCTCGCCCGCCGCCTCTCGCACTCAATCCACCGATACCGAAATCGCGCCTGTCCTACCTGTCCGCTGTCGCCATGAGCCCGCCCGCGCCGCTGGAGGTTGATATGGTGGGGGTTACTGATACCTCTGCTGTGCCCGTTCCGGATCCTTTGACCGTCAATGGGGTCCCGGCATGGCGCGAGAAGATGGCTCAAATGCCCACTGGAGTGGCGGCCGCGTGCAGCAGTGATATGTTCAAGAGCCCGGTACGGTACCTGAAAGATGGTGGAGTGATGGGGAACTGGATTTCTATATGCGGAGGTGATATGATTGATGAGTACTGATAAGTGGCGTTTTGGGGTTCTAGGCTTGCTACAACAAGCCCAAGGCCAAGCGCTTTGATCGTAAGTCTGGTCCTTCTGGTGGGCGGCTGGTGTTGGGTTGCGCCGCGCCGTATACTTATGTTGGTACCGTGCTGATGATTCTCTTAAGAGCATTTCTCTCTTGAAGCCAAGTCCCGCAAGGTTTGTATCCTCAATTTGCGACTTTATAAGCTTGCGCGATGCTCATTTCGCAACCGTACCAGGCCTCTACTCTGAAGACTGCTGCGCGATTCCTGAAGAATCCTGGTATGGATCCTCGAAAGTGGTGTTATATAATTTGGCAGGCTAACTTCTCCCCAAGGCATGATCTCTCTCGGTGGTGGTTTGCCATCTTCTGAATACTTCCCCTTGGAGAGCCTCGACATGAAGGTCCCCACGCCACCGGGCTTCTCCCCCGAAGCTACCCAAAAGTCCGGCACTACCTTGCACGCTGGAAAGCATGATATCAAGGAAGGCAAGAGCCTTTATGGTATGTGACTTGGACCTGGTCCACTGGGGTGTAGCTGACGTTTGTCTCATAGACCTTGAAATTTCCCTCAACTATGGCCAAGCTACCGGAGCTGCCCAACTTCTGCGATTCGTCACCGAGCACACCGAGGTATGAACGAGAGGATAATCAATTGTATATCGCTTCTAACTATTTTCAGATTATTCACCGCCCTCCTTACTCGGACTGGCAATGCACTCTGACCGCTGGTAGCACCTATGCTTGGGATACCGCCCTCCGTATATTCTGCGAGCGTGGGGACTATATCTTGATGGAGGAGTACACATTTGCGAGCGCTGCCGAGACCGCTTTCCCACTGGGTCTCAAGGCCGCGGCCATCGCCATTGACGAGCAGGGTCTCATCCCCGAGGCCATGGACGACCTCCTTAGCAACTGGGACGAGAAGGCTCGCGGCGCACGCAAGCCTTTCGTCCTGTACACTATCCCCACCGGTCAGAACCCTACTGGAGCAACCCAGTCGGCCGAACGCCGCAAGGCAGTCTACAAGGTTGCACAGAAGCATGACGTTATCATCGTCGAGGACGAGCCCTATTACTTCCTACAGATGCAGCCCTACGTTGGCCAGGATGCCCCGGCGCCACCTCCGCCCGCCAATCACGAGGAGTTCATCAAGTCCCTCGTCCCTTCGTTCCTGAGCCTCGATGTCGACGGCCGTGTGGTGCGATTGGAGTCGTTCTCCAAGGTCGTCGCCCCCGGTAGCCGAGTCGGCTGGATCGTCGCCTCTGAGCAGATCATTGAGCGATTTGTTCGTAACTTCGAGGTTTCCTCGCAGAACCCCAGCGGTATTTCCCAGTTGGTTCTCTTCAAGCTCTTGGATGAGCACTGGGGTCACTCGGGATACCTGGACTGGCTCATCAACCTGCGCTTGGAATACACTCACCGCCGTGATGCGTTGTTGCACTCGTGCGAGAAGCACCTGCCTACCGAGATTGCCCACTGGGCGCCCCCGGCCGCAGGCATGTTCGTAAGTTATACCTCTGCTTTACTGATACCCTGAAACACTGTTAACATCTACCTAGCACTGGATCGAAATTGACTGGCGCAAGCACCCCGGCGTTGCGGCGGGCAAGTCCCGCGAGGAGATCGAAGAGGAGATCTTCCTTTCTGCCGTTGACCACAGCGTTCTCCTCTCGCGTGGAAGCTGGTTCAAGGCTGACAGCTCGGCTGTCATGGAGAAGATGTTCTTCCGCGCGACCTACGCTGCCGCCTCTTCGGAGAAGATCGATGAGGCCATCTCGCGCTTTGCTGAGTGCCTGCGCGATCAGTTCAAGCTGTAATAATTGCCCTCGGTGTACATAGCGTTAGATTCTAGATGGCAGGAAGGCCTCATGAGCTTAGTGTGCTCGCTGGGGAGCTTTCGGCCTTAATTTACATATTGCATTGACACTGCTTTAGCCATGACATGTTTCCCATGTCCAGGTGACATATATTGTGGTTGTCTTTTCAGGAACCGCGGGTCTCATGGTTGCTTTCATCATGTATAGAGTGAGAAAAAGGCCGCTCTGCCATGCAACCCTTCCAACTTGGCAATCCAGGTGTCTTACTTCAAAAACGATTTACCACTGCAGGAAGACATGAAACCACTTCGCAACTTCGTTTGCGAGTCTGAGTAGAAAGAGTATCTGAAAACCTTCATCTGTGCCTTCATAGTGGTCAGCGTTGCTGAAATCTCGATTGCCCGCGATTACGGGACCGCCGAATGGGGGCTGGATGTCAACAGTTGCTTCCTGCTCGGCTGAAACCTTCAAAACACGTAATGGTTTCGCTTTCCCATACTCTATGAGCTGCCCGCATTCGATCTCGATAAGTGACATACTACTCTTAGGACACACTCTTTCCGCCTCAATGGCCCTGACTCGGATTGAATGCTTTACGCATGGACAGTTTAGCACCTCTAATCCAACATATACAAACATCTCAACTTTAATCGCTAGATAACTTAGTCCATGGAAGGAAATAATTAATCCGTCGGACTAGACAAAGGGTCACGGGTCCGAATTGCAAATTAACCAATTCTGCCTATATACAAAAGCAAGTTCCAACATTTGCAAAGGACACCTCCGAGCAACTCTGTGATGCCATTTAACCCGAGGTAACGTGAAGGGGGCCGTTACCGTCATCAACAGGGCAGCCGTCGCTGTCGGAATCGAATTCGACGACACAGCTAGCGTCCTGACCGATAGAGATACCAATAAAGGTCGTATCCGTCTGTCCCTCGCCAGTGCCCAGGCTGTTGCCGTCGCCGTCTTTGACCTCGCAGGTCTCAGGGTGGCCTGCGAAGTCGGCCAGGCACTTGAATTTGCGTGGGGTACTCCAGCAGTCACCCTCAATGGTGAACTCGCGGCCACCGTCGGTGTTGTAGCAAGGCGCATGGTCGTCGGGGAAGGCCTGGTCGTAGATAGCTTCGCCCGCATCGTTGATGATAGCGAATCCCGAGTAATGGCCGTTCGTGTTGCCGCCGGCAGGTCCGGAGATCGTTGAGAAGTCGCCAGATGACCAGACGACCTTTAGGTGCTCCGCGTAAACAGTTGCAGAGGTAGCCATGAGGAAAAGAAGAGCAGTGCGGAGAGGAGCCATGATTTCGTTGTGAAAATTGACGTTTCTGGGATTGAATGTTTTGCTTTGTAGCTGAATTGAGAGCTTTGTTTTTGTGCTTGATACTGCTGTTCAGAGGCCTTTTATACTTGGGCGAAGTCACATTTATGCCCTTTGAAATATAATGCCAAGGACCTTATACTCCTTTTACGGTTATGATATTCGAACCTTAATATAGAGTCGTAGCAGGGAAATGTGGCAAAGCTTGAAGGAATCGTTGGGGCTGAATCGGAGCCCACTTTCCAGCTTCCCAGGACCATATCGATCCGCCTTTTTATTAAACGATTGGCAGCTACCAATATCCTTAGAGTGTTCGGCTTCTTCCAATGTAATCCGATGTGAAATCTACCCGGAGTTGATCCTTACAGAGGGACGTTTGAAGGCACTACTAGTCGTGAGATGTGGTCGGGAGACCCCTAGGAGAGATAAATTGTCTCATACGAGTAATTCAGTTGTTCCACCCATTCGGGGGGCCGAAATATGGAGTCAAGGGTTCCAAAAACCTGCTTCAAACCGTTTGACCATGACCATCGCGACTGAAGTAGATGAAATAAGTGCCTATCAAGGGGCCAAACTCACCAAAGGCCGAGGCTTATTGCCGAAGCTTAGGATTCGTCGACGCCGAGAACTTCTCAATTTTGGTTCAGATCGGGGGAGTGTGGGGTGTGGGGGCCATTCGTCTACGTTTTTGCCAAGTTGCCAAGGTCGGAAGGATGCAGTCGCTGACGAGTCTTGCCCATTTCTTGGTTTTGTCACGGCCCGGTTTGCCCTGATCGTCGCAACGTGCCGACTACTACCAGGTGGATCGTGGATCTCTCTTGCAACTCAATCAGCGCCAACACAACAATCAATTCCAGCCTCGGGATTTGAGTGTCCACCCCCCTGTTCGGAAAACTCTGGGCGACAGGAGCAAAGTGGACCTCCCCTGAGGACTTGGGTCCTTGGGGTTGGGGGCCAACTTTGCAGGATGACAGACTCGGTGTTTGATGAGGAGAACGACGAAATCTCTCTGGATAATCGGGACGGGAATACGACTGGTGATAAGATCGTGGATATCACGAAAGGTAAATACTCTGTTGCTACGGCTGGTACTCACATCCAAGGCGGCGCGGGTGCTGGAGTATTGATTGCTGCGATTGCATTTTGTTGCTTTGCTCTCTGATCCTATTTCGACGCAAGGTCATATCTCACTAATGACAGGCAATAATGATGATAATCAGGTTAAAATTGTCGAGTTCTGCTCTGCTGGACATCCCATCTTCTTTATTTCCCTCCTCCTCGCCACCACCACAGTGTGGCTTTTTCACAGGACCGCAGCCAGGAAGTCATAGACGAGGTACTCGAGGGCGTACTGCTTGTGAAAGGCTTCCATAAGGAAGAGGTTCTTCTCATCGGCGAGGACCTCACCGCTTGGAACCTTGACAAACTCCCAGTACTCGGGGTAAAAGCCGCTCAGTGCCCAATCAAGGATCGCGGTCACTCTGCCATCGTGCACCATGATGTGTCGGGGCTGGATATTGCCATGAGTGTAATGAATCTTGTGGTTGTTGTTTGACAGTAGCTCTTGAACAAAATCCCGGACGTCGAGTCCACTGGTGGCGATGTAGGCATCGATGAGTGAAGCGTTGAAAGCTTGCTCCGTTTTGAATGGACCTGGATGAAACGACATATGAGGTTAGAAGAGCTTGGAAAGGTAAGAGGGAAAATGTACGTACCTTTGTTTTTAATCGACGGAGAAGCCATGTCCAGCACGGGGCCATTGTTAAGTGAACCGATGTATGAGCCTTCCAGTTTGCGCAGTTGTTCAAGGTAGGTTGTGAGCTGTTTCGAAATGGCTTTTCGGCTCGAATCATCACACGAGTCCCAGACGTTCTCGAGGGTCTGCCCCTTAGCAAGGTTCATGTAGATGTATGTCTCGTAAAATTGCCCATCACAAATCTCATTGCTGCGAGCGCTCCGGCGGTATGGACCGAAGGTGCCGTAGGCAAGCACTTTGGGCACCGGGATGCTTGTGTTTTTGGCCATAATCATCATGTTCTCAGCCTCTTTCTTGTTGACAAGGAGGCCATACTTGACCACAACACCGGGGCTGATTTTCACAACGCGGTGTGTTTGGGCTGGGAGGCGGTTGGTCTTCTCACGGGCCATCTCCCGCACCGCGTCTGGATGGGTCGGTGTGAATCCTGATGCGGCCCAGAGAATATTGAACCATTGAGGAGACATCATGCAGAGAGATAAATTGCAGAAAGCTTGGATCAATCTTTATGAAGACGTGTTGTGGAAAAGGAAGCAAAAAAAAGGCCGAAGAAGTAAGAGAAGTATACAAGAGTGGGTCACGGGGGCATCTAAACCGAACCTCTGTTTCAGCCTCAGGCATATATATCACGTGCACCCCTTGATCGTGGCGACCACGCGTTAATTGTCAACTCCGACGTCGACTGGCAACAGGCTCTAATTCCGTCTTCATATTTCTATGAGTGATGCTGATTGCCTTGTGCGGATAATTCAGGCATCCTAACACTGGTTGCAGAGTCCCACTTAATGGAGAAGTCGCAGTCAGAATCCCATTGATATTCTCATATCAAAAACTCCGGCAGTCTTTTTGTCCTTCCCATGTAGGTTGGCCTTCCACCCTTACTCTGCTCTTTGTTCTTCGTCATCTTCTGTCCTACGGGGACGCATAATTTCTGAACTTTTTATCACCATCTTCTTCACTCTGAGCTTTGCATCCCGACTCGTTGAAGAAGGCCGGTTGCATATGTGACATTCCGAGACCATGGCTGATTGCAGATCGACAGATCGGCACCCAAAGGACGGCGTATCTCTCTCCCAGTCTGACCGGGAGCTTTTGTTTCGCTTGCTAGAAAGGCAAGACAAAGAGTCTGGCTCACCCAGTACAGAACCTGGGCACAGATCAGGACATCGGCCCTCCAAGCTATTGAATGGGAAAAGTGTCTCGCATCTCGAGGTTTCAAGGTCTTCAGAGTATGTACTTCGCATGATGATTGTGCGGGGATGCCGTTGTTGAAACTGATCGAACAGGATACACACGACCCGCTTCCGACTGCCAAGGATTGAGCCTCTGGATCACAGTGCCTGTGCTATCGAATTTGATAGTGACACAGAGCCTTCGCTCGGCCAAATAGCCAACGGTATCTGCAAAGCAGGCTCCGTCGGCTCAAATATCCTGCTTGCTGAGTTGCTCGACCTGCTTGAGACAGACCCCCTTTGGTCTCCCGGTAGTCGTACCCCGGCTGTCAATTTGCACCATCTATCTGCATATTACAGTTCTGCAAGTGATACTGATAGTGTGGTGAGCGATTGTGATCACTCGATTGTGGAAACTACAGAGTCGCTGGATGCTTCCGAAGCAAATGTCCCTGGTGACAGCTGTCCATCCGACGAGCTCGTAGCAGCCATACAGTTAAATCTGGATTGCAAAGCCGATATTGGCTGTGAACAAGCAAGCGCTGTCGCTTTGCAAACCTCATTGGACGCACGTGAAGGGAGCCCATCACGCGTTCCTGCCTTCGACAGGGTTATTCTCCCTCACTCTGTTAACAACTTCCTCCCTTCTGATCTCCCGTCGCCAATTTTCCCGTCTCGTCCAACTTTGAGTCCTGCGAAAATTCGATCGTGGCCTCGCGGTCGCTTCAGTCAAAAAATCAAGGCTCCGTTGTCGCAGATTTTCAAGAAGCGTCACTCTTCCGATCAGCTCTGAGCCAACTGAGGTATAACACATAGCCTTCCTGCAAATTCTTCCCGCGCTTCATAACCAAAATAAGCAAGATGGACACTCGCCGGTCGCATTTCTTGGACCCGTCATCCGCCATGGCGGCGATCACCAGACACAAGGCTGAAGCGATCAAGCTGGCCCGAGAGCAGGGAACGGCGGTCAAAGAGATGTGTCGGCGTGCAAAGACCGATGTTCCTCCGTACGAGTTTGAAGAGTTGATCGGCAAAGGTGCCTATGGTCGCGTCTACAAAGGCCGACAGATACCCTCGGGTCGCCTTGTCGCCATCAAGGTTCTCGACATTGACTCGTTGGACTACAAGTCCCAGCGTGATTTCAAAGACGAGTCCATCAAAGATTTCATTCACGAGACCAAGGTGATGAAGCAAGTCAAGGACTCTGGAGCCCAAAACATCAACGAGCTCATTGAGGCCATCTCTATTCATTCCCAGTTATGGCTAGTGTGTGAATACTGTCCCGGTGGAAGTGTCCGAACCTTGGTAAGGTCATGCTACTTGATGCTTGTGGGTGCGACTCGGCTAACATCTTGAAGATGCGCGCAACTGCCGATACTCTCGAAGAGAAATACATTATTCCCATTGCGCGAGAGCTCGCAGTTGGTCTGCGCGCGATTCATGATGCCGGCATCATTCATCGTGATGTTAAAGGTAATAGACTCTACTTCTTGATATTCAATCGGTGCTGACGTATTTTGGAATAGCTGCCAATATCTTGATTCATGAGGAAGGCCGGCTGGAGATTTGTGATTTCGGTGTCGCTGGTATCCTTCAGTCCCAGCGTGACAAACGATCAACGTGGATTGGAACACCTCATTGGATGCCACCGGAGATGTTCGGCCGCGGCGGAGCGCACCGTTATAGCAGTGAGATCGATGTGTGGGCATATGGGTGTACGCTGTACGAATTTGCAAATGGAACCCCACCCAACGCAGGTCTACGGGAGCCAATGCAGATCGGCCGTCAACTGAACAGAACAGCTCCCAAGCTGAACAACGACAACTACAGTCAAGGTCTTCAAGATCTCATCGCGTTCGCCCTTGAACCCAACCCAGCAAGCCGTCCTACAATGGCAGATATCCTGGAACACCCATACATCGCTGGAACCGAGGAGGAATATCCTACGTCGTCCGTGAGCGAGCTGGTTCGCAACTACTACCAATGGTCCCAACGGGGAGGCCAGCGTATCTCACTGTTCAATCCAGGTGGTGCAGCGGCAGCAGAAATGCCCGATGCCGAGGAGATAATTGACGACTGGAATTTCAGCACAACCGATGGGTTTGAGCGAAGATTCTCCGTCATTGACTTGGATGAAATTGCCGCGTCACTAGCTGAGATGGAAGAATCCACCAGCCCGACCACGCCAGCCTCTGAGCATGATTTTGGTGAAGAGGTCAATGTAACTGATATGGGCCCCGAGCAAAAGGCCAATTTTGATGAACGTGTACGTCGTGGTGCTGCGGCTATGGAAGGTCTTTTCAACGAAGAAATGCCGAGCTATAAGTACGAAACCAAGAACGACTTTGTACCGATACAACCCCCTCCGCCGACTTCTGACCTCCCTCTGCGCACGGAGACGGATCGGTCCTCGGTGATGTCCACTTTGATTGACATTGACATTGGCTCTTTCGACTCGTCCCACTATGCGGCTGGTGCCCCTACGGCCCAGCCGTTTCAGCTGGCTAACGCGGATACGATTCGTGCGAACCGTTCGAGTATCCGTCTTAACCGCAACTCGAATGAAAATAGCTCGCAGTCATCCGGAGGTGGTCCAGAAGGTGATGAATCACAGGAAGAGGAGTTTCAGCCCCAAACAGGTCCCCGTCCTCCGACTATGGATTGGAAGTTCCCTTCATTCGGGCCACCCCCAGAGCCAGAGGATCAACTCGAGGCAAAGGCAGAGGAGGCTCCAGCGTCCGAATCAGCGCCTGAGGAACCGTTCCAGGCTGAAAAGCGTGCTACCATGCAGTGGACCTTCCCTGTCATGGGCGCAAGTGCGGCTAGCGATGCAGTGAATTCCGATCGCTACGACACACTCAGAGCACCGCTGCCTGGTATTCAGGAGCAGCGAAGCGACGCGCCAGGGGAATCTCGCCCATCGACCTCGGCCTCCAACAAATCCACCATGTCCGACTCCGACTATGACCCCTTCCGGTTTGATCGACCAAAGACCCCACAGGCTCCACTCCACCAATCCACCTTGTCATTTGGCTCAGATACCTTGGGAGATCCCTCTGATCATGTAGAAGATGACTCTCCCCGAATCCTCGACGGACCGGGCCCTGATGAAGAAGATCAACCCTCGTGGAGTGAGACCTCATCGACAATCGACCCGAATGATGAATCGCCGCTTCCCACAGCGGTTCCCGTTCTTGATGGGCCTGGAGAAAGCCCTATCATTGCATCAGAGCCCGGGTCTCCCGTCTATGAAGAGCCTTTGCAGACCGCTCGTCGCGACGTGGTGTCTATGGCCATGTCTCAAGCAACCACTCTTAAAGAACATGAGCCAGATTCCCTCTCATTCCCTTCGATCATTCCGCCCAGTGCAGAGAGCTTGATGGAAGGTATCGACGATAACACCGTCACCGCCGAGCTGGATCGTCTGCTCGGTGACTTCCTCGGTGCCCTGGCAGCTACAGGAGATGCACTCTCAAGAGCAAGTTCTGGACACCAGACAGATGAAGTGAATCGTGCCACAGAGGCAAGCCAGTGAAATCCCCATGCACCGGATTCATCATCGTCAATTCAGTCATAGCCACCGGTAGATCCTTGATTCGAATTTTAATGAAGCATTTATGACATCTCTAGTTTCTTCATATCTTGAGACCAAGAATATCGTAAAAAAGTATCGGGAAGGCTGTAGGCTGTGGATTGATTTTCATTTGTCAAGCGGTGCCGATGTTGATCTCGGTTTGAACCGAATTCTGCTGTTTCCAAGCTTCGTTCACTTTTCTGAGGTGAAAGACGAAAAGCGTCAACATACTTCCTGATTAGGGCAACGTGACGAAAGACGTGTCGACACACGAAGTCCCTGTTCATTTTTCTTTCACTAAGTTTCCGTTTGAATTCTTCTTTGTCTCCTTGAACCATCGAACAACCTGCTCTCGCCTTGTGGCGGCCCAGAGACGCCTGGATTCTCGTCTACACGATTACTGACAGTCGTACATCATGTTTGGGGGAGCTTTGAGCAAGTTTGGCCCGGCATCTTTTGCCCCTCCTTCTACGCCTCCGGTTCCGGTGACTATCAGGGAGTGGAAGTCTGCACTGAATGGAGTGAAGGATCTGTATTTCCAGCGGCAGTACAAGCAATGTGCAGCCCGTTGCACGGATCTACTCATGGCCAAGCAGGATGTACATTCCACTCGCTTTGGTTTAGTGAACTATGCAATTGACGCGTTCTCTACAGATTGAGCCTATGTGCAAAACATTCCTCTGCTTCTATGCCGCGATCAGCTATGAGTTTCTCGGCCGTGCAGCGCACCTCTACTCGCGCAATAAGGTTCCTCTCCTACACCGGGCTCTCGACTCACTTCTCGACTGCGGTGCTGCTCTGCCAAACCTTGTTCCTCTACCAAAGCTTTCTCGACTCCCAGACAGTCCTGAGTTCAGTCCCTACCTCACCCCACCGGAAACTCCTCTTCACTCCAACCAGTACACACCTGAGGACTTTCTCATTTGGGTCGATACTCCTGAGCAAACTTCACCCGAGCGTCCTTCTCTCATTCGAAGCATAACCCAGATGATTGACTTCTCGCTGTCGAATCCAGATGATGACCCTTTCGTTTCAGACTCCGAGACGGAGGGCGCCACATCCTTCACGCTGACTCTGCCGAAGCACCGTAGCTCGCTAAAACGCGCCATTGATAAAGAGAATATGAATCTGTCCCCGCCCAAGACACCCCGCAAGTCCAACGATCCGTCGAAAAATTATCGCCTCACGCCTTCTCCTCTTCGTATCCAGAAATTTGGCCGGTCCAAGGCGTGTGCAGTCATCTACGAAGACGGCCACAGTGACGGTGAAGTCCAACTCAGTCCTCGCTCTAAGCCACTGCCTCTACAGCGCGCCTCAGCGAGTCAATTGAACATCAGGACCCGGACCACCAGCGTAACTTCCGTTACTCCGTCGCTGACAGATCATAACTCCTCTCCTCCATGCAAGTTTAGCACGCCCTCGTCAATCTACTCGCGAGATCCCGATGGCCGCCAAGAGGTCGCTGTCGACATCACACCCGCTCGCGCCGCCAAGATGGTGCGATTCAATCGTGGTATCGAGCTCCTACGCGAGCAAATCTCGACCAACATCACGGAAATCCAGCAGCATGTGGACCAGGTCAAGGACATACAGCGTGCACGCCGTGCTCGTCAGATGCAACGAGCAACCTCCTTCTGGAGCTTCCAGGCCATCACTGATGAAATGGACGAAGAAGGGATTGACGAGGAAGAGCAGCAGCAGCAGCAAAAGCAAGGTCCTGAGCCGTCCATGGACCAGTTCGGCAATATTCTGTACAAAGAAACCAAGCAGCAGCGGATTGTCCGTCTGCGTGCTGATGGATGGAGTACTGTCGGATTGCGATCATCCAACAGCACCTGGAAGGGGGCTTGGTACTACCAGGAGTTCTGCAACATGGTTCTGACTGAGCTGAGTCTAGACAATTGAGGCCCTGGGGGATGGCCTGTGTATGTTCTGCTGTTTAAGAGTATCTACCGGTGTAGATCTTTCTTTGATCTAGGGACGAGCTTAACTGTCTGGCTTCAAAATGGAAATGCCATGTGAGAACTAGATTTCGTATCTGAATACATCTGTACAAGATCTCCTTGAATCCCCGTAGGTTCTTGTCATATTCGCGCCATTTGAGAACGATAACAATATCACGTTTACAGGCTCTTGCTCAGCACAGAGCCCACACCTTCACCGATCCGGCCCTTTCCAAGCGTTCCTGCAAGCTGTCCACCCATCTGGTCTTGAACCTTGCTGAAATTCTCGTCTTCGATAAGCTTCTTCCCAGTCAAGCTCTCTGCACAAAATCACATCAGCATCTCACCCTATTATATCAATAAAAGAAACACAACCTACTCTTAAGTCCATAAGAAACCTTGGTTTCACCCATAGCATCGAGGATCATCTCCTGCATCTTCTTCTGATACGGGTCCAAGTAACCCAAGACCCAAGCCCCGAACAGGACGACTTGCAAGGTGAGGTAAAGGACGAACTGGAACATCTCGTAGTTTGGTGTATAATGTGGAGGATCCAAGGTTGAAGAAAGTCAACTTGTCATGTGGCATTTTCGTGGTTATATAGACTCGCCAGATCGGGCTCTCAAGCCTATGACGTGGAATATGACGCTGTCGCGCAACGATGACCGCTTGGCGGGGCAACGTCTGCGATATGCTACAAATCAGATAGGTCTTTGATACTAATTTTGATTAAGACCCCTATGATATCTCTCAGCTCATCTGTCATCTCTTTCTCTTTCTCGTGTCATTGGCCCGATAATTACTCGATCGAGTGTGTAGCAAGTCGATCCCGAGATCTGCAAACCTTGGGTAGGGGACGGTCAGGGGCACACAAACTCTTACTGGTAATGTAGAATACTTATGTAGAGAAAAAGAAATCTAGTGTAGGTCGTTTCTCGTGGGTCATCTTCTACCGAGTCGAAAATGGTGAAACACATAGATTGATTCAGAATTTCCCGAAGATATAGTACAAGCCTTTGTACGCACGCTTGGCGACTTCTCCCGCAAATTCAATTCGGTCTCATGACCGGACGGCTCCAACATGTACTGAGTACTGTTTTCAAATGATGCGACCATGGAAGCGTCCCCTAGCTACTAAATTCAGCTGTGGCGGTGCAACAAACCGTTTGAGAACGACGCGCACGCCAAGGGCCCCCACTAAACCCTACAGCCCCAAGTCGCCTTATCGCGCGTCTAGAACTCGAGGTTCCTTTCATTTTCGACGTTCCTACTACTAATTTACGTCTGTCATTCTCCCGGTATGTTCAAACGTGTACCCCTGATCTGATAGTCGTCGATCTGCGACGTTCCCTGGTGGATTCCTCACCCCTCTCTCCTCTCTCCCGCGATAGGCGTGAGCCGCGCCCACCCCCGCCTGGGTCCAGGCTGAGATCTGCCGTTTTTTCAGCTCGCTGACCTTCTCTGATATCTATCGTAGACTCTTCGGCGATTTCGATCCCAATTCGCATCTCTCGCTCTTTCTTTCGCCCCGCCCTCTCCGCTGCGGGGTTCGCCAGTCCGCTTTTGCTACTTGACGGGTCTCCTCCACCCATTCACAAACGTCGCATACCAAGACCGGTTTTCTAGGGCGCCTGCAGCCCTATTCCCACATCATGAGTTGTGAGTCAATTTGTTTCGCTATGGCTTGAGCTCTGTGGCTCCTGCCCTATGACGCGGTGGTTTCCAAGGTTCTCGGCCTCAGCTTCTTTCACATGCCCACACTCCCCAGTCCTGCGGACAGGAGCGGGATGCTGCTATTCGCCCTCATCCTGTCTGTCGGAAGCTATATTGCCGATTCTATTGTCGTGTTCGCTGCGTTCTGGTGTCATGGTCTGGTTACAATGCCTGCACCCTCTTTGAATCTGCCTATGTTGCTGCCTTGGCCGCATCTTGCTTGGGCTTTCCCCCGAATATGATTGACCCTGCTGACACCTGGTTTCTTAGTCGCAAACATGCTCAACAAGCTGTCTGGACAGCCGGAGAGCTACGAGAGAAAGTACGACATCCCCACCCGACCATGAATTTCACGCGCTAAGACAAAACCGCCCAACAGGGCCCTGTACAGGTTCGGACGCACACTCGGTGCAGGCACATATGGTATCGTTCGTGAGGCCGAGTCCCAGGATGGCAAGAAGGTTGCGGTCAAGATTATTCTCAAGAAGAACGTCCGCGGCAACGAGGGCATGGTCTACGACGAGCTGCAGATGCTGCAGAAGCTTCAGCACCCTCACATTGTCTCTTTTGTCGACTGGTTCGAGTCCAAGGTGAGCTTCTCTAGCGACTTGGCACGATCGAATCTGACAGTGTACTAGGACAAATTCTACATTGTCACACAACTGGCAACCGGCGGCGAGTTGTTCGACCGGATTTGCGACTACGGCAAGTTCACGGAGAAAGACGCGTCGCAGACCATCCGTCAGGTACTGGATGCCGTCAACTATCTCCACAAGAAGAACATTGTCCACCGAGGTTCGTTTCTCCAGCCATTGGATAGTCCTTCTGCCAGCTTGCTGATACACCCGAAGATTTGAAGCCTGAAAACCTCCTCTACCTCACACGCGCCGCCGACTCCCAGCTGGTCCTGGCGGATTTCGGTATCGCAAAGATGCTGGAGAGCCCCTCGGAACAGCTTACTAGCATGGCAGGCTCTTTCGGTTACGCTGCGCCCGAAGTCATGCTTAAACAAGGCCACGGCAAGGCTGTCGACATGTGGTCGCTCGGCGTTATTACCTACACCCTCCTGTGTGGTTATTCTCCCTTCCGCTCCGAGAACCTGACCGACCTGATCGAGGAGTGCCGGGCGGGCCGTATCGTCTTCCACGAGCGCTACTGGAAGGGCGTCTCCCAAGACGCCAAGGACTTCATTCTCACCCTCCTGCAGCCCGATCCCAGCCACCGTGTGACCTCTGAAGAAGCTCTGAAGCACGTATGGCTGACTGGTACTACCGCTAGCGACCGCGATTTGCTGCCCGAGATCCGCGCCTACATTGCTCGTGCTCGTCTCCGCCGTGGTATCGAGATTGTCAAGCTGGCCAACCGCATCGAGGCTCTCAAGATGCACGAAGAAGATGTCGACGAGGGCGAGGAGGATATCCCCAGCCCCATGAACATGGGCGACTCTAATGATGCCGGTGCCGCAGCTCCGGCAGAGACCGATGAATCCAGCCCTGATGGTACCCGGAAGAAGCCTAGTCTCAGCAGGATTGCCCGCGGTGCTATTTTCCGCGAAGTTGTCTTGGCCAAGGTGCGCGAGGTCAAGGAGAATGAGGAGCGGGAGAAGGTAGAGCGTGAGGCCCGCGAGAAAGCTGCCCATGCTTAATCTCTTGCGTCTACTTTATCCCTTTTCCACTTTTCCACTTTTCCCGGATGCTGCGTTATGTCCTGTAATTCGTCGTCGTTCTGCATATACCTTGTGTGATTCCCCATAGTCAATACAGTCTGCACATAATCAGTCGGAAATGATATCCATTTCGGGGTGCCTTGAAATATCTGACCTCATTCATAAATAAACAAGTTACATAGCAAAAGTGACCCTGAATATACTGAACATACGAACAAATCAAAAGTAACGAATATAGAGCGGGCTGTCACGTGCAGCACAATCTTATCTCCCCCGCTTGCATCACCCAACGCGTTCTTCCTTGTGCCACTCACTTTCTTACTCCGTCCTTTTGTCCAAGCTTCCTAGGGTGCACCAGGAAGCGGAAGATCCCGCCTCTGGTCTACCAGGGTATCGCACCCGATCATCCTGACTCCACCTAAGCTCTCGGGTGTCTGACCCGCTTCAGCGTTGTCATTAACAAGACTCGAGTTGACCGACACCATGTTCGCCAACAAGCGACTGAGCAAGGTAAGCTCTGCGGCTTCGTACGCCAAGGGATATCATGAAGTCTCCGTCTAGGTACATATTCACTAACGCTTTCATGACATGCAGGAGCTCATTAAGGTACGACCTCCCCCGCATGTCTCCCTTTCAGACGCGACTCTCTGCTACAGCACCTTCCACAAAATACACCCTTCAAGGGCTGATGAAATGATATTGGCGGAACAAACCAATCTAACATGTCCCGTTTGCAGATGCAAGACAAGACCCCGCCAGGAATCTCAATCGCAAAGTCAGACAACCTAGAGGAATGGCAAATGGACATCAAAGTCCTAGACGACAACCCTCTGTACAAGGACCAGACATATCGATTAAAATTCCTTTTCAGCAACAAATACCCAATCGGTAAGATTTTCATTTTCTCTCCTCCTTGTTGATTTCCCACGCTAATAGCCACAGAACCCCCGGAAGTCCAGTTCATTGAATTACCCGCCTCCTCCGACACACCCCGGCCCATCCCCATGCATCCACACATCTATAGCAACGGTATCATCTGCCTGGACCTCCTCAGCTCCTCTGGCTGGTCTCCCGTGCAGACTTGTGAAAGCGTCTGCATGAGTATCCAGAGCATGTTGACCGCCAACTCGCGCAACGAGCGACCTCCCGGAGACAAGGAATTTGTCGCATATAATCGCCGTCGCATTCGAGATATCCCCTTTGTTTACGAGGATGACAATGTATGAGGGGAGGAAGGTTTTAAACTGGACTTCCCTGGGGGTTTGAAGTGGTAGATTGTGACTCGCTGTGAGCCGACTTCTGATGCTTGGAATGAGGGAAAGTAAATCCAGTGACGGTGATAGTGGCTGGGCTACTTGCACATTTCATACTTTGCTTCTTATGTTCCTGCATCGTTTCTGGCGCTGGTTTGGGGTTTACACTCGGGCTTGATTTGCATGGGTGTTGATGGGCGTCATGGCGTTCAAGAGCACTATTCCACTCCGTGCAACGCAATTTAGCAATCTTGTTGATAATTGTTTCCTTTTCAATGATGCATGTCACATCCCATGCGTTCTAGGTATCCCATACTAGTCATACTACGAAAAATTGATTGAACGAATGTCTCAGAAGAATCGGATGTTCACTATACACAGGGCTTATGAGGGGCAAAAAAGGAAGAGACAAAGGAGAACGACAGGACATAATAGAACAACGCCATGAGAAGAAAACATGGAGAATTTGGTACACCAGGAGATCGGTGTAGAGATCTAGGGTTATCGCGTAGAGAGATCAATGCATCCCCTTCCCCGATTTTGAACCACCAAAATGGCACGAAGGCCGTCTATAGAGTGGCCATTTCGAGGTTTTCTTCATTTTTTTTCGAGGTTTTTTATTATTGCGTTGTAGAGGTGCCTTTACCGGTCAACCTCACCGAACACCAGATCCATGGTACCTAGAGAGATTGTTAGCGATGTCAGATGTTGTATGGCGCGGAAAGACTCACCGATGATAGCGACGGCGTCAGCGAGAAGGTGACCACGAGAGACCTGGTCGAAACCACCCAGGTGGGCGAAACCAGGAGCACGGATCTTGCAGCGGTAAGGACGCTCGCTGCCGTCACTGACCAGGTACACACCCATCTCACCCTTGGGAGCCTCGATGGCCGAGTAGGTCTCACCAGGAGGCACGGCGTAACCCTTGGTGAAGAGAAGGAAGTGATGGATCAGAGCCTCCATGTTCTCCTTCATGGCGGCACGGGGAGGGGGAGAGATCTTGTAGTCCTCGACGCGGACGGGGCCGGCGGGCATCTTGTTCAGACACTGGTGGATGATGCGGAGGGACTGGCGGAACTCCTCCATACGGCAGAGGTAACGGTCGTAGCAGTCACCGTTGACACCAACAGGGACGTCGAACTCGACCTGGTCGTAGGCGTCATAGGGCTGCGACTTGCGGATATCCCATGGGACACCGGAGCCACGGAGCATGACACCGGTGAAACTCATGTTCAGCGCATCGGTGGCGTTGACCACACCAACACCCTGGGTTCTGGCCTTCCAGATACGGTTATCCGTGAGCAGCTCCTCGGTCTCGTCGATGCGGTCACCAAACTGGGTGGCCCACTGGTAGATGTCGTCCAGGAGACCAATGGGGAGATCCTGGGAGACACCACCGGGGCGGACGTAAGCGGCGTGGAGACGGGCACCGGAAACACGCTCGTAGAATTCCTGTAGAGCGAACAATGGTTTAGCACAATTCACAATTGCTTTTCTGCGCACCCTCTTCTAGCATTCGTCAGGTTGTCAGGTACTCACCATGAGCTTCTCACGCTCCTCGAAACCCCACAGGAAAGGAGTCAGAGCACCAACATCCATGGCGTGGGAGAGGACGGACATCAGGTGGTTCAGAATACGGGTCATCTCGCCGAATAGGGTCCGGATCCACTTGGCACGCTCGGGAAGCTCGACGTTCAACAGTTTCTCGACGGCTAGAGAGAAGCACTGCTCGTTGGTCATCATGGAGACGTAGTCCAGACGATCGAAGTAAGGCAGGGCCTGCATGTAAGTCTTGTACTCGATCAACTTCTCGGTACCACGGTGAAGCAGACCGACGTGGGGATCGGCGCGAACGATCTCCTCGCCATTGAGTTCCAGAATCAGACGAAGCACACCGTGAGCAGCCGGGTGCTGGGGACCGAAGTTAACAGTGTAGTGACGAATCTTGCGGTCAATGCCTTCCGCCTCGGATTCGAGAGCAGAGGCCTCTTGAGCATTCGTGGTGGGCGGCTTGTTGGCCAGGTGGCTGAAGGACGGGTCGGTCGGAATCAATCGGGTGGCCTGGTAGCTGGTGGCTTCGGCATTGCTGCGGGGGACGGTAGTCGCTATGGAGCGGGAGCGAGGTACCGATGTGTTGAGAAAGGCGGAGGGGCGGAGACAGAGCCTTTTGGGCGCATTGCCCGCCAGGCGAGCGAAGGAGGCGGCCATGGAGACGGGTGAGAGGAGAGGTCCAAGGAGAAGGAAGGAGGGTAGAACCTCAGTCCAGTCGCATTCAATTGGGGGAAGGCGGGTGGGCTCTCGGCGGGAAAGGGAAGCCTGAGTTGAAGGCGAAGATGAGGTCGCGCTCCATTTTGGCTCCAGTCACGTGCTCGAGCTGCCGGGTCGTCAGGTCATCAGTGGCCTTGTGATTGGCTGAAGTTGTCATATATAATGCGCACAGTAATTCTGAGCTATCCCGTTCCTGGTTTAGTCCCTGCATGTTCCTCACGTAACAGCAACACTACTGGGTCACGGAATAGACGGCCCCTTCTGCCTAA
Organism: Penicillium silybi; assembly: GCA_027569585.1. Taxonomy (NCBI): domain Eukaryota; kingdom Fungi; phylum Ascomycota; class Eurotiomycetes; order Eurotiales; family Aspergillaceae; genus Penicillium; species Penicillium silybi. The sequence goes on from JAPDFI010000013.1 coordinate 246,013, forward strand.
GGCCCCCATAAAATACTTCGAGAAATTATTCTTATCGCCGATCGTCTTCAATCTTCCACCTTCCACCTTCCACCACCAGTCAGCCCAACATGGCACCTCTTGTTCCGTCGCAAGAGGAGCTGCAGAAGCGCCGTGTAGGTTCATATGGCTGTTTCTGAACTTTCGTCACTAACGGTTCCCAGATCATCGGCATCAACGCAGAAACTGTCACCAACATCCCCTCCACAGACTTCCCCGGTCATTGGCCCGGAGAGTCGCACGCATGGGCGCTGGACAGCTTCAAGAGGGTATGAATTTGTCACAATCCAAATATATTTCAAGAAGAGCACCATTCTCACACCTTGCAACAGAACTTCAAGGTCGAGTACCACCGCAATGACCCGTACGAAGCCTCCTTCTCGCTGATCGGCCTCGACGCGGCGGTCGCCAATGCCTTCCGCCGCATCCTCATGGCCGAGATCCCGACTCTCGCCATCGAATACGTCTTCGTTCACAACAATACCTCCGTCATCCAGGATGAGGTGCTGGCGCAGCGTCTGGGTCTGATCCCGCTCAAGGGCTCTGTGGAGGGCATCAACTGGATGCACTGGTTCCGCAAGCCGTCGGAGGATGACGAGGGCTCCAACGCTGAAGGCCCCACCGATTATAACACCATTGTCCTTAACCTCAACGTCGAGTGCACTAAGAACCCCAATGCCGACGAGGATGAGCAGGACCCGCGCAAACTGTATAACCATGCTCACGTCTATGCCAAGGACATCTCTTTCCACCCCGTTGGTCGCCAGGAGCAGTTCTTCGTTGACGATGGTGCGATTCGCCCCGTGAACCCTGACATCCTGATCGCCAAGATGCGCCCCGGCCAGAAGATCGAGATGGAAATGCACTGTGTCAAAGGCATCGGTGCCGATCATGCCAAGTTCTCGCCCGTTGCGACCGCTACATACCGTCTCATGCCGGATATCAAGATCGAGCGTCCCATTATCGGTGAGGATGCGAAGAAGTTCGCCAAGTGCTTCCCTAAGGGTGTGATTGGTCTTGAGCCTGTCACTTCCGAGGAGGCCGCGCGCCGCGGAAGCGGATATGAGGGCCATGCCGGTGAGCAGAAGGCTGTTGTCAAGGACGCTTTCAACGACACCGTCAGCCGTGAATGCCTACGCCACGAGGAGTTCCAGGGCAAGGTCAAGCTGGGCCGTGTTCGGGATCACTTCATCTTCAACATTGAGAGCACCGGCCAGTTTGAGAGCGACGTTCTTTTCCTGGAGGCTGTAAAGGTGATGAAGCTGAAGTGTGCCCGGTGGAAGCGTGGTCTGCATGATTACATGGCGTAAAGCCACGGATCATCACCGCTGCTGGTTCCTTATATAATGCATTTGACTGGCGTTTGGATGTTTTTGAGCTTCGTTTACGCTGTACATTTACGAAAAGTTCGGTCAAAAGTTGGCTTTACGAGGCCGGAGTCCGGATATTACACTTGTTGTTAGAGCAAAGGCCGGCAGCTATTCTGAAATACTGAGGTATAAATGAGGCAGAGTATCATTCAAGTCGTGTCATTGTAGGCTCTCTCATAGTCCTCATTTGTTGAAGATCACCTTGTACCGGAAATCAATGGTGTAGGCTGGGTCACTAACAGCGACTTCTTGGCCATCTTCCACCAGCTCGTGCAGCTTGAGCTTCAGATTCGGCCTAGTGTGCTCCTCCAACTGAGGTGGGAAACGCTGGTAAAGAGTCTTCTCCTCGGTACGGAGACTGGGCTTCTTCAGCTGCGCTTCAGCCCTCTCGCCAAGGCTCTCAATGAAATCGCCCAAGGTCATATTCGGGTCCACGGTCATCTTCCGAGCGAGATTACCACACACGGGGCAATCGGGCTTCTTCTCCGCCTCGAATGTGTAGGTATACACACCCTCCTCGCCGGCATACATCATGTAGTTCTCGAGATAAGGGTTGCAAGAAGTGGCGATCTTCAACACCTCCGAAGTCGTAGACGCAGCGATCACGGCATTTGTAGACGCTATTGCTGGAATAATGTTCTTCACGACACCTTGGGTCATCTGGAAGGTCACTCCATGGATGTGGAACTGCTCCGCTCGCTCCAGGGCGGCATTGTACACCCACGAGATGTGCTCCATGTCGTCACTGTCAAAGGTATCATCCTTACGCTTCTCTTGCCACGCGATCTGGTGAGCCCATTCAATGCAATGTTGTGGCTGGCGAGGAATAGTAGCAATAGTGCAGAGCGGCACTGCGGGTCGAGGAGCGTGCATGTCGAGCTGGCACTCAATGCATGATGAGAGAGTGGGCAGAATCACACGGGCTTGGCCCTTGAATCCTTTTATAGGTCAGTTTCAACAGTCTGCGGGGGTTAAAAGTCTGGTCGAGAAATACCTTCAGTTCCGCCGTCAATCAGAGGCTTCAGACTCTCGGGGTCTTCCATGTCAACCATTCCGATCAGGGTAGAGTTAATCCAGCGGCGAGCCTCGATGCTGTCAAGGCCGCAAATGACGATCTTGAACTGCATATAGTAATCCTCATCCTTATCCTGGATCTTGCCGACGAAGGGGGTAATTTTGACACCCTTAACTCGCTTTTCCACAAAGGCAGCAGCAACTTCGGCCTTGGGCTTGCCGATATCAGCTTGGCGAAAGAGAAATTGTCGGTTAAGATTGGAGATATCAATGGTATCTGTTCACACGTGTTAGAGACGCTCTAAACAGGGATAGGGAAGCAAACCCATATCGATGACATGAATGTCCTTGAATCCTGACAGCGCAAGGTTCTTCAAAATCTCGCAACCTAAGCCACCAGCCCCACTGGATTCACATTAGTTGCTGATCTTTAGTTGTGGAAATGGCAATAATGGCTTGACGAACATCACACTAAGTCCTGCATTAGCGCAAGTCTCGAGGCGTATAATAAACAGTCTTACAGAATTTTTGATGACTCCAATGTATTGATCGTCTCCTGTCCAGGAGCCCAGTCTTCATCGCAGTAGGGACCGGCCTTGGTCAGCACCTTATGGAGGTGCTTCCTGGGTGATGTGAGTAAACACGGGCACATGTGATTGTTGATTTCATCAATCCTACCATCGATTTTGCTGTGAATCTGCATCTGTCAAGATCATTTTGAACGAGGTACGGCCTTTATAGCACGGCGAACTGTGCGTATTGCTCTTGAGGTCACCGCAAGTAGTCACCAAGTCCGCGAGGAGCCCCGGGAAATCAGCAGCGCCTCGACCAGAATATTCGAATCTTGGAAATGTAGGAGTCGCAACGTAATCGAATTCCGTAATGATCCGTGAACATCGAAGTGATCCTGAGATGGTGGGGATGATGGAGGTCAACATGCGGCGTTCGTTTGGCGGGCATGTCCACGTGACCCGCCCCATACAAGCTTCGGGCAACTTTGGCAAACCAAACTACTTCTGCATGCCACGACTTTCGACATGGATGGCCTCTTGACAGCAGTCAAGACCGTGAAGCGGGATACTGACTTCCCTTTGGTCACTGCTGAGACTCAGAGTCGTCACGATGGTCCCACAAGGCCCGCTCTGGACCTTGACCAAAATATATCATCGCAGCAAGCCATAGATGTGCTCAAGTCTCATCCATCCCAGGAAGAGCTTTCAGCTGTTCTTGCTGCACTTGATCCATTCAATGCATCGAGAAATATCCAAAGCCTCGACATTCGAGTCCCGGGTCCAACAACCGCTCAGATCCTCCAGCTTTTAGTCAGCACCACTGTGCCGGACCATTGGGCATCACTGAATGCAAAGGAGAAGGGGGCGAAAGATACGAAGACCCGTGCTGCTTTGTTGCGGTGCCTGTGCAGTGTTGCTGGTATCGGCTCCCTCGTGGCCCAGCTTCGGTCTCTCATCGCAACCGCCCGGGCGACGGCCCAGCAGGCGGAAGGCTCTAGTAGCCCCATCGTCATTCGAGATCTGCTGTCCATCATCTCGTCTCTATTAGAGCCAAAAGTCTTTCTATATCGTCTCTATACAGACACGTCATCTCTCTATGGCAACCGGACCCGGCAGCAGGTTGCATGGAGAGAATTTGTGTCTCTTGTTGCTGCTGGAAAGATTCTCTCGACGGTAGCGGAGGCACTTGCCGTTTCCAAGGAGGCTGAATCCCCGTCATCAATCTCTTGGGTGGGTGATGGTCCTCGATATGCCTCATGGCTAGGCAGCAACATTGCCCATATGGTTTCGAAGCTCAAAACAGATGAAGAGAGCGATTGGAGCTCAGTCGCTTTTCTCATGGGAAGAGCACTGAGCCTGGGATATTCCGGTAAGTTCACTCTGTTTCATCTCAGAATAAAAATATGCTGACTTCCTTGTAGACCAATTAGTCCGAGAGATTTACTCAGGTCTACTTTTTGATCAGTCATTCTCAGGGCAATTCGGTCTCCTTCTTGACAGTCTCAGGCAGTCTGAACAAATTTCTGTGGTTGAGGCTATCTTCCGTGATGTTCAAAAACTTTATTTCCCCGATGACCTTGCTGGTACATCTATTTCCCCAGTCGGATCTAATGGTGTCGTCGCGGGAGTGGCGGCTCTATGTTCAGCTATTATCGGGGATCGTCCCTTCTTGAAGAGTCAAGTCTCAGAATGGCTTTCAAAGAGCCAAGGTGGCTCAATCCAGACAATCGGCTTACGCCGAGCTCTTTTAGCCACCTATAATGATCGAAATGGTGAGTTCCGCACGGATGAGTGGAAGTCGGAAGCTAATTATCTACAAGATGAACTCGGTTCTTTGCTCGTGCGCAGTCTAGAGCAGTTCGGAGACAAGTTCGGTATCAAACATGTCCCGAACGTCACACAAAACGGTATGTGATCATGGAACTTCAGTTTACGATTCGGCAGCTAACATGATATAGCCAATGCACAAATTATCCTTCTGGCAGCAGGTCGACTGAAATGCCTTGATGCAAATCTATTGAACGATATAGGTCGCACAGGAGCCTTTCTTAATGCTGTCTCCAACCGAATCGCGGCATCTTCAACACGGGCCCGATTCCTGGGCATGATCATTGGCACTGGAATGTCTGAGCTAATAGAGGAGCCCGGCAAGGCTATGAAGTTTGACCTCGAAGAGATGCGGAGTGAAGAAGCACTTTGGTATTTGAGTTTGATCAAAGTCTGTGATGAGCTTGGGTCGCCCGATTCTATCAAATCATTACAAACAAGGCAGTCAACGGCACAGCAACCCACTCAAGAAACTCGTTCTCATCAACCCAAGAAGCCAAATGCGCGGTCTAGTCGTCCACAAATGAGCAAGATAATCGTCATCGAAGAAATTGATGATAGCGGTGAGGAAACAGACGAGGACGTGGATCTCATTCCATATGAGAAACCCGATGATGACGCAGAAGATGACGATGAGGATCCTACTCTTGTCCAACGCAACAAGCCCACGGCTCCTGTGTAAGTATAAATTCATCCAGCTCATACGAGGCCCTCTAACAACTAGCCAGTTACATCCGTGATCTGATCACGTATCTTCGAGACACTGACAATGTGGAGCGTCACCACCTCGCCATAACCACCGCTCCTTCTCTCATTCGACGCAAGATAGGATTCGGCACTGAGCTTTCCGAGCAAATCGAGGAGCTAGCTCTTACCATTGTTGGCCTTCAGAATGACAACAATCATCCGAAATTCCACGAGTCTCGTCTCCAGAGCATGATTGCACTAATCGTCTCGCAGCCCCTAAAGATGGGCCGCTGGTTTAGTTCCATCTTCTTCGATGGCGACATCTCGCAAGTTCAGCGATCTGCTGTTCTCACAGCCTTGGGTCTAAGTGCTCGTGAAGTCGCCGGGAATGGCGAAACCGATGCCAAAGCATTGGGTCTACCCGATTTGAAGGATACTTCATTCCCATCCAAGCGGCTCTCGCCTACGTTGGAATCTATGTTCCTGGGCACCAATGAATCTCCTATTGCAACGCTCACCAGAGAAATGTCACGCACATCGCTTCAGCCACTCGCGGCTGATGCGGCGGACTCGCTTACTGGCCCCAACGCTTTGAAAGTGCGCACTTTCTCGTCGCGTATGGAAGTCGAGAAGAAGCGCCAGCAGCGTGATGCAGAAAGGCAAAAGTCGACTGTGAAAGATCTGTACAAGGTGCTTGCAGAGGGCTTCTTTTACCCGCTCCAAGGCCGGTTTGAGATCATGATGCTACAGTTTTCCTCGTATGTCTCAAACTTCCATGAAGTTTACAGTATAGGCTTGCTAACAAATATTCAAGATCATCCGCCCCCTCCTACAACCCCTTCTTCGTCCCGCACATTCTCACCCTTTTCCTCCAAACGCTCTCCCTCATCCTCTCCACATCCGGACCTCATACACCTTTCCTACCAGGCCTGACCCAAACAACATTATCCTTGCTCCTTTCTCTCCACACGAGCCCAGTATCAAGCGAACCGACCGTCACAGCGGCTCTGCTGAACATATTCCTCGCGCTGGTAGACTTGAACGTTGCCTCGGGTTCAAACGGCGAAGAGCGACTCGTCACCGAGCATGCAACTCAAGTCATCGAGCTACGCGAGTGGGCTTCAGGTGTCTTTGACAGGATGCCAGCCGGTAAAACAAGCACTGGCACACCTACCGATCCGCAGGATCAGGTGCGAACTCTCGCCGCAGGAGTGATGGTTCGACTTGGGGAGGTGATCGAGCGGTACCAGGGACGGCTGATGGGAGTCAATTCCGGATTCAAATACTAGAACAGAACCGATTGCTAGAGCCATTATCTACAAAGAAAGATATTGCAATGCATTGAGATATGGTATCATGAATTACTACCTGAAACGCTAGACCCGAATTGCATTACGCAGCTTTAGCAAAGCTGCCCTTCTCGATAGCAACGTCCATCATACGATCGCCACTAATCACACCAGTCGTACAGATGATGATGCGTCGACGCGGTGCCTCCTGAGCAGCAATAAAGCGCAGCGCAGCAATCTCCGTAAAAGTAATACCACCAAGGAAGAAGACATACACCGTCTTGGTGGAGGCATTACCACTAAGAGTCTGGCGGGCCCGCACAGCCTTATCATCCCCTTTCTGGACGATGCTGAAAGTGGAGCCGCGGGCACTCTTGACTACATCCTCGAACCCGAGCCATCCGGGAGATGCGGTGCTAGCATTGTTTACTGACGCGGCAGGGGACCCGCCCTTGATCAGGGAGAGGATGTAGGGTTTTTGCAGGACGCATTGGACTAGCCGTACGCTGAGTGGAGCGAATCCACTGTAGACGTAAGAGATGTCGTTGGGGTCCTTTTCGCTGACTTCCTCGATTACCAGGCGCAGGTTCTTGCGTAGGTATCCGTAGTTGGTCTTTGTACCCGCTTGCGCGCCAGATGTGGGGAGGAGCATGGTTGTGGCGGAGGATCGGGGCTGCAGGAGCTCCATCTTCTCCAGGGCCCAGAAGGTTAGCAGGTGTTGGTGACCGTAAGCCTGGACAACCTGTCTCTTGAAGTTCTCCAGGTCGCGTGAGCGGAGTCCACCGGACATGCAGGACTCCAGAGACAGGAGACGAAGCACGCTTTTCAGCGGAATGTCTCGGGCAATGAGCTCCTCGATGGTCTCGTGTTGGTATGTGGGATCGGCGCCTGCAGCGTTGTTCTGCTGAACCTCCAATACCTTCCGGAAGGTCTCGGAACGAGTGAGTCGCATAATCTCCTCTGCGAGATTTGTATGGATGCGTAGACTCTGGTGTTCCAACTGATAGGTCGGTAGTTTGTTGACGAAATCTCGAAGCTCGTTTGTAGTCTTGGCTGAGTGACGAGTTTCGTATTCATTTTCCAGGCGGCGAGCCACTTTGTTCAAGATGTCGCCCACAATGGCAAAGTTTGCATCTCGCAGCTGGTTGAATAATTGATCGGACGCATCCAGCTGAATCTTTCTTTTCAGTCCCTGTTTGGCCTGCTGGGGTGTCTTGGATGACTCTTGAGACTGCGGTGCAGGGGCCTGTCCCACAATGCTGGTGTCGACGTCGGCCTGGTTATTCTTGATGCCGACGTATTCATCGATCAAACCTTCGTAAGTTAGTTGCGTTAGAAGCGGAGTTCCAAAATCAATGTCACGGTCGATGATGATTAGGTTTTCTGTATCTGCGCTCGGGAGAAGGCCACGAGCGGACGGATCGGCAAGGCCAGAGCTCTCTTCTGCATCGAGCTCCTTTCGCATCCGTAGCAAAAGGTCTGCGAGACGGCGTGCATTGTCACCCTTTCCGACAATGCGAGGGAAAAAGCCATGCCTCTGTTGGATGCCCATCAGAGCTTTGGCGGCATGGAAGATGCATCCCGGGTCCTTGTTCTAAGCGGGGGGTCAATACAGCTTCGGCCACTGCCACGGGGCAGACCTACCAGGTACAGATCACCGAAAGCATCATCCAGCTCTAATGATAGAATGTCCTGTTCCAGGGGTAAAAAGTAGAGCGGGAACTCCGCGATGTTGACATCGCCGATGATGCCGGCTTCTTCCAGCACGGCATTGCTAACCAGGGTTCGCCGGGGAGCGAAAAGGATGGAGAATTCATGTTCAACATTTCCATTGTTCTGTAGACGTTTGATTTGTTCTATGGTACTTGGATGTCAGCTCATACTGATAGCGATCAAACGAACGGTGACGGGAATGAAAGCCAGATAAAAGAGCTTGGACGATATAGGGATCTTTTGACTGATTACGTAGAGTAGGAAGACGTCTGCGTAATCTACTGATGTTGTCCCAAAGGCAGTTTGCCCGAGTCTACGAAGTGCTGAAGTGCTGAAGTGCTGAAGTGCTGAAGGCTGAAGGCTGAGAGGCGAATGGAGATAACCTACCAGCCACCGTGCGCACATGCTGCGCCTTCTCGCCACGAACGAGGAAGACGACATTGCGCTGCGACGAGTCGATGTTTGCATTCTCCAGCAAAAACACGCGGTCTACACCGTATTCCTGAAGCACGGAAAACTTGACGAACAGCCCAACTGGACCTGCCAGCTCCTGGCTGATGACGAGGTTCTTCTTGCCCCTGGCCTGCACACGGCATTAGAGGAGGCTTGGGGACGGAGTAGTGGTACTCACGCCTTCGAGCAGGGCAAGCAGGTCTCTGCGGGCCTTGTCACGGCAGTGATCTGCATCTCCCAAGGGCGCCATCATGCCCGAGGGAAAAGGAAAGGAGAAAAAGTGGAAGTGGCAGTGGCAGGCAGAAGAAGTTCGCCAAAAATAAACGAAGGTCACTTGGCCGTTTCTGGTTTAGTGCGTGGTTGAGTCATCAGGTGTGTAAGGTTCGGTGTATCGATGTTGTCACGGCATCGCCACTTCGCCTCCTTAAACATGTGTAACTCTCGTCATTTTCATACCGCTGAAACCATCGGTCTCGACTGCCTGATGGTCCCCTGAACGCATAGAATTCATCCGAAACATCTTCTCCTCTACTTCTTCCACCCGCTATTAATTTCGCCTGTTTTGTGTCCTTTCCAATTCCTCAAGCGACTCCTCTCCCACTTGATCACATATTCACACCCAACATGGGCCGTTTTGGATTCAAGAAAACCGATGGCGACGACGAAGACAGCAACCGCCGGGGTCTATTCGGCTCACGCAAGAAGGAGAAAAGCCCGCAGCCTCCAGCAAACCCCTACGCCCAGCCGATTCCGACGGACCCCTACACCAGGGCCAAGATCAATGCCGGTGTAGCTCCCCTTCCTCCATCTGAGCAGGGCGGCATGGGCTCCCCCGCCCCCGCAGGAGGACCCCACGCAATCCCATCCGACAACAAATACTCTGGCTACACTCCCAACCGTTACGGCAACCAGGGCGGGTACGGTAGTGACCGCTTTGGCGGTGCGAGCCCGGGCGCTGGCGCCGGGCAGGCATCCCGGTACGGTTCTGGTGGCTATGGAGGATTAGGCAGCACCGACCCGAACGATCCCAGTGCTGCGGATGCCGATCGCAGCGCGCTTTTCAACGGTGCCAATAACCGCAATCAATCCGGTACTCCTGGCGGCGCCCCGCCACCCTACACCGAGGGCCAGTCCAACTACGGTGGCGGCAGCAACGAGTACAGCATGGCGACCTTCCAAGACCGACAGCTCACCGCAGAAGAAGAGGAAGAAGAGAGCATCCAGGCAACCAAGCAGGAGATGCGATTCGTAAAGCAGGGTGATGTCGCCTCGACACGGAATGCACTTCGCGTTGCAGCACAGGCAGAGGAAACAGGTCGCTCCACACTGGCTCGTCTGGGTGCCCAGGGTGAGGATGTCCACAATGCCGAGAAGAGTCTGGACATGGCCACCGTCGAGGGACGTATTGCACAGGAGAAGGCGCGAGAATTAAAGACGCTCAACAAGAGCATGTTCGCCGTGCACGTGTCCAATCCATTCACCAGTGCCTCGCGCCGACGAGAACGTGATGAGCGAATCCTCAATACCCACCGAGAGGAGCGTGACCTCCGCGACGGTACTCGCTCGGAAGCCTTCCAGACCAATGCCCGTATGGAACGAGTCTTCCGCGACATCGATCGGGAGGCTGGCAAGCAGGGCAAGGCCAAGAAGGCCAGCGTGACCGAGCGTGCCAAATACCAGTTTGAGGCCGACAGTGAGGACGAGGCGATGGAGGACGAGATCGAACAGAACTTGGATCTCCTGGGTGGTGCCGCTGGCCGGCTCAACGGTCTCGCCAAGGCCACCGGCAGGGAGCTCGATGAGCAGAACAGACATCTGGAGCGCATCACAGGCAAGGTTAGTATCTTATTTTCCAGTGCTCTTGAACTTATGCTCACATCATCTGCAGAGCGACTATGTCGACGACCAACTTGCCATGAATCGGGCCAAGCTGGACCGGATTCACTAAGCCCTTTACCGGTGGAGCTGGGATATGCCCGGTGCTATGCCGCTCGATAATCATCAATTTGTCTGAGCCGTTCTTTCATCACTAATCATCACCGGCGTTGGGTTTCTTTTTGCTTTCTGCATCTCATGCCGTCTGTTGGCAAATTTTTGAACAGGCAATCTAGACTACGGATTTAGTATCATAATTGCATTCTATTCTTCCTACCTGGCACTTTTTCATTTTCTTTAAATTGAAGTCTTTGTAGCTTGAGTAGGTTCCTATCCGATCGACATCCATGTTCAAGTAGATCTCGACTTGGCATTAACTTCTCCCAGCATTCACTGCACCCATTACCAGCGCCATAATCAGGAGACCCGGTAGCATTTATGAGATCAGATCTGTCTTTGTGGAACGCATCGACCTGCATCGCGCTAAGATCTAAGAGTACAGTGCCGCCCGTTATTCCCTTCTATATTGGCAACATGGACACACTCTCAAACCCTAGTCACATGAGATGCTAGACCTAATACGGTTACTTCTGTATTTAACAGCTTGTTCCAGGTTTGCATGGTAATAAGGATAAAAGTACAAAGCTGTATAGTTCTGTACTGTTACATATCCAAAAATAACCACTATTATATAGTCGTTCGTTCACACTCCTCCTAACCTAGCCACTGTAGTCACCTAAACCACTTATAAATAATTTAGATTATCTAAAGTACAGTAAGGCTGGTTTGGGAAAGGGCGCTGGGCTAGGTAAATAAGCCCACAACCTTAGAACGAAAGTGCTGCTGAACAAAAACAACCTTACCTAATGCTCGCAAAGACAGAAATTCCCCATCTGAAATACAGCATTGTTGGTTTCGGATTTAAGTCCACGCTCTTCCATAAGCTCAACTCTATAAGCCTTGGCCTCTTCCATGGTCATCAAGCCTGCCCCATCTCCGTCCAGCCCCTGCTGTGCCTCTGAATCACGATTCTGCGTCTCCGGCCGCCAGTCCTCATATTGCGGCGGTACATTCGCAGACGAGGTAATTCGTATATGTGGATCGACGAGGAACAAAGCCAGGATCTTCCTGTGTCCCGGCTTCGAGGGATCAGCCAGGAAGAATGGAGAGACCTGATGCTGGAGGGTATTAGGGAATGTAATAAGGCGGCCTTCTTTGGCGACTACGCCTCCTAGTTCTTGCGTGATCAGGTCGTCGCTGTTACTATGAAGACACTCGTGGTAGCCGTATACTTGTTGCATGAATTCATGTCGATCTTGTTCGTACTTCATCCCGTACATATCGCTCATTCCGCGGTGGCGGAACGCGAGTGAGCTCGGGGTGATGTTTTCAATATCGTAGTAGTAGATTGCCGATGCGGCGATTCGTTCGTTCTGTATTTGTAAGTCAGAATGGAGAAAAGCTCCCTTGACTATGAAATGAACAGGCTCTCTCACCAATTGTCCCTCAATATGCCAACTTCCCCCTTCGTACTCGGGCTTTTCAGGCGTCAACTCGATATTGGCCAGCTTCACAATAACTTGTATCTTGCCCTCGGAAAAGTCTTTCGCAAAGCTGGGCTTTTCTCTTTCCTCCCTAGGCTTGAACTCTCCCGGCTCGGGCTTGACAATGTTCCGGGTCTTGTACCAAGCGGCCATGCGCTCCTCCCATTCGTCATATACATCGTCGTCAACTGTTGCCTCGTCGGGATACTCCGGCTCAGTCGTGCCGCCGTCCTCGTACTCAACATTCGTATACGTGATTCGTTCATCGTCACATCTTTGCTCGATCAAAGAATGTTCCCATACGGGGATGACCTGTGCAAGAATCTTTTCGACGACCTCGTAAAGTGCGCGTAGCTTGACAGGGTGCGCATTATTGATGTAAGACAGGATCTGACAAGTGCCGTCTTCACCGACCTTCACATCGCAAGGCAGCCACTGGAACTTGGTGCTCAGGGCCGCAGGATGCGGCAGCGTGCGACGCGGGCTTTCCTGCGGAGAAGCCTCGGCTTCCTCCGGAATGGGAAGCAATCGACCTTCTCCCATGCTGTCTAGACAGTCATCTATCCCAATGGTCCGGTCAGGAAGGACACGCGTGCGCCCGTAAATCACCGGAAAAAGCGACGGATGCACCAGATCAACGACTTTGCCATCCGAGCCCGGGTGGTAGTCTTTTCCCTCTTCGGGGACATTGTCAAGAGTAATCACCGCCTCTTTCAGCGCGTCTCGTAGTTCCTTCGAGATAGCAGTATCAGACTTGATGACACCAGCGTCGAAAGCCTCTACAAATCCGGTCTGCGCCAGAATCCCCGCTTTCCACTGCAGCTCTTTGATGATCCAATCCATCATCTTGGGCGTTATATCCTGACCGTTCTGCGCAACCTCTTCGCGCCATCGGGTCGTGATATGCGCGTCGAAGACTTTCCATTCCCACTTAGGCTTCTCGGTAATGAGATTCATGGTTTGCATCATGGTAATCTCCCGCTGAGTACGGAGCCGACTGCAGCAGGGAAGACTTGTCGTTAACACTCAACAACGGGGCCTCGGGTAGATTATTCCTTACTTGAGGCAGCCAGCTTCAATATCTTCCGGGTCGAGAGCATTCGGAAATCCCCCTAAAGACCTGCGAAGCACGTTTCTCTGCGCTTGTAAGCAATGCAGACAGATATCGCGGGCAAAGAACGCCCCTCCTGTGTCTCGTACCTGGGGAGCGTGGTTCAGGGGAAAATTGAACCCCGGCTTCTGGAGCGACCAGGTCCCGGAGGAATCCATCCCGTAGATGAGCGCGCATAAGGGGCGCCGTTGTGATCTTAGTAGAGATCGACAGAGCAGCATGTTGGTTTTTAAGAGTTTGCAGTAGATCTGTAGATCTGATTTGCGAGGCATCCGGGTGAAGGGGCGGTTTCAGGCCGAAATCAGGCAAGAATTGTGCTGGGTTTAGAGCACTGTGTGGATCGTACGCATGAAACTCCCATCGTATTCTAATGGCTTGACCAGCCAGCGAATGAAATAATGTTTCCAGGGATGAAATGAAACAGTACCTCTCTGTTTCCCGATATGGAAGGCAATAACGGTCGACACTGTACATCCCTCTCGCGGAACTCAATTCTCCGTATGTGGGGGTGGGGATGCACCTCGGACCACTCTCCGACCCCCAACTATACAGCAGATCAAGCTATATCAATCGACAGCTCCCCAACCTACAAGGCAAACCTCTTCACTCAACTCGACTCGACTCGACTCGTTACATCACATCTTCACAACCAACCCCAACATAATGTCGCCAGCGCCATCAACCTGCGACATCCTCATAATAGGCAGCGGCAACGCGGGCTTTTCGGCCGCCCTCTCAGCAGCCCAAACCAACCCCAAAGCCCATGTAGTCATAATCGACAAATGCCCCTCGGACTGGGCCGGCGGAAACACCTACTTCACAGCAGGAGCCTTCCGCACCGTACACAGTGGACTCGCTGATCTCCTCCCGCTAGTGAATAACACGCCTGCTGACAAGGCCGCCCGCATCGACATGCCCGCCTACTCTGAACAAGACTTCACGCATGATCTATACCGCATGACGGGGGGGCGTACCGATCCAGCACTAGCCAAGATCCTTGTGCAAGACTCACGGGATACAATCGGCTGGCTAGCACAAAACGGAGTACGATTCCAGCTCTCGTACAACCGCCAAGCATACGAAGTCTCCGGCCGACTAAAGTTCTGGGGCGGACTAGCACTCAAGACCGAAGATGGAGGGAAGGGTCTGGTACAAGACCATCTACGAGCTGCGCAGCGGCACAATATACAGGTATACTTCGACACGGCAGCCACAGGGCTAACCACGAACCCGCACGGAGCCGTCACCGGCGTCGAAGTAATCCACCGTCATCGGAAACGAAGCATCGCTGCAGGCTCCGTAATCCTCGCAGCCGGCGGCTTCGAAGCAAACCCGCAACTCCGCGCCCAATACCTCGGACCGGGCTGGGACGCCGCTCACGTCCGAGGAACACCGTACAACACGGGCGACCTGCTGCGTATCGCACAACGAGACGTATCCGCCAAGAGCGCGGGCAATTGGTCCGGGTGCCACAGTGTCGCGTGGGACGCGGATTCACCCGCGCATGCAGGGGACCGGGGGATATCGAACGAGTTCACCAAGTCCGGGTACCCGCTTGGGATTATGGTGAATGTGGATGGGGAGAGGTTTGTGGATGAGGGGGCTGATATGCGGAATTATACGTACGCGATGATTGGGAGGAAGATTCTGCAACAGGCTGGGCAGGTTGCGTTTCAGGTTTGGGATTCTAGGACGATTCCGTGGTTGAGGGGGGAGGAGTATAGGAGTGAGATTGTGAGGCATTTGAAGGGGGAGACGTTGGAGGAACTTGCGGGTGTTTGTGCTGAGGTTGGGTTGGTGAATAAGGAGAGGTTTTTGGCTACGGTGGAGGAGTATAATAGGGCTGTCGGGTCTGGGAAGTGGGATCCGGCTGTGAAGGATGGGCTTTGTACTCGTGGGCTGGCTATTCCCAAGTCGAATTGGGCTTTGCCGATTGACAGGGCGCCGTTCCTGGCGGTTCGGGTTACTTCTGGTATTACGTTCACGTTTGGTGGCTTGGCTGTGAACCCTGAGACGGCGGCTGTCATTTCTGAGGCTACCGGGGCTGAGGTTCCGGGGTTGTACTGCGTCGGGGAGATGCTTGGCGGTATCTTCCATGATAACTATCCCGGTGGAAGCGGTTTGACTTCTGGTGCTGTATTTGGTCGTCGGGCTGGACGAGCTGCCGCTGAGAGTGTTGGTGCGAGAGCACCGCTTTGAGACACCCTACAAGTACATAACATACGACTTATACGAGGGATTATACAAGGGACCGATGGTAGTTCACAGAAGCGCTGAATTGCGGATTAGACAATATCTTTCGACTATAGCGACTGTAGAGCGGAACACTGCCATCGCCAGGCTGCCCGGAGACGAATAAAACGCTTTCGCACCAGTGCCACGGGTATCACATCAACACCATCCCAAACTGCACGATGCGTCCAATTGTTGAAACACAGCAGACCCGGTGGAAGAGGGCAAACCTCGAAACGAAACAAAAATCCATCCGGAAAGGAAGGATAGAAATAAGTTGCATCCGATCAGAGCAGGAAGGAAGTGAAAAAGAGAAAAAAAAAATTGGTATCATCTAAACCATGCAGAGACATATACAATGCAAGGCAAAGATTATTAGAAGAGAAAAAAAGCCCGCTGTGAAAGGTAAAATGAGAAAGTAAAAAGGGCATCCCGGAAAAAGAAATGAAAAAGCATCGAATCATCACAAGCCCATTGGTATCGAGAAAAGCACAAGGTGACTCCCAGGTCTAGCGAAAGGATAAGAAATGAAAATGAGAAAAATCAACCAGTAACGCAAACCAGCCGGTACCTCTATGGTCATAACGTGGGAATAACGGAAAAGAGAATAAAAACGCGTCAAAAAGGCTCTCCCTTCCTGGCTAGCACCGAATCCGCTGAGTCCCACAGACCGGAGAGGAAAGGAACCCCAGGTAAATTTGGGGGTAGAAGTGAGGAGAGGAACAGGATAGAATCCATGCTGTTGTACAAGGAGGAATGGCCAGAGCAATGTCGTCCAACGCAGTTGGCTGGCTCAGCTCGGCAGGGAGACGGGTCTGTGGGTGGGATATCGGGCGTGTCAAGCACGCAGAGCCGGAGCTGGAAATAGGAGAGGGCTCGAAAGGACGAGCAGAAAAGAAGTATTTCGTTCGACTTCGACTTCGACTTCGAGTCCGAGTTTACTCATCCTCGTCGGGGGAGTCGCCTTCCTTCTCGCCCTTGTGCACCTTCTTGTGCCGGCGCAAGTTCGAGACTACGGAGAAGTGTCGCCCGCAACCTTCCACGTCACATGCGAATGCTATCCGTCGGTCAGTATTGATTTCCATGATTCTCAGAGAATTGCAACTTACGCTTCTCGCCAGTGTGGCTATACATGTGTGTCTGCAGAGAAGAAGGGCGTGTGAATCGCTTGTCGCACACCTTGCACTTGTGCTTCTTCTGCGTGTTGGAGGGCATCTTTGAGCTGAACTGGCTCATCATGGACTGAGGGCCCGGAGGCGCGCTACCAGCCAGAAGGCTGGCAGGCCGGGGGAGAGTCCGCGATTCGTAGGACTCGGATGTCGTGGAGCTGTAGTCGGTCACGGAAGAGTCGACGGAGCCAACCGAGGCACTGTAGTAGGGGTAATTGCCGCCGGAGGAGATGGACGAGGCAGAGCTGTGAGTAGAAGGGAAGCCGTAGGAGTCGGCTGAGCCCCGTGTGCCGCGAGGGCCGTAGATGTTGCGAGGGGTCATGTCCTGGCTGAGCGCCACCATTCCGCGGCTGGCATCGAGCGCGTCGCCGAAAGTGGGTGTGGGCGCAGGTGCTGAAGAACCCACGCGAGCGTCTCTGTTTCAATTCCTCGCGTTAGGAGGCAAGCCACCGGGATTGGAACGTGGGATTCACTTACGAATGCGAAATGCGACGGGCGTCCTGGGGCTGGGGCGGGTGAATCGGGGCGTAGCTAACCGGCGCATAGGTGGCAGGCGCGAAGCTGCTCATGGGCGGCGCGGTGGTATAGGTCGAGGGCTGCTCGAAGCCGGTGCGCGGTACCTCGTGTTGCATTCCCATGACCTCTGGGCCGTAGCCGGCGGTTGTGTAGTTGCTGCTGGGCACCAGTGAAGGCGCGGACACGGGGATACTGGGGTAGGGCATGGACATGGCGGCAGTACGGCCGACCTCCTCCTTAGAGTTGATAGGGAGAGTGCTGTTGCCCATGGAGGTCGCGTAGACCGGAGGAGTCGAGTGCGACGAGGTGTGCGCGGCCCAAGGGTCTGTGAATTGCGGCGGGTTGTGATGATAGACATTGTCGAAGCTCATGCCGCCATAAGGGCGGTTCTGGTTTTCCATTACCATCGTCATGGAGTCGTGGGCGCGAGGCGCGAAGTCGCGAATCGATCACGCGCAAGTCGGAGATCTCGAGGATTTGATTCCCTCGTGTGAGCCGGGGGGAGCGCGTGGGGGAGGGAGAGGAACTGATCGACTTGTGTTGATCCGGCGGTTGGGAAGGAGAAAAACAGAAAGTGATAAGCCCGAAGATCCCTTTCAATAATATTTTAATTTCAAGCAGGTGAAGAGAAAGACAGTCTGGGGAAGGGGATCGGCGAAGCTTAAGAAGGGACAAACGATATACTGAGGCACGATACTCCGCGGCACGTCGTCAGTGGCACTGGAGACGATGCAGATCGCTGGAAACGATACTGTAACGTTACCCTCTTTTGGTTCGATTTAATTTCCTTTTATTTTTTTTTTTTTATTTTTTATTTTTTTTTACTTTTACTTTTATTTTTATTTCTTTTCGCCTGAATTATTTCGGATCCTTATTTTTCATCTTGCAGGACTCGAGGCATTGCTTAGTGCGAAAAGTGGTCCTCTGAACGGAACCAGTTCCTCGGACCCTCTGGCTTTCTTCCCTTGGTTTCCGAACTATACATGATTATCCGGGAGATATTGAAAGTTCATCGCTGCATACTGATTCGGGCTGAAGAAGGAAGATCTGGAGAATCGAAAATTAACCGCGCTGCAAGTATGTGCCCAACCACCTGTACGGAGTACCCTAGGAGTACCCTAGGGAAATGGAAATATTCGAGTCCGCGATCGGAAGGGCGATGGCAAAGTGCCAAAAAGGCAATTTTGGATGAGGGAAATCATGGGACCCAAAAAGCAGACAGTGAAGGGGGGGGAGGCAAGTGGGCAGGGCAAATGGGCAAGTGTAGCGGGCCTAGGTAAAGGGGAAGACTATTTGGTAAGGGAATGTCCAGCGCCAGCACCCGTGCTGAGGGCAACCTACGACTGGACCAGCCGTGCCGTGTCTGTGATGCGCTATTCCCAACCGGGAAACTATGGCACAGGAAAAAAAAGGGAAACGCCAAGAAATAAACTCACGATGCAGCGACCAAGGTTCGCCCTGGACGGTGTTTCAAGGCGGCGGGGGACGATCTCCATACCCCAAAGGGTATACCCGATACCTAGTTGGTTGACCAGTCCATTTTTCTACATTCAAGATCGTCTCCCCCGGATATGTATTTCCATCTTCCATCGCAGGGATTCTACGAGTCGCGACGATCGCAAATTCTAAATTCAAAATTCGAAATTCGAAATTCGAAAACAGGAGTCGGGTTGACTGGCCATGGCACCCAAAGCAAACCCAAATGTGGGAGGGGCCCACGGGGACAAGTTTGGGTCGCTCACCTATTGGCACGCAGGACCCTCCCAGAGGCAAGAAAATCAGGAAAATAAGAAAAAAAAAAAAAAAAAGGGGACGATTCAGAGGCAGGGCTTTCAGCCATGTATGTGTATGTGGGCGTGAGAATGATTCCAGTGGAAACCAGTCTCTTAGAAAGAGGGGCCTTTGACACGGGCCAGACTTGGTTAGCGTGGGAGGACCTTACTTCAGATGTAAAGCCCCGATCAGAATCTATCGAGTCAATAGCCTCGAGCATTATTGACGCCTGCATTCTCCTCCTCTTAACGGCCGGGAATTTTGTCGGCGCCTCCAAAAATGCGATGACGTTGTCGGTGTACACTACATGCTTTTTTATAGGTAGCCACGGAGCGAGTGGTGTACGTTTCACACGATTGTGGAGGATGTACAACCTCCACACGGACTTTCTCCGGCTACAGACAGGTTGGGGAGACCTTATCCGGAGGTGTACACTGCGAACTCAATGACGGAATGCCGGATTTTTCGGCTGCAGGACGGCTCGGGTCCCAGCCAGAACAGTTCGCCATGCGACCTGTGTCACTGGGAAAGTGAGAGTCATTCCTCGTATTTGCCGGCCATCACCATGGGGGCCAATGCCGACGTCAGAGAGCGGACCAGCACATCCCGCCATGGAGACAATAGCGGCGCGGCTCATGCAAATAGCGCGGCAAATGCGACCTGGCCAGAATCGGATACATCACACTGGAACTCTACTACTGCGACTACTGTAACTCTTGTAATTTGCCAGTAGACTTGGACCGTGGCAATGGTGAAGCCAAGCAGCCAAACAGCCAAGATCCCCCAGATGGTGTAAACTCCCCGAGATGACAGTGACGGTCTACCGGTCGTGGTACGCTAAAGCTTCGATCACAGGGATCCCGAGCTCAGTAGCCGAGGGAGGCTGAAGAGTAGTCCCCGAGTTAAATTGAGGAGTTAAACTCTGAACCGTACCCTAATCTTTCCGGATGGCCGAAAAGGGAGTTCATACTGGCAACTTACTGGAACTGAGGGAACTAGAGGAACTACGATGGTTCACTACTGAAGCCACCGCCACTGCGGAGAGCTATCGGAAATCACCCTGACTGCGGAACCATGGACGGCACACACAATCTGAATCTACTTTTCATTGTCCCCGCTGCGTTGCGTGATTCAATTAGCCTCTCCGCATTCCCAGTCAAACCAGGGCAACGCCACCGCTGTCCCACGGTCACCGCAGTTTTCCAGAAAACAGCCAGCCGGACGTGCGGATTCGCCATGGAGATTGGGACCCGACTTGAGAACCGTACATTTGAGCCGCCGAATGCGGAAACCGTGGCGTTTCCACGGATCGATGAGGCGTGCCTCGATAGAAGCCGTGGGTCAACCAATCTCGGGACGTCAAGCTTGAATTGGAGTAGAAACCGTTCTCATCTACTCGGCTTACTCCAACCACTTCAGATGCACATCCAGGGGAATCATCACGGACACGGAAACCACGTTCGTCAACTCATTTCGGGCTCGCTCCCATCGGTACTAGGGGCGAAGGAAATCCACTCGGAGCTGCTAGGTTGGGTGATGACCATCAAGCTCTGTGAGGCAGTGTAGGAGTTCTGGCCCAGTCCGGCAGTTCAGGTACAGATGGAGCCGTGCCCGTGCGCGAACGGAGCAAACAAGCACTGTGCTGGGCTCCAGTCTGAGCGACCCCTGTCCATGCCGTGTCGTCTTGCCCCCCTCGTCTCACCGGCTCCTATTGCATCATCGCATGGGCTCGACACGAAGAGTTGCCGTGTTGCCCTCTGCGGAGGGTCCAATAGCGCGCACTTTGAACTATTTGCGTATCAATGAAACCACCAGGTACAAATACGAATAGAACGGAGTGTGCCGGATGAGCAGAGGGAGATCGAGAGTCCACAAAGTATATCTGAGCTCCACCCTCCATCACGACGGAAAAACGGAGGCCCAAGCTTAACAACGCGGGACGAGTGGAGAATCCGTGAAGGAGGCACCTCGACTCTGACCGCTTTTCGTTGGGTCCGTGAACCCGACTTCTCCCTTTTTGAGGGCCATGACGCGTGTTGGCACCTCTTCTCCTGTACCCTCCGAAATGGGGTAAGCCCGTTTCCAAACTCGGCCTGTCGGGAAATTCTCGACTCTCGACTCTCGATTTTCCCGAAGATGGCGCTGAAAATCGAGAGGAATGCAAAGGGCGGTCAAGCGTCAACCTACGCACAGAGACGCCGATTTCCCGAAACGCATTTTGCGAATGCCGGACACCCCCGGACTGCGATTTCTGCTGTGTTGAACTCAGATCTGAACGTTCACTACTCACGCGCATGTCCAAAATATGGGCAAATGGACTATGTACCACAGTCCCGTCCGGGATAGTCGATCACACGATGATATTGACGATCCGAGGATCACCAGGAACCAGCCCTAGAAACAAACCATCCGGGCTGTCATCTGCACGGGGCTCCGATCTTGGCGGTGCCCACACGGCAGATCGTCAGCGAGATTGTCCTCTAAATTAAAGGTTGGCCTTTGTCTCATGCGGCGCTTGTCACCGTTCGGACTCTATTCCAGCCTGTCGACATTGCAAGCTTGCAATTTTGCAGTTTCTCAATTTCTCTCGGGGCATCCGCGTCATCTCCATTTCCGAGCTCCTTGCAGAAATCATCTTTCTATACATAGAACATACAACGTTCGGCAGAACCGGATTTTGCAATGCGGCAGGTATAGGAGGATCAAAAATCCACACGGGTAAATTGGCTGAATGCCCCGTTCTGCATCCACGAAAACAAGAGCGGGGATCTTCAAAGGCCCACGGTGATTGGGCAGATGTATCCTACACCCGATACCGGACCACAGGCAGAGGGCAGAGGGGGATATCCGTATAGATTGGGGCCGGGGAGCACGGGGTCCACCGCATCCACATTCCAGCAGACTCCAACCAGGCAAGTCTCCACCTGAAGACGGCAGATAGTCGATAGCCGAGCTTGGCACGTCGGGATCGACCAATAGTACACGATAGTGTTGGAGGGATCCACAGGGAGCTGACGCGTGCTCGTCCCGTGCATTGTCTTGGTCAACGTGGTATGGAAATGAGTGCGCTGAACACCTGAAAGGAGACATATGGAATGGTTCCTGCGTTCCAGAGAGTGAGTGTGTTTGGTCGTGATATGTATATCGCCATTCCGAGATCCTACAACAACCCTACCCGAGGAAAGTACCCGGATATAGGTGCTTAGGGTATGGTGAGGAACAGTAAACCATTCTCGCAATGACGTGATAACCCCCGCAAAAGCCCGTTGACCTGGTCCCCTAGTGGCGAAAGGGACATGATCCCTGCGTGCGATCCAGGTGGACTCCACCGCGCTAACGACACTGCCACACTCAGTTACCCTCAGTTATCCTCAGTTACCCTCAGGGTCGACACTAAACAACCTGAAACGCACCAGCAGTGGATCGGAATCTCCCACTCCGAATTCTGTCCTCGGATTTCCTTCGGCCCTGACTGGCTGCCTCCCCATCCAACCCTCCAACCGTTCGAGATCGTGACCGGCGAGTTCTAACCCTACTGAGAAAACCTTGCCTGCTAGCTTCTCTTCTGTCTTTTCCAGAATCCCTGGCCCATATGGAACGCAATTTCCCATGCTTCCCCCCAATTACGTAGGCTCTCGATGTGACCAGGATCGGTTTACCAACGGAGGACTTCGGCCTCGTGTATACACGTCGAGGTCGATTCTCCGTACTCCGTACGGAGTACATACTCAGGTGGCTGCTTTGGCACCCCGCCACCAAACTTTGCGCACCACAATCCAGCACTTCCCGTTGGATGTGACGCTTCCATTCTCCGCAAGTTTTCGCAGAGTTACGGTGTGCGTTGTTCATCCACAACCGCGTTAACCCTCCATATCTTCTATACTACGAACACCGTCATACACGTGCTTCCCTCGGATCCAGCTTCCCCTGCTCACTGACGCACTTGCAGAAAGTGGAGTTTGTAATCTATTGCTTGGCCCAAGTCACTTGGGGCCGATGCCCTGAACTACGTCTACTCGGTACTGAAGAGGAGCAGAATCGGGATGTTGACATCTATAGGAACCAGGGTGATCCACCCCTCGCTGTCGCGGGATGCAGGGTCTCTGTCTCGGGTCCCCTTGCAAAGCACTCGATACTTGGCATTTTCTTTTGTAGCTGAGCAATGTCCGCCGCCCACCACTGGAACTGGAATTGATTCCCCGAACCCTAATCCCTGTCCTGATTCACCATGATTGGCTCTGCGGCTTCACCGTCATCTCACATGAATCCGCGGTATCTCGCATAGTGCTTAACAGGTACACCCGTTTACGCGGCCTGACGTCTACTCCATCTTGTACATGCCTAAACTCCAACCCCAACCCCAACGAGTGCGAAGTATCTACAGTACACATCGAATTGAAACCCAGCACCAACACCGACACCCGCTCGATAGTGGAGCCCGCACCTCGGCGTCCATTCCCTGCATGTACCACCGTGCCACCGGCGCCTCCACGATCTCATCTTATGAACCTCAGCTTGGATCCACGGTCCTTGCAGCCAAAGAGTCCATTCTTGGAGCCACATCTCAGCCGTGTCCGCCGCCACTGGCCAAACTATAAGCTACGGAAATCGAATAAAAAAAATAAAAAAAGAATAAAAGCAATAAAAAAAAACAACAGAAGAAGAAAGTCTAAACCTTGGATCGCAGTAGACCCTGAGAAAAGGGGGGGCGGACCCAGTAGGAAATCGTGTACTCGTGTACTCGTGTACCGACCCCCTTATTTCAGGGTCTGTGTGTATATTCGACGTACCATACCCAGTTCGGTAATTCTAAATTCTATTGGAGTTGATGTACCGAACTACAGTACAATTCCCCATTCCCTGGTTCAACAAGCGCGTATGAGGATCGTCTGGAATATTTCAGGGGGAGGCTGTGTAGTTCGATGAGCTCCAGCTCTACATACTCTCATACCGGCGGGATCTGGAATCCATGCGGGCTTTTTAGGTTTTTCCTTGTCAAGCCCGTCTATACAATCCTCACTCTCCTCTATGCAGGGCAAATTGTCTCCCCCGCAGATATCCAACGAAATAAATTAATATAGAAAAAAAAAAAAAAGAAATGCGAAGCACAGACAGAGGATACCGAGTATGGAAATAAGACGAAATCCCCCAAAAAATATCAAAATTAACAAAAAAGGGTCCGACTCTAGTTCCCTCCATTCTGAACGACGATTGGCTGGAGACTTCACCCAGGTGTAAAATTTTCGCGCAA
The DNA here is from genome assembly GCA_027569585.1 of Penicillium silybi. Classification (NCBI taxonomy): domain Eukaryota; kingdom Fungi; phylum Ascomycota; class Eurotiomycetes; order Eurotiales; family Aspergillaceae; genus Penicillium; species Penicillium silybi. The sequence goes on from JAPDFI010000013.1 coordinate 270,367, forward strand.
GAAAATCCCCACAACCAAGGCGGGCTGACGTCCCTGATGGAGAGCTTACGCGGCCATATCCTGTGCCAAGCCTTGTTGCGGCGAGCTTAGGCATTTGGCGCTTCTTGGCATCCACACTCATTTGGAGTATGTGGATGAACTGCTGTACTCCGTACATGGTCCCCTGCGACCATTTCTATTTTTTGGGTGGCAAGGGTTATCGGAGATATGGAAGGTGGAAAAGGGGTGGCCGATGTCCCTCGAAGCTTGGGCTACTGTGTTGGTTGTGCTGTCGCCTTGATGCCCGCTTGGGCCGTACTTGGCACTGCTATACCGTAGTTCGTAGATTTCCGTTATCCTGGGAACCTATCCTGACTATCTTCTGCCTCTCCGGGGAGATCTCTAGGGTTTCTAGGGATCTCCCCGGAGAGGAAGAAGATAGTCGTGATTGACATGATTGTCGGCAGCGATCACTGCCCAATCGTCCCCTGTCACGATGCTTGGCCGTCGATTGTTCCAGGGTCTGGAAGTTCAGGAACGGTCGCGATCGACTCTACGTCAGGTACATAAAGTATACAAGTCAGTTTGATTTTTATGCGTTTCACTGCGCTTGATGTGATTATAGTCGTTGCGTCTGGGGTTGATTTGCATGGCTTTGATCTTCATATGGATCTGTCGACGACGCAATATATCTCTGGCAATATATACATTGGGCGGACCCTGCAACACTACCTATCAAAAAAATTCACTATCTCATTTCAATAAAATCATCCGACTCCCGGGTGCACCTCTTATCTTTGACAGAATATCGGCCTAGTCGCTGGAAAAGGCAGCTGCGAATGCAGCCACAAGATGGTGCGACAACTATCACCCGTGGACATGCATCTGCAGTCGTTGCCCAGGTGCCCCGGCGGAGTATCAGGTCGACGAGCTAAAATCTGATGTGTTTCAGCCTCCAGGGCACCCGACCGATAACATTCGAATGTAAGCCTACCACGGTCTACGCCCGAATGCAGCGAGGAGTGTGAAACCCTGGAACGTATTCCCTAGTGACTTTTGAAACTTGATATACAGTCAACCACGCCGAACGTCCGATCGTCCCTGCATGAAAGATAAGAAAAGCAAAACTGGCTGGAAAGACAAAGATCCCGATAGATATGCACGAGAAGCAGCAGATCCAAATTACACTGTCGTCCTTAGACGATAATAGACAACTCCGGCCGGTCCATGCCATCATCCTCCAATCCGGGGTAGTAGGGGACCATCGCGTCCGCTCCCTGCACGTAGGCATCATTGTAAAGGCGCCAGTAAGGCGTGCGCACTTTGCGAGCGGGGTGGAACAGTCCTGCCCACACGTAGTTCATGACGACACCGGTGCCGACAGACATGCGGATTGCGTCGATGGCTTCGATGATCCGGTCGATGACGTGGGGGCTGGTTTCGAAGATGTTGGGGAAGATCAGGTTGAGGAGATGGAGCATGGCATCTTCGCAGCCGAGACCGACGACGCCGAGCGCAATGTGCTTGACCACGCTGGCAGCAGTTTGTCGGTGGACTTGGTCGCGATCAATCAGCGCATCCTCGAGCAGAGGGGTGACGGCGTAGACGTAGTCCTTGGCCATCTCACCGATATATTCGAATAAGAAGGACATAGCCTTGAGAACACCGTTTTGCACGTTGAGTTCGGGCACACGGTACTCGTTCATCAAGGCTGGGAGAACGGTGAAGGGAGCGCAAGTCTCGGCGACGATACCGATCGCGACCGCTGTGCAGACACGGGATTGACGTTCCTGTACACGCAGGTTGTTGAGGAGGGTGGCCAGGACATCCTGGGGCCCGATGGCCTTGGCGATGAAGCCGAAGGTGTTGTTGGCTGCTCGACGGATGCCCTTCTTGTGGGCCTTCAACATATCCAGCAGCTCGAAGCAAATACGCATCCATTCCCGGGCGTTGACGGACTCGGGGCCACGGTCGGCAATACGACCGACCAAATCAATGGTGTTCTCCTGCACCTTCTCATGACGGTTTCGCAGGATGGGAGTGAGTCGGGGCAAAAGGTCGCGGATAGGTGGCTGCATCTGGTTGATACCGACCACGGTGACGATGGACCGCAGTGCACCCAAGATTGAACCCAGTACCTCGGGGTACTCTTCACCCAAGTATTCGTAAAGGACGATACCGAGCTTGCCCATGAGGGCGTCCTCACCACACTGCTTCATGACCATCGCAATGCGCGAAATGAGGTCTGCCGCCTGTTGTCGAACCGTAGCAGACTTGTTGTTCAATCGCCACAAGATAGTACTGACGATCTGTGGAAGGTATGGCTTACAGCGTGTGCTCAGAGCATTAACCGCAGTACCAAAACCGTTCAGAATGACAATATCCTCGATGCTTTGCTCCTGGAATGCGTAGAGGACACCGTCAATGAGTCTTTCCTCCAGCCGCTCAGAGATATCCGCCGCTCCCAGCGAGGCAATCAGCTTCTCGACTGTTTCGACGGTCATCTTGCGGTAGGGTTCACTTTCGTCTTTCAGATTGTTGACGACCCGCTCCAAGATCTCGCCAACACCGACTTTCTGGCCCAAGTCGACGGTTGTGTCCACCACCTGGCGGTAGTTTCGCCGATCAAGTGCCATACGCCTGACCCAGAAGCTCTTGAAGAAGTCGGTCAAGACGTGCTCCTTGAGGTAGCCGGCGGTCACACCATCTGTGCTAGAGCATTGAGAGACCACCTTCAGAACAACCTTCTTCATTTCTTCGTCGGGGGACGAGAATTCTCGGAGCAGAATCTCCATGATCTGACTAGTGTAGTAGTTGGCATATTCCTCGTCCATGAGGGGAATGATATAGCCAACAGCCTTCAAGAACGCGGCAAGACCCTTACCACGCTGCTTGCGTGCACCGGTCCATAGAGGGTTCAGAATCTCGTCAAAGCTCTCAATACCGTAAGGGTTGGCGGCTTCGGCCAAAGCAGCCACAGCCAAAGCGGTAACAGTTCTGACCTTAGCCTGCTCATCGCTGAGGTTGTCCGAAATGCAGTCAACGAGGCCCTTGAGATGCGGGAGAATGGCGCAGCCCATCAAGATGGGAATTTGCTGAACAATTTTGACACCAGTGTGGCGAGCCTGCCAGGACTTCTTACTGCGACACACAGCACGAAGGAAGGGGAGAAGTGCCGGAATGCCAAGGGCAGATGCCACGACGGCGAAGGCTCGGGCGGTGGTGTTTCGTACGTACTCGTCGACATGGTCGATATCCGGTCGCATGGTACTGATCATGGTGGCTAGACCGGCGGCCTTGGAGAGGTTGGAGATAATTTCTCGACCCTCAACACGAGCATAGTAGTCTTGATCAATGAGCAGTGGCTCAATGACGACCAAAATCTTATGGACATAAGGACGGACCAAATCATCTAGCTTGTAGAGGACTCGATCGATGACCTTGACCAGCAAGTGACGTTCCTGGTCCTCCAAGGACTTCTCCATGAGCAAAGGAAGAATCTGGTTGAACAGAGGGCCTGCTCCAAAGTTTCGCGCATTGTCGGTAAGCTGTCGCAAGGCCGTCTTTCGCATAGGCGGTGTGCCGTTCTTGACCTTGAGCAGCAATCGCATGATCTTGCGCTCTTTCATTTCCTCGACGGTCATAGAGCTCTCGTCGCCGGCCTCCATCAGCTTTCCAAAGTAGGCCATATCCTCTGGCTTGAAGAACTGCAGGTCGCCAACGCCTGGAATATCGGTCGGAAGCTCCTTGCCCATCGAGCGCACACTCTCAGGCTCTTGCATCATGAAGCCTCCAACTCCACCTGCACCACCCATGGGCGCCGGTGTTGCCATCATCTTTCGCGCAGGCGTTCGGATTGGCGCATAGCCCGGAGGGGGATCCAAGATCTTGTAGCCCTCGGTGGGAAGCATCATGTCGAGTTCCTCATCGGACCACGGGGCGTTGCGGCCACCCAAATCTGTTCCAAAGCTTGTAGGAATCATAGCTCCTCCCTGGGACGGGTGCATGGGAGTGGCAAGACCTTCGTTGCCAACGGGGGTTGCTGCCGTGAGCGACGGTGCTTGATCCCATCTCGAGCGGCGCTTGGGCCCTTCTTCAGCAGCTCCCGGGGCGGGTGTCTCGTCCCATCGGGACCTCTTGGTCTTCGCCTCAGCCTGCTCGCCTTCTGGCCCAGCAGCAGCTTCAGAAGAAACGTCCCAGCGCTTCTTGCGTTTTCTGCCAGCGGAAGCATCAGCAGCGGAGCCAGCCTCCGCCTTCTCCTTGTCGCTTTCCACCATCTTGAGTGTAGCCGGATGCTCAGATACATCCTCGCCACGCTCGCGCTTCTCGGCAATCAGCTTCTGAACGCGCTCTTCTTCCTTCTCGATTTCGCGCAGAGCCATGACCTCTCGGTAGGTCTGACCATTTTCATCAACATTCGCGTTGGCATTGGCAGCAAAGGGGTCGGCGCGCGTCGGAGTCAGGCCGCCGCGATCGAATCGGCGCTTTTGATAGTCGGTCTCGCGGTCGGCGATGCGCGCAGCCTTCTCACGTCCCAACAGAATATCCTCCTCCTCAACACCATTTCCCTGTGCCATCTCATCGATCTGACTTCGGGTCGCGGTATACTGACCAACCAAGCTGTGGCCGCCGTTCGCATCTTCCATCTCTTCATCATCGCCATTTACCGCGATGGAGGTGTCGTAGCCGGAGAACCTGTCCGCCCCTTCCCGTTCGTACAGAGTCGTATCGAAGGATTCGGTAAGGGAGGCCTTGGTCGAATTGTCAGTGCGTTGACCGGACGGATCAAAGGTCCTAGAACCTTTTTTGCCAGCGGCAGCAGCATTGCGCTCCGCCTGGAGCCGCCGGACAGCTTCAATATCGGCTGTAGAAGTGGTCAGTATCGGGTCGCGGTGGGGAATGCCAGAAAACCTACCGTCGGACATTGTGATGCAAAGTCAAGTCAAATATGAACGAATGATTGCGCAGAATGACTGACAGCAGCTACATCCGGATAAAGCTCCGTTGAAACGGCAGCATCGATGATGGGGTAGCTCTTGCTGATGATCCGCGATGGAGTGCAAAATGCACGTCGCCAGCAAAGTCACGCTAAACGATGACTAAGAGACGTCTATCACGTGAAAAGAAGAGAAAAGTCACCTGATACTGGAAAGCACGTGACTGAAAGCACATCTGCTTAAACTGATCATTCATTCAACACCACCTTGAGGGCTATCATCGATCTGAGATGAGAAACAGGGAATAAGGTTCATCTCCCCTTCCTACACATGGAGCCATGGTGATGGGGTGGGGAATACAAGATGCCTTACACGACGTTCGTGGCGCCCGGCGCTTAGAGACTATTTATGTCACACACGACCTGTATCAGCGGAGCAATCTTAGTCGGTTACTATTTTCATATCCTAGAAATGTATATTAAATTGGCATCGGATTGATAATGTGACCATAAGGGTATAATAGCCTTTCTTAGCGTCAGACACAACATACCGACACAGGAGCACTGGAGTTGATAGCCATACCTACAATTCAAAGACCAGTGAGCCATGTTCTAGTTCATAGTACATAACCCAAGGCTCATCCAACGCTGCCCCAATTTGGAATCGATTGGAAGTTTGTTGTTGGACTCTCATAGGTAACACTTCCAAGGGTTACCGGCGGCTAGAATAAGATTGGGTTCGGGATGTAACATGTGCAGGCTACGTAGTGTGGTTACATCAAACTTGGATCCACATTGGCTGGTTGCCATGAGCTAAGAACTCCTTGTTATAATGGCTTATCTCCGGCTCGCTACCTAAGCTCTAATTTTGTCGCCGTGGGCCAACAAAGAGACCATTTTAGTATAATTCCCTGGCTCTCCGAGAAGCCACCCCAGCTTGCCAGCGCATAGGAAGCCCGAAATAATATTGATAGCTCTAGATGGTTTCTCGAACCATGGTTCTCTCTGTATAAAGCAGATTTAGAGGCGGATCAGCCCCATTTTACGGCGATTAACACTGTACTTCTGTTGGCATACAATCAAGCCCTGCGTACTATTTCTACGAGGCACGTCCACCTCAAAGAACTGTTCGAATTTTCTTTGACAGGGATCTAGAAATTATCTGAGCACGGAAGGTTTCACTTAACGAGAAAACTCCCGTGTTCCCCATTTTTGTGCTCAGAGCCCTCGACCTTTCTTATTACGAGCACGATCTAGTCTTCAATGTTCGGAGGACCATCATCACCTTTCTACATGAAGAGCAATACCATAAATATGCATATTGTTCTATCTGTCTTACTCCTGACCACGAATCTGACTGGAGTCACTGCCCTTCCTGGCCCTCTGCGACTGGCAAGTATGTTTTCTCATATTGCCAACGAGCTCGGCCACATCAGTCTTGGGAACTGCTCTTTGGCAAATGCAAGTCTCCCTCTAAATGTCACCGAAATACTTCTTCCCGACCCGTCATCACATCTGACTCTCAAGTACATTGCCGTGGGTCGCGGGACTCAAAACTACTCGTGCCCATCTACCGATGCATCCTCCCGAAACACCGCAGCTCCCACGGCAACCGGTGCGGCAGCCACCCTTTTCGACGCTTCCTGTATTGCATCTACCTCGATGACTCTGCTACATGAGCTTCCTGCAGTTGCTGGTCGCACTCCCCTTGGGTCTCTAGCCTTCATGGCAGAGATGTTGAGCAGCACCACAAACACCTCGCACCTTATCATTGGCGAACATTACTTCGATACTGCTGGAGACCCCTTCTTTGATTTGAGGCTCAGAGGGGATGATGACTGGATGGTTGCCACGAAGGATGCATCGGTGTCAGCGCCTGCGAGAGTCTACGCATCCGACTACGAGAGCAAGGATGTTGCCTGGCTAAAGCTTGAACGCAAAAGGGGACAGGGTATCAAAGTGAGTGACTGGCAGCTCATTAATAATTTCGGAGGGACAATTCCTAATCAATCACCAGGTGGTGTACCGTGTCATGACATTTGAAGGAAGCGCTCCATCGACGTGTGATGGTTTAAATGATACTGTTATTGTCGAGTACGCTGCCGAGTACTGGTTCTATGGGTAATGGGATGATGAATTTCTGGAGTAGCCTCTATTGGACTTCTTGAGTATGCATTAGAAGGATACAATGTCCCTTTAATGTATTTATTGTTCACAGTTTCTAACTGAGGTTAAATCTGGCTGTCACCTAGCTGATATATATCCAAGCGTCTAAATGACCTACTCTTCTTGGATTATGAAGATCATGCGGAAGACGAATCCGATGTTTCTTTGGAATCTTTTTAATGAGGTGTAATGTACAGGTAAATAAGCCCCAGAGGACACGACAGTAGCTTTCAGCCAGCTGAAAACACCAAGTCTTACCAGCTGCACCATTTGGGAAACCCACTGGACTCCCAGTCGATTAGGGCCCAGTCTAGCTGATTCAAGTCAACATCTGACTGGGCATTCCCAGAAATATCAAGGCTTGCTCCGGTAAGTTCATCCGGCTCTCCACCATATGGCAAGCCGTAGCTGGCAGACCCCATAGGCATTGGATTTGTAAAATAATCGATGTTCGGACCAGTAGAGTCGCGGGGCCTGGTCTGTTCACTGATTGCGCCCTGAAAAGTGCCCGATTTCCTGGCCATGTCATCCCATATGTGTGACACAATCCTAGGAGGCACTGTTGACTTTCCTGACTGCTTAGTAGCCGCGTTATATGCCTCCCAGGCTGGAAGAACAAGCCTGGTGAATATTTTGAAGAGCGGGCTTTTAATGGCTTGAGAAATATCGAATCGAGCTTCGAAGTTGTCAGTCATGGCTTCCCAAGCTTTCTCAGCTTGCGTGTGAGTAGGTCGCCTCTTGAAGTCTTGCAGTATGTGAATGTATGCGGGAAGTGGGAAATAGAAACTCATGTGCCAAAGGAATCCTTTACTGAGGGGTGAAGCCATGATCTTGGTATCCCCTTCAAGGATCTCAATAGCATAAAAAACAGCGAAATCACGCTGCCTTTCGGTCTGATCTGAAGACGACTCCAAAAGTCTTGAATAGTGCTCCACGAGTTGACATTTCGCAATGTAAGTTTTCGTTGTCCAGATCGTCATATAATGAAGTGGATTTTCCGGATTGCAGAATTTGAGATATTTGTCCTCAATCATACTTTCCAAAGAATTCAGCTCACTGTCCTTAGGATTGAAGTGCTGCCGAGCATCGTTGGCGGAGGCAGAGGTCGGAGTGTGGAAGTCGGAATAAAACTTAGCATGGCGAACAAACTCGTGAAGCTCACTGCGCACAACAACGAATAGTGCCTCACTTGATGTATTCAAAACCGGAGGGGGCTCCTTCATTTCAGGTCGAAGTTCGGAATCATTCACGTTGAGAGGGGTTTTGCAATCCCAAGTGGGAGCCAGCCCAACATTTTTGTAATCAGCTAGTTCACCAATGCGGGTGTCGAAGAGTTTGATTGACCACCAAAGTCGCCTGCAAATTTCTGCTTCGAGAGGGGTATGCTTGGCACAAGCTGCCTCGTTGTGAATACCTATACGATGTGCAATACGTATTGCTATACCAAGCATGGAGGACATAGATCGAGGATCTGTGCCGCGTCCAATGGAGACCAGAAAGAGATAGAATGCTGTCAAGCATTCACAATGACCAGTTCGTAGGTAACCACAATTCAGCAGAGCTTGCTGACAGCCAAATTGATACCTCGTCAAGAGCTCTTCCTTTGATGATCCAAAGGTAGTCTGACACTCGTCGGCCGTAAGACTCATGACAGCAATAGAGTATATGCTGAACATAAGTGCCTCAAGAGTGGAGCTGATACCAGCTAGATTGCTGGCTGCTTCAATAAGGCGACCTTGTAGACTGGGCGTGTGCGTAACCTTGAGCAATGGATCGACATTGTCCAGATAAATCTGCCAAAGTCGAAACAGCTGGACTGGTTCTGGGTGAAGAGTAGAAAGTTCAACTGCGGTCTTGCGCGAGCCAAAGAGAAGGAGGTTGTCATGATCGGCATAAATTTGATCCCATGCCCTCTTGAACCCATCCTCGTTCACTTCGTCATGTGAGGATTCGCTCTCATTGTCATTTTGTGGAAACTGTCTCGTTCATCAGCATAACGAACTTGAGTTTTGAAAATGGAAGTAACCATACGCCTTGTGTTCTCATGGCATGCCAGAAGTTTCTGAGGTAGTCAGCTACATACAACGACTTTTCCATAAAGAGCGTACCCACTTGACCTCATTTACTTCTCTAGGCTTTTCAGATGTTGAGGGAGATGAGCGGTCCAGACCCATTGGGTCTGGACGTCCGTCATCCGAGTCATGGCGGGCTTCTGATAGGAGAGGATGTTTCCTTCCAGTGGTGCTTTTGTGGAGGGGTTCGAACGTGATCTTATTTTGTCGGAGTAGATGCTCATACTTGCGGATCCGCTCAAGAAGTTCCCGCTCGGGAAACCGGCGTTTTCGCTGCCGCGAATTCAGCGCCGCAGGAACACATTGTGCTTTAAATTTGAGGCAGTTGGCACATGGGAACTTTCGGTCGCATTTCACTTTGCGCTGCTGGCAGAGCACGCAGGCAAGTGTACGTTGTAACTTTGATCGGGAGGACGCCGAAGGCGGGGCCGACGATGAGACCTTCTCGGAGTCGGGAGGCATGCTCGACATGGTTTGTATAGCCAAGGACCCATGTGCAATAGTCTGAAGGCTCTTCGCATATAAAGTCCCGTGGCGTACGCACAAGAGTCTCCAGACCGGGAGATGAAGCTCGGGAAATTCTAAGGCCCGAGTGGTGAGGCAACGCTGGGGTCATGTGACTACTCGGGGGTTTCTAACCCCCGACGAGGCAACGACTTCTGATAGCGGACTGAAGTATAAGTAGACTGCTCTTCCAGTGTTCAATTGCTCGTTGCTTGATATTTTCGAAGCATTTGAAGTTGTAAAATTCAACCAATTTTGCTTCGCCACCACCTTTCAATACAACTTTCTGAAATCGCCCATACTATGTCCTCGGCTCCACCAAGAATCGCCATTGTCGGCGGTGGTCCCGGTGGACTAACCGTTGGTCTTTTGCTGCACAGACGTGGAATTTCATCTACCATATTTGAGCTCCGCCAGAAACCCACCGACGAGGAGCTGGCCAAGCCTTCTGGTATGCTTGATCTCCATGAAGAATCTGGCCTTGCTGCCGTCAGGGAGTGTGAACTATACGACCAATTCGTCCACCTCACGGGTGAGTGCTCAGAGGCACAAAAGGTCTCGGATAACGATGGCAACATTCTACACCAGGACGAAGGAGAGCTGAGTGAGCGCCCGGAGATCTCCCGCCATTCTCTCACGAAGCTCTTGAGTTCTCATTTCCCGGCCGAAAACATCAAATATGGCTACAAGCTCTTCTCAGCCAAAAGTATAACCACACCGAATGGCACAGAGACCGAGCTCGACTTTGGTCCCAATGGCAAACAGCTGTTCGATTTGGTTATCGGCGCCGACGGAGCTTGGTCTCGGGTTCGCAACATGTTATCAGACATCAAACCGCAGTACGCAGGAACGCAGAGTATCGCAACTACAATTCGACACGTTTCAACCAAATACCCGCATCTTGCGGACTTTATTGGCCGTGGCAGCTTCTCCGCGCTCGGCTTTCGACACGGCGTCATGTCCCAGCGTGGGCCGCAAGACTCAGCTCGCATCTACATCTTTCTGACGACACCGGATGAGCAACTCGGAGCCTCTGCAGGGCTTCAGGGCCGACCAGCTTCAGAGGCAAAAGAGCCACTTCTCAATAATGACGAATTGCTCGGGCGCTTCGGACCCAAGATCAAGGAGTTGGTTACTGTTGCATGTGATGAGGAATCAAAGGACAACCCAGGTGCCGCCCTGGACATCAGACCGCTATATACGCTGCCGATCGGTGTCTCGTGGGATCACAAGCCCAACGCAACACTCATCGGAGATGCCGCACATTTGATGTGTCCTTGGGCTGGCGAAGGAGTCAATCTGGCTATGTGGGACTCGCTCTTGCTTGCTCATGCCATAATAAAGGCATACAATGCCGTCAAGGATGAAAATGCCTCATTCCAAAGTGTGTTAGATCCATTGATGAAAGAGTTCGAAGATGAAATGTTCGTGCGCACAAAGGAGAAGGCGGAGGAGACTTATAGCAACGGCCAGATGCTCTTTGGAGAGGATGGAGCGACGGCTTTCAGGGACTTTTTCCTCGCTATATATGGCCAGATGCAAGAGAAGGGAGAGAAAAACTAGTGACAAGGCCACACATGCCACCCCATTTGTCTGATGTTCTTTATAGAAAGCGCTCTTTTTCTGTTTCAATGAGTTAAATACCCAAGTAGATATGTGCCGTTTTTCACCATAAGATAGATATAGTTGGCAAACAAGATAGATATAATAACACCAAGTTAAACGAGTCTTGTCTTTTCACTCATGGATTCGTTTCCTGGAATTGGGTTATGATTATCATATGTGTGAGGCCCTTCTAGCTTTCCTCGAAAACCGACCCAATACATTTCTAGATGGATTGCTTCCACTTCAGGTGATACACAAGCTCTTGCTCTGAATTAAGTCTATCACCTGATATCAGTTGTGTCAAGAACGGATGGTTTAATTGATGCCTCAGGCCACAAGTGGCGCAGACCAATGCAAAATGTGGCGCAGTGCATGCATATCCCCAACGCTCCGGAGCGTGACTTCAGCTATACGTGGTCGGACAGCTGGCAAAGATGACTCAGAGACAAGGATGCTGCAGAGTTTTCAGCACGTCAAGCTCCAGCTTGGCACCTCAAAATGTCGCTAACGTGGCGCTTTGACCGATGCACGGAGAATTAGGTAGCTGTCAGTGGCGCTTTGTTGCAAACTTGTTAGTCTGGATCAATATAGAGCCGGTTCGCTTTGACAGGCTTTCAACGGCAAGGAAAGAGAAAGGGTCCATGCTATCTTCCACTCGGAGGTGCCGAGATTTGCATCTGTTGATCACTGGTCAAGTTCGTATCTCGACACGCATTCAATATGGGGCAGGAGGACTTTGCCACATGCGGCCTCCCATAGGTAGACTGTGAGCCAGCATTATGCTTTGTATGCTTTGTAAGATTAATTGTGAGCATAAGGAGCGAATTCATGAAAGAATGCGAAGTGACAGTTGTAGAGAAGAACATGGACTGGGAGCGACCATGTGGCTGTGGTGATCACGTGAGGGAAACCTGGAGAACACGCGCCAGGTCGCGTCCACATCCCAGCACCCCATTCATCCAATTCCATCCATTCTTTGCTTTCACATTTGTCGCATGATGATTGCTGGTTGATTGCGATAATATCTTACCACGTTCCATCCACCCGAACCCACATCCAATTCACGCTTAGCCAAGCCCACGTCATATACCGCAACACCATCCTCGACAAAGAAATGGCGACCGACTACTCCAAGAAGACCAATGCCGACTTGGTAGAGATCTTGAAAGCGCGATCTCTCCCTCATACTGGCAAGAAGGCCGATCTGGTTGCCCGCATCCAGCAAGACGATGAGAAGAACTCGACTGCAGCTCCTGCGGCCCCCAAGACCGACGCTGTCGAGGATGTGATTGACTGGGATGACGATGTCCCTGCCGAGAAGCCGGCCACCGAGGCAGGTGCAAAGGCCATTGCTGCTGGCGGCAAGGGCACTGTCGCCAACCCCGTCGCCGTGCCCAACCAGAAGCTCGATACCAATCCCGCTACCACCGATGAGCTCAAGGTAGAATCGACTGGCGCTGTCCCCGAGACTGGCGAGACCCCGTCAACTGCGACAGAGGTCGAGCAGAAGCCCGCTGTCGATTACACGAAGGGTCTCCCCACCACCGACCTCGAGGCGGAGTTGGCGAAGCGCAAGGCTCGTGCGGCCAAGTTCGGCATCGTTGAGGATGAGGAGACTGCCGTGAAGGAGGCCGAGAAGCAGCTGGAGCGGGCAAAGCGATTCGGCACCGGCGGTACTGCCGAGGCCAGCTCTAATGTCGGTGTCCGGGGACTTGACGAAGCTCTTCCCGAGGAGAAGTCCCGCAAGAGAGGCCGTACCGACCAGGGTGGACGTGGAGGCAAGCGACGTGACCAGGGTCGGAATCGCAACCGAGGCAACCAGGGCAACCAAAGCCGAAACCAGAGCGGAAATAAGGGTGGAAGCAATGCGCAGAGCGGTCAGCAGAAGAGCTGGAGTGAGAAGGATGTTGCTGCGATGGAAGCTCGCAAGAAGCGGTTCGCAACAGCCGCTTAGATGCGGGATCTTGCTTCGAATGTGCACCATATGACATGGAATTTCTGTTTTCTTTACATCTCGGGATCTTTACGGGCGTTCGAGCTGAGCTATCAGGGAATCGAGGGTCAATCAGTCAAATCGAATCGTTTTGATATTGGTGATTCGATGATCGTCTATATCAGTAGCGGGGTTGCTCTACGAATCGTGTAATAGAAACGACAGAGCGCTTATCGGGAGAGAGCACTTTCTTAATAAGTGCAAAGCACCGAGCCGAGACTCGAGACTCGAAACTCGAAACTCGAGGATCGTAGAAAACGCCGCGTGCGCAGTCAGCTGAAGGGTGCATTAGCCTCTGGTTCCTGCAGCGTGGACGCTGACCAGTGTGGCTTCACATCGGGGCCTACATCTGTCCCAGTCTCTCCAGATCGGCGCGCCAGGATCGACGAACCCGCCCGCGACTGGCTTGTAGTCCCGTGTATCGCCGTGGGTCTCGAGAAGTATGAGAAATGCCGTAGATAGTCTACCGGTGTGCTCGGGACTAGAATCTCGAAACAGTTACCGCCAGTCCCCACAAGGAACAGGGCTGCAGCAGCGAATCAGTGGGCGCTGGCGCTTTTTTTAGACGGTGGCTGCTTGGGCTAACAGGTCCATGTGCGGCAACGAGGTCAATGAGAATGCAGAACGCCTTCATTGCTGGGCCGCCCGGTGGAGCATTCACTGCCCGCTGGACCAACCCCACTGCAGCGGTCCCGAACGGGGGATCAAGCACAAACTAGGGACGAGTCACTGGCTTGATTACACATTTCACTGGCTGAGGTTATCCCCAAGTGAAACGATTGCGGTTTTTGGGAACAGACCTACCCCGCCGTCTCCCTCTTTGGGGCCAATTTTTGAGGCCCCCTGCCCGAAAGGTTCGGGACGGGCCTTTCGCTGTACCAGACTCTAGATAACGGCTCGACCAATGTCTTAGGTGAGACCTGTCAAGTCGTGGATTCATTTGGATTCATCTAGTCTAGTTTAGACTAGACGGTATAGATCACGTAGTCCGGGGCTTATAGATACAGAAGTTATGGAGTTGAGGGCTACGAGTGTCACGTTACGCTCAAGGTTTGACCGCACTACGCATGCGACATCTGCACCTGTGCGCATGGCCCCTGGCACGTTGGGAAATTCTCCGAGCTCATCTATTGTGACGAATTTGAGGAGTCAAAAAAGCAATGTACTTTGGGGTGGATCAACAGTGCAGTCAGATCGGGTTCGGCGTCCCCGATCGATGAGTTGTCAACGAGGCGAGGCAGATGCGGTGGCTCCTACGCTGTGCTCGTTCTGATACGACACCTCAAGGCAAAAAGAGAACGACTCTCACACTCAGCTTGAATCCACGGCTGATGTTGATGGCCGTTTGCAACGTATTTGCGTCAGGATTCGTGGAAATGAAGCCCATCCAGAAAAGGCAAAACGCCGGGATGTGCCTCTCACGCCACCGCTGCAGCCTGCAGGCTGTCATGTTGTGTTCAATCAACTCCGTTGATAGCCATCCAATGCCCAGAACGCCGGGGTCCAAGTTTTCATCGGGGAAAGACTCGCAGTGGGCCGGCTTCCGTTCCCCATGCGGGCTTCCGTGCGCGACGACACAGAGAAGAACGTGATAGGATTGACTTTTGTAGCGTAGGGCATTCTGGGGCCGTCTGCACGATCCTACGCTCTCCTTTTCACAGATCCAGGCGCCTTCTCGACTCGTCACAGCAGTAGTCCCAATTTGTAACCAATGACGGCCCCCGAGCCTGGCTTCTCCCAGTACCGGGACCGCCGTCAATCGCACAAACCTATGATGCCCTTCTGCGGTGTCTGATATGCCCGAGAGACTTTCTTTTATTTTCCCCACATTGAGAGGGGGAAATCCGAGTCAGCAAATACAAAAAGTCTGTGTCTCGGTTGACTACGCAAGATCCCTGGTCTTTTTTTTCCGATCTTGAATTTCGGCTTTTTACTGCAAAATTTCTGGCTTTTCGTTTGCATCGTTTTTTCGATCATTGTTGGGCTCGTATGGAGTTCCTACCTCTGACGTGGCCGAGGCTAGTTGAAAATCCTGAGATTCGGTGCGCCACTGCTCCAGACTGTGGCGAAGCAGCTGCAGCATTGACGCCGATCAGCCAGAGTCGGTGAATTTCCATCTTCTTATCTACCTGACATCTGCTATTTCGTCTTCAATCTGCATAATGACCCTGCACTTTCATTTTATTAATTTTATCGTATAGTTTTGCGTCGTGACTTGAGATACCCTTATCGCGAACTCTTTTCCCCACTTCGTTTCTATTAATTCACCTATCGTCCTGGAGACCTACAATAAAGTAATGGCTTTTATGATGTGAGTTAATTTTGCCACTGCTCTTTGAAGTTGACGCTGACGAGTCTGTATTCAGCATCTTTCCTTCGATACGCCTATATCCGCTATGATTACGTTTTGGACGCACATGTACCCAGTACTCGATTACTTGTCTCAAGACTGGAGCCGAAGACTCCATCCTACGTCGCACCATGTCGTCATACCATTATGGAGGCCGTCGAACGCCGCCAAATGATCCTTTTGCGGATTTTTCAGAAGTATCGCAACCGGGGACCACCAAGCCGGGCATCGCCTATGCGCCTCGACTTCCACGGTCACATATTGCAAGACCAATTAATTATACGCCTCAAAGAAGCCGTGCATCATCGGTTTCAGCTGCGGAGGAGACTGGCTCAATGGCGGCACCTGTTTCTCGACCTGCCAGCCGTGCAAATCGCCGTTTATCCATGCTCCCACGCCCAAGCACTGGGGGCTCATCGTCTTCAGTGTCCCCTGCGCCGTCTATATCTCCACAAATACAGACACAGCCCATTCCATCAACACTTTCTACCCCTGAGGTTACCAATCCATCTGCTTTCGTGTCAGCATACCAAGCGTCTCCCGCCAAACGACCCCGCAACGTGCTACGCCGAAAGGCCGCGACAATAGGAAAGAATGCGGAACAAAGTCAATCACAGAAACTTGGCCTGGTCATCCCACAGCCTTCTCAGTCAGATGATATGAAGGGCCCTCGGTGGCCTACGTTCGGGGATGGAGACTCGGCCGGCCCATCAACCTCTTCGACCGGCACCCAAGAAGCGGAAACACCGACAATCGGGCCAGCAGAATTGGCAAGCCTTCGTACCATTATCGACACTAAAAATCTACCGCCACCTCCAATGCCCTTCTTTCCGTCTGTGAGTACGCCTTCAACTCGCTACTCGGAGTCGCCTGGAGTATGGAGTCGTGGTTCAACACCCACATCGTTGTCTTCGTATTCTCCAGGAATCACGCATTCAAGCAAGATCGGCCGATTGAAACAGCCTAGTCCTTCCCAGACCCGACTTCCTGTCTTCACCCCTCCGACTGCTTATCCAAGTCCGCAGAGCGCTTCCAGTGATCTATCAGATGTCAAGTCGCCAAAGTCAGCGATCCCTCAAAGATCTCAGGGTCTAAGCCCTGGTGGTGGTGCTGGGTCTAGTACTCAGAGAAGGCCCAGTTCCAGTTCTATCCCTACCAAGATTCAAGGGCCTCCTCCTACCCCGCCACCAAGGAAGTCATCTGTGAACTTCAGCCCCCCGAAGGATTCCGATATCGATGTTGAAAAAGCCCGACGAGAAGTGGAGGAGGCAGAGCGAGAACTCTTTAATTCCCAAAAAGTCACTGGCACCCCCTTAACTACAGAACCAATTGTCCCAAAGACTCCGCCGCGACCAAGCAGAGATGGAACACATCGCTTAGATTTGGAGACATCTCCTGTGATCCAGAGCAACCTGCCTTACCTCAAGTCAGCGAATCACAAAAGACGAGAGTCTGCAGAAAAGGTCCGAGCTGCCGGCATGTATAACCCGACGCCAAACCGATCTGCTGGTGCTTCCATGGATTCTGTGCGCTCCAAGGATCTGTCTCGAATTCCTTCACGGGAAGCAGGCTCTCCCGTATTAGTGCGCAAATCCCCCAAGACACTGACCAAGGAGCCCCCAAAAGCGAAGACAGATCCGAAGAGAACAGCCACGCCGAAACGTTTCGGTCTTTTCCCAAAGAAGTCCAGGCCAGACATGGATGATGCCTCCACCGACCCGACCCGACCGACACGCAAAGGCCCGGCAGCAGGAACCGGCCATGAAGGATACGGCAAATATGGCCAACGCGGAAGGAAGTCGAGCGCAAGCAGCAGTGGTACCCGAACCAGATCAACCAGCACAACCGGAAGTGTGTCGCGGTCCGTCGCTAGTAGCAAAGGGAGCATGTCGAGCCGACCAGATCTGAATCTTGACGATTTTCTGTCGAGTCGCTTGGAGCCCGTTGTGATTAGTGGCGGGGGACTTGACGGTGCGACTCTCTCACGTACCCAAAGCGAGCTGAGTATGAGCAGTCTCAGTGTGACATCTTCGAACCCTCCACGTCCGACACCGCTTACATCCTCCACCTTTCAATCGACCGAGTCATTGGCAACATCGACTGGTACATTCGGGGACTACAAATCACCTAGTGATTCAAGCACTAGTTTGGGACTCACTCAAACCAGAAGCTCGGAAAGAAAGCCCGTGATTGCTGAGCGCCAGGATGTTCCCAAATCACGCATGCCAGTCCCAAAAGGGGAAAAGAGCGGGTTGTACGCAAAATCCGAAGCTGCTAGGACTAGCATATCTCCCTCGGGTCAAGATTCAAGTTCCGTGCCTCCGCCGAAGCCAAAAGGAACTTCGAACGCGAAGCCTGATCCCACTCCTCAGCAGAAAGAGCCCGCAAAACAAGAGGGACAGCTGGCCAAGAAGGGAAAGCCATCTCGATGGAATCTGTTCCAAAGACACCGCCCCAATGACCCAACGTCTACCGCTCCGACTCCAGCCCCGACTCCTGTTTCCCACGCTGCCCAACTTCATGCTGCGATCTCGCCTGTTCAGAACAGTCGCTCTGTTGCACACTATGCGCTTGTTGACACCGACTCGGACGAGCTTGACGACATACTCAACAAATTGGAAGGCTCGCCACCGACAGAAGAAGATGAAGTTCTTGTTTTGCCTGCTGTGCCGGCAGGCATGAATATCAAGAAAAGACAGCCATCCATCTTGCTCCCATCTCCACCTAAGATGCATGGGGAATTCGAGAAAGATGAGCGTCCGTCGCCCCGGGCCGCAATGTTCAACCGCAACCTGATGGGTCCGGAGCCTGAGAGTAGCCCCGAGGATCGTCGTCCAAGACGGCTAGCATCCGTGGGCCGTATTCCTCAGGTGGTCTCGAGACGCGATCGTCAACACAAACCTGCTATGCAGTCATTCTCTCGGCCGTTCAGCGTTGCTGAATCTCCCTCACTTATGGCTCCCACCTGGGAGAGCCCTAATGAATACCCAACGTCCACCGAGTCTCCTGGAAAGCCCTTCTCAGACATCCCGACTAGCCAGTCAATGCCTTGGGGATTTGTTTCCAGCCAAGCATTCAAGAGTCCGGAGAGGAGTGCCTTGGACTTCCTGTCTGGTCCCTACTCGAGCGATGAATTTATTCACTTCTCTCCACGTAACGGATCTCAGTCTTCTAGCAGCTCGGGAGCTTTGGCAGCGGTTACAGCAGTGGTCCCACCTCCGAATACACCACCCACTGAAGACGAGGTCTGGAAAGAGTACGATGATCTCATCGATCATGTTCTTTCCCCCGAGGAGTCAAAGCCTGATGAGTCCATCAAGCCCGAAGAGGAAGATAGATTTGATCTTGCAAACATGGCACACAGAGCTCTGCAGGACGAATTGAATAGCGATCAGCAACGACCGGAGACTTCCAAACCCGCCGAGACGTCAGTCCGTGATAGCAGTGACTCTGTTCATCTTCGCCGCTCCAGGATTGTTTCTGCTTTGCGTTCGCCTCTCGTACCCTCGACTCAACCGTCATATAGCGATCTTATCTCTAGCTATGGGCATTTCAGTGACGACAACTTGAATAGCCCCGCTATCACTGTGAAAGCTCCCTCGGGTTCGGTTCGTGAACAACAGTCCACATTTCTCCAGTCACTTGCCACCGTCCCGACCCCAACAAAGCCAAAGTCATCCGAGAATCGCAAGTCCATCCCCTGTTCTGCGGAGCGTGACTGGGATACTGTGACCCGCACAAACATGCGATCCGCTTCCCTGATGACTAGCCGTTGGTTGTCCTTCGGACGAGTCCTCTTCAGCCCAGCTCACAACCACGTCAAGACTGGATCACACGGACGGATTCTTGTGATTGACGGGCTCGGCAACGACGACTGGTCATTTTACTGCTCGTTGACTTATCCTGATGCCGAGGTATACAGTTTGAGTGGGCGACCAGTGTCTACTGCGCTTCCACATCCTGCAGCATGGCAGCCTCCAACCAATCACCACACTGTCTATCACGCCGGACTGCACAACCCGTTGCCTTTCCCCAAGGACTACTTCACAGTTGCTGTTCTGCGCTTCCCCACAGCAAGCCCCGAGCACGTTCAGAGCAACATCATCCAGGAATGCAAGCGCGTCCTTCGCTCTGGAGGCTACCTGGAGATGAGCATTCTGGACCGCGATATGGTGAACATGGGAGTTCGCGCACGCAAAGCCGTCCGTCGACTGAAGGAGCAAACCTACCTCGCCAACTCAGACATCAGCCTCAAACCCACCAGTGACAGCGTCCAACGCCTTATCGGCACCCAGGGCTTTGACAATTTACGCCGCTGCATGGTCCGCATCCCCGTAGCAGGGATGGTCGTCCGATCATCCGACTCAACAACCTCCTCATCCAACCGATCCCTTTCCGCAACAGGCACCACGGCATCAACAGGTCTATCGATTCCTGCCGTCTCCGTCACGACGACAGGAAGCCAAGGCACCAACACAGGCTCCAAGTCATCACCCTCCGAAGATAACATCTCTCTCGGTGACCTTCTATCCGACCCCTCCCCATCCGCCGCAAACGATGAGTCGATCGCCAAGATCGTTGCTCGTGTTGGCCGCTGGTGGTATACGAAATGTTATGAAGACCCCGTCCTTCCCGACACCGGCGACAACGACCCCAGCATGTGGAACGACCGCAAAGTTCTGCGCGAGTGCCAGAAACGAGGCAGTGGGTTCCGCATGCTGATAGCCTATGCGCAGAAGCCGAGCGAGGTCAAGCGACGCACTGCCAGCGTCTGAATGATTTACTTGAACGATACGATTTCCCTGATGATATACATGATCTTTTGTTGTATGATTTCTATAAATACCCTATCTGTTTTTCCTTTGTTCAATGTTCCCCGGATTGGTTTGTGCATTTGTGGAGGTAAGGTTTGTGGTTCAAGACTTGCATTGACCTCGCGGTCTCTATTGCGAATACTACATCATGGTTTCTGAAATGTTGGGCTCGATACCGTGCATGATGACATGATCTTGATGATTATGGCACAGGGAGATGTTTCTGGTTGTTCACACCTTTTTATTCTTTGCTCTCCTTTATATAAGCAGGACTTTAATGGTTGATTGGTTTCTTATGATTCAAATTTGAACTATGTATCCTTGGATTACCTTGTAACAAAATTTAAGGAATAAGGAGACAATGCTATATATTATAACAAGCAAAAACCAGACGCTGGTGGCAGTAAGGCTATTAATTAGAAGGTTTGCGGCGGAGAAAAGCGAAAGACGCCGCTGAGGCAGTGAGGCATATTAACGCTGAATGAAGATTAGCAAAGTGATGGATTTTCCAAGTCAAACATACCAAAAGTCAGATTCATGTAATAATATCCGGCAATTTCGGACAACGGCCCAGAGAGCAATGGCCCTAGCATAATCCCAAAGGTAAAGGCAGCTTCCACCAAGGCAAAGATCCGGGACTCTGCTCTCTGGGATCCAAAGATCAGTGGATCCTTTGATTGTCGCTCGTGAACGACGACTTAGTGACAAAATTAGCAATTAAACCAGAGAGATGGTGATAAGTGAACGAACGTGTTAACTCCAAAGGTCCAGCCCCTTGCAGCAAGCTTCCAATAGTGCCAATGCCAGCGAGACAACATATGGTGATAGCAGGGCCACGAGTCTCCCCGTTGGCCCATGGAAACCGGTCGTCACCAGGCATACCCAGCAGCCATATTAGCGGTGCCACGAGGGCCCAGCCCACAGACATGGGATAAAATGTCCCGATTCTGTCACGGAGCCAGCCGCTCAAGGGGTTGAAGATGATCATTGGGATTTGTAAAGAGAAAAACATCAGGCCGGCTGGCATGCTTCCCCAGCCGAAGGCGTCGCGAACATGCAGGGGTGCTGTGGTGTCAAAGCTAGCAATCATTGAAGAGTATATTAGGCAGCTTCCCAGGGCAGTGAGGGCACGGGGATCAGTCAGCATGATGCGATAAAAGCTGGAGATGATTGGGGTTTGGGGTGATTCAGAGGGAGAAAGCAGGCCGGTGTTCTCATCGGGGACGGGAATCCTAGCAGCGGAAGCAGAAGATGAAGCGGGTGAGCTTGTGGTGTCATTCGAGGACGACGCTCGCACCCGACTTTCGATCATGAGTATCCGCGCCACGATATCGAGAAGAAGCACTACCATAGGAACAATCCAGGTCGGCCAGTATCCCACCAGTTTCAATAAAGTCCCTGCAACCGTGGGACCTGCAACAGTTCCAACAGTGGCAAAAGAAAGGACGACTCCTGAAACCTTCCCTAAATGTTCGAACCCGACGGTGTCGGTTAAAGTTGCAAGGCCGATAATCCAAGATGCAGATGAAGCCATCGCTTGTAAAACGCGACCCAGATGGATGGTCCAAACTTTTCATACTCAGCATCGTCAGTTCCAATGGGATTATGAGTAGTAGACTTACGAGTAAAGGTGCTGGCGACGAGAGCAGTGCCCAACAGACACACCGCTAGAGCAGCTAGCAGCGGCGCCCTTTTATTCGACGTCTTATCGGCTACGTGGCCGACAATGGGCGCCGAAAGAAGGGAAACGAGGCCATAGGAAGCCAGCAGCCTGGTGGTTTGACCCTGGGTTCGTGAGGGATGGAGATGCAAGCGTTCCTCGAGCATATAGCTCAATATCGGAACGATGAAGCCATAGAGGAGAGTTTCTGGGGATAATAAGTTCGAAAATGTTGAGGGATTGACTGGGCGAGAAGTCGATGGATACCTGAAAACAACGCGATCGTGATGGAGCAAATTATGAATGTCTTAGACGACCGCCAACGGTATCCAAACGGCCTTTTATTGGGGACGTCGGTCGCCATTATTTTCTCCGCCGTACTATGCCTTCTTCCCTCTTTCTTCCGCGAACAATATCGCATATGATGGAGGTAACTGCATGAAAAGAAGTAAGAAGTGATGCCCACCCCTTTCTCGCACGAACCAGGTCATCTCCAAATTCAGGCATCGGAGTGAAGATCTCAAACAATGAGCGGGCTGGGAGGACTTTTTGTGACAGAATTGTAATTACACCACAACACTAGCTGACGGTAAATCGGGCCCCAAAAATGGGCACATCTAGCTGATGCCCAAAAACCTTAAACTTGGCACTTAGTATTTTGTACCCAGTAAAACCACAAAAATTTTGTCTTCAAGAACTTGTTAATGCCTTCAATGGACAATCTTGGTTTTTCCTTTTTTGGGATGGAAAAGATAGACCTGAGCTTATGGCTCAATCGCGGGGTAAATATCGGTAAATATCCAAGCATGTTTAACCCATGTCCAAATTGCAAGGCGAAGGTGAAAAACAAGGGATTTTTCATTTCACATAGTATACAACCGCCCCCTTCAAAGTACCGCGCTAATCATACTGCCGGCAAGTCGCGTTTGGATCATTTATACACCGCTAATAATGGGCGGTAGTTATTACTTAGTTACCTTGCTTTGGTAGGCGGTAAACAAAAAAACCTCAAAATTGTTTCAGACCCTAGCACTCTCACTGTACTGTGCCACTCCAAAGTGAGGAAAGAAGTAACAATCCACCAAACATCCTTGTATCCTATAAAGTAGCAAGGCAACAACCGAGTGGCCAGAAAGACGAATGTCTGCGTCTTGAACAATCCTGTATTAACGGCCAAGAATCTGTGGGTGAAAAAAAGAATAGCCACACATGGTACTAATGTAAGCTTTCCGTGGATCAAATATTGTATGGAGCAGACGGCCAGCCACTTGACAATCGATTCGGGACGGAAATGATGGGCACAGTGGCGATGATTTGTGATTGGGTAATAACGGGATTCCTCCGATCGCTCCAGCATTTACCGCATACGGTTCAGTGTTGGAGATGCTTACTATTAGGTTTCCCCTATAGCCGAAAGAGCGAAAGTTTGACGGATTGCAATTGAGACCTCGTACTAATTGGTTCCTGCCAGATACTAGTGGATACCAAACTCCTTCATTCCGATAATTAGCTTGACTCAAGACTATTTCCTCACAAAAAGACATAGGTCTGTCTGGTTGACAGGCTCTTAAGCTAGCGTCGGAAATGCCGACCCAGTTTCAGCGCCTTTCAAAGACGAATGGAATTCGGTTGGGTGCGCCACTTTTTCGTAAATTACGTGTGGCCCCCATGATTAGGCCCAGATCGAGGCAGCTCTATAAGAGCTGCTGAGGAGGACAATTTAGAGTTGCCAGCCAAGTAGAACTTGAAATTGGCCGTAATCCCGTGCCGCCGTGTCTGACAAGTGCTATCCAACTTCAACACTCTCCTCATAGCTTTTTTTTTCAACGGTCAAGGCAGCCATAATGGGCTTAGAAGTGCGACTCAAGGCCGAGTCCAAGCCGGGCCCCACAATCACCCCAGTGAACATCTGGTGGATATGCTGGGCATGCGTGTGGACCGTCCCCATTGCGCTAGGCATGGCCTATCTCATCGCTCATCGCAACAAGCCTGCTCTCCGGGTTCGAGGCCTCGGGTTGTCACTTTCTGCCGTTGTGCTTCTTCACTTGTATTGGATGTCTGTTCAATTCCACACGGTGTTTGATGCTATCGAACCTCCAGTTTACGAGTTCTGGATCATGAGCACCTGGCTGCCTTGTGGCATTGCCCTGTTCCACGCTTCCAATAGTCGTTTCCTCTACGTTGCCAAGCTGCAAAAGAAATATGCCCAGCCTAGCAACCGCCTTGTCGATTTCCCTCCCGCCTTGAGGAGCAAGAATGACTTGATCAGCCGCTTTCGCCGTCTCGGCTATACCGCCAAGGTCCTCATCATTGTTGGTATATTAATGCTCGTTCAGGTATGATGGCAGCTCTTGCTCTAATCCAATCCTAATCGGTCGTGCAGGTATTCCTTACTACCCTGATGTACATCATTTCTCGCAAGTGGCATGAGTCCTGGAGCGTTCCCGGCAGCGAGCTTCACGGTACCCCTATTGAACAGAGGATACAAATGACTCGAGGCTTGGAATGGTTAGAAAAGCATAATGCGCAGCCCTCATTCGGTGATGTCTAACAAATATTCAGTTGGCCCAGTGTATTTTGGCAGTTCTTCTGGTCCTGGATCATTGCCCCTATCGTTCTCTGGAAGTCTCGCATCATCCACGATACGCAGGGCTGGCGGGTACAGACAATTGGCTGCGCTCTCGCCAAGTGAGTATGACGACCGATGAAGTTTCCTCTCTAATGTCTCGTGTAGCCTGCCCGCTGTCCCTTTGTGGCTCATCGCTCTCTATGTTCCTGCTATGGCGCCGGTCAATGAACACTGGCTGCCTACACAGTGGTATGCGTCCCGAGATCTGTTTTTTTATCGACCTGACGCGGTTATAGGATATGCCTTTCTATCTATTTCATGGAAATCTTCACTGTCTTCCTTCCATGCTGGGAGGTTATGCGCCACCAGTCTCTCCGCCGACGGACGCTCAACGGAATCGTGCAGTGCGAGTTAAAGAATAAGACCATTGGAATCAAATCTTCTTCCCTAATCTCTACCATGATTGAGAATATGATGTTTGGCGTGAAGTCAAGGAACAGCTCCGTCACGACAAAAGCTAGCTTTGATAAGACCATGGTGGATATGAGCGCTCTCGAGTACTGCCTTGAGCACAATCCTGCTCCTCTTCAGGAATTCTCTGCCCTCCGCGAATTCTCCGGTGAGACTATTGCTTTCCTTACCACCGTCGCCGAGTGGAAGAGGTCGCTACCTCCGGCTGTTCGGGATAGCACGCCCCCCAGGGACTACAACGTCAAGAAGCTTACCCACGAGCATTTTAACCGCGCCTTGCTCATCTACACCGAGTTTGTCAATCTTCGTCATGCCGAATTTCCTATTAATCTTCCTTCTAAAGACTTCACGAAACTCGAAAAGATCTTCGAGAAACCCGCTCGAACCCTGTACGGCGACAAGTGCGAGGTTGACCCTATCGCTCCTTTTGCCACTCCCGGCTTCTCCTATGAGCCATCTTCGACGTCTGCCTCCTCGACGCCTGGCTCTTCGACTTCTGCCTCTTCGGAAGGCTCAGAGGAGCCTATCCGTGTTTCGTTTTCTGATGCTACTAAGAATGAAGCATATTACTGGGGCAAGGTTCCCGACGAGTTCGATGCGTCTGTCTTCGACGACGCCGAACAGAGCATTAAGCTCCTCGTTCTCATGAACGCATGGCCCAAGTTTATCAGGACCTTTAGGGCCTCTACAAGCTGCTCCGAGACTCTGGAGACTGGCATGCGAAATGAATATGGGCCATAGGGTTATCTACTGTGCTGCAATAGTGATCTACTCTATCTTCGGATGTCGAGAACCTGGCCATTTACGTGGGCCACGGCACTCCAAGGCCACCGCCGTGTGTTTCCAGGAACCATCGCTTGCTCCGAGAGCCTCATAACGTGTTCCCAAGGGACCCTGGAGTATTCTCAGGAACCATCACCTCTCCCACGAAACGGTTTCAGAGCTAGCCGTGTTGCCTATGGGATTCGTGGATAGCTGCTGCATGTGCAGAATGGTTTAGAAGCCCATGTGTCGCTCTACTTAAGTGGAAACATACTCTGCCTAGTATTTTCGGTGCCCAATGGCCAAGAGCTTGGTTCTCGAGCCGGAGAGCTGGCAGTAGTAAATGTGACTTTTCTTCTCGCTTCACCACACTTGGGTCTTCTCGCTGATATGATTGGAGTTTCTGTTTGTACGTGCCGTATGATGCATGGTCTGATAGGTTACACATTCATGTTATTGACAGTAAAGATTAACTATTCCGCACGGGCGTCTTCTCTGAAATATCCCGTCCAAGCCAATCAGTTCTGGCTTGGTATTATGCCCACATGTGTCCAAAAAGGCCTTCTCCTTGACGATGAGATCGAAATCGAGATCCGCAAAGACCATCCCCTCTTTACAAGGAGACAGATCCTTGGATAGCTGACGTCCATCTGGGCCAAAAATCTTTGCGTTGCCGCCACCTGGGGTATTAAATACCGGAGCATTCTCCGTTCCCATCATGTCAATTGATGGTTGTGTGATAACCATTGTTGAGTGCAGCGTAAAGCATTGAGCTTGCATCGAGTAGACCCTCGAAATACATGCCACCGCTATCCAAAATATTAGAAAAAAAGGCCAAATCATAAGAATTCGCCTCACCTTCGTCTGACATAGAGTAAGGAGCTGGACCGCCAGGGTGTGGAGCTACACAAGGCCAAGCTGCACAATGGATCTCCTCTCCTTGTGAATAGGTATTGAAGTTCAGCAAAGGGTTGAAGTGATCCTATGATATAACGTGTCAGTTCCAGGATGTGTCAATGCATGTTAAAAACGTACCCCGCACGAAAGCTGACCCACCCTCCCAACGCCTGTAAGCACAACATTCTCCAAAGACATGCCATTGCCATCCCCGAACGCAGATCGCTCAACGTGAACAGGCTTCAATTTCTGCCGGTGCATCAAGAGCTCTCCACTGTTGTCAATTGTGCATTGTCCAATATATGTCGAGTTCCCCTTCAGTTCTGAGAATCCGAAACAGACAACAATGTTGTTCTCTGCCGCACAGGACTGAATTCGTCGCATTTCGTCAGAATCGACCAGCAGTGAGTTCTTCGTATATCTGACAGTCATTTCAAAATCCACCTGCTTCATCCTAGTCGATCGTATTAGTCTGACTCGATCAGAGAGCCGTCGGGAGGCGGGGAAAAGGGTGGGTAGTCCCGGGGGCAATACCATATCCAAGTGGGATAGCCTGGAATCCAGAGCTCAGGGAAGGCAACAATTTGTGCTCCATTAGACGCTGCTTCCGCTACCAACTGGCATGTCTTGTTGACCGTGCCATAGAGATCATACCATACCGGCTCAGCTTGCACAACGGCTGCTCTAATGATGTTCGACTGTAGAGTCATTGCAGCTATGGTAATATGAGGCTTTCGTAGGACCGACGTAGAAAAAGGCGTAGTGTTTTGCTGTTTCACTGGACGTCACCCACCGGTATATTTATCCCCTCGTTGGACGGTGTCACATGCCTATCCGTTCCACGCCGCCGTGGTGTTATAGTCAGGTAATGCTCAGCTAATGCTGACCTTACCACACTGAACAACCTGAACTACTGTCACCCGTGCGGTCTCGATTGTCTGCTTTTGCCCTCCAGCTGTGTTACTTTGGACTGTACACGTGGTCATGAGTCATGATGAATCATGATGCTTTATTATACACCTTACCGACATGTATAGACCGTATCGGTGCGGAAGCTCAGCACCATTGTCCGCACCTTGTCCGCACGTCGTTCCGCACGTCGTCCGCACCCCAATTCAGAGTTGTTGATGGTCGACTATAGGGAGGAGTTAGGAAATTATCAACTAGTCGCGGTTTCTTGGGGCAAGGGGATACTGAAGTGCAGCTTTGACCTTGCCGAGTCTCTAGTATGGGAATTCTTAGACTTATCGCGGGTTTGCGGGTCGGGTGAGGGTTGGTATTGAGAGGCCCTAATCCGCGAGGGTTCGGATTGAGGAACCTGAACTCCAACCCATTTTGCGGGTTACTGAGGCCTACTGGCCTAGAATATCTTATGCTGAACTTCCGAAGTGGATAAACTTCCTGGTTTTCGACCCAGCACTAATATATAGCGCTGGGTTTTCCTCTGCTAGAAACTTAAATAATATTCATATTATATTTTATGAAAGAATCAAAGCCGCGGATTAATACACTCTAACTCCAAAGTAGTTAACTCACAGGAACGCCGCATAAAATCTGAAGGAGATTGTCGACCCTATTCTGCATTATCTTCTGCGGTTAGAACGCGATGGGCCCGGCTTAATCTGGGACTTCTTTGAATAGTTGGTTCACGATAGATTTGCCGTTTGTGGTGCATTAGATGGTTCTCTTCGCTGGAAGAAGACTGAGACCGCCCTGAACACTGTATAATATCGGTTTTGGATCGCCCCTAGACACCTGCCGGGAAAAAAAGCACGAATACGGCCCCATGACAACTTTTGAACATCTCTTAATCTGAATAAACGGCTTTCATTTTCGTCAGTCCACTTGCTGCCTGTGGTAGGTGGCCGCGATTGCACAGGCGATATGTTTCGCGCAGTAGCATCGGCTACCATCGTGCCTGTGGCGATAATACCGTATGCGTACTATAGACTTTTTGTCTCGAGCTGGAGCACTGTAAGATTCTCTTTGATAATCTCAGCTGTATCTGCGGGGTCATTGGAAAGCTTGCACTCAGCATAGGCAAAATTGTAGGCACGCTTCAAGTATCGGATCGTATGTTGAAGCACTACGGAGGCTGAATCCCAGTCTAGCTCTAGACCATGTTTAAAGCCAAAAACAACTCCCAATAGCCACTACCAGGGCGCTCACAACCTGGCAGCAGCTACGGTGTCCCACTCGACACTCTCCAATGACAAGACAAAAGCGTCTACGGACGGATGCGAATTTTCGGAGACTCCAAATGGAGTTTTCCGTTTAGCTATTCTCATCCCTACGGTGGCTGTTTAGATTTTGCTTTATCATTAGGTTGGAGCGCTGGTACCCGGCAAAGAAAACCTAGTATAGAAATCTAGTAAAACAATGCAAATATAGTACAAGTTATCACGATCGTAGCAGCGCCTAGACTAGGGCGAAGTCGACTAACCCCGCTGTTCCTATTCCCAATATTAAGAGTATTGTTGCCGAAACCGACAGTTCGAAGCCAAGTCGGGGAAGACGCGTTCATGTCGAGAACATCTGAATGATAAGCATCCAAGACCCCGTTGAACGTAAATCGTATGGTGCCTTGTACCCCCGTCCCCAGTTCCCCATCCAATCCGCCAATGTAATTAGTGTCGTTGGGTCTCAAGAATGGATACGCCGCAAAATCACCATCGAGTGTGAGATTTGCAGTGTGGTCGTCAAATGTAACATTCATCCTAGGAAGCATGAAGCTCTTCCAGCCCTCGGTGCTCCACCATGGCATTTGTAGTGTCGCTAAATACCATTTTCCATTATAGTAACTAGAGTTGCATGTTGGCATCCGAAAGTCACTATAACTCTGCGAACTGAGCCCACTGGGGTCATTTAGTATGCCTCCCAAAGAAAACGTATTTTCGGATTTGGCGGCAGTGATATTGAAGTAGTCGGGAGGGGCAGTAATGTTCTCCCGTGCTATCCATGTCGGTCTAAACAGGTCAGAAGTGTGGACTATATAAGCCAACCCTCGGACTATAATGACACTTACTGAGACGAATCAAGCGCCCACCAAAATGGGTTGTCTTCCAAAATGGTATTCTGCCACGGCAACGCGGACCAGTTGTAATTCGGCGGTATCAAAGTCAGCCAGATGTTGACTGGGTTAGGCCCGGTGTTGTATGCGCCTCTGTCCGTGATGGCCAAAATCGAGTTCCATTCCATAGTTGTAGTGTAATTCTGCAAAGGCGGACACAGAGGGTCACTGGGTTCAAATCCCATCTGGGGCGTTACCGTCACCTCTGTTGTTGCATTGTAGTACCTATAGTCCGGTTATTCATCTGATCGAAATATGCCACGGTTGGCACGTTACTCACGATCCGACCCATGTATACATGTCATTCAAGCCGGTGACATTACGGGGGCGGAAGTTCTGCGTAGCATTGTAGCCCAGGTCGTCCTTGGCAAGGACGGTGACCGGTAAGTTCAACAGATTTGAATATACAAAAAGGAACCCCAAACAAAGACGCATGTTGGCCGGCAAGGAATAGAACGGAGGGTAGAGAGAGAAAAAAGAAAAAAAAAAAAAAAGGAGGATTACCACCCTGGCTCGACAGGGGCTTGTGGGCTACTTACAGAAGGTGCCAGACTGCCCAGACTGCCCAGGCTGCCCAGACTTCTACCTCGGCAAACCCCAACCCGGAACACCCCCCTTGAGCCCCAAACCCAGCCCAACATGGGTTCTGGGTTTTCCCCATGAGCCCAGGCCTAACCCAGAACCCATGTTGGGCTGGGTTCTGGGCTACCCAGGTTGTTTAATCTTAGCATAAGTTTCCGAATTAGGCTATGCCAAGACGCATAATACTGCTGATTAACGCAAATAAAATAGTTAGTTAACTAGTTAGGGCTAGCTCCGAGTGCTTAGTGAGCGGCTCACCCCGCGAGCTCAGAGCCGATCGCTTCCCGAAGGGGTAGCCTTACCGTCACCATTATTACAGAATAAGTATTGCATCAAAGCGTGAGTTTCCAATCTTTCCGGGATCTGATCGGAAGGTTCGCGACCCGTGTTTTTTTTCTCCACCGTTCATTACAAGCGGCCAACGCTAGTCGATCACAGCGAACACGGCGGCTGGGAGGGAACCAGATTGGCCAAAGATAGTACTCACATGCAAATTTTACGAGAACCCCAAGCTCCGATGGAGCCAAAACGATGTAATGCCATTCATTGCCATCCTTCAACACCGGAAGATGCCTAGGTGGTGGCTTTCCAGCTGTCAGGACACGGGCTGCTTTCTTTCTAGGAAATAAAATACAGATTAAATTTCAGAGTATACGTAGGTTCAGATGGATGTGACGTAATGACAAGGAGACGCTCAATATTGACAGCCACAACGCGATATGTTCTTGCTAGAGCCGATTCAAATCATCTAACTCCCAGTGATGTTGACATAGCTCAATAGCCCGAATAGCCAGCGCAGTAGAAAGACCTCGGTTCCCAATCCGCAATTTCTTCGATGCATACTGGTAGACAGTTCCCAGTTCCCAGCCTCCATCTTCGGTTTGCATCGAGCACAAAGTCTGAAGTCCCACGTGGTCTCGAATTCCAACCTCGGCGAAGCAAATCAATCGCATGCCCAAGCTGATAGCGTCCACAGGTATGCCGATACGCTCGCGAAGCCGTTCCCGAAGGATTGTCTGCAATTCCTCGCGAAGTGCGGGTTGGTCTTTCATTTTTTGGAGCATGCGGTGGAAGAAGTACAGGAATGCTTCGGGCATGGGGTAGAAGGCTGTGCCGTGTATATATGCCCGGTTTACCAGAACCTGTCGTACCCAGTCGAGAGTTTCCCGTAGCTTTTCCCCGCGGCCGAAGGTGTAGAATAGACTCAGGGCGTTGCAGCAGACTATAGGATCGACCCGGTTCTTGAAATCGGTGAAGTAAGTCTGTTTCATATCAATCCTGTTGATTACTACCAAGACTGAGTAAGGTATAATAGGCATTAATTTACCTGCATCAGACCGTCTTTGTTTCGATATTGGAGCATTTCATCCATAACGATTTTGGCCACATGGTGTGGTCGCTCCAGAATCGTTAAGCCCAGGGATGTGGTATCAACGTCATCAGGGAATTCAGTCTGTGTGAGCACAGGTGTTCCTTATTTCCCTCCATTAGCCTGCGTCTGCGTAAAAGCGAAAGAGATAATTACCGATAAAATAGTTCCACGTGGTATCGTGCGGTTCAAAATCCACCAGACTCCTTGTAGCAATGTCAGCACAATGGTCAAGCTCCAATGCACGCGGAATTTAACACACATTTCATTAGTGACTTCGAGAATCATAAGTTGGGCATAGTTTTCGCGAATTGTGATGCCAGTGTGGGTTTCCGAGTGAAGATTCTTCGCGTTTTTGTGTAAGAACTGTTGACCTCGGCTGATAGTATCATCTTCTACAAGATTGAAGAGTGTTTGTGAGACGGCCACGGAGTTTGAAAGAATCGCCTGCATTCCCAGGGTCATTGCAGCAAGAACATGGTCTGTATCGTCATCGATGAAGATAATTTCGTCGGGCTTCAAGTGGATAGAGTCGAGAATGTGATGAAAGAATTGTAGCTCTGGCTTTCGCATGCCAACTGAGCTTGAAGTGAAAATTCCATCGAAGAGATCCCAGTCCACAGGGAGCATTCGAGCCAACGCATAGTCTTCCCGTGACAGATTACCCGTGGCATAAACTTTCAACGAGTTGTGAGATCGGGCCTTGATCTGGGCCATAAGTGACAGTATGGAGTGGTCCACTCGGAGTGTGCCCCTGACAATGTCAAATGTTTCGATAAGCTCTTCGCGCGGTAATTGGAAGTCTTTGGCGAGTCTGGTGTAATACTGATCTTCGGTGATTCTCCCACACTGATATTCAGCTGTAGCACCGCAGCACAAGATGGACTTAAAGGTGTTCGCGGGCAGGTTGATATCCTTGAAGGAAGAAGTAAGGATGACATTATTAAGTTCAATTAAAATGCCTTTGTATCGAGGAAGACTGTGCCTAGCCATTGTAGAGATTATCGCATAGAGGTTGGAGCTGCACAATAGCCACGATCAGTGGGGAAACACGTCTTTTTGGCTTGCAAGTTGCTTACCGGATCTTGAGATCTGCAAATACGATGATCTCATTGTACCTGGAGCTATGGTTCTTTGTCCCCCTTTTAGACTTTACTAGTGTTTTTATCGCAATTTTGTCTGTGTTTTTCGTATTGTAATTATTAAGGTCGAAGACATTTTATGATATCTATGACTAGGAACTTAACAACTCCGCCATGTTGAGCTCCGAAAGCATATACCGTGGGAGATAGACATGAAGAGCAAGGAGGCCTTCGAAATAATTCTCCACACGACTCAGCAACTGGGGTTCAGACTGCAGGATTGATCGCACGTTCCGAACGCATTCCGCTGTTTCCTCAATCAAGTTCTCCAGAGCTTCGGAGATGCTTTTTCCATTCGCAGCGGCATAGTTGTAAACATAGTTATTCCGCTCCGTTTGGACCATTGACTCTTTATAGAAGGACAGAATGTCATTGACATAGCCACAGTAATCCATGAGATCAGGGACAGCTTGGATAAATTGACCAAGGTGGACGTTCTCCGGGAAGATGCTTTGGACCAGGATAAAATTGGTGTAGGTCTCAAGCATACTAGATTTCTGCCGAAAGTAATACGCAAATTTGCGCGCAGACGGATGAACTCGAAGGTTTCCTTTTGTCGCTATTTCCAAAGGCTCCGTTGCGACAAAGTCGAGTGCGCTGGTGAGAATTCCACTGGCACAGAATGGGCCATAGTGTTGATCAAACTCGGCAAGCAGCTTCGCCCATCCTTCGAGGATAGGACTCTCCTGTGGTCTTCCAAGAATAATATTTCGCCGGAAGTCCTCTAGCTGATCGACAAAGAGACCTCCGAGGTCGTCTACAATGAACATGTAGGCTGTATGCGTGGCAATGAGCTTTTGTACCTCCTTGTCATGCAGAGGATACACCAAGAGAGTCAATTCAACGGATCTGCTACAAAAGTCGGACACGGCCTGGACGTCAATCCCCTGGGCACGCGCCTCTCCGCAGCATATCTGGACCACCTGTTGCTCCAGAGATGGATCCGACGGGAGTTCGGGTAGTCGGAAAGAGAGATCTTGGAAAAATGCCTTGACAATCTTCTTAAACTGAGAGGGAGTGACGGGACACGGCTCCATGGTCGACTCGGGAGATGTGAAGGAAATCGTCATCTTGCGCCAAGTTGAGATTTGTTGGGCCACAAGGGAGGAAATGTGATGGCTAAATGGAACATGCCACTTTGTGACTGGGTATCAGTTTACCTTACAGATCTGCGTTCCTGAATAATACGAGAGTGGATGTCTAAGTGACGTGTTCGTGGGTCGGGAGTTGCCGATCGCTGCAGGAGTCCATAACAGGTACAGTAACAGTGGATCATGACCATTACTCGAACCGATTACAGTGGTTTCCATAACTAGTTACCGTACATCGTGCTTATGTACCGGCTTTTTAGCTTTCGCAAATCCAAGGTTATGATAGATCTATCACCCGAGCAGCACCAATCTTTCTAAACCGGCTTATACTCCGTACACTCGCAAATTATTGCAAGTGGAGTTGAGAACGTGAATCCATACCATGGATTGGTGGACGACTATTTTATCGCTGGTGTGTTGCCAATTCTGATTCACTGACCTGCGCATGAGGGCTGACCATGTCGCAGGCGATTGCCGGCGTCGTCGGCCGTTTGCTATACCGGCTTTTCCTCCATCCTCTCAGCAACTACCCAGGACCCAAATTGGCAGCAGTGTCCAATCTACCGTATGTCAGCTGGGTGATGACTGGGAATCTGCATTCACGACTGCGAGAGCTACACGACCAATATGGCGACGTCATTCGGATTCGACCTAATTCGTTGACGTATCGAGCCCCTCAGGCCTGGATGGATATCTACGGCCATCGAAAACACGGTGATCTTCCATTCAGGAAAGATCCTCAGTTTTTCACTCCTGCCCCCAGCGGGTCTTCTCATATGATCAATGCAAATGAAGCCGACCATACCCGGCAAAAGCGACTGCTAACTCACGCATTTTCGGACAAGTCACTGCGAGAGCAACAGCCGCTGATAGTTTCTTATATCGACCTGTTCATCTCCAAGCTCCAGGAACATGCGGATGGAGAGAAGGTAGCTAATATTGAAGAGCTGTTGAATTTTCTCACATTCGATATCATCGGTGATCTGGCGTTTGGGGAGCCATTCGGCTGTCTGCAGGGATCAGAGTATCATCCCTGGGTCGAGACAGTTTTCAAAAGTATCAAAACCGGTGCCTTCCTCCGGGCATTATCAGTTTACCCTATTCTAGCGCTTGTAATGCGCACGATGCTGCCGAAGAGCATGATTCGACGGAGAGTCGAGCATGCTCGCATGACCAAGGACAAGGTCAGTCGGCGTATGCAGATGGCCACTACGAGACCGGACTTCATCTCCTACATCCTGAAGCACAACGACGAGAAGGGAATGACTCGTCGAGAGATTGAAAGCAATGCATCTATCATTATTTCAGCTGGTAGCGAGACCACAGCTACGGTCCTAGCTGCCTGTGTATTTTACCTGCTCAAAAATCCGGACTGCCAGGAGAGGTTGACTAAGGAGATCCGTGAGGCGTTTCCTACGGATGAAAGCATTAGCTTTCAGGAAACGAGCAAGTTTCCATTTCTCAACGCCGTGATCGAAGAGAGTCTGCGTCTCCACCCGCCTGCCCCGGCCATCGGACCAAGGTTGGTTCCAAGAGGAGGCGCTATAATTAATGGACAATATGTGCCAGGAGAGGTAATTCGTCTTCACTGGCCATGAAAAGAAAACTTACTTATAGTTGATACCAGGTTTCGGTCTCGGTGGCACACTATTCGACATTCCGAGCATCCTCCAACTTCGCCGAGTCGGACTCCTTCATGCCAGAACGCTGGCTAAAGGAGAACCAAGCATTCGAGTCAGACAAGAGAGAGGGGTTGCAACCATTCTCCTATGGACCCCGCGCTTGCATTGGAAAACAGTGAGTAGAGTCCTCCCTTGTTTTGCATAAGTCGTGCGTAGTTATTTACGAGTCGATTCCTTTCCACTATAGTCTCGCCTATGCTGAAATGCGCACTACCCTTGCCAAGATCCTTTGGCACTTTGATCTCACACTCCGGCCTGAGTGTGCGAGCTGGGATGATGCGAAAAGTTACATTGTCTGGGAAAAGGGCCCTCTTTTTGTAGGGATCAAATCAGCCCAGAGGTGAACAAGGACGAAGGCTGGGTAGATGTGATAGTCGTGGGGCCATATCCAGGAATGGGTAGAAAGAGCTGCTGAGAATAACTTTTGGCCGTATTGATACTACCTTTGATAGGTCTAGATTTTGAATAATACTGATTTATCAGGCAGAGCTAAGCATCAGGTAATATGGGCCGGGTATTGATGACAGCCGAAACGTCCTAGAATCCGCATGGAAGATTCTAAATGAGACTCTTTATCTTTTGAGTCTGCTTCGAAATCAGAAATCCTGGGGCCTGATATGATATCCGTGATTTCCACAATAAAGAATGATCGTTTCGTTTGATTTCATCCTGCAGGTGGCGAGATACATTGTTCGGATGCGCCAAATATACGCCAAGGTACCCTAACTAATTCGTTGAACACATGAAGCTTGCAGATATGGAATAAATCGAGTAATAGGCGAGCCCGAGATCGAATTAGAAACACGAAGCGTTGAACATTGGCATACGTCAAAAGTTTCGAGAACGCCTCAGAAGGCTGTGAACCCCCACCAAACACAACTGCGCCACACCGACCAGACTTCAGGGCTGACGGTCCATGGGCGACTTTGGCTATTTAAATCTGGTTTGCCCCTGGTTCCATCTTACTTCTTCTGACACTCCCGAACTATCCATAATGTCTTATCAATATCCCCCACCGAACCGTGAGTGACCTCATCGCAAACTGCGGGGACTTTGCTGACTCGACCACAGAGCCGCCTTACGGCGCATACGGACAACCTCCTCACGGTGCACCGCCTGGTGCACCGCCTGGTCCTCCTCAAGGCTACCAACAGCCTCCCTACCCTCAACAGCCATACGGTGCGCCCCCGGGTCCTCCTCCGGGTCCTCCTCCGCAAGGCCAGTACCCGCCTCAACAAGGCTACGGCCACCCTCCCCCTCCCCCGCAGCAGGGCGCGCACTACGGTGCTCCCTCTCCGCAACCCCCTGCCGGATATCACGCTCCCTCCCCACAACCTCCATATGGCCAGCCTCCGCATGGCCAGGCGCCTTACGGCCAACCGCCGCATGGATATGCCCCTCCAAACCAACCGCCCGTCGGCGGTCCCGGCTACGGCGCACCATATGGCGCACCCCCAGTTGGACATGGGGCACCTCCCCCGGGAGGCATGGCTCCTTACGGAGCGCCTCCTTCGGTGCCATCACTAGGCTACGTCCCCGGCCAAACCGCGCCAGGCGATTTCCGCCCGCAAGCTGATGCGCTACGCAAAGCGATGAAGGGATTCGGCACCGATGAAAAGGCCCTGATCAACGTCCTTTCGCGCCTCGACCCGCTCCAGATGGCCGCCGTGCGCGCCACATACTCCCAGCATATCGGACGTGATCTCTACAAGGACGTCAAGTCCGAGTGCGGTGGATATCTCCGAGACGGTCTCCTAGCCGTGATCGAAGGCCCATTGATGCACGATGTAGCCTGCGCGCGCGAGGCCATCGAAGGCATCGGCACCAAAGAATGGCTGATGAACGACGTCCTCCTGGGCCGGTCAAACGCCGATCTGAATGCGATCAAGACCGCCTACGAGCGAACCTACCACCGCCCGCTGACCAAGGACGTCGAAGGCGACCTGTCCTTCAAGACAGCCTCCCTCTTCGCATCTGTCCTCCGAGC
This sequence comes from Penicillium silybi, assembly GCA_027569585.1. NCBI lineage: Eukaryota > Fungi > Ascomycota > Eurotiomycetes > Eurotiales > Aspergillaceae > Penicillium > Penicillium silybi. The sequence goes on from JAPDFI010000013.1 coordinate 308,068, forward strand.
CCAGCGACACGACGAGTCCATCCCGCCCAACCCGCACGCCATCGAGAACGAGGTGCGCACCCTACACAACGCCACATCGGCACGCATGGTCAACAACGTCGCCGAGGTGTGTGGTATCTTTGCCCGCTCCTCGGACAACGAGATCCGCGCCATGGACCAGGCCTTCCATGCGCGGTACCACGCCTCGCTTGAGAAACATGTTGAGAAGGAGTTCTCCGGACATATGGAGGATGCACTGCTCCACATGCTCCGCACGGCGACGGATCCCGCTATGCGCGATGCTATCCTGCTTGAGGAGTGCATGGCTGGGATGGGCACCAAGGATGAACGTCTGGCTGTGCGCGTGGTGAGGGTTCACTGGAACAGGAACCACAAAGAGCAGGTCAAGCGTGCTTATCGCCATAAGTATGGGAAGGACTTGATTGAACGTGTTCGTGGCGAGACCTCGGGCGATTACCAGCGCTTGATGGTTGCTCTGCTCGAGTAAAGCCTCTAGCCTTTTGAGTTTTTCTCCTTTTCTTTTCATGAATTTTCCTGTACATAGTGGGAGGTATGAGTTCTATGTTTTGATGTACTTTATCAGATACCAGTATGATCACGCCACGCATGAGATGAGAAATATTGCGACTTGTGTCGATAGTCCCCACACAACGTAATGTAAACAGAAACTTTCTTGCTGTGATGTGATGTGATAATGGATACAATTGAAGCAAGGATACATGCATTCATGGATTTCATCAAAGTCATTATCATATCATGCAAAGGTAAATGCGAGAACGCTGTAAAACACATCTGCCACACAAGAATTCAGCTATGCAATCTCCCCAATGGCAGCAACACGCGTTCCGGGAAACAGCCCAGTACGACCGGCATAGCAGCCCCAGAACCAATCATCGTTGATATTCTCGACCTCCTTGATATCAGCACCTCGTGGGAAAAATATCTCATCCTCGACCTCTTCCTCGGGGTAATAAGACCACATGGCATGTACGACGAGACCGACGCCACCATCGGGTGGGAAGCGTCGGAAGGACGGAGCATGCTGCGAGGTAGGAGTCCCGGAATTTTGATTCGCAGTATCAGCAGCGGGGCTGCTGCTTGGGGAAGACTGGGGGCCTCGGAGACGAGAAGACTTTTTGCGGCGTTCTTGGCCTTCCTTCCAGCTCCAGTCACCGACGCCGATCTCAGGGGAGGCGATTGGGCCAGTGGCTGGGGATGAAGAAGGCGAGCGGCCGACATGCTCGTCTTGCAGGGCATGGCCACCGACCAGGTCTCGGACTATCACGCGTCGTTGGCCATCGTTGCCGTCCTCGAAGCCGACGACGATCAGCCGGTGCCCGGCGAGGCAGCGTCGCCAGCCGTTATGGCCATTTTCCTTGCTGATCTTGGACGTTGCGACGAGCTTGAGATAGCAGTTTGTGCAGACGTCGTAGTCGCCTTCGTTGCATTGCAGACAATGGAAACGGGTCACCGAGGCAGGGATTGGATAGGTGCAGATATCGCATTTGGTGGAAAAGGAGAGGATCTTGTAGCTCTCCTTTTCCAAGGAGATTGGTGCATTCGTCGCGGTATCGCCCGAAATAGCCGGCGCAGATGGTGCAGGGCTGCCTGAAATGCGCCGAATGGGTAACAATGGGTGAGTGCAGCATCGTCCTTGGTTGACACAACGGTTGCAGAAACCCCAGTCTCCCTCATTACACAGGTCGCATTTCCAAAAGCATTCATTTGCTGACGACTGGCAAATTGCACAGAAGAACCCTGTTTCCAGACGGCGTGCCGGGTTATCGCTTGTCATTTGTCTATCCCCGTTCGTGGTCACTTGGGCTGTTTCGGAGGGTCTTGCGTATTTGAAAGAGATGAGGATATGTCCAGTCTCACGTATTTGCACTGGTCGGTGGTTTGAAGATGCAACAATTCGCTCGAATGTCTTTTGCGCAGATGAATGGAAGCCATCCCAGGAGAGACACCCTTTGCCTGAACGATAACATCGCAGACAAAGATGATAGTTCCCATCTTTGCACTTAAAGCATCTCATGTGCAGGTCATATTGAATGTTCGCCTTTCCACAGTAATCGCAGGAGATAATGGGTTCAGGGAATTGGGGAATTGGGGAAGCAGGGGCATTTGACCGCGACGAGGATGGCCGGTTCCTCCTGTCAGACCTAGGTGGGACAAGTGGCGATGATAGAGTCGGGACAGCACTTTCGGTTGGCGTAGAGCTGTGGGATACCACAGGTGGTGAAATAATCGAGGTTGGTGAGTTGGTAGTGGATTGATTGGTAATATGTCTGGTCGAGCTTCGCTCTCTTCCTGCTCCCATCCATGCGTCCGAGATGTTCGGTTCCGAGCCCGTTGCCTGTCCGGGTCGATTTGAGGTTGAAGAGGCTCTTGCTCGCCCAGTTTGAGAGCTACGAGTCCGCTCCGCGGTCATGTCACTGGAGGATCGCACAGCAGGTCGTAACACATCTTCCGAGGTTGACCCTTGATTTACTCGAACGGGCGACGTCCGACGTCGACCACTAACTTGCTCCGAATTCCGTCGTTGGTGGGCGTGATTCGGGCGTGCCGTAGTCGGGTCAAACAGATGTGGCCTCGAGATTGGTGGACGTCGATCGTTATGATCCCGGGTCGTTGTGCTTGTTTCGATGGGTCTCTGAGCTGACTGTGATCGCGAGTGCCCACGCGTGGGACGCTCCGGGGATTGTCTGCGTCTTTGCTCTTGGCGAGAGCGTGGCTGCCGCATATGCCTCCGGCGGTACGCATCCGCAATGCGCTCAGTGAGCTCCTCTTCTTGGGTGGGATCAACGTTATCCAAATCAATATCATCCAGTAGTCCCTCCTCTATAATCTGTCGTAAGATCTCTTCTTCGATGCTCTCCGTATCCGACGACATGCTGAGCAGTGACCGCAAGCTTGACTGATGCTCGACACGTCTGCTTCGTTCCGAGTCACCCTGAGGCCGAGTTGTGCGCTGCTGTCGCTCCGAAGTATCCTCACGCCGCCGTCGTGACCGGCCATCGTCCGCGTGTCTCTCTGGATTGCTGCTCCTTTCCGTCGTTCGCTCTGGATGTGCCGTCCGCCGAGCCTCTCGTCTTCCCTGTGCTCGACTCTCGCGGAGACTGAGCTCCCGAATCTCCTCCAACACACGCTGGTCCTCCTCATCCTCCTCGCTTTCATCGTTGGGTTGGGCCAGTGGAATAACATGATCCCCAGGTTTGTATCGTTGAGCGATCTCTTCCTTCTCGGCGGCAGACCTGTCCCGATCTGGTTGAGCCACCAGGACCATATCTAACAAGGTAGTGACCGTGGCATTTGGCCGGGTGCCGCGTACTTCAGCACGACATGACGGGCAAGTGAAACGAGGGGTGGAGCCGGACGGCCGCCTGCGCGACCCTTGTGCTGAGAACCATTCCTTCAGGCAGGACCCGCAAAAGGTGTGTAGGCAGTCAAGAAGCGTGAGGGGCTGGTAGAGAAGCTCGGTACAGATCTGGATCCAAGTAGAACAGCCGTTAGCTAAGGTTCAACGTAAGGGGGCGCAGGAATGGAAGGGTTCTGGAATCGGGCAATTTGGCGCACATACCGAGCATCCCAGCTCTTTTTCCAGTCCAGCCAATCCAGAGCCTTGCACTTCAGACATGGAGTGAAGGTACCGAGGATTCAGTACACCTTGGAGAGGTAAACAAGCCCGCGGAGCAGATCCAAGGAACGAGGGTGGGAACCAAGGCTCGCGGATGTGGAAGTGGGAGAATTTGGCTCCACCGATCTTATCGTGATCCCGCCTTCTTTCGTCACTTTGCACTTCTGCACTTTTCACTTTCGCCGCACTCGGCTCAAATTTTTTGCGCTTCGTGCTAGAGTTAGGTTGCTGTTCCATCGTCATACCCGGTGTCGCTGTTTGACTGGTTCTTCCACTCGCTTAACCCAACGTGATCACTCACCACATGTGACCCATGAGGGTAATTCGTCAGGAAGTTGTGGCCTGTCTGTTTTTCTCCGGAGTTTGAGTAGATACTTTCTGGCAGGGTTTACGATGCTGGGAAACGACATTGTCATCACTGTCTCACCGCAGGTCGTCTGTGAATGCCACGAGGAAGAGGTTCTGTTGTCCACCGAAGCTTCGAATACACATATGTTCCAGCTTCCAGCATTTGGGAAGAGTGCTGGTATTCGACGGTGATGTTGAATGTTGAGATGCGTAATCCCTACTATTGCTCAAAAAACAGAGAAAGCACCAAGTTCGGCCCTGCAGCATGCGTGTCGACAAACTTCGCCAATATCCAGCAATGTACTGATTCAAAACGAAAGCCAGCTGCATTTACGAGCTACACCACCCCAGAACGTGACCCAACATTACGGCCTTATTCCCCAGCTTTTTTGAAATCCTGTTGCGATGAAGTCGCAGTTTTGAATTGGTATCCAATCAAACAATTTGCCGGTCAGTATCGGTTACACCATGAGCTGAGGTCACGAATAATTCTGCAACTCATTGTGAACCGTGAAGCCCTAGCATTCCCATATTGATGTTGGATTTCAAGCTTCTTTGCTGCTTGGAGGCCTGTCTGCTGAGTGAAAGGTATACTGGGTTCTGTTCCGCCTCGAGAACTGCAAATGCTAGTGTCGCGAATCAACCATCGCGACAGAATGGTCTACATAATTTATATGGATCAGAAACACCTGGGCAGCCTTCAATGAAGAAACTAGGTGCGGATTCAGCGTTTGAAGTATATAAACTAAGGACGAGGGTCTCCATAGCCCCAATACCGGATCCTTAGTTTTCTTAAAATGTGAGCGCAGTATGTGTCACTCTGACACAATCATAGCCCCCAACCCTCAAGGCAAATTATTTCGCAGACGCAGCCTATAACAAGATCTAGTAACATTCAACAAGCGAATAACAGACCATCGCTTGATGCCGTTTCTGCAGATCAGAGTGGCGGCAACGCAAAACAAGCCCCTCAGCGCATCTGTAGCACCTCACGGGCTATGTTGCATGAGAAGGACTGCGGTACATCGAAGTGACCACCAAGATACCTCACTGAGCATCGACCCCTGGCCAGATTGGCCCGGGGAACATTAGACTCTCGACTCGCTTGCCGCTGAAGGGGCGAGAAAGCCAGGGCCCCAAGGCCAAGGTTTCCAACCTTCCTGTACCGAGTGTGGCGGCGACGGCCCAACATTCCATACCACTCAACAACCCTGAACACAGCGGTGAGGAAAGTGTCTTTTATGATGGAGGCGAACAATATACAATTGACTTTTGGACCTCAAGGCCACGACGCTCAAGCTCAATTCTCCGGATCTGCCGGAATCGATGACCTGCCACCGGGGATCATGTGAGTGTCAGGATGTTCGTCTGTACTACCGCTACATCCGGGACTCTAGATGAATGCGAATGCGGACTGTCACTCAGCGCGAAGATCCCGGCGCACAATGCAAGCGTGAAATAAAAACGGCCAGGAGACTTGACAACGCAGGGGACGAAAGGTCCGGTTGTGATAGACCCAAAATGAAGACCTGGGGTCTGATCGTTTGGCGGGTGTGGCTGACAATACGGGCAATGAGAGGAGTACAGACCGTAAGCTCGAGGAGGGGAAAAAGAGGGGGCATTCGAGATGAGGCGTGAATGGTCCCCCCAGAGGAGTTCCAGGCTATTCCGTTAACTCGTGATGTCGTGGTGAACGATGCATGGATATTATGCACTAGAGGGTCGGGCTTGAGCCTGAGCATCGCGGGGTTAATTTCCCCTCGGAAGTTACGAGAGTGAAGTGGCAGGGCTGGGGAGATGCACCCCGCAATTCGAGGGGGACGCAGGCGTATGCAATTCAATCGTCTCCGCGGAATTGCAATGATAGCTAGACGGGACGGGAATCATTTGTTGGGCAGTCAGAGAACTATGCCATGGGCCGATAAGAGTCTCGGCATCCACCGTGTGGGGTTTGCCGTCAAAACGTTGACAGCACTGTGAGACCTCCAGCGCCGAGCACTGCCCGATTTTAGACTTCAAACCCCATTTGGGCTCCACCTGTACCTTGGAATGTAGCGTACCTGTGCGGGTAGGAGATCAGACCTGTGGATGGCGGAATACCTTCTCTATTTCCCATGCATGAATCCTTTCCCTCACTTTCTCTACCAAACATTTTGAATCTTGAGATACAACGGATATGGACAATGTGGAGATCAGCCAGCAGTTTACCCCAAAAATGACATGCATAGCAACAGTCCCAGTAATAATAGATTCATTTATTGGAGACCAACTTGGCTCCAATGAAGAGCAGGAAGCTCAGCTCAGCTCTTCTTAGCGCGCCGTGGCACAGCCAGCAGCACGTCTGTCGAGGGCTTGATTCGCTCTGGGTTCGTTATCAGAAGTACTGGTTCAAGACGTGCTTCCTAAGTGGACTCTGGCCCGTAAATAGCGCTACAACGGCGTACGCCTCTCCCGCCACTGCTGTTTCGAAGCGTAGGAAGATAAAACGGGCATAATGGACAGGGTATGGATCGGAGAATATCACATCATTCGACCTCCTGACAGGTTGCAGCACTAGCACTATAGCCAGTTGTCATTTGAAACGAATTCGGTTTACCTCCGAGGTATTGGCCTCGCAGCCTGATCACCGACGCTTCGAGTGGTACACTCGCTAGATTCCAGGCGGACCGTGCTCTGAAGATTTCACGACTTAGCGCCGCAAGCCAACGATCGGCCAGGCCTAGACGGGCACTACTCGGGTTCCCTGGGCCCGAGGGTAAACCAAGTATACGATGGCGGAACCATACTATACGGACGAATATAGATATCGCCGAAGAACCCCGACAGCGCCATCCAGCGATAAAGATGGGAAAATGGGTCCCGCATCGGGGTGGACCTGCAAATCGAACATCCCCACAACTCCAACATCCAACCTTGCAAGCCCCTGAAGTCGGCAGGATCACCCAAAACGCATGACACCGTGCACTGACCTCGCGCTATGCAAAGCAAATTGTCAGTTCGCCGCACTAATGCACCGCCTTATGTACGGAGTGCAGGGCCCCAAGATATTTGTAGCCATCTCCGCCCCACTGCCCAACCGCCAACCGTCGAATCGTGGCGCCGGCTTCCTACGCACTGACTACCGCGCGCAAGTCTAGGCTACGGTCGAAACTGGCCTGGCGTGGCGCCATTGGCCCGTCTCGTATGCCATGCATAAGCGTGCGAGCCGAAGTATACGTTATTCGTTTCGTCTCAGGATGTAGAGGGGGGCCACCGCAGGGGCGATACAGAGCGATGGCTTTGTGTACGCAATTTCGCACGGACTGGAACACCGGTTCCTGATTGTCTGAGCGCTTCGTTTCTGCTGGGGAAAGTCGAGCCCTTGTGTTACTGGGCTGTATGGGGCCATTTGTCTACTTCCTCTTCTTCCTGTGATCGGCGATCATCCCGGCGACAACGTGTCAGTATCCCTGCATGATATTCAACAAGGTCATGTGCTTTGTTGAATGCGTTTCGGGCACCTAAGGATCTGCTTGCGTGATGCGACATGCGACATGCGACATACTGCACAATCGGTCAGACAAGACTACGGTGGGAAGGTGGGGTACCCTGGTGTTGTCGGACAAAAAGTATAACCAATTACACCACCGGCATCGCAACCCCCGAGACATTATCATAGGGCATTTAGATCTTTCGGTAGAAAAGCCTACACTCGGTTGTAAAAGAATGCCGTTGTCTGCGGTAGCCGGGCTTTGGTCAGCTCGTCGACGAGCACACCGACATTTCATTATAGCTCTCAGACCGAGATAAGGTCGGACGATTCAGCAAATCGCGTTTCGTATTCACGGACTCCCTTTGCTTATCGCGAGGACCATTAACCCCGCAACTAAGAACAGGGAGCCTCATGCAGTCAGCGAATCCCCAGATCAGATCCTCTACCGCGGGGTCTGCATCACACCCCAGTCTATGTCGTGTTGTGATTTGAGAGTGCTGACAGCAACGTCAGACCCCACGCGGGGTAGTTGATTCTGGAGATAGAATCATCGCGATGCTCCTTCCCATCACGTACCTTTGTCAATTGATCGAGTCCCTTGGCGAAGCTGTGGCGGAAGACTAGAACACCATCTGAAGAGCACGCAATGCGGTCCCATGGAAAGTGAAGCTCGCTCTAAAATGCCTAGAATAGAGCTGTATAGAGAATTTTGCTCGACAAGGTAGCTGCCGAACAAAGCTGCCATTCAAGGTTCAGCCACAATAGCGCCCGCGCAGGCCGGGGGTGTATAGGCAGTGCAAGGGCATCGCCGGTGAGTAGAAAGGGGTTGAACACGGCACTGAACGACCCTGGGAGCAACTCAATCGCGAGCGGTGTAGGGCTCGGTCCGTCGAGAAGGAAAATGAACATTGAAGCGGATCTCGGGTTGTATATCGTAAAGCAGCAATGACTAGGCGCTTAGGTGTGCCAGGAAACTACGATCTAGGGCTGAACCTTCGGAGCCAAGCTGCCAATCCGAGCAGATATCGCGGTGGCATCGGGTCCGACCGCTCGGGAGCTACACTGGGTTGTTTCACGACCACTGTTCGACGCGGGACAAGGTGGGTTTCGGTGGTTCCATAGTCGAGATCATGAAGGCCAATGGTCAGAACGCTCACGTTGTCTACGGCGCGATCTCGGCGAGTGGCAAGCACACCACCCTCAAAAGAACGGAGGCCAGGCCTCGATATCGGACGAAAAGTGCACGGGAGATCCGGGATTCTGGTTGGCGACAAGGGTGGACGACCAGCCAACGGGCGTCGTCGCTGCACTGTGGCTCTGCTGTGACTACCGCATCTTCGGAAACCTTCTTTTCGGCCTTTGCAGAAGGGAAGATCATGTCTTATCAGCGTACATGGTCCAGTTTGAGCGGTCGCATGCATCCTAGAGGGTAAGCGCGGCAGAGAACCACCCCTCCATATCTACGCGGGGGTGGAGGTGGAGGGGAGAAAGCTGGAGAGAGGATCAACGGTACGAACAGCCCCATGCGGGAGGCAGGAATGATGATAGTCAGATGAACGCGTGCAGAGTCTCGACCATCGCGATGGGGCCCCGGCTCTTATCTGGGTATAGTTCAGGGCCGGCTTTGCCAATCTGAGTGCTAGCGCATTCAATAAAATTCACGTTTGATAAAGCCACGGCTTTACTGCCACTCTCAACGGAAATTCGAGTGGCAATGAAATGTGAAAACTCTGCGACAAAGGGTGGCCCGGGCGCATCGCCTATTGCAATTTAAAATTCAATTTCTACATTGTATGCAGGATGGAAAAAAAATTTCGTGTCGGTTTGGCGTAGTGAGACATTCGCCTCCCGATTCTCAACGTTTTGGTATCGCGAAACACGGATTAGAGTTGTCCGAAGGGAAATGGACGAATCCTACACTTCTAGAACTGTGGCACTTGGCCCCGGTAGCAATGGCCGCCGGCAGTGTTTCACAGTCGGATATCGATAACGAGGTCCACCCGGGCCGCGGTGATGGATGACTCCATCACCGTCCCCTTGGGACGTGAAGAATCCCCGGTTCCAAGTATCGAAAAACCAAGGAACAAAAAATGACGAGATAGGAGGCTGATGATCCGATGATGGTTTAAGGCCATCAGGTTGTACTGTACACCGGGGAGCAGCAAATAGTGTCTGCACGAAAGACTGGGATATGCGCTTGGACAGGGGGCCCAGACCCTCGCCAAGTTGGAGCAAACCAAGGCAGTGCGCGACACTCGGGCCTGTCAAATGCATTCTGACGTCATGCACTTCCCATACCTCTGGGTTATGCGGAACGCGTGGAAGTATTACTCTCTCGTAATCAGCAGAGTCAATTGATTAATTGTCTTGATAAGAGCCGGAGATCTGCTTGGTAGAAACAGAATCTATAACCCGTCCGAGATCTGAAAAGTCATTGCCAGTGGTCGTGTCGCCATAAAAAAAATGGAGGTTCGGCCCCCATCCACTCTGGGTTTCGCGGCACAACAGAAGTGGAGAGCTTGGAGTGCAGGTCGATCCACCTTGCGATATGAAAATGCACCATGCATGTCACGGAGAAATCTGCTGTCCCCGGTTTTTGTGCCCCTCCATCACACTATGAGCAATGCATCGATGTAGCCTAGATACTAGATAACCTCTGTGGCCGAAAAGGGAAATCGGTAGGAATTCGGTGTCGCGTCCACGACGGATTCCAGAGTTCGAATTTCAGGTTCGGATTTACAGACGGGTGGATACCTCCTTGCATTCTGCGGTAGACTCGAACCATGAAAGAAAAGTATAAAAAGTCAAAAGCCTGATGATTAGGGCGGAGACCATTGCCGCCCTCGGTCTGATCTCGCTTTTTCGGTACCATGGTCGCGCGGGCCAACGTTGTAATTTTTTGGGACCGCTCAGTCAAGGGGGAAAGAGATGAGCACGCATCCCACATCCAAGCGAACGGCGACGGGCGCCATGGGGCTAGAGCGACCCTGGGGGTGGGTTATGCTTCGTACTGCGTGTCTCTCTTGCGCCGGTCCACAGAAATCCGGAGACGGTTGAATCGGCCGTCGATCCAATGGCCTGGGAGTGTTGGGCTTTCCAGACACTCGGGCCTCTCGCCGCTAAAGAAGAAGCGATATTCGGGGGTTCTGTGTTCTGTGCTCTGTGTATCGCGCTCACCGGTGTTTGTTTCAATTTATCGCATCCCCAGATGTCCCCGAGTGATCAGGAGGATGATGTAGAAGTAGTACAATTCGATGTACGTCGGTCCAGAAACAGGGAACACATACTGGAGAGTGGATATCGATTAGCGCCAGGCTGAGCCGTGTAGGAAGGGAGGGTCGAGGGAAGGATGATCGGTGATGTACACGCCAATGGAGATCCCACTGAGCCCTCGTGCGAATGCAGCCACATGTTGCGGATAGTTCGGAAAAACAGAGCCCAGAGCTCCCCATGTGTATACGGAGAGTCGGATGAAATAAAATCGAAATTTTTTTTTTTTAAAAAAAAAAAAAAAAAAAAAAAAAAAAAAAAAAAGCCCGCCAGAGATACCTTGAAAGTGACTTCCATCGCGGAGACCCACTCGGCGTGCCCCTAAACCATGCTATACGGGACGCACGGTGGTAGTATCGAGCGGAGTCGATGTAGCCTAGCGGCTTTTCCAATGGGCGCTTGCGAACCGTCTTTATTTATCTTGTTCCACTTGGGAGGCAGAAAAAGAGCTATAATTCCTGCTTTTATCTTCCGGCCTTTCCCCAAGCCAATTCCCTTTTCCCATTCCCCCCTTCCCTACCTTTCCTGCGGGATTCTCTGGGAAAGACTAACCTTGGGTACGGGCAAGAAGATTATTATCAACGGTCATAGCGGGGAATGGCTTTCTAATTCGCCTCCTATTGCGACTTCCCGGGTACGTCTGAGGTACAGTGAGGTGATCATCGATCATCCAATCCCTCCAGCGGCTACATCCTACTTTCTATTCTCTTTTCAACTGTACATTCTTCGCATTTGCTGTACTTTTTTACCCTTTTCTTTTTGCCCCCTCCCTTTTCGCTTTAAACTATCCTTGCGCCATCAGCCCACCGCGTTGAGAAAATCGCCACCAACCCCACCCATTTTTATCTCGATGATACTCGACGGTAAGTCATTGATAAGCTTCTCTTTTCCCTTCGCTTGCCTCGCTCTGCCTGCCCATCCACCTCTATCCTCCTTTTTTATTGCCCGCTGCTTTCTCAACCGGTTCATTCTCTTCCTCCGGTGTCACTCTTCGTACTCTGATATTGTGATACCCTTCACTGTTGTCTGGTTCGCGCTTTCCTCTTCGGCCGTCTGCATCCGACCCTGTTGAGCCTGTACTTCTGAACCTTCCCTTGACCTTATTCGTGATCGCCATTCTGTCCAATGCGAGGTTATTTCTCAGTTCCCTGTCTGTCTTGCCTTTGCCTCGCCACATCTAAAATTAAATGAGGCCCGAACTGACTGAAGGCCCCCAGAACTTGCCTTGTGCCAACACCTTTGAACATTTCACCCTGTTCTTTCGTCCCCTTCTTGTGTTGAGACACACAAGTCGGCCGGATGCCATACACTGCGCCGTTGAAGTCGTTGCTCTCCGCGCAGCACATTGAGTACAGTGAACCTGCTTCACAACCGCAGTCCGAACGACCTGGCTTGGTTCGTTCCGCTTCCGCGCGCTTGCAGAACTCCCGTTCCTACTCCTCTACCTCGTACGTTCGTCGGCACCGGCGGAGCCCGTCGATCTGCAAATCGACCGTGCATTCCTCCTCGGAGCCTGCCTCCCGGACGTCACCGGTTATTGACCCTCATGCCAGTCTCCGTCAATCTCCCCCACCATTAAGCAATGCTGCAATTCCTGTCGGGGCGGTAATCTCGCCGCCCGAATCCGCCCCGAACTCGAGTGATGAGGAGTCACCGTACAGTGGTGAGGGTATCAAGCTGGAAGAGCTCGAGGCTGCTGTCCGGTCAATAGGTCAAAGGAGGGAAAGTTCGCCCGAGAGAGAGAAGATGGGCCCGGCCGAGGAGCTAAGCACCGAGGCTGCGTCTTCAAGTTCATCAACGCCAACACCAACACTGAACCCGGATCCCAAGCCCAACCACCTGCGGCTGTCCAAGTCGGCGAGAAAGATCACCCATTCGCGATCATCGACTGAAACGGCCATTGATCTGAAGCGGGAGGAGGCACTGACTAGCTCCCCCGATGACAGCGATGTGGAAATGACTATCAAGCCGCCGATGGTCAGGAAGAAGTCTGGTGAGCTGGTTCGTCCGGCCCTTCGTCCCGCATCCGCTCGACGACGACCGTCCAGCATGCCGGGGACCCCGGTCTATGCCAAGGCCGTGCACTTTGATTCGCAGTTGGAACACATTCGTCACTTCCTGCAGCTTGACCGACCTTTAGCTGTGAGTGCCGAGACATCACCGGTCGAGAGTCACGATGGCGATCACGAGTTTCCTTTCGGCCGGGACGAGGATAAGCATGCGCCGTCGTGGGAATGGGAGCTGCGGCTGTCCAACGCCCCGAAGGATATTTCCTCTCGATCCAATCTCCCAGTCCAGCTGGAAAGAGTGTTTTTGTCCGCTGATAAGAAGGTTCTCATTGGTTCCGTGGCCGTGGCAAACCTTGCCTTCCAGAAACACGTGGCTGCTCGCTTTACTCTTGATTACTGGAGGACCACGTCTGAAGTAGGCGCGGTGTTCTGCCATGACGTGCGTCGGAAGCATGCTCACGATGGGTATGATCGGTTTTCGTTCGACATCAAGCTGGATGACCAGGCCAATCTGGAGCACAAGACCATGTTCATCTGTATTCGCTACAATGTGAACGGTCAGGAGTTCTGGGACAACAACCACGGAATGAATTACCAAATTGATTTCGTCAAGTCACCCAAGACAGTCACCAAGCCCTCGGGAGGAGCGCGCCCTACTCTCCCCCGCAGCCGAAGCTTTGCCACCTCCCACTCGACTCGTCCCCGTTCGATGCCTCTGTCGTTCGACGATTTTCCGGAACTTGACAAGAACGTCCCCTTCTCCAACCCGTTTGCGAGTACCAAGGCGTCCCCGTTGAACCGGACTTCGGATGATATCGACACGATCGGACCCCCGAAACGTCGCGAGACTCAGAATCGACAGGGTTTCAGCAATCGGTATGATTTTGGAGCATCGTTGACGGCTGCCATGCGGACCAAGACTCCTCTCGATCGGACAACGCTGAGTGCTCGGGCACGGTCTGAACAGACCCCCGAGACGAAGTCCGCGGCGGAGACTCCGTCGAGCAAGGCTTCTGCAGTGAGCGGACAAGCCCGGAAGGAGGATCTGAAACCTTCCTCACTGGTTTCTAGCAAACCGTGTCTCGAGTCCTCAGTGTACAAAGAGCTGGTGGACAAGTACTGTTTCGTAAGTCTTGATCATTTTTCTTTGATGATCACAAGCGTCTAACCCGACTTGCAGTACGGTTCCCCGAAGTCGAACGAGAAAGCCCCGGGTCCTGTCGTGAACGTGAACGGCGAGGAGCCGCCCAAGCAATTTGCCTCGGGTGCTCCCTCGCCTCCTCTATCCCCTCGGTCTCCGGCCACTCTGGAAGCACCAACTGATGCGCCCGGTGAATCCCGCTCTTCGACCTTGTCACCGGCCCAGGCATCCACGAGCCCGCGAGTTTCTCCGCGCACGTCCCCGCGCACCTCGCCCTCGCCGATGCCTTACCGGTACCCTTACCACCAGTCCTTGCAAAACGGATTCATGAAAGACCCTCAGTCGTCTCCCGTCATTAGAGGGTGAGTCATAGAGATGCTTGACCGCCACCGGAGTCGGCTATCATCGCGCCCGCTTTCTGTTTTTGCATCGTGTTGACAGTTTTGTTGAAAAGGGGATTCGAAGTTTCTTTCTTGGAGATGGGTCTCGATTCAGTTTCCATTCCCTCCCTTGCCCATTGTGCTTATTCGCCCTGCGTCGGTGTCCTGTGATTTTCACTCTGCATGGTTGATCTATCACTCCTCCCTCTAATCCTGACCGACAATGGATTGCCCGCCCGCAGCAAATGGGAAGGCGATCGGAGTTTTTGCGATGCATAATAAACCGCGGAACTTCGACTCGCTAGAACATCGAACTGTGTCGGTAGGCGCCATAGATCGCGTCGGCGACGCGAGTTTCGACGAGAGTTTCGACGATGCGGTCGCCCTCACGTTTTCCCTACATCTGTTTTTAACTACGCATGATGATGATATGAAGTTCGTTGCCTTTTTCTGTTTTCTTCGTTCCACTCGACACAACCATACGACGAGGCTTTTTCGATTCTTCTCTGCATGGCAGATTTTCATTTTCGCAAAAAAGTTGTTTTTAGTTCGCCCGCCTCCGCTCTTGCATTTGTTTGTCAGCTTGTTTTCTTATTGTTTTGCATGGTGTCCTCGGAGTTCCTTTCTTATTAGCCTTTTAGGGAACATTTTGAACGCTCGCGACGGACTGGCACACGAGATGATACGCCCAGTCGAGGTAGTCATGAGATCAGGAATACAATGAATGCGATTGAAATAGGAGACTTGAAATCCAGCCTCGTAGATGATCGTAGGGTTGTTGATCGACCAGACCAAATAGACGAGAATAGAACAAACAACGGCTGCGGCTGTACATAGTTGGCCGTGTGCAACATTCCGTACAACTCGTATACTTGGTTCCACACGGTGGATTCAAAGTCACGTGATTCCCGTGGCGACACCCGCTATCTTATCACACGTGACCCGCCCGCCTTTCAACCGCGTTCCGAAATGCGGGCAATTTCCCATGCCACGCAAGACATGCTCGAAACCTGCCCTTCATAACGCCCTTTTACCTCCCTCGCCTCCGCCCAATCACCGCCGCATTGCAGAATGCGAGCTCTCTAGCTTAGTAACCCACCCGCCGACCCCCCAAAATCACGCGTAGTCATCAACTGTATTTAACTACCCGCTCCCCTCCTCTCACTGGCCTTTTCCCTTTTTTCTTTCCTTCCATCCTCTTCCGCCAACCCCTCGACGCGTCTTACCACCCGTCGAACTCTACTTTCCCATCAACCTCTCATCAAATTCATCTCGAATTCCATCTTTGACAATATGTCCGGACGTGAGTAATCCTTTATTTATTTACTTTGGCTCTATTTTCTGCATATCGACACACGGTCGCTCTTTGGTGATGCACTTGGTAATGTGGTGATGCCCCTGAGGAACACGTGACTTGGCGATCCCGGATCGGTGCCTCAGGCCGTCATGCCCTTCATGCCTTTCCTAACAGGGCAACGCCACACTGCCGCATTCACCTCCTAAGAAGACCTCGCTGTCACCGTGCTCTTTCTTCAAGCCCATATAATATACCAACCTATATACTAACAATCCACAGGTGGAAAGGGCGGCAAGGGTCTCGGCAAGGGCGGCGCCAAGCGTCACCGCAAGATCTTGCGTGACAACATCCAGGGTATCACCAAGCCCGCTATCCGCCGTCTCGCTCGCCGTGGCGGTGTCAAGCGTATCTCTGCCATGATCTACGAGGAGACCCGCGGTGTCCTCAAGACCTTCCTGGAGTCCGTCATCCGTGACGCCGTCACCTACACCGAGCACGCCAAGCGCAAGACCGTTACTTCTCTCGACGTTGTCTACGCTCTCAAGCGCCAGGGCCGTACCCTGTACGGTTTCGGTGGCTAAGTGTCTCTTTGACATTGCCGCTGGGAGTTCCCTCCTTGGGAGACTCTTCCTTTAACGCGCTACGGTGTGATGGTTTCAATTCTGCTTTTGCAAGGGTATTTCTTCATGTTATGGCTTGTCTGGTTTCCGGGTTCCCGGCGGGGTTTCGGGAGGAATAAGGGATTTGATCTTTACAATATCGATATCGGAAATGGTTCGTACGGTGGTTTTTTTATTAGTTAGCTGCTGATTAGCATTCGACCATCTCACTGAGAATAATGGAACGATTGCACCGGTCAGACCATCTTTTTTGTAGTATAGAAGTGAAGTACTTGAAATGTACCTCGCTCTCATCTCAAAGTGATGCAAACTCGATGGGCATCCTGCACGGGCCACACGATCGGCATGATGTAATCGATCTCCGCAAAGGAGTAAGCCGAGGCCTTGGAGATGGCGTCTTCACGTTCATAAGCCCTGCACCTTGTTTCTACGGTCGCTGGTCAATCTTACTTGCACGCCATCCGTGATCTGTGCTTGGTGATATGAAATTGTCCGTCTCGAGGGCCCTGGCTACTGTATAGCCGCCTCAGGAACCAAGCGTCTCACCCAAACATTTGAACTTATCAGTCGTCCCTATTTCAACCCCAGCAGAGTGTATCCCTCAATCCGAAACCATCATGGCGGAATACAAGCTCTCCTATGAGTCTCAGCTGGTATGTTTTACCTTATATTTCGCTCCCTCCGCTTTCTGACACCAACCCGTCGCCATCAAGGACGCCTTCCACCCCTCATACCGCTGGGAAGCCCGCGACCCAAGCGAAGACTGGAAAACCGCCGCGCTCCGCGGGCCTGGCCTACCAGTACTGGGTAACGCAGTCGCCGGAGCCGTAGGCTCAGCGATCTCCAACGTCGTCGTCTACCCACTCAATGTAATCGTCGCACGCCTCCAAACCCAGAACAACAAGGACAAATCGAAGGAGTCAGAAGAGGATGAAGAATACGCCGGTATCATCGATGCAGTGCACAAAATCTACCTCGAGCAAGGCATCGCCGGCTTCTACCCGGGGCTGGCACAAGACACCTGCAAATCAGTCGCGGACTCGTTCCTCTTTTTCCTTGCGTACACGATCGTACGGCAGCGAAGGATAGTCGCCCGTGTTGGCGCAGCCAAAGCAGCAAAGAGCAAGAACATCGTGCTTCCGATTCTTGACGAGCTGGCTATCGGTGTCGTGGCGGGGGCTTTTTCCAAGCTGTTTACTACGCCGCTGTCTAATATCGTTACTCGCAAGCAGACTGCAGCGCGGAAAGGTGGACAGGGAGCCGATGCAACCACTGCGGATATTGCTGCCAAAATCCGTGATGAGAAGGGCCTTGGTGGATTCTGGTCTGGCTATTCGGCTTCCTTGATTTTGACGCTGAATCCATCCCTTACGTTCTTTTTGAATGAGGTGCTGAAGTACTCTCTTCTCCCGCGTTCCAAGCGCCAGAAGCCCTCGCCCGCAGTTACCTTCTTCCTAGCGGCGTTGAGCAAGTCGGCCGCTTCTTCAATTACCTATCCGTTCTCTCTAGCCAAGACCAGGGCTCAGGCTATGGGGAATGCCCAAAAGGCCGGACTGAGCTCAGAGTCCAATAATGTTTTGGCTGCACTGACTCCGAAGATCTTCGCTGCCGTCGGCGACATCTATCGTGCTGAAGGTGTCCCTGGTCTGTACTCGGGTTTGCAAGGCGAAGTCCTGAAAGGTTTCTTCTCCCACGGCTTCACTATGCTAGCCAAGGACGCCGTGTATGCGTCCATCGTCAAGACATATTACCTTCTCCTCATCGTGCTCCGACGCTATCCGTCCCCGGATGAACTACTTCAAAGCGCCCGCGAGCAGGCGGAAGAGTACAGCGAAGTTGCGCGCGAAGGCGCCCGCGACATGGCCGAACGAGCTCGCGAAGGTGCGGAAGACGTGTTGAACAATCACTCAGGAGGTATGGCTGTTGACATGACCTCCAATGCCGCTGCTGCTGCTACCACGGCTCGAGATGCGGGTCATGGAGTTGATGCCTCGTCTGGTTTGAAGGTACCGCCTATTACAGATGAGGTCAATGAGACGGCTGAGCTGGTGGGTGACTACGTTGAGGAAGAGGCTACTGAGTGGAAGAGTTTCTATCACTGGTTTTGGGATAAGGAGAAGGGCTATCATAAGGGTGAATAGTTTTGGATGCGGCAAAGCGGACTTTTCTTAATTTTGTGTTTTATTAGCATTCGTTGTATATGTATGTCAAAGCATCATTTTGATCAGTTATGAACAACTTGGATATTCCAATTCAGATATTTATCGGACATGTAGGTATTCCAATGATATCCAGCAAATCAAATAGATTGTAGAACCAATGAAACCGAACATCCCCACGGCAATTCATATCACCACCTATGCATTATCTCCAAACCAAAAATGGGCATTTACTCCTTCTTTCTCTCAGCAATCTGCACCTCCTGACAAACAAAAGCAGCACGCAGCTCCTTCCCCGCCTCCCAAAGCACCCAAAGAGGAATCCACACCCAAAGAGTATTAAAGAAGAACAAATACAACCAAAGATAAACCGGATCCTGCGTAACAAGCTGCGAGCTACCGGTAAGCCACTCCGGCGCAAAAGTCATAAAGCCACCATACAACTCCGCCGTCGCCAGCGCCGTCGCAACAAACCAAAGCGTCGACTTCGCCCTGCCCCGCGCAGTAGCGCCGATCTTCTCATTCGTCGACCTGCAAAGCAAATAGCAGATATAAACCGCCGCCGGACCACCCAGGAAAACGGTCAACAGCTCCAGGGACACGACGGTCACGTCGGCGCCGGCCCAGCGGCGATCGGCCTTGGCGTATTCCTGCCATAGGCGCGAGCTGGGGCCGGTGCCGTAGGCAGGGCCGTAGATGCGGTCGGGGTGGTTTAAGAAGAAGGGCTCTGTGTTGTGGATGCCGGCGATTGTGGCGTAGCTGAAGAAGCATTCGTAGAGGAAGGAGCCTTCGATGAAGAGGTGGGTTAGGGCGTCGTAGGCATGCCAGAAGAAAAGGATCCGGTTGCGCGTTTGTGTGGAGGGGATTAGAGCTTTGGCGAGGAAGTAGGCGATTGGCATGAAGGAGAGGGAGAAGGCCAGGCAGAGGACTGTTGGTACGTCCAGGGTGAAGGACGCGCTGGTTGACATCGTGGATGTGGATGTTTTGGGCGCAGGTCGTGAGGGTGGTTTGGGGAGTCGCGCCGGATCGCGGAAGCTGGGGAGCGTTTTGTAGCCTGGCCAGGAGGTTGACAGGCGTTGCTCATGCGCGTAGAGGTTGAAGAAGTGCAGAATCAGGGGGAGCTCAAATTGGTGGAGCTGTGATCAACACTTCTGCCTAAGGCAGAAGTGGGTCAGATCGTGAAGAGTTCGTTGTTTAGTACATCGTTTTCTCTTTGTGTTCTTTCTCTTTTTCGAATTAACACAAATTGTGGGAAATATGAGAGCCCAGTGCTGCCTGGGGCTTATTCAGGGGCTTCATACAGGCTCTCTGTGTAGCTATGTACCTGCCATCGACCCGAGACATTCTTGAAAGTCGTCGTGGGGTTCGTATTTACCCCACATCCAAGGGATTCGACCTATATACATCCACATTTTCGAGTTTGAGAAAATGAAGCGATATTAGCACTCATGCAGTGAGTTATACGGATGAGAATCTGACGAGACTTAGGGGGTACCTTGGACTTCAATTGCACGCTAATTTACCCTCGGCACCAGGAACAACCGTTTGTTGTCTACAGATAGAGCGTTTTTGGGTCGCGTCCCCGACACCATCATGTCCTTAAGCTTCACATCCATCCCCCAAACACACCTGGGCAGTCTCTCTTTCTCGCCTCCAAACAACCTCAACCCCCAACTTCACCCATAGAATGTCTCCGAAGGGCTCGGTCCTCATCACCGGCTGCAGCGACGGGGGCATTGGCTCCGGCCTGGCCCTCGTCTTCCAGGAACGTGGATACCACGTCTTCGCCACAGTCCGCAACCCAGAAAAGACGAATGATTTGAAGGGCCTTCCTAACATCACTTTGTTGACACTCGAAGTGACCGACCGGAGCCATATTCAGGCCGTGAAAGACGCTGTATCTGCGCAGACGGATGGCACACTGTCGTACCTGACCAACAACGCAGGGCGAAACCATTTCATGCCTCTTCTGGACGAGGACATTGACGTTGCAAAGAAGATCTTCGAAACCCACGTCTGGGGTCCATTGGCCATCACTCAGGCATTTGCGCCTCTCCTCATCAAGGCACAGGGCACCCTTGTGAGCATCACCTCTATTGCCGGCCATGGTGCTGTTCCGACTACGGGTAATAGTTGAAACTGTCTGGAAGTTCTACCAAGATTCTAACTCCACTCTTAGGATCTTACGGCGCTTCCAAGCGCTCTCAGGAACATATGGCAGAAGTCCTCCGTCTTGAACTCTCGCCCTTTGGCGTCAAGGTCCTGTCCGTTGTGACCGGCGCCATCTCGACAAATTGTCAAACGAACTTCCAAGACTGCGCCCTTCCAGCAGACTCACCATACAAAGCAATCGAAGAAACTTTTGCAAAGTTTGTGCGTGCCACCGATGGAATGGTCCGTACCCCACTTGCAGCCTATGCCACTGAGGTTGTTGACAGCATTTTGGGTGGCATCACCGGTCAAATTTGGGTGGGCGAGAGAGCGGAGAGGATGAAGAACGCGTCTTTTGGAGGAGAATTGGCCGTTTTGAGGGTGCGTTGTGTCTTTCCCAAACTAAACGAGGTTCTTTCTGACTATCCAATAGGACCAGTGTTTTATGAAAGGATTCGGTTTGGATGAGCTCTCGAAGCAGATCTGCTTTGGCAGGAATGGGATCTCGGGACATTTGATCTAGCATATGGTGGTCCATAGGACATTTCAAATCAAATCAAGAATCACTTACATCCTTCCAAATAGCTCAATTTTATTTTGACATGAATACCGTGATCTTGCCTCGGCTCGCATCTACCAACGGCCTTTTGTTGGATTATCCCTACTACTACTTGAGCATGTCATTCATTACATCTGGCATAGTTCGTGAATTAATACACGAGTACATAAGTAACTGACATCATTGGAGACTGTTATTTGCGTCCAACAAAAGATAATCATTTACGCATTAAAATCCTCCAACTCCTCGCACCCGCTTCACAGTACCCACAGCACCCTTTGCCCAACTAAACCGTCCCGGGTTTATACCTACGGACCCCGGAGGAATCTCATCTGTTTCCGAATCATGCCAACAGCCATCCTTGCTACTTGCTGCGCCATATTTTGCGGTATTCTGGTTTCGATCGATCACACTGAGCCATTGCTTGCAAATCAGTTGCGAATCAAGTAGGACATTGATTTCTTGACTGTGGAAGAAGGATTGGGTGTCAAGATTGCCGTTGCCTATGAAGAGAACCTTTAGTAAGTCAGATAATTCAGAAACACGTCGAGACTCACCCTGGATCGCAATCTGCTCGTCAACGATCATCAACTTAATATGACAGCTTCGCTTCTTGAATGAATTGTGGATGGGCCGAGTTTGGTCTTTGCCGACATAGTAGTGGACCCGGAGCCGAGCCTTTTCTTCGTCAGACTTGAGTGCGTTGTACAATCTGTTCGCAACCATCTCGTTTGTTCCATTCTGGAATGGCAGTAACTCGCCGGCGTCGTTGTAACCAAGGCATAGATAGGCTGTGATGACCACACCGCGGCGAATAGCCTCAAGCATAGGCTCCAGGAGCGGCTCTGCATTCATATCTGGGGTTTGAATGAAAATGGAGCGTTTTGCATTCTTGATAGCCGCAATCCATGCAGCATTCTGAGGAGTGTGAACGCTGCTGTGGTTTGGAACTTGATATTCAGAGAGTCAACTAGCCATCCATTATTGCGATCAAATCTCAGTCAATTGAAGAGCAAGCCACTCACCACCATATGGCTCCCGGTTGACTAGTGCCATAGGCACAGGATCGTGGCGAGGCAGCACTAAGTATGGAGTCATCCTGGGGTCTTGGTCTGAGTCTGGCGCATCACCGACTGTATCGTGTTGAATAGTCGTGTCTGGTGGCAAGTTAGAGGATTGAACATGCAAGCAGCAGTAGGAACATACTCAAGTGACGGGTAACAGCATGGGTCGAAGTCTCGTCCCCGCGAGGAATAATGCTACTGTTGACTCTCTGTGCTTCGATTTCGTAGCTGGCGTCATAGTGCTCATTCTCTGTGGTATGTTGAGGCAAACTCTGAGACGCATCCTCAGGAAGAGACACAGTCTCCTTTGACTCATAACAAGGTATTTGAAGAGTCTCCGCGGGGGTGTTCAACAAAGGCAATGGTGGATCAAGAGACTTGCCCCAAGAAAGCAATGCTGCGTCATAGAAGCCATCAACCATAGGACCTTCAATATGAGACAGCATTTCAAGATTGTCGTTATCTTGAATGTTACTGCTCTGCAACAGAGCTATCTTCCGATCAACCACAGTGAATTTTGAATGGAATGTCCCAAAGACTGGCCGGTGGAAATTAATCACTTGAAGATCAACGTTTGGAATATCACTAGCGGGTGGAAGCTTGACTTTTCCGCTGGTGTATTGATCTTCCTGGACACTCAACCGATTCTCCAAGACCTGGGGCAACCATTAGTCTCGCGCATGCTGAAATCAAGAATGTCCCAAGTAACAAACCTGACGAGGATCCCCACGATCATACACCATCTTCATGATCAACTTTCTGCCTCGTTCTCCGGCTCTCTTTGACAATTCACGAATGGCATTTGTGACCAACGTCGCAGCATACGAGTGGATCCAGAAATTAGTGCCCAGGAAGATCTCATGTTCGGCTCGCACAATGCAGTTGGCTAGGTGCCGGCAAAGGTCAGGCAACGGTGCGACGATGGTCAGGGGAACGACGCCTCTGCTGCCCATCACAGGGGGTGAGACAACTCCTGTCATGGGATTCTTTTCTAATGAACAGAGCGCATCGTGATAAACCTACTTCCGATGTGAGCTGGTGAAGACTGTACCCAATCATAAGGTGTCTGACCTGGAGAAATAGCTCGCTTGGTTCCGACGATCCCCAGTTCCCACATGCATGCGCTCTCTGCAGTTCGTTCTTCTCGTGGAATTCTTCCGCTAAGAGTCCCGTCGGGACACCCTTTGCTCTGTGCGAGAAATTGTTTTTCTCATAGAGCTTCTTAAATACCGTTCCCGGGCACTGGGATGGATCCTGTGCCAATTTGGAAGTCACCGTCTGCGACTGTTTACATAGTGTGTAAACCTCCCACGGCACCATAGTGTAGCGGCTGCGATTAGGGCTTAGCGGTTGACAAATGAACCAAATTATACCAGCAGCGAGTGAAGCCAGGTATATTCCACCGACAACTTGAAAGAGATGATCGTATATCCAGCTAAGCATGGGGGCCGTGTGCTCCACTAGGGGGCTTATTATGTGCACCACGGCTGAGGGCTATCGATGACGTTGGGAACCTGGTTCGGTATCCTCGTGAATAGCAAATTGGAGACAGCTCGGAAGAACAATATTCGTAATTCGAGCAAACTGACCGATTGGACAGGTTAATCTGGATGCCTAGAGGCGTCGTCTGGCGGTTCTTGCTTCAGCCCTACCAGGTCGACGTCATCGGCCCGTGAATTGAAACAGACCCCTCCTCAGCCTGCGACAACTTCTACAATTTTACAATTTATATATATACTTCCGGTCGGCTACGCTGAACTATTCATCGAATGCCCTAGCTGTACCAGGGCTATACCAGAGACCCCAGAAAATCTATAGAGGAATGTCCTGACCATTATGAGAGTAGAGTGGGGATGTCCCGGTGGGGTAACAGCCAAGTACGTCAATCACGACCCTAGCTTCGTTTTCGCCTTAGAAGCTGGGTATGACGTGGAAACACAGGCCGACAAAGCTTAGCGAAGCTTGATTGATCCGGTGTCTTAGCACGAGGAGCCAATTAATAGAGCTAAGTACAAGCAGGTGGCTTGAAATGGTGGATTTTAGCGATGGCTCAAACCACATCGCAGTAGGCCGCCGCTCTAGCGAGAGAAGGTGTCTCATTTTATTCGCGCCCGCATTCGTGCACGGAGGCAGCGATAATGGAGAATGTTCAGAATGGAGAATTTTCAGCGAAAATAACCGATGTTTCCTGGGCGTCGTGCTCTAGTACACCTGTATCGACCCTTTACTGCTTTCGGGAAAGGACTTTTGACGAGGCTGCTTGATCGCGTCCGACCAAGCAAGGTTCTTCTGTCCCTCCCTGAGCTTCACTAGTAGGCGACCCTCTTCCACGGACTACAGTCGGCCTTTCCTCGTAGGAAGGATATGTCCCCCATAGTGTTTGAGCTCAAGTAGTTATAGTTAGATGCCTTCTCTGTTCCCTTGTTAGAGACCTAGATATAGAGGCGACTTCTGCGCTCGAGCGCATAGAAATGCAATAAGATAAAGCACCCTTAGACAGCTAAGATAGGAATTGCAGTCGTTCTTCAACGTCGAAACGCCGAGAATTAAGCACGAACTGTAGGAAACAAACGCTTTTGTGCCAGGCTCTACCTCTATTAATATTTGGTAGCATCGTGCCAGAGAATCACGATAGATCCTCTACGCCTCAAGACGTTTAGTCTATATAATGACCACCTGTAGATTCTCCTAGGAACATCTTTGGCCCCTCATTTTAGAACCTAGGAAGAGATTCGGAAAAACAAGCATAGACTGATTTCTGAGGGGATGCAAAAAGAAACTCTCCCTCGGGGAATCGAACCCCGGTCTCCCGCGCTTATCGGTGTTAATGACAAGCGGAAATCATGACCACTAGACCAAGGAAGAATGATTGATGGAAAGTTCGGCTATTTTATGACACATTATCCAAAGTGGCCAAGGGATAGCAACTATTTCCGCATTCCACCAGTGTGCCCCGACTTATTTACCATCCCTAATAGCTGGCAAGTTTTGAATCGAGGACTAGCTAAATATGATTAATAATAATTAATGGCTGGGTGCGAAAAGCCTGATCTTAAGGCTCTGGCCAATTTTTGTTTCAGTGAGGGTGCCGAAGTCATGAGAACAGGGCGCGATGATCGCCCCGGTGGCCACCCGCGATCTGTTGATCACATCAGGTCCGAGAGTCATTTTCTGTGCCTTGGTTTCAATGAATAGGAGTGCTTCAACATGGCCATAGCTCCTTATGAGCCTATACTTAGTGTCACTTATTCTTCAGGATTAAAAACTGTATTCGTGACTGTAGGGCAAGCCCACAAGCATACCCCGAGTATCCAGGATATACAGCACAGTTGCCCTTCTTCATGACCACCCCTCCGCATAGTATTGATTCATTTAAATCACCCCACCTTCTTCCTGCGTACGCTTGGGTCATCTCCAGCCCCCAAATGATTACCTGGTCATCCGGGCGATCTCTGGGGCACCCACACGTGCAAAGCTGGTGGAGGCATCAGCCACAGGGCGTTGATTTATAACGCAGATACCTGCCAGGCTGATAATTAAACATAATTAAACCTTTGCTTAAATTCAGACCAGAAATATCTGGTAGAAGGCATCAAGTCCAACCCATTTTTTTTTAAATCTCATAATGGAGGCTGGATAAGGACATCGGCACACCCTCAGCGTCTACCGTACCTATTCCCCTATTCCGCTTTTAAAATAAATCCAGAGCATGTCGCACGTCCGTCATCACCGAAGACACCACACATGGCCTCACTGTGGCTCTGAATCATGCATGCGCAAGCCCCGAAGTCTGGAACTTCGTGTGTTCAACCCAGCAAATGCACCCCCAGGCCACGCGCCATGGTCGTTTCAAGAAGCGACAATAGTCCCTCTCATTGCAGGAGAGGTGCCGAATGACGATGCCGAGATGGCAGGGATTGTGCGTGCACCACGGACTCATCGCATCTGGTCCTTGCCTCTAGGCAGGGGCCGAGAAAAGAACATTCCCGTATCGGCCTCGGCAGCCGAAGCGAGAAAGTCTGTTCATCGCAGTGTTCTCCGACGACTGATTCGCCGTCCACCTCTGGATAAAACCAGATCGCTTCTTGCCATGCCAACAACTATGACTGCCAGGGATCAGGCGATGATTTCTGGTTGGATGCCGCCACGGCTAGCGGCGCGACCGGTCGTCGTGTCTGATAGAACTCGCCCAGACTTCTCAGCGATTGATACCGCTTGTTTTGCAGCGGAAAGAAGACATAGAAGGTGCCATTCGGAGCAGCCACGTTCGTGGAGAAGACCCAGTGCTGGCCTCTGGACTCTTCAGGAGGAGCGAGAGAGTCCGAGTGGGAGCGGTTGATTCTGTTATATACATACATGCTAAATTTTGATTCGTACAGGATGGATCGAAATCAGTTTCACCACATTTTTTTCACATGAATTCCTTGCCGAACCCTAATCTATATTTGATATAGTTTGTTCACAAACATCGAACGGTACTAAGAGGATTTCATATGATGACTTATCATTTAAGTTCCTTGAAATTCCCATACAGTCGACACCGCACCCGATTGCACCCTAAAACTCTCCTCCGGCGGCAAAATGATGCCGAAATTCCTTCTCTCAAAGCTTAATTTGATGCATGACATGATAGTCATTAAATCCTTGACTACGTCGAAAATGGAAGGTAGTAAGCGTCAAGTAAACGATAAGTTACGTTCCTGCAACAGCCTATTATTTCAGGCGCCATTCTCACCAATGGGCCATTATGAGCCAAGGAATTTCCCGATTACGAAACTGCCAAAGCCGCGTCACCATCTAACAACCCAATATTCTCGGGAACTGGGGCCAGAACCATGTCACCCGCCTACTGAGATAAGTTCTAGACATGGGGAAAAAAACCATTAGGCACGTGAGATCTTTGACAGTAGTAGAAATCAAAGCGGTCGGGATAGGCGAATCGCCGTTCCGCCTCCTGTGGATCCTTGGGCACGGTAACGGCGCTCAAACGACCACAGGAAGGCCATGGCAAATGGAGTAGTTATAGAAACAATGGGCCTAGGAAAGCCGCGCTAGATGTATCTACCGCTTTCAAGTGAAGAAGCATTCAATCGCAACTGCGTCTGCCAGCGATACCTGCCTGATAGAGAGGGGTTCCATCCGATGCACCGTTTTGCTTGACCAAACCTAGAACCGGCATGGCTAAGTTCTCCAGGTGTTTGCTCATGTGGACCACTAGCTTCTTCCAATTATCGAAGATATTTCCACAAAATCGACACGACTCCTGTGACGTCTGTTTGATCTCCTGATGACACTGCTCGACCATCTCCCACAGTCGATCGATATCTAATTCTCGTTGGACTTCAGAACGCCTCTCTGAAGGGAGATCATTGGATTTCTTCACCTTCGGCTCGTGCATCTTGTGCTCACGAACTAGATGCTGGACAAAATTGTCTTTGCGAAAGCACTTTTTGCTGCAGTCGGGGTACAAGCAGGCCCACCACTCTGACTGCCGGTGCCTTTCGGACTCATGGCGCACCCAGTCCGCTTTCCGTTTGAATGATTTATGCTCAGAGCAGTCGGAAAATGTACATGTGAATGGTTGCAAATCTTCTTGAACATGTTTCGACCAGTGGGATGGTTTCATAAACTTCTTGACCTGAAAGCAGATGGGGCACTCGAACTGAGAGGGAAACCGCGAGACAGGAGGAAGGGGGACCCCAGGGGGGAATTCAGCCACAGGCGCAGCTGTTTCGCCCATATAAGAGAGCCGATCAAAATGCCGACTGACGTCCATTCCCTGGAGCAAGCCTGCGGGGTCCTTAGGAAGCTGCAATGAGGATGCCCCCCCTCCCAGAGCAAAACAATACTCGCCTGAGCGACACGAGCGGTTGGTGACAGCGTCTAGATGGTCTCTCTGGAAATTAACAAGATTATTATATCGGCGAAGCTGCTCACTCGCAAAGCGATGTATCAAAGCAGGCTCCAGCCGTGGGTACAGCTGCAGAATCTGCTTTTCAAATCCTTCCACAGTAGGGTCGATCAATGGTGAGACAGCAAGGAAGTCCATCGCAAGCCCTGGGTCTTCAACAAGGCTGCAGATATCGCTATCATTGCCTTCAGCCCCTTCAGTATCAGTACCCCAGGCTGTACGTTGCTGTATTTGGCCCGTATAGGGCCCGGGATTTGCACACTCGCCAATATTTGCTTTTGCCTTAGCATCAGGACCAATCGTCATGTTCTCCAAACCCTTGTGTATGGTCGCCAACAGACGGGAAAATTCGGCCGATTTAGGGAGCGAGAAGATTGTCAATCCCGAGCTAGTGTCCACAATATATGGATCTGCTCCCGCTTGGAGAAGAAGCTCTGCCGTCTCATAGTTTCCCCGCCAGCATGCTGCGAACAGAGGCGTGGATCCATAGCGTCCACCCGGGGCATCAACTTCCGCGGAAGGGACAGATGCAAGAATAGCTTTGACGATCGGAACCAAGCCAAATGAAGCTGCATAGTACAACGGGTTCGTTGACTCGATGGCTACAATAGGTACTTCAGGAATAAGTGCCTGCACCCATACGCCAAAATTACCTCGACGAGGAAGATATTGAGAATTAAAGAATTTGTTGACGAGTTGACAGTCGCAATCATCGAAACTGGATGAACCGCCATGGGTAGCCCAGAACGGGGCCGCATATTCTAGAAATGGGTGCTCGTGCTCGCGTGCTGCGATTGAATCGATGGAGCTTGCATATCCAGGCCGGAAATTCTCGAGACACAAATAGGTAAGACAGAGTCGCATTATGATTTTATCGGCGGTTTCGTGATTCAAACTGAAATATTGCACGCTAGAGGAGCGGATCCACTCGGACGTTAGGAAATCCTTGATAGACGCGTGAGATAACTTCACACTTCCAAACTCATCCTGGGTGATGAGACCCCGACAGATATCGAGAAGGATCTGCGGCGAAACCAGCTTTAAGTCGTCATCGAGGTCTGTGCACGTCTCCTCTAGTATGACTGCTTCGCTCAACTCGGGCAGGGTGAGCGAACGTTTTGAGAAACTGAGCCAAAAGAGGGCGTTGCGGCTGAGTTCCCAGTCACTTGGTGGGATTCGCTCTAAGATGTGTATATATGTCTCTCGTAGAGTTCCTGGCAATGTTTGCAATGCTTCTCGAATCGATTTGGCGGTCCTAAGTGAGCCGAGGGTTTCCAAAGAAAGCTGGGTCCAGCGAAATCTGCAAAAAAGGGTTAGATACGAACATAGTATTTTATTGTTATACTGACGATCCATCAGCCCCCTCCAAAATAGTCGCCCAAATCTGATCTTGGAGACGCGTGCTCAGATTCCTGAGCGTCTCGTCTTGCTGCAGTCTGAAGCGTATAAATGCGTCGATATCGTCTCTGACAATTCTAGCATTCATATGGATTACATTGGCATGCTGTCCGGGGATCAGATTGGCCGTTCCAGTTATAAGAATTCTAAGGTCTGGAGCCAAATTCGAGATTCTCAGAAGAGAACGTATTATGGTCTCTTTATAGACACTCTCGTTAATTGCATCAATAAGGAGAATGACTCGTTTACCACCAGATGTAATCTTGATGATGGCATCTTCAATAGCACCAATGTCGATTGGACGCCTGTGTGCACTTGACTTTGTTGTCGCTTTGTAGAGCGGCCGGATAGACTCTAACACCGAGGGAATCGATTCAGAGAGCTGGACTAGGAGCGATCCTAGAATGTTCACCGGATCTTGAAAGGCAGTGTCGTCAAAGTTACAGTAGAAGTAGGCAAAGACCAAACTATGGTCATTTGAAGACATCCAGATCAGCTCATCGACAGTATGAGCACTATAGAATGTTAGCTCAATAACCACAAAAGAATATAGAGGACTTGCAAAAGTGTTGTCTTTCCGATTCCAGCTATGAAAAGATGTTAGACTATCTCAGTGTATAATGGGCCAGGACGTACATTTGCCTAAGAGGACGAAAATGCTCCGGTAAGTGCCATCATTCGATAGCCAATCTTTGAAAATACTATCAATGAACCACTTTCCTGTGCGATTTGCTCGCGCTTTCGAGGCTTGCAGATGGATACTGATTGGGCTGACAGGAGCCAACCATCGGGAAAGCTCTTCGTGTGCTGTACGGATCTTTTCGTCATTTCGTACTTTCAGATCTTGTTCCAGAGATTTTGCGAGGCTTGTGATTTCACTGTGCAAATCTCGCTGAAGGGTATTGCTATCACTCGTGATAACAAGGATCAACCATGATTTTACCCTTTCTAGGCGGGTGAGGTGCGTGTTGAGTTGTTCCTGGGTGAACGGCCATTCCAGCTTTTGCTTCACTCTCTTGAATTTGTTCGCTGGTTCTTTAATGTCTGAAAGGAGGAGTTGGAGAGACTCATTTGTTTTTCGAAGGATGCTCATCAGAGGTTCGGGGGTGATAAGAGATAGTGGTCCCAATTTTGTAGGTCGTGGAGGCTCAACTTGCGAGTGAAGATGTTCCAGAATTCCCTTGAGAGCGAAAAGCTCCTCACTTAATCTTCGAATGTCGGAGCTCGCATCACGTACGCCTTTTGCATATGCAATGAGGCGGGGGATAATGCTGCTAATGTCGATGATCAGCGACGTTATGGAAATGGGGTCAGCCATGGTTCCCAAAGCAATGAAATGCCATGCAAGTATTTTGGAAGTCTTTCGAAACTGCGGAATCAGCTGGGGTTGTCCCTGTACCCCTCATACACCGCCCTCTAGCTCGCCGTACTTAACACGTGATAGTAACACCAACCTTACCAAGAAACAATAAAGCTCCCCAGAACTAACATACTGTAGAAGACGAGGGAAATTCAATACGGAGTCTCCTGATTCTTAGCTGAAAGAGAAACAAGACAAGGAAATCCACGATAGTCAATGGTGGATGTACGGAGCCCATTCAAAATCTCATATACGATCGTCAAAATACTATATTATACTATACGCATTCTACATAGTACGGGCGTGAATAGCGGCCATTAAAAGAGAATGGGGTTCCCCTAATAGTAAAATGGTTAAATCGACACGTCGAAAAAGACTATTTTTTTTTTAAAATATCTAGAAAGGCATTTAAGGGATACGTTCAGAAAGGCGTTCAAAAAGACATTTAGTAGAATACGTCAGAAATGAGGAGCGAGAGATGTTTAGTCTAAAATGGTTCGCTGTTTTCTAACACGTGAGATAGTATCAGCGTGGGTTCTTAGCAAAGTCGAGGCGATCAACGTATAGAATAACATACTCGGTCTTCGATGATGGACTAGACTCCCTTGACGAGGTATTACCAGCTGGAAGTATTTTGAGACACACAATTTTTAACGAGCCCTTTTGGGACGTTTTTTCCTCGTGGCCGCTATTCACACCTTCATAATCTAAAAGAACTATCCTCGGGCCGACGGACCTTTGGCCCACTCAACTTTACAATGGTGATCTCAGAAGGGTCGCCTTTGAAGGGTTGACCGAGGGATGTGTTGACCTTCTGCCTGATACGTCAGGCCACGTACCCCGCATTTCGTTGCTTCTAACCGGGACTACCCTATCATTTGCCTCATTTTGACTGCGATGCCGCGCTACATTTGTCTTATTCCGTCTAGTCTGTGTTGACCAAGGAGAACATGAGACGCGTCTGCGGGGCGTGGCTCCCGGCTGGCACCACAGTCTCGGAGTGACCGTGCCGATTCCCTGCAACTCAGCCGTGTTTCTTGGCTGCGTGGGGGCCAAGTGACTCAGGGCGCAACATGTGCTCGGTTAAGTCTTCTCGAAGGCCGCTAGAAGACCGAGTGTCTCAGCTAGGTCCACGCTGAGTGGCACTGGAGGGAGAGACGATGAGTCCTGTAGGGCTACTCTTTGCCCGGGCAATCATGTCATCAGTCCGGACATCCTGTTGCATTGGCTGCTCGGCTGCTTGACCCGCTCAGTGAATGAAGTCACGATCTTCAGAGTCTGAGATTCTGGCTGCCTAACTCCGCAGGAAGTCCTGTCTTATCGGACGGATGGAAGGAACAACACAGATCAACCTGAAAGTCTGAAGATAGCCGGGCCCTTCGTAGGACACCGTATATGCAGTCCACCTGTCCTTTCTTTGATCGACGTGACGACGTGTCCGTATGATGCAACGAGCGGTGAATCTGCACGGTCCCACCGAGTCTTGGAGGAGGCTCCAAGGCGGAGACAAATGCGGATTGGCCAGTTCGGCGGGCGGAAGACCTTTCCTCTCGTCGACCCCGTCAATCTCACCGACACAGCGCCCGCTAAACCTTACCAGTGGACCCGCGGGTTCCCTTTCTGCACCTCCGGTTGGTCTGCGACGGAATGGTCCGCTATTCGACCTGAATCCATTGGCTGTCCATGCTCTCGGGTGTTCTTTCCACTGACCCGTGGGCAGGTTGGAAGCATTCCCGCTTTGTTTTGGTTGGCTGCCCTACAGAACCATGATGGACAATCACAGGGAGTCGAAATTGGCTCCCCGCGAGCACTCGGACTTAAATACTCTGCCTGCGTCGCTTCTTGTCTCAATCACCTCAGCACTTAATTCTTCTGCTTTGAAGCCTCTATCCATTGCACTGCCCTTCAAGTGATGCACTCTCGATCATACCAAAGCGAATACTATCCCAAGCGATCTCTTTCACAGACATCGGCCACTACCACATCATCGCGGGGCAGCCAGCGCTCAAACGAGAAGAAACACTCTCGTCACTCTTCCCACCCTCTCACCTCGAAGCTGTTCCGGTCGAGATCCAAATCTCCCACTCCCATCGAGATTCCCATGACCAACCTCCGCCAAGCCTCTTCAAGCATGTGTCAACCTCGAGACATCCCAAGGAGCACCCCGGAAAACTCCTACTTTGACCAGGACTATCGATCTACCAGCCCAGTCGATATGTCTCCGGGAAGCACCCCTCCCCGCTATCCGAAGTCGGAGTACGCAGCCAAGCGCGCGTCTACTCCTACCCCTACCCGCAAGAACAGCGACGACTACCGTCGCTACAGTGGTACCATCAACCACTGCGGCCGGCACTCGAATGACTGGCTCTTTGGCGGTTTCAGTGTGCGTGAAACAGTCGCGAGCGGTCTCGAGAAGCTGCGCAACAGCGATAAGGAGGGCTGAAGGGTGATTTAACCCTTTTGATGTCCATTTCAATTGCCATTTGTGCCATTACCCCCGGAAACACCAGCAACCGGCTATCCTGCGTCTGAAGATGAAGGAGTTTCTTCTCGAGAATAACAGTTGATCAATCCTGGATGCCCTTGAGGATCGACAGTTGATTCGCCTGGAGTGAATGTTCCTTACCAGCGTTCGGATCGCCCTCTTGTGTGGATACCGTCAGACGACGGGTCTGCACCCGGGGAACGACGTTCTGTCGATGCATTGTAATGACCACTTTGCACGAGACTCTCCAGCTTTATTCTATATTCAGGATGAAATTATTCTAGCCATTTCATTTCTCTTTTACTATCACCGAGTGGTCTCATAGACACTCTCCCATTTGATATTTTGCGCTAGGCATGTGCTGGCCTATAGCTTTCCCAAATCAAAGAGCTAATGCTCAATTCTCAAAAGCACTATCATTGAAATAATATATCTCTCCTGTAAAGTCTATGAATATAGCTATACGCACTATTCCTCCGCGCGGAGTGATCCAGCGAGCAAGGTCCGCTCCGTCTCCGACCATCGGCACTTCGCCGACTCCCGCAATTCCATCGTCTATATATCACTTATTTAAAAAGCCCCAGCCCAACCATAAGCCGTCATTTACAAGCTTACTTGAGCAATGAATATTGGCACTTAATCCTTATATAATATCTTAAGTCTTTGATTTGTTTGTATCTGATACATTCAAGCCCTTTCCTTGAATACACAGTAATTTAAAAACTGCTTTCTTGGCCAATTAAAACCATGACGCGTCTTTGATGCAGATTGCTTTGAATTGGAAAAGATCCTACCTGCAGCGAGGTCTCTACTGCAGTACCCTAGAATAAATGCGTAATGCTCAAATGCTGCCCATCTGATGGTTGGTGATGGTAGCCCCATCACGGATGGATTTGCATGGATTATACGGTCACGTCGCCCCAAAGGAGTCCTGTAGATCCCCGGTCTCTTGCATCCTTCTCACTGGCGAAAAGATAATTCCAGTTCTTCCTCTTAGTTTCTTTCCTTCCTCAAGACATCCAGTCGATATGTCTCCGGGAAGCACCCCTCCCCGCTATCCCAAGTCGGAGACTCCTACGGTGCGCATTGGTACTGTGACTAGGTGTAGTAAAGACATGGTACACGTATGTAAAGCGTCTCTGCGATTGAAATCTTAGCCAATTGTGTACAAGTATTCAAAGCTACTTAGCAACAGCGAAGCCCCGAGCAAAATTTGCAATCAACCGCAGTCATTCAAGCACTACTTGATCTTGAAGGCTCTTTTCATTTGCTTCCACGCCAGAACAAATTTCTCTTTGAGACCCGGTGTCTCTGGTGGTAAAAAATAAGCATCCGCCATCTCTAGAAGATATGTGGGGTCCGGGTCGTATAGACTCTCTTGCATCATAGTCCGCAACTCGGCTTCTTGCTCCTTCGAAAATGCAGTCCCTCGATGACGGTCGCAGCAGACGCACCGAAGAGTACAGTGTCCGATTCCTCTTTTCTTGTCACTGTTCAGATGACGCTTTTCACAGCATCCACAGCATCGGCCACAGCATCCACCCCTCGCCACGCAGTCTTTGACAAGCTCCTTCCGAAGGTACCAAGTAGGATCTTCCCGTATCTTGTCATATGATTTCTTTAACGTTCCTCGAGGAAGTCGGATCTCGAGATGGTAAAGTAAGCGCCCTCCCCAGTCGCCCCAGTTCCTAGCGTGCTCAATCACTTCTTCACATTCATGAATCTTGGCTATGTTTTCACCTTGCGAGAAGTTCTTCAGCAAGGCGTGGTGTTCCTCTTTCCACTGATCTTCTAATTGCGCGGCCTCTTGTATTATTTGCTCAGCGGTGACAATTTGGGCAAGTAGTTCGGAGCTGCACTGAACGTCTTTGCCGTATTGGAACTTGCGGTTCCCCACCTTTTCTTTGGCGTAGTTCCCCACGGGCTCGAAGCCCTTAACGCCCCCGAACATCTTTCCCATATGTTGCGTTATGACCTAGGCATATCAGCATCATATCTATATTCGAACATGAAAAGCTTATGAAAAAGGCAGGGACTCACCCGAGAATTTAATTCCAGCTTCAATCCGAAGCGGAATAACAGGACGTTGATATCAGGTCAAAACAAGAGAAACAAAGATATCCGGCTGCCAGACGAGACAGCTGAATGAAAATACGCGAGGATGATGCGCACTGAAACGAAAGCGCTGCCCGAAGAAGTCTAGTCGCAAGCTTCTTAGGACAATATGCGTCCCATGACGTAGGGTTTCTTGAACCGTTCCATAACCGTCACTTATCTGCTGTGATCGCTTCTCGGGCAGTTCATTCTTAGCATTAGAACGAAATTTCATGTCATCATTAGAAAATGCTGGAGCAAATCCTAAATCCGTTATCAAAATATTAATCAATACGCATGGTACGCTTATACGTGTTATTTCCGGTCCTCCGTTAAGGAGGTTAAGAATCCCGCGCAGGCCATGAATTATCTCAGAGAGGTGCTAGGTATTGTAACCTAGTATACCAACACAACGCTCGTAGGCCATTGGACTCCGTACCTATCGTATCTCGAAACGGGCCGGCGTAGTTGCCGCAATTTCTTCAAGTTCCTCGGATGCTTTGGCGTGTTTTCCCGATGATGTAGTATGGTGTTATCTGCGGCGGCTTAAGGCGGACGGCATAATTTCAATCCAAATCACGAAACATAGCAAGCGAAAATGCCATACGAAAGATCACATCCTTATTTAGGCAGGCCATCATATGTTTGCGTCTTCTCCCATCCCATCCCTCCACTGGGACTTTTTCGTCTTCTCTCACCTCACGAATCTTGACTTCTTCAACACCCTTTTTCGTCTTCTCTCACCTCACGAAGCCTGACTCCTTCAACACCCCTTTGCGTCTTCTCTCACCTCACGGAACTTGACTTCTTCAACACCCTTTTTCGTCCAAAAATCTCTCACCTTACGCCCAAATAGCACACTCTACGTCAAATTTCATACGAAACCCTCACTTACGCACGTTATGTCTGACGACGACCCCTTCGCGTTGTCTAACAACGCGCTCAATATGTCAGACGACGGTGAACGTGCGAAAAAGCGCGAGAGGCCGCCAGGTCTCCAGTTGGATTTGACGTAGGAAGATGACGATATTCGCGTCACTCTTGGTATGCTCCTCAAGAGCGGTCAGCAGGAAAAGGATTCTCGCGGGAGTCGACCTATCGCTACCAGCACTGTCGGCGTAAGCCCGGAGATGATCATAACTACAAGCCCTCCGATAGAGAACGCACTCGATGACACCGCAATCTACGCACTTAGCGTTATGCAGTCGCGTCACACAAACAATGTCTACAAGTGGGATTTCGAAGTTAACGGCATGGTTCGCAAAGTGCGAAAGCCACGCGGCCTCGCAGTCGCCGTGGAAGCATACGGCATCCGATAGATCGTCGAGATCCACGGGCGGACCCTTCTCACTGGCGAAAAGATCGCGGAGCACTTCCCATATCTGATACGCACTACGCGCGCTCCTCGCAAGACTCCTACGATGCGCATTGGTACGGTGACGATCGCACCTAGATGGGTCCAGGATGAGGACTACGTCTTAGTCGCCCAGCCCTATCGTGTAAATAGGCCTGATATCCCTCCAAGCAGTGACGATCAGTCGCAGACTGCGAAATTTGCGCGCAAAATCTCCGAACACAATGGATATCCGCATATGGACCTCGACCCAAGTCATAAGGTCATCATTCCGGCAGGCGCGAGTAATGGGGTGCGGATTATGGGCATGCTTGATGTCCCCGGCTTTTGCGTGGAATGCGCCGACCCGACAAGAGAAGGCTGGGTATCAGGCATCAAGAAGGGATCGCTCCCTAAAGGGTTATGGCATCAACTACGAAGATTGCCTTGGACACCCGAAAATCCGCTGACCCCGCGCAACTTGGCTATAACAATGCATACGCCAGAGCGGAACACTAGAGGGCCACGACTTATTTTGAACCCCCTAAAGCTCCCGACCGAGGCGCAACCTGCGATGGCGGAATTGGAGGCATCCGAGGTGCAACAGGCACAGCCTATCGAACAGTCCGAATCTTCGCAGACCAGTCGCGCTTCCCGGATGAGTTTGACGCGCGAAGAAATCGCGAGACCTGCGCGGCCCAGCTTAAAGTCTATCCTTAACATGCGGGATATTGCAGGCAGACCCGTGGGCGATATCTGCGAAATTGTCGCCAATAATATGTTGCAGACGCGCAAAGACCCAAGTGTTTCGTGGAAGGGGCCTATAGACAGGAATTTTATTGCCATGTTCCGCGAAATCATGTCGACCACAGCACACCCAAAGGACAAGGTTTTGATGGAGACATTCTAGGATGCGGCTATCGCGGCGGGCGCTATTAACGTATATTGCGAGATGAAAAAACTTACTCAGGAGCGGGCTGCTCGGGAGGTAAAGCAAAATTCCGATCTCGCGCGTTACGTTT
The DNA here is from genome assembly GCA_027569585.1 of Penicillium silybi. Taxonomy (NCBI): domain Eukaryota; kingdom Fungi; phylum Ascomycota; class Eurotiomycetes; order Eurotiales; family Aspergillaceae; genus Penicillium; species Penicillium silybi. The sequence continues at coordinate 345,778 of JAPDFI010000013.1, forward strand.
ATGCGTTCTATGGCGCGACAACCAAATGTATGGAGGCCATCGCTTGTCGGGCGGAGGAGAATTAGCGTGGTGCTGCCCTGGTTGACTGGTGTCTGGTACAACTTCAGTACCCATGTCTAGCTGTTAACCTGCGCCTGCGTAGCGCAGCTATCGCAGATATTGATGATTTCCTCGCCGTGAATCCGTGCAATTTCGATGCTGCGAATTTTCGCGAGAGCTTCACTCGCGAACTTCGCGAGAATCGAGTGGATGATGACCTCCACGAGGAAATCGAGGACGTGCCTAGCTATGACGAGGAGCTTTGCTACGACGAGCCAGAATTTCGTTAATGTTGTTTCTTTCGGGTGTTTTCTGAGATTTTGCTCATTTTGTGCGATTGGAGCGCGGCTTCAGGCAATGGAGGGTTCATGAGATCGTCATACGCAAGGCGATGGAATTGCTTTTTGACGTTATTATGAACCACCGTTATCTGACTGTTATCTGTAGCTGCATCGCCTGTCTTGCGTTTAGTCTTTTCTTCGGAGATCGCGCGCTTTTTGTTGCCCGGTATTCTCGCGTCTCATGTGTTTAGCCCGGCCCTACATACTAGGCTTAGATCCCGAACAATTAAGGATTACGAGTTTACTACCCTATCTCCCTGGAGCAATTAAGTGATTAGAAGTCCGGGAAAGTCTTCTGATTATAATGTACAACATAAAAATGTGAATTTTTTAACCATAAAACATATAGACTGGTACGGATCGTAGAAAAAACACAACAATAAAGTTGCCACTCTAACGAGAATCCAAACCAGTCCCACTGCGACAAAATCATTGCGCATGAACACTCCTTATGTTGATAGCCTTGTGCGCGTTATATATCCTCATCTAAGCTCTCGGAGTCTTCACCGCTCGGCGTGTTGTCATCGTCTTCCACGTCAAAACCAGACTCATCATTTTGAGCTATGTCTTCTAATCGGATTGGCCGATGCTCGCCGGTGGCGCTTCTTCTCTCACGGAGCCAATTGGCTCCAGCTCGGCGACGTGTTATCGAATCACCCCTAGCGATGTGCCCCCAAGTTGTCATCAGCCGTCGCGTAAACAAGTGCTTCTTAGTGGCCTTAGCAACGTGCTCATCGTCATTGGCGTTAAAAGCACTTGCAACGTTATCCTTAATGCGTATAGCATTGTCTGTAACATCTGCAACACTGCCAGTAAACTGCGCGAGATTGTCTGTGATATCTGTGATATGCGAAGTGTTATAGGGCATAACATACGAGGCACTCGCGGTGTGATACGGAGTCTCTATCGTAGGATTCGGGCTAGTCGCATACGAAGTGTCGTGAGGAGGATTTGTGGTAACATGCGAGGCACTCGCGGTATGATGCAGAGTCTCTGTCGTAGGATTTGCGCTAGTCGCATGCGAAGTGTCGTGAGGAGGATTTATAGTAACATGCGAGGCACTCGCGGTATGATGCAGAGTCTCTGTCGTAGGATTTGCGCTAGTCGCATGCGAAGTGTCGTGAGGAGGATTCGTGGTAATATGCGAGGAACTCGTGGTATGATGGGGAGTCTCTGTCGCAGGATTCGCGCCAGTCATATGCGAAGTGTCGTGAAGAGGATTCGTGGTAACATGCGAGGTGCTCGCGGTATGATGCAGAGTCTCTATTATAGGATTCGCGCCAGTGGCATGCGAAGCTCTGGCAATGTATTCCTTAAGTGCAGTAACGCGTGCCATGAGATCTCGGATCTGTTGCTGGTCGTTCTCAGCGACATTTGCTGTACGTTCTCTGTGATAAATATTAGCATTTGCCTTCACACGACACGTCAAAGAGTCTTGTGGCAGAACCATACCTTATGGGAATTTTCTTCTCACGAGATCTGAGCTTTGCACACGACCACTCGAGGGCGACTTAGTAGATGAAAACAGTTGCAAGCATTGCGAGAAACATCGCGTAGCTAAGGCCGATATTGTTATGGACATCCCCGACCCAGCGTCGCCAGATGGGGCTTCCAGATTCGTCCTGTGCCATTTTCACAGATTGTGTTGTGCTCAGGGGATTCAGTGGATGAAGCGAGATACAAGAATTTCGTGTGATACGACAGAATGTGAAGAGAGGAAGTGTCGTGTTGTGCGATGATGGGACGTGGGATAGGAGGAAAGATTGGGACAAGGACGAAAGACGCAGCGCAGGGTGCGGAAAGAACGACACGTACGACTCACCACGCATAACGAGGAAATTACGAACTGAGAACTACGACGAGGAAAGCGCCGCGAGATACATTGGCCACAACTGGACGTTCAAGTTTCATGAGGCTACTGTATGTGTGTTCAGGGCATCAAGTCTCATTTCTCATCATTTTGGACTAACTACCAATTATGTGTAATTTATGCGCCATCGCGAGAGTCCGTATATTTCTAGACTTGTCGATGGATAGTGAGATTTGTCATAGAACACGCGATGATGAGCACTTGGAATATGGCCCGGAGGTAATCAGCCGGTCTTGGATAATTCAAAAACATACGAGGAATAATTCATAGCACTTTTTTAAAGAAAATGTCAATTGCAATATAAACTCAACCGAGATGCAGGCCAATTTGATGAGTGAAAAAAAGTACAGGCACATACCTACTTGAAGCTCGAGTGGAGAAGCTAGGCGCGGAGACCATCGACCAGATGTGCTTCGGTTGGAATCTCTGCTGTAGCTTCCGTGGCCAGATGGAAGAATAGAGAGAAGAGAAGGAGAAGGACTGCCAGGTGGAAGAATAGAGAGAAGAGAAGGAGAAAGGCAGGGGGAAGAGAAGTATAAGTAAGGCGAAGAAGATCTCGGCTATCATTCCGGGGGTTTCCAGGAGTTTGTTCTCCTGACAGAAGCTCAAAATCTTGAATCTTGCCGGTTAAGATATAGATTGCCAAGAGATAATACCTGAGCAGGCATCTTCTAAATTGACACCGTTCAGTCCCGGATCAAAGTCATTGGCCAGCCGCCGCTTTGTGCGGATCGGTTCGACGACAAGTCTTTCGTGAATGATGAGTTGCGGCGATACGGCGGTCTGACATTACCCAGGTCCTGGACGGTGGATGATCATAACGGTCAACGAAATTTGGATAGTGTCCTCGCCTCGATCAAGGAAAGTGACTACCCTATCGTCGCGAAACCTGTTCGCGGACGAGGTAGCCACCGTGTGAAGATTTGCGAAAATGCAACTGAGCTGAAAGAGTATGCTACTCAGTTATTCGAGTCGCCTCGTGTTTTGCTGGAGGAATACCTCACCGGGGAAGAAGGTACCATTTACCATTATGCCTCCTCAACAGTCGGCACATGGATCGGAATTGTCAGATCGCTATTCAAACCATTGGGCCCTGCCGCCCGTTACTCGCTTCAACCACGCTGATGGCATTGCTCCATACAGCGGGAAAGTGGCCGTCACTGTCAATTCGCGAGCTGTGTCCGTCGCGGAGATCGAAGCAGAGCCCGCCTATTCGGCGATTATGAAGGAGTGTGAGATGGTCGGAAGATTGTTGCGGACAGCAGCGCCGCTGCGAATTGATATCCGGCGATTTGCACCGAAATCGACCTTTGCGCTGTTCGACATTAATATGAAGCCGGTATGTCTGAAGTTTCAAGGTTCGTTCACTGGACATGCTGACTCGATGCAGAACATCACCGGTCCTGGTCGACCTGGTCGCGAGGACCAAACAAGTCTGATGGGACTGGCAGCTAACAGCATGGGCTGGGATTATCCCACATTCCTGCAGTATGTGCTTGGGTCAGCACAGAGTTTGGGCCAGCTTCGCAATTACACGAGTCCGTTACTTGGCCGAGCGGCTATGTGACAGGGTAAACGGCCCTGAAAAGGAGAAGAAGAAAAGAAATTCCAAATCGAGGTGCCGGGGGGCGTGCGCTATATTTTTTCTTTTTCCGAGCACAGCAACTATTTTTTTCTTTTTCTTTCTTTCTTTCTTTCTTTCTTTCTTTTTTTTTTTTTTTGTATCATAATAGATTACATTAGGCGTCCTCATCACCCCGTCATAATCAGCCTAAAAGCAAAAACGAGTGTGATATGACAGGGCCAGTGTCTCCCCCCCCCAAATCAGAGTATGTCAAGCACCTTGGTAGGTAGGGTCCAGTGGAGCTCCTCTATTATTTGATTGATAACCATAAATCGAAGAAAGGCTCTTCGCGCTTTTCCTTGAATCAAAGTCGTAAACAGTGCGTGGGAAAAAAGCAGGAAACAGCAATAAGGCACCTCAGCTCCCAGAACACCCAAAAAGAAATTATCCCAATCCCCCAATCACGCAGCTTGCCAGGCAGCGATGTCAGCAGCAGAGATATCCAGATTCTCAGCTGTAAGACGCCGAAGCGTGACAAGCTGAGTGGGAGCTAAAGTTTTTTAAGAGTCAGCTAGCGTCCAGAAACGGCACGGCAAACCGAGGACTCCAGGAACTAGAGAAGCCCGGTACCATCGTATCGGAAGAGGGGAATAGGAGAGACCCACTTGGCCGTTGGGCTGCTGGCGCAGCAGCGTGCACATGAATGACTCCCGAATCGACGAATTCCTTAGTGACGACCCCGTTGACGGAGGCGGCGCTTAGCATCACGCGCAGCCGGTACTTGCCAGGCCGCGAGATGGCGAGGGAAGGGAACTTGGCATAGCCGCTCGTTGTGGTTCCGGCGCGACTGGTTACGCTTGCGGTCAGAGTGCCGCTTAGTCCGACGGCCGACCCGGTACCGGCTTCGTTGCGCAATGAGGCGTTGACCACTAGGTGCTGCGCGTTTGTGGGGGTGCCGATTTGTCGGACGGCTATGATGACGGGGATGGTGAATGGTAGGCTTGGACGCGCTGCTGTAGGAGGGGTGGTTTCGAATGTCAGACTGAACTCGCGGGCGGCCATTTTTTAGTGGTTTAGTGGTTTGGGCAATGGTTTGAATATAAACTCGAAGGTTTCGAGGGATCTGCTGAGGCCCAATCGGGGAGCAGGGGAAGGGGTGAGATCAGTGAAGTATATGAAGTGGGACTCTGGATAGAGTTTGAACAGGTGGGAGGAAAGAGTCAGATACGACTAAGAAGGTTTTCTCCGTGATGGGAGGTAATCGCAGTCGTTGGAAGGTCTGAAGAAAAGTCTGTCGAGTAGGCCCTCACGGTCTTCATATACCTACCGGCAGCAGCCGAGAACCATACGATGGCAGACATATCTGGATCCACTGTTCCAGATTAGGTGTTGGGAGACACCGATGGAACTAGTAGATGTCGCCACCGTCAAAAGTACAACGCGATGAGTGATGAGACCATTAATGATCGGTGACCGGGTCCCTGGGACACGGAGTAGGCAGCCGTAATCCCACGTAAATCACAAAATTGAAATCAGAAATCAAAGAGTGAAAGGGGAGAGATCGTCCGGCCGATTAGGTCTTGTTCGGCCTCTGCAGGAATCCCTGCAGCAGCACGTTCCGGGGGAACGGAACATGAACTGTAGAGACCGGTTTGCAGCCCCCGATCGACGGCGATGGATGTCGCAGAATGATACGGTGGGAGGGGAAGAGACAGCGATGTGCTAGATCTGAGAAATCGAGGCTACGCTGCAGGAAGATCTGATGCTAGCGTGCGGATCGTTCTGGAGCAGTTGGGCATCGGGTCCACCGCCATGCAGTCGGGCCTCTGATTAGGCCGCGTCGCGGCCTAGTTCTTCCCGGCGACAGCCCCGGCTTCCATTGACACGCGCCTTGGCATGCACGATCGACGTTCATGTGCAGGGGAACAGGTGAGTCGAGATGCTTCAATAGGGGGCACCCCTCGAAGGGGCTGCTCGTCCCAATAGTTTCGCGCACGGATCCACTGCGTGCTCGCCATCATTTGACCCCGGCTGCTTTCCTTTGATAACTGCCCGGCCCGTGGCAGCTGTCACAGACATCTCTTTGTTTCAAACGTGGCGTGAGACGACTATAGAGCCATCTCGGCTGGGTAATTTATCAGCTGTCGACCCGGTCGCCTAGTAGGGTCTCTGCTGGCTAGAGTAGACCTGTCAAGGGAGGAGAGCAGACCGCAAATTTCGAGTGCAGGATCGGGCCTCTCCAGGAAAGGAGCTGCAAGCCACACCCAACGGCGAACTGTGGCTAGTGTGGAGCTCCGTGGCTCTTGACTTGGCTAATCATAACAATCCCGTCGGTCACTCCGAGAGCTTTACCGCGGGAGCGGTTCCAGATTGTCCAGTTCGATTATGATTGCGTCTTGAACTTTCAAAGCAATAACGCTGCCTAGGGATTGATGGCTCCATTGACCGAGTGATCACGAGCCACCGTAGTTCGGGGACTTCGGGCAAGTCAGCCTCACTTCTCTGGGCCCTTTTTTGGGTCGAGACTCGATGCTAGTCTGCATTGGGGAATGCTTTGGTGAACCATGACGAACGACCATAAGCGCCATGTGTGCACTAGGGTGTCGATTTTGAGGTTGGCACCCATGATGCGCGCCACATGGAAGGAAGCTTCGGCCAGGATGTTGGCACATCCCTGAATGGTGCTAGGGTCGACGATCATCGACTTGCCGATCTGGCACGAACCAGTCAATAGTGCACATCATGTTGGACACGGTATCCATAGCAGTGATCGACGAGGCCCGCAGAGCGTGCATGCACGGGGTTTGCTTCCAAGCTCCCGTGGTGGAGCTAGCAAACAAGTTGGCCACGAAATCAAGGAACCAAAACAAACAGCACGGACGTGTGGATCCCGGCGGAGTGCATTCATGAGACATGAGTCTAGGATCAAAGAGCTCCAAACAGTGATGCAATCTTTGCACGCAGAGAAGTTTAATTTCGAGGGGTAGTGTGATACAGTCCTGCCAGACTCGGCATGTCCGACCCAGAAGAGCAAGTTCGTTACGCGGCGAGGGGACTTCGGAACGTTGAATCGGATTATCAGAGTGATATCCACACATCGGTGAAGAGATCCGAAAGCCGAAGCCAAGGAGAGCCCAACAAAAAGCAAACGGCGGGGCAAACCAAGTTTGAGTTTCTTTTTGGATGCAATGTCGATCGAGCAACGATGTCGATGTGGCTGTGCTGCTGCGGCTGATAAATGTGGTTAATGTGGCTAGTGCAGCGGCTGAAAAGTAAGGAGTGGCTGGAGCGGTGTGTGGCTGTGGACCCTACCATTACCCGATTAGGTAGGACCTGGCTTCAACTTCGGTGAATCCCGAGATCTCCGACTCTTGTTGTCTCTGATTGACTTGGCTTTATCGACCTTAGTCTTCCGTTCCGCCGAACTAGGATCATTCCTTATCGAAGGACGGCATGCAGAAGCCCAAACTCGGTTCTTTCATGGGAGAGTTCTTGTCATAACAAAGCGGCTATCAAGGAGTAGACTGCGAATATTGGACGGTCAATTTTATTTTATTTTTTCACAATTTTGAGCTTACGAGTTTAGACATGTGATGAAAAAGCCGGTAAAGGAGCACGTCACATTGCAAGTTCTTACATGAGAGGAAAGCAGGTATACGTAAGATACATCTCATTAGGTTAGTCTATTCATGAGAATTCTAGCTAGCAAGAAGAGTGAAGTAAACCTTTAAATCAGAACTCGACATCAAGCTCAAGGGAAGAGCTTGATCACAAAGTAGCAGCTGTATCTAGATGCAAGCAGGGACGGGTAAAAGGCTGGCCAAACGAGAGAGCGATTCGAACGTCGCCATGCGCGACCCAATTTAGAAAGACGCGGGCTATGATTCGGTCCCCAGTCGTACCATCGGACTATGCAAATGCTTAGTGTGGAGGATTGCTGTGGGCCACGAAGCTGCATAGGGAATACTTGACGTAGAGAGAGCTCAAGCCAAACACCGGCAGTTTCATACAGTCGGCCCTAGCGGAGAACGGCCGAGACGTCGCCGTCAAATGACCGAATCTTGACGGGTAAACGAGAATGCAGCATAAAGTGAGAAGTGCGCGAGGTACCCAGAGGATACGGCAGTCTCGAGCGAGCAGCTTCCTTCTACGGCGCAGAGCTCCATCTCCCCAAAAAGCTTCAAGTGCTCGCCCTTCGGCAATGAACCTCGTCAATATCCATATTTACAATCATTTGAAGAGACTCAGCCAAGCGACAGCAGATGGCGCCGCTGAAGCCTCGACAGATCCATTCGCTTACACCATCGACTCCTCGTCGCCCGAAAGGCCCACGGGTCAACCCAGTTCCGGTGACAAAGTCCATCGATCCCGAGGTGTTCGGTGAGCTATTTGCGGGTGCTGTCATTATATTCTTTCTTGCTGTTGTTTTCTGGAAGACGGGCAAGTTCATACGATCATTCAACCGACACAAGGTGCTGAGAGAAGGGAAACCGACTACGGCTCGATATGCAAGAACATGGTACGGCTGGGTGTCACTGGAGACACACGACAGGAACAAAGGGATATTCAAGCAAATATTTGCGCGGATTGGAGAGTGGACGGCGTGGAAGACGACCCGGACCGATTACCGCTGGGTGTGGTGGGATCCTGGCCAGGAGGCGTTGGAGGAACGGCGTCGAAATCGACGACTACTTGCCTGGCTGCCCGAATGCTTCAAGAGTTACGAATTCCGAACAGCCGACGAGATATGGAACCCTGGACCGCCCAATAAGTGTCACGGTGCTTTACCAAGTAGCCCGTCTCGGTTTTTTCGGCTCCCCAAGTCTCTGAGGCGGCGTGGTATAGATGGCAGTCCACCTTTGCCGCAGTGTTTTAAAGACGAAACAGCGGAATGTTCCATGTCTCATTCGATGTTCGGCCCGTCTTCGGACCTAGACGCATGCAAGACCCATGGTCGCTTGGCCGATCTTTTTTGGTTCAACGCAAGGATCGATAAGCGGCCATCGAAGCTTTCCAGCAAATTCCAGTCGCTACCAAACCTGAGGGCCGTCTCACAACTTCCAACGGAATTACCTTCACGGTCAACTATAGGCATCCATCGGGTCTCATTCGGGGACGCATCTTTTTCAGAACCAAGCAGCTTTCGAACAGCCACGTCTACCCATTGCTCCCATTCGCTAGAAACGCCCAAGGCATCAATACGGATAATTGATCCAAGAGCACGCCAGCACTATAACTCGCGTAAATATCGAGTTTGGTCCACGCAGATGCAGGTTAAAGCCAAGAGACCGGGGCTGCATGATTTGAGGGATTCGTCTGGTCCTCTTGGAACCCCCATGACTAGTATGCTGGCCAGCTTTCTGTCCGAGCAGAGTGCATCCGATGTTGTTCCAGAGCAATCAAAAAAATCGGGATCCAATCTCCTGAAGAACTCGATTGGGAGGTTATCTGTGGCATTCAACCGAGATTGTATTACAAGACAAGCCCATCTTGCACGTAAGCAGCTTTCTTCCCAATTTGCGAATTGCGGAGATTTCAAGTACAACACTATGCCAACAGAGTCCAGTTTCTCGATGAACACGTCACCAAAGGCAGAGAAAAGGCTGAATCATCCATGGTACTCGTTGCGGGAGACAAAGCGGCCTTTTCATGCGAGGAGCGCCCTTGGGGAGCTTTGGCCATTTGCAGAGGCTACCAAGCCGAGCCCTCTCTCCGATGATGGACTAAAGCCAGTCTTGAAGGGCTCCCAGAATCATTTCGAGGGACTGAGTGATTGGGAATTGAGGCTGATAGACGGCTTGGATCGAAAACTGGTGTGGATATTCAACGAATTCACCCCCGGCCAGATGCCATATCATTTTGCATGCCTTGCCAATCACTGGCTCAACCGGGAGACTTGGCTTGTGGTTGACCCCGTATCACGAGTCTCTCAAGACGCAAGACGGCAATGGGGAGATCCGCGATTTAATGTCCCATATCCAGATCCATGCCCGGATCCTCGGCCAAAGTATCCATTGGCTGTGCACAAGCGAGCAAACACTAGACGCATCGACTCATGGCGTGCTGCAGTCAACAGACAGAGAAGGGTGTCAGGCATCCGAGAGGTTGTCCGTCCAGTGGAGCTTTTTGAGGACTCGTGCGACGAGTTGCCAGACGGAAAAATCGACCCTGCAAGCTGGATCCTGCCAAAACCTCCTCAGGGCTTCGTAATGTCCACCAAGCAGAAGAATGCCTGGTATGAAGGAGGGGCGGGGTGGCAGGAGAAGCTCGAGGATTGGCAGCAAGTTCGCCGGGGCTACCGTCTACAGAAAATTGTGCACGAGGGTCGTGTGAATAGAACCTACGTGAAAGGAGTGGCAGCAGATGTTGGCAGATGTTGTCGCACCGTATCGTCCAAACTGATCCCCGAGTTTCAACGGACACGACGATCTAGTCAGCCCGTTCTCTGAACCTGCTTGAAACATCCATTGCGTTACGCTGGGGCAGTTCACGACCACACTCTTTACTCGAGGTCCGACATATCGATCACTTGTGATGTTATATCCTTACCTACCACTGTCATTGTCGTCCTATTCTTAGAACCAGAAGACCCCAACGCAAAAGAATAGAAGGGTATTCAAATCTGAACTAAATTGTCTAGCGCTGAATAATGAGCATTGTAAGCCGTCGGCATCCTCCGAAGCGGCCGCGACGATTTTCTCAAGTGCCAAAAACTCCGGAAATCCTCCCTATGTTATCAACTCGGACCAGCCCATTGAACAGAGCCGACATGGTCGAGAGTCGCGTGTATAATACAGATGCCGAATCAAATGTCATGCAGGGTATGCGTCGGCGAATGGTGAAAGGTGTGCAAAAAGTCGAGATCTTAGAAACCAGGGGGGTTCACACGCTGGCTGACACGAGTCCACTTGGGCAGCTCTGAAAAGAACGAATTGATCAGTATCATATCGAAAAAGACACCCTAGCGACAACTGCCAGCAAGGGAAGGGATGAACATACTGTGAATGCTCTTCCGGTAGGACTTCTCCTTCTTGTCGAAGAGGGTGTACTTGTCCTTAGGCAGCATCTCCTCTTCACGGGGCATCTCGGCAAACCACCTGTTAACAGCCTTTGTGGTGTGACCGTTGCGCTCCAGGGCAGCGCTGACGGTATCGACGACACGGTCCACGGCGCGCAGGCGCTTGCGCTGCCGGGCCTTTTGGGGTGCGGAGAGGCGCCACGGGGTCTTCCTGTGAAATGAGAAGGCACGACGTTAGCCCTGCAGGGGTAGATCTATTCCGAGATGGGTGCATACCAGAGAAGACCCGAGAACAGGGCGTTGGTGGGCTTGAACATGGCTGGATGTTGAGAGAAGCGGAGTGTTGCGGCGAGGAAAATCGTGCTCAAAGTCGGGATCCCAATTGGCCTGTGCGCTACTCCCCTCTATAGATTCGCTTTTCTGTTGAACACAACAAAATGCAGGTTCTCAGGATATATTGAGGGATATGAAGGTGAAATTAATCCATTAAAATGCTTAAAGAGTTCGTATATCATTAGAACCAAGCCTGTCGATACATTGGGGACTCGCAGATTCAATATTTACCCCGGGTTCGGTCACATGATCCCGACGGAATAAATGTGCTCGCCGAGAAGTCGCGACTTTCCCTCCTGCGCATTCGCTTCTCTGCCTGGAAACGGGTCTTAAGACTCAAGTTCCTGGGAATTCGTCCGAGAACCGGTTCTCGTCTATGGGCTTTTTATAGAGTCGCCTCGACCCTGCAACATGGACTCCGGCGCAACGGCTGACTGCCCGTCCCTCGGGTGGCGGGCGATGTCCAACACCACGATGTGGGGAGTGGCCGGCCTATGTCGCGCATTTCTGTCGGTGCTTTCTACCGCAGAGGTTCACGGCGGCGATGCTTTCACGGCGTTGCTGGACTCTCGGCGGGACCCGTCGCAAAGGAAGAAGGGATTGATTACAGGTACCTACACTGGAAATATTGAGAAGATATGAAGATGAGGCTAATCAATTGATGTCTTATTAGTGTCGAACCATATCAGCGTGTATGTACTCTCGTGATCCTCGAGCGGCCATGATTTGCAAACGGGACTTGGACGGCTGATAAATTCTGGGTCAATAGTATGGACGATCCCTTAATATGGGGTTTGCTTCCCATGCGATTCTGGAACAAGAGATGGTCTTTCGGAAGTCATGATATTTGCTTCCAGGGGAGGTACGTCGAGATCGAAGGCGCAGTACAATTGGCCACCTACCACCTGTGCTGACGAAATACGCGCACTATAGACCCCTCTCGCTCTTCTTCACCATGGGGCAGGTCCTTCCGACGCATCGTCTCGCGCATTCGTCATTTGGTGGCTTGAGTCAGCCTGCGGTCACTCAGGCCGTCCGATTGCTCTCCAAGGGTCCTTTCCCCGTTGACCACCACCGCGCTGCTCCAGAACTCCAACATTTCAGCCTTCGAAACGTCTGCATGGACCCATTCTCGGATCTGCCTATTGCATACACAACCAATGGCGAGGATGCACATATGGCGCCCTCCGCATACGCGTGCAACTCGCACTCGTGGGTTCACATTTTCCCCGAGGGCAAGATCCACCAGGCACCCCGAAAGACCATGCGCTACTTCAGGTGGGGAGTCGCCCGACTCATTCTCGAAGCCAATGAGTGCCCGGATGTTGTTCCGATGTGGATTGAGGGCATCGATCAGGTCATGCACGAGAGCCGCGAGTTCCCACGATTCCTCCCTCGCCCCGGAAAGAAGATCGATGTGACCTTCGGCTCAAAGGTTGACTCCGAGGCCGAATTTGGGGCCTTCAGATCGCGCTGGCAGAAGCTCAAAGCAAAGGTTGAGGCGGCCGATCCCCTGTCTCGAAATCTCCCCGTCGGCGTCTTGAGTGACGAGCTGTTGAACAACAAAGAAGCAGTTGAGCTCCGGAAAGAGGTCACGATGAAGATCAGGAACCTTGTTTTGGATGTGCGACGCTCACGCGGTCTCCCCGATGAGGATCCCAAAGAGGGTCTCGTCGAGACCTGGCTCGCGGAGGGCCCCAAGCGGGAAGGCCATATGAAGGACGACTCCTGGGTCCGGGATATCTAACCCACGGACCGAAGATATGTCAGCTTGTAAAATAAATGTAAATAGTGTATAGATTCGACATGATAGATTTGCCTGAAGGCGCTTTATCACTCACTATATTTTTCCAAAACGTGGGGTCGATAAGGATAACGAGATAACGATGTGGCTGCCCGCATTCTCGCCACTTTCCTTCTCCAACTATCGCTCGACCGACCTCTCATGCCCAAAAAACACAGAAGAGCGTTTGCCAAACCAGTCAGCACCCCTCACCATTCACTTGCGTCGAGCCGTCACCATGGCCAAGGTCAACGATCGGTCACTTCAGTCAATGAGTTGATCAGCCACCTCCGGCGCACTCAAGTGAGCAGCTCCCCGGAACACATATCACAAGCATGTTCGCCTATGCAGAGGTCCATCAATTCCCCGCGCTCCGTTCATCCATCTCTACGCAACTTCCTAGAGCTTCCCGAGACTGCGCCACCCCGTCCTCGACCGAACGCGCAGCGCAGAGCAATCGGAGGGCGCCGCTTGCGCATCACGCCCGGACCTCCGCCGCCTGAAAGCTGGCTGGCGGAAGACAACGAAGGTTCCCAAGCAGAAGAGGATAAGCTGAATTTGGAAAGCTTTGAGAGACCTACATATCGCCTCGAGAGACTCCCTGGAACTGTGTTTCCCGGAAAGAAGAGTTTCAGCCATGCCGTTCTGAAGTCTATGGCCTCGAACTGGCCCTGGCACCTGGAATACGATGGACCATTTCTGTCTCAGATCCCACCTCATCTAAAGGAGCTCTTGCTTAGCTATGTGGCCATCTATGCGGAGATACCGCCAATGTACCTATGGCGCAGACAGGGACTGATACGAGGGTTGAAGCCGCTATTTTTGGCCGAGCCCATCGAGCATGAAACTGCCGCCGATTCGGATGAATTTGTCAATCATGATACTGGGATAACACGCTTGGATTTTAGTCGTGCTTTGGGACACTGGATTTCACTCAAGCAAATCACCAGTGAGCTTCTTCCTTCTACGAAATCAGCGACGCCTGCTTCGCAGCGCGATGCCCAGGAGGCTATTCCAACTTCTTGGGAAGAAGAGTTGCACTCCGGAGAGACGCTTTCCCCCGCTACTCCGGCCAATTCTGTTCCCAAAAGTCTTGGTCAACCACGATTCAAAAATCTCCGCTATCTATCATTCGCGCATCCGGATCCTGGTTCTGCAAAATGGGACCCCCTCATCCATCTTCTTTCGCGCCTACCCACAATCACCCACTTGTCCTTGGCTCACTGGCCCATCCCATGCCGCACATCTACCATCGCCCGCTCTGGTGAACCGAACGATGAACCCCGTTACAACGAGGTCATGGCCGAATCAGCTGCGGTTCTCCGCCAGCTCTCTCGTAGCACCTACTGTCTAAAATGGCTTGACATGGAGGGCTGCAGCGAATGGATAGAAGCTCTAACCTTTCGAGGCACCGATCCAAACGGCCGAGAATATCGCAGCGGAGAGTCCGGCCCGGAATGGAACGGGTCCTGGAGAGACGTCGAGTGGATTGGCCTAGGACCTGGATTTGAGTTTCCCGCTAACACAGTGGACGAGCTCCGCTCCGGTAACCCTTCTACTGATCTCCCTCGGGACGAAGAAGAGGAATGTATCCAGAAAAGTCTTGAACGGGCACGTGAAAACTGGCACACGCGGTTCAACGCGGGATACAATACTTATCGTCAGCTGTTGGCGATTAGGAAAGAGGGCCGTGGGAAGTGGATGTACAGCGATGTGGATAGAGAGATTCGCGCCAATTCCAGGCTATCGCGACCGTCTTAGCCGACATGCTGAGGATATCTAGTGTCTAAAACGAGGACCAGGCGTGGGTTTCTCAAAGATACATTTGAAAAATGAATACCAGACTTATACGCCGAAAATTGATTTCCTTTTTAGTTCCATGACTGTACAATGGTATCATAGCATGATCTTCCACCTCCAATGTAAATTACTTCCGGACCCGGTTAAAGGTCTTCAAGGGATCGACCTTGCCAGCCCTCTTCCCTTTTCCACGACCACGGTTACGATCCCTAGCCTTACGAATGCGGTTCTCATTCGTCTTCGAGAACCCAACGTAACCCACATCCTCCTTCGAGATACCCTTGCGACCCTTGGCCGGCATCAGATAATCAGGCACATGCTTCAGGTGCGGCTGCACACGCGCAGCGCGCAATTCTCCATCGTGGCGTAGCTGGCGCAGCTCTTCCGGGTTATCTTCGAAATGACGCTTGAGCTTCTCGCTCTTGATCAGTTCCTGGCGAATCTCACGGGCACGGGCTTCTTGCACGGCGAGACGGGTGACGGCGCGAAGGGCGTCGGTCATACGGTAACGGAAAGCGTCGACCTGAGACATCTCGAAATGGTAGGGCTTGACCTCGTGGCCGAGCTTGCCCTGGCGCTTCACGATCTTCGCGAGGCGGGTCTCGTCGTGCTTGGCGCTGGCGACTGAGGTGGGCCTATGCTTGCCGTACTGGTCGGCTGGAATGACGAATGAGAGGGCCATGCCGGCTTTGCCGGCGCGGCCGGTACGTCCGATGCGGTGGGTGTAGGATTTGGAAGTGGTGGGGAGGTCGAAGTTGAGAACACAGGCGACGTTCTGGAAGTCGATTCCGCGCGAAATGCCGTAGTCCTTTTCTTTGCCGGTCATCTTGCGTCGCTTCTCGGGTCGGGACTTCTTTCCACTTGATTCCTCGATTTCCTCTTCATCCTCGCTGGAGCCGACCTCCTCCTTATCCTCTGCGTCCTCGGTAACCTCGCGAGGCTTCTTGGATGACTTCGCGACTCCCATGACTTCTTGGTCATCCGCCGCGATGATAATGTCGTAGACACCCTTGTTAAATTCCTCGACGACGTGCAGTCGTGAGTTGATAGGCAGCTCTGAGTTCAGAACACAGCTCTTGATACCGAACTGTTCCAAGAAGAGCTTAACACGGTAGCAGCGGTCGACATCACCGACAAAAATGATGACCTTTCCTTTCACCAGTTGCAGCTTGAAGATGACGTATGTGAGGAGGAACTTCTCGTCTTCGGCACACCTGTCGTAGATATATTAGCACCAATGATGGATTCGCAGAGAGCGCAAAAGTAGACTTACTTGACCACAAACTGGCTGACACCAGCACCCTTCTCTTCCTTATCTTCCAGCTTCAAGACCACCGGGTTACGGCAGAAAAGGCTCTTCAAAGTATCCACCTCAGAAGTAAGCGTAGCACTCATAAGGAAAGTCTGCACGCCACGAGGAATGGCTTTGGAGAGAGCATTAATGTCCTCATCGTATCCATAGGACAGAACCAAATCAGCTTCGTCAATCACAAGGTATGTGAGCTTCTCGAGCGACAGCGCCGAGTTGTTGACATTGGCGAGAACACGAGTAGGGGTGGAAACGATGAGATCGGGGAAATCGGCGAGCATTGTCCGCTGCACAGCGTCGGACACCTTTTGTGTGAGGTTGACGGACCGGACATCCTTGCCGCAGAACTGAGTGAACGAGGTAACGACTTTCTGGACCTGCTCCGCGAGCTCGCGAGTCGGGACGAGGATGAGACCTGTGGTAGCTTTCAACGAAGGATCGGCCTAGTTGATGACCTTATCAGCAAATTTTCGGGATGGTGAGGAGGTCCGATAAGACTCACAGATTTTTGTTGGATGATGGCTTGCAGGACCGGTAGGACGTAGGCAGCGGTCTTTCCAGAGCCGGTCTTCGCACGGGCTGTTTCAATTAGCACGCTGTGTCAATGCGGGGCGTTGGACGGTCTCTTACCCAAAATATCCTTGCCCTCGAGAGCCAACGGAATAGCCTTCGCCTGCACGGGAGTAGGCTTGGTGAACTTTTCTTTGATCAGGGCCTGGCGCAGGCGCGGGTCGAGGTTAAGAGTCTCGAAGTCGGCATCCTGCTCCTCGGTGCCCTTGGGCTCCGGGGACGGAACATCATTGGCATCCAGTTTGCGCTTCATATTTGCTGTGCAGTTGTAATCTGAAGGCGAAAAGATGATTTAGGAAATCTCGGCGGGCGGTGAGATTTTTTTTGGGCGGTGAGCAATTCTACGGTGCTGACGCATCATATAGATCCTCGATGCGGAAAAGCCAAAATAACTTGCACTCGACACCAATCGTTAAAATAATAACAAAATCGACAAATTGCCCGGCATTATCCCATGGTGGCGTACCAGAAAACTGATGATCGACTGCGATTACGTGGAAATCTCGACATGAAGAGAAATGACGCATCAGATTGCCTCTAGCAGTGCACAACTTGACGGGTCAGCGATTGACTTGGTGCTAGACATAGGCATTGAATCGGGCCATCGATCCATCGATCCATCCGTGACCCTGCCGACGGGCAAGACCTTTAAAGTATGCTCGACTGTGTACACCCTGCCAAAGTTTAGCTGGGACATGGGATCCAGTTCCCGGTCAGGCCTGGCCGGTTCGACTTCCACCGGATCTTTGGCCATTTTCGGCACCATTTTCTTCCTCGTAGGCTGAAAACTGCTCATGTATATGGCAGCGAGCTTGCTGCGATCCACTCCCGCCTTTGCAATACTCTGTCCGCTAAGGGATAAGCTGATCGGTATCCAATTTCTGGGGATCAGCATGGAGAGGGTGCCAATCACCAGTTCCGCTCTCGTGGGGATAGTGATTTACCGGTGGCTGCTCATACTGCAGGCAGTAGCGGATAGCCGGATTCGGGCCCTGGGCTAAGTGGGCCTGATACTCATACGGAATCTCTCCCGGGTGCGGATATGCAGACCCAGAGGACGAAGTGCGCCATTCTCCAAGAGGACGTCTCCACGAAGCGGATCCCAGCTGAGAATTGCGGCATGGTCTTCGGCGTAAACGAGGAAAAGATGATGGTTTACACCTGGCCCTCCGAAACACGCTCAATCTGTAGTCACCAGAAACTGTACACGAGGAACTGGCTGCTATCAATAGTGCCATCGAGAGACCTCAGAAACCACAGCTCCATACCTGATACTGGAGAATGACTCTCACGAATTTGAAGATGATGGACAGCAGGAGTACATGCTAGAGAAGCGCATGACGAAACTCAAGAACGCCCTGGACAAGCAAGCCACCTCCCTGGCGCAGCAAACCCGCCGTATCATCGAGTTGGAATTCGATTATTTCACGACACCCGAGGTAGTGCAGCGGTAATACCTCGCTGTTTGACGCCCTCCGCAGGCGTCTCAATTACCTAACGGTGGATGATGGGGTGAACCGAAGCGGGAGTGGGAAATTGCCCTCTGGGCGGGTTAAAGAAGAAAGCCTTCTTCTCCTTTCTTCTGTGTTCAAGCCCATTATCCTAGCATAGTGATTCTATAATGATTTCATTACTGTATACTGGCTGTTATGGTGGTGGGGAAGCCACCGTGAAGCCGTCGTGAAGCTATCGCGAGTTTCTCGCGGCTTCCGAGGATGAGCAAAAGATACCTGTCTTGGATAGAGCCTCACAAAAATGATCAACAATAAGGTGAAAGACACGGGTTCCAATCCAAGAAGCGATTCTTTCTTCTTTTGCGAACTAGCAACTGGGGTAAGAGATGTGTGTCCCGTGTTCCGAATTCTCCCCCAGCTCCATACCGCGATACCCTCGGATGTGGGCCGATGATGTCGATTTCCGATACCCGGACAAACGGGCATGTGCTTGACCGGACCGGGATGCGACAACCTTTCCGTTAGGTTATTTCTGGTTCACCTTCTGCATCGATTGTACAGATCATCATTGCCTCTCGATCCGAAATCCATCGGTATTCACCAAGGCACCTCGACCCCGCACCCCGCAATGGCGTCTCTCAATGAGCAACTCTCCACCTTGGTCGAGAACTACACAGCTTGCGATGTAAGCATCCTGCAATGAAGTCTACACAGATTTGATATGAGCATCGAGCACATGGTAGCTATTGTTCGCACGGTATACTAACATACTCTCCTGCGCAGGTATCAGACGCTCTATTGAAACTACAGAAAGTGCCGGAAGGCACAGCACCACGAGCCGGCCACCTGGCTGATTTGAGTAAGAAAAGCCCAGCTGAGCTCTTTTCTAGAACTGAAATATCAACCCTTATCGTGTCTCTCATTCCATCGCACTGCAATAAAGCGAGCACCTACTAACGTATCCATAAGCCCCCTTCTCCCCGATACTCGGAAGAAACGACACCGCGCAAAAAGTCGCAGCACCAGCAACAACTTTCAAGTTTCTGCCAAAGAGTGCTAGCCCACCGGCAATCGCCACGGAAAATCCCGAAAAATATGGATTCCCGCCGGGCAAGCACTGGGTTGACTATGCAGGCGACTTTGCCGCGGAAGATCCATCCAAGGCGGGCTCGATTATCGTCATTGAGCAGCCGGGTGATCAGTATTGTGCCGTGACGGGTGGAATTATGGCGACGCGCATGAAGGTTCTTGGTATCAAGGCTGCCGTTGTGGGTGGTCGAGTGCGTGATTTGAGGGAATTGCAGGCGACGGAGCTCCCGGTGGGTGTTTTTACTCTATACTCCCGCATTCTGAAACTGTGACTAAGCTATGTTCTTAGATCTGGGCTCGGGCGACTTCAACTGTTGGTACGGGTGCCGAGTCGAAAGCAGGTGTGCGCAATGTTCCTATTTCCATTGGAGGTGTGACCGTCGATGCGGTAAGTGTGAATGTCAAGTCAAAACCGTTGATCATCCTGGTCTAACTACTCTTAGGGAGATATCGTTTTCTGTGACCCCATGGAAGGAGTGGTTGTCATTCCTCGTGACTTGCTTGGCCCCGTTCTCGAGCTCATGCCCAAGTTGATCAGCATGGACGACAAGGCAAAGGAAGCCGTGGCGCAGGGAATGACAGTCACGGATGCCTTCAAGAAGTTCCGGTAATGAGACGACCGCGGAGAAGGTTAAGTGACGGCGTATTAGGGCGCCAAACCGGAAGGCATAAAAACTATTCACGAAAGGAAATTCACGGGTCGTCGTTTTCAAGGCAAAATACAGCTTACAGAGCAATGTTCAATTTGAAGAACAAAAATGTACATGAAATTCAATCTCGTGGTATCCTCAAAGGTGGTCAATACATCAAAGAATTTGTGGATCTAAAAATCCGAATCCGATCCGCTGTGCAATGTACAATGAAAGACGGAGCCGCATTTACTCGGCGACCCAGACGGCGGCCATACCCATACCGGTGCCGACGCACATGCTAGTAACACCGATCTTCTTGTTGGTCCGCTTGAGCTCGGTCAGAAGTGTGCTCACCTGGCGGGAACCAGTGCAGCCAAGAGGGTGGCCGAAGGCGATGGCACCACCCTTGGGGTTGACCTTCTCTTGGGGCAGGCCAAGCTCGTTGACACACCACACACACTGGGAGGCAAATGCCTCGTTGATCTCGTAAATGTCGACATCATCCTTGGTGATGCCGGCCTTCTCAAGGGCGACGGGGATGGCCTTCCAGGGGCCAATACCCATGAGGAGAGGCTTGACGCCGACAACGCTGGCGGAAACGTACTTGCCAATGATCTTCTGGCCCAGGCGCTCGGCGGTGGAGCGCTTCATGAGCAGGACGGCGGCGGCACCGTCGGAGATCTGAGAGGCGTTACCGGCGTGGATGGAGCCGTCCTTGGCGAAGGCGGGGCGGATCTTGCCCAGGGACTCGGCAGTGATGCCCTCACGGATACCGTCATCGGCCTTGACGGTGATGGTCTTCTCCTCGCCGGACTTGGGGTCGGTCCACTTGACCTCGAGGGGAGCAATCTCCTCGTTGAAGAGGCCGGCCTTCTGGGCCTTGAGGGCCTTCTGGTAGGATTCGGCGGCGAAAGCGTCCTGAGAGGCGCGGGAGATGCCGCGGTCCTTGGCCATGTCCTCGGACAGAACACCCATGGGGACCTTGCAGTTGGCTGACTCGGGGTGGTTCTCAAGGAGCTCAGAGAACTCGGTGACGGCACCAGGGCCGTACTGGGAAGACATGCTCTCGACACCGGCACCGATACCAACGTCGATCATGCCGGTCTGTAGAGCGTTGGCGATGTCAACGATGGCCTGCAGACCGCTAGAACACTGTCGGTTCAGGGCCTTGACAGCAGTAGTCTCGGGGAAACCAGCCACGAGGGCGGCGGCACGGAACTCGGTAGCACCACCACCGGGAGGCAGGACGGAGCCGACAGCAACATCCTCGACGACGTTGGGGTCGATACCACTCTTGTTGATCACGGCCTTGAAGACACCGGCAAGCAGATCAGCAGCAGCAGTGTCCTTGAAGCCACCCTTGCCACCCTTGGTCAGGGCAGTCCGCAGAGCACATGTCACGACGATATCATCGGGGTGTTTCTCGGTGATGGAGGCAGCTCCCTTCTTGCCGGCAAGGCCGAAGTGGGAGGAGACCTGGTTCAGGCGTTGCTGAGCTAAGAGATGATAGTTAGCCAACAAATTCCAACAAAGCTATCTGTACGCTAAATGTGGCAAGCTATCTGTAGCAGCGAAGTACTTACCGGAAGACATGACGTCAATGTGGGATAAAGTCTGGGGATATATGGGGAAAGAAGGGATAGAGGCACAGGACGAGATGAAGAACACAGAT
This sequence comes from Penicillium silybi, assembly GCA_027569585.1. Classification (NCBI taxonomy): domain Eukaryota; kingdom Fungi; phylum Ascomycota; class Eurotiomycetes; order Eurotiales; family Aspergillaceae; genus Penicillium; species Penicillium silybi. The sequence continues at coordinate 367,252 of JAPDFI010000013.1, forward strand.
CACGCAGGGAGAAAGACGGTCTTATAAAGCAAGCCCGTGGATCCGGTGGTATTTCCCTTGTTGCAGGGTCGGCCGTCGCTCACGTCGCAGCAGAAATGCCGAGGTCCCCCGCATCATCGTTGATCCGGTCCCAGTCACGGGATCACCGGCGCGGTCGCATGTGAACATGTGAAAAACACCTTTTTTTCCTCTCGTTCTCACGTCATACTCGTACTCGTGGTCTTGTGCCGATCGGGTCCTTGCCCGAGTTGAGATCGTCTCGGCACCTTAGCGCCACGGTCTGAATGTGATCGTTCGAGACGCCCCGAGCTATCTCGGGCCCCTGATTGTGGAGACCCTGGTGTCTCAGAAGACCCGTGGACATTTAACTCGGCCGCCACTTATTATGGGCCATTATTGCAAGGTTGTCCTTGACATGTGTTATGCTACACTCTTGATCCGATAGTATCATCAAAAATGCAACACTTTTCTTCTCACATTTTTGATCTGATCGTTATTGACTCTGCAATTTCTAGCGCCGGCCTGAAACAATGCCCTTGATTTCAGCGCTACGGGCAGGTCTTGCCGCTCACTAACTTGCATGAGCAGTGCAGAAGTACTGCCCTGAAACCAAGATAGCAGCATTCATTCGACAATGTTGGCCGATACATTTCTGTTGGATATAGCGCCAATTCTAGCGCCCGCTCTTGTGCTGCAAGCCTGCACTGTCCCGAGCCGAAGTGCTGGATTTAAGAATGCTGCCCTCTTCCCGACTCTTTGAAATGAGCAGCGATTCTCTCCTATCTTCGAATCTTCCAATTGATCATGTCGGACTCGCTTGACGTCCAGTTCGACGTGAGCAATCTGACACTATTGGGTCTAGGCTCATTCACGAATGTGCTTGGCGCACTCTCCGCCGACGATGTTCAGCCCACAGCCATGCTCCAGCTAGAAAAGCTGGGTGCTTCGTTTCCCATCAGTGGACCCCTTAGGGCCCAAATCCCCGATCATCTCCAGCGATGCAGAAGCAAACGCTTGGAACGCCTCGGTGCGACAATAGGCTGGCGGAAGGGCGATGCTGCCTCCTTGATGTCGCACTCAGCCGGTGGACAAGCCGTTGCGCTCTTAGCAACATGCCTTGAAAACATGTACGGCAACAATGCTACCGCGACAATTTTCTACAAGCTTTCCAAAACTTTACTACCGAACTCCTCCCGCCTCAGCAGCCCTAAGCAGTTGCAGAGAGCCACAGCGATCCTTTCTCAGAAACTTGGGGTGATTGGGTTCGGCAACATCCTTGCAAAGCAGGCCTATCGTATACATGAAGTCTATGAGTACCTTCCCCAGAAGGCACCGCCGAGTCTTTTGTCATCGTTGAGTCAGGATGGGATGGCCGACATCTTGTTCAGATTCTCTCGAGCCATACGAGAAGACAAATGTCTTGTTCGTGTACGTGGCTGTGCCAGCATGGCCTACATTTCAGCGCTTGCAGTGATTTTGTTCCCCGACGATTGTATTGTCACAGTCGAAAACCTGATCATTCATCAGGGATGTCGGCCTTCCTCGATTGTCATCGAAGTCACGGACTCTCTCGGGCCCAAGTCACTTCAGATTCAGTCCATGGGAAAGATTGACACACTGTATGATATACCCCTTGAACCAGCTCAGCCTTCACGTACCTTGAAATTTTCCCACCGAGCTTATTTCGCTGCGTACACGCAGGTCTATCTGCTAGAGTGGGGACTCTTATGCTCGCCGCCGGTGCTGACAGCGATGGGAGTTTGTATCCTTTCTCTTTCAGATTTGGTTTTCATATCTTTGGGTGAGCCCTCCGGCTCGCGTCCAGCTGTTTCGACCAATCTTTTTACGTTACTTTTTGGCGAACTCGCCCGATCTACTCTTCATCAGCGCTGTGAAACCGCCCTAGGGGTTTCACTGCCCTTAAAATGGCGCTCGTTTTCAGAAGCGTTCGTGCAGCTGAAGATTACTCTCGCCAAGTCGAACCATGCAGAGGACTTCGCATCACTGGTCCATACAAGCTTCCATGGTGACCCGTCAGACGCCCTGCTTCACGTCATAGACGAGGGCGTTGCAAGTATGGCAGCGCTCCACCATGAGGGAGCTGTCTGGCAAGCCAGCACTAATCGCAAGGTTTGGTATCCGTCCGACGCAGTTCACAACCGGGGCGTTAGGCAGATCACATTAGCCCCAAGTGAGCTTCTATACAAGTTATTCTCCTGGGATGATGACAATTTGGTCGTCAAGTCGGAAGGCACAACCACCCTTGTTCCATCCAGTCTCCTACATCTTGGCAGGGACCTGAACGATCTTAGCAATAACCGTGGTCTCGAACTTTTTGATGGGCTCGTCTATCATGAAAATCGATATCACAGCCAAATTTTCGCCGAGGTTGGTTACAATATCTGGAGACAACAATCTAATCAATCCTTTTCGAGGATGACTCTAGCGGACACTGTCTACCCAACGGGAGACGGTGTTCACTCGGACCTTTCATTAGCAATTGCCGAGCATGTTCAAGGATTGGCTTTGGAGTGTTCAGTCACTGCTGGGGGTCAGAAACAGTCTATCAATCTTCGCGAACGAGTGGATCAACTATTTGGTCTTCTCGATGCTTATCCCTGCAAGCATCCAAGGAAAACTCCTCTGCGGAAGGAATACTTGGGCAAAGTACAAACAAATTCGGTTCTTACACCCGATGGACGGGCAGGTGATCAAATCTCAATCGTGCAGACGGCCGGTAATCCGACAGCGCAGTTCTTGTCCTTGACGAAATGGGAGTCTGCGATTCTCTGCCGCAGGTGTTGTCTAAATTGTGCATACGAGCAGGCTCGGGAGAAGGAGATTCATAAGATCATTGTCGCATGATGTCTATATTTTACGCATATGAATTGCGGTTACTACCTAGGTAGGAAATAGTGTACCACGATAACCTTATCCTCTCAGTCTCTTTGTAGACGTCTTTCTAGATGTGTCCTATGTACTATTTTGAGAGTACTCCATATTCCTTTCCTAGTGCCCGCTTTCTACGCAGACTACGGCTACAAATATTTTACTCAATCAATTAGACTCAGGAATGATTCCTTCAAATTCATCTCGCCCGTATTTGCAGAGACCTGGGACATGCTGAATGATCGCCTCGTTAAGACTTGCGACCAACTCTCCACCGCTCCATACTGCTTCAGTGTATCCACAATATCCTGGTTTCCCATCCGACGAGCATAGGGCAAAACACTTCTAAAACAATAACGGATTTTTCCAATGCTACTCCAGAATTGTTTATGGATGTTGGGATCTGCGCCAAACTCAAGTAGAGTTTTGACGATCACTGGGCTCCGTGCCCAGATGGCCATGGTCAGTGGCTGAACGCCGTAGGGGTTCGGGTGGGCGCAATTCTTCAGCATCTTGAAGACCAAGGAATCGTACCTGTTCCAAGCCGCCCATGCTAGCATACCTACGTCAGGGCTGGCCATCAGCAAGTTCGGGTTCGCTCCATAGTCCAGGAGTTGCTCTGCGATGCCGGGAAAGCCACGAGTCAACGCAAGGGTAAGAGGAGTCACCGGTGGACTGATGCGCACCCAGGGGTTGAAGATAATGTTGGCATCAGCACCTCGTTCCAACAGCAACTCCACGATATCTTCATCGCCCTGGTCGATCGCGTGATATAACGCAGTGCACAGAGAACCAAGTGACAGAAGCCACGGGGATATGATCCTCTGCGCTCCGATTCCAGCATCCAGCATCAACCCCTGCAGGAACCATTTTGTCATGGCCACATAGCGATGGCGAACAGCGTGGACCAGAGCGTATTCGTTCATGAGGGTTTCGTCGGTCAAGTCAAGACCCATCCACTGCATTGCCCTAATCTCCGGCAGATCGGCCCACGCACCAGAACGGTATGCGGCTAGCGACCATCGCCAGAACTTAGTGTGGCTATCTCTAGGATTCTCGGCTCCTAATTCCAGAAGGGTTTTGACTGTTTCTGCTTCTCCGTTCCGGGTGGCCCACAGGAGAGGTGATGCGTGGTCTTTAGATTCAGTATTGGGATCTGCTCCAAGCTGGACGAGCAACTTGAGTGTATTTAGGTGGAGATTCAGGAAGAATGAGAAAGCAAAGTGTGTTAGAGCAAGGTTATCGTGTTCAGCAAAGTCAAGGCGAAAAATGATCCAACGTAGCCTAGTACATTATTCGTAGATGGTCTCTCTCCGAGAGATACAGCTCATTCAAAGAGTTAACCTTAGAAAAGATACATCGATCATTGATAAGGCTCGTGGTACCTATTTCCTCTGTGGCCGCTATACATAGTGGCCGTGGATGCGAAGAACCTGCGGAGAGCGGCAGATCAAATTATTTCTCGCCCGCGCGACGTCCACCAGTCAACCTCTCCGCTTGCATCGCCAACTTCGGTCCAGCACACAGGACACTAACTCTCCACAAGCTTGAATCACTGCCTACACATTCCATGATCCGACAACTCTTCACGGCCGCCGCCCCGTCAGCGCGCATCGCATGCCCGACCTCGACCGCATCCCTCAAGGCCCAGATTACCAGACAACCAACATGGCAGCTCGCTGTACGATCACACACCCGCTCACCTCCGAGTCGAAACCACAAGCTAACAACTATCCTCCTCAGAAATCCGCACCAGCCTGCCTCCACAGCACACGCCTCTTCTCCAGCACACCCGCCCCCTCCTTCACAGCCACCTCGGCCCAGCAATCCTCGCCCTTCCGCCTCTCGTCCGACAAACACGGATCCTCCCCCGCCTTCGAAGGCGACCGCTACAGCCAATACAAACCCAAGCGACAATGGCCACCAGACATGTCAAAGCTCTCGCCGAAACACCAGTTCCGGCTTGAGCGGAAGTACCGCCGGCGCGCAGCACTGAAATATGCGCGGCCCAAGTTTATCAAGGGCGTGCAACTGGCCCAGTGGGCTATTATTGGATGTGGGTACTCCCAGATAAATGAAACAAGAAATTATTGGATTGCTGACCGGAATTGGTACAGTTGTTGTGATTTATGCGGTGCTCTTTATGAATTGGGATACCAAGGATACGCCATTCGATGGGGTGAGTACTTCGAAGATTCCAAATCAATTGACTAGATCAAGGACTGACGAATATGCGTATAGATTCGTGAAAACGTCTTCTCTAGCATTCGTGCTGTGTTCTCTGCACCGCCGCCTCCTGGTCCTAAGCGGGCTGAGGAAAGGAACGACTCATCTTGAAGGTAGTGTCGAGGTGACCGTACTTGTATATGGTTTATGCTATGTCATATTGTACAATACCAGAATAGATTCCCAACTAGCATCTTTATGTACTGCAATTTACCAAATCAAGTGTATCAATTGATGGATCATTCAATTCTCATATCTGTCATTGATCAATTGTCATGAGCAAATCCAGTCAGGACTGCAGGCGTCGCTATCCGTAGAGAAGGCGCGGGACTGGACGATATCAGCGAGCATCTCTCTCCCTCGTCTTCCCCCGCCACTCTGCACAGTAACTTGACTTCATTACATCATGGCTGCCAGGAATGTCTGGACAGCGAATATGCAACTCCAAACACCAGTAATGCCAACGCCCGTTAAAAAAAAAGACCAGAAAAAAACTCCAAATAGGGCATGCTAGGGGACCAGGATGAGCTGGTACCAGCCCTTGAAACAGACCGAAACTCCGAGTCATGAGGCGTGTAAAAGATTGACGGTATGAAAGGGGAGGGAAAAAAGACAAGAAGAGAAGAAAATTGGCCCAACAAATCAAATCTGTTTGGACGGTTAAAGCCAGCGGGGAATGTCACTGGATGGTGTTCCCGGACCAGAAACAGGGCCGGGAACAAGACGGGTGTCAGGGACATCGAGGGCCAGCTGAAGCTGAGGTGGCTTTTCATCGAGCAAGCCCTTCTTAGGACTGCTGGGGCCCTTCTTTGGAGACTTGGTAGGTGAGCCAGGGTCGCCAGCGCGAGGGCCCTCACGCACGGAAGTGTATGCCCAGCCGTCTTCGGCCGCCGCAGCAACCCAAGTACGAAGGCCGTCGTGAACAGCTGAGTAGAATTTCTCTTTGCAGGTGCGGAGACTACCGCCCATAACCTTCTCAAAGCCAGAAGCACGAAGCTCAGATCGGAGCTGGTTTCGTGTTTCTGCCATGGGCAAGGAGGCGATCAGGGCATTCAAGAGATCTAAATGCGAGGCGAGGTAGTTGGTGGCATCCCATTCGACTCCGCCGACGTAGGGAGCAGCGGGGACCGGCGGGCGCGGAGGAGGGAAGTGTTTCTCGTAGTAAGAACGAGAATCTGGAGAGCGCTTCTCGACGAAAAGGTCCTCGGACTTGAGATCAGCCTTGGGGAGCGGGATCACATTCAAGTGGTGCAGGAAGATCCAAAAAACCTCCTTGGTGACATTGGAGACTTCCTTGCACCATACGCGATAAGGCCGGGACTGGTATATATTCGCGATGAAAGAAACCGGCTGGTTCTCCTCCTCTGGTGATGGGTCTCGCAGATACGACAAGATTCGCTCAGCGCGCTTGCCTGGCTCCTCATTGGGGGTCAAGGCGGAAACCTGCGTGAATAAGAGGTTCATAATGATGCTCCGGGTCGTGAACTCGCTCGGACCCTTCTTTTCCTCATCGAACAGCATCTTCAGCAAGGCGGGAAAGAGGTCTGCCTCAATCGCCGTCAGATGCGCGAGAGCTGCGGAAGTGGTGCAGAGGCCCTTAAGGCAGAGCAAGGCTTCGTGAAGAAGTGTATCCTCGTGATCCTCCCTATAAAGCTGGTCAGCAAATCATTCTGATCATCAAGATCAGGTCTACATACCGCCACTCCATCTTCATAATACGATAGATCAGCTGAACAATCTCGTCCATGCCCCCCTCGGCGATGAACCCATCGACCCAAGCCACCGTTTCGTTTCGAAGCAGAAGGCGAAGTTTGTGGATCTTTCCAACTTCAACCATCTCTGGCTTCTGAATCTCTCTCAAATAGTGCACGAAATCAGACGGATCAGCAGCCGTGTCGACAGCGGCCGCTTCATGCAGAGATGCAGTTGAGCCTGCCGCGCTGAGGGCCGTATAGACGCCGACGGGCTGCGACAAGTCGACCGATCGTGGGCGACTAGACGTTCCACTTTCCGGCCGTGCCTTCTTACTGGGAGACGATGAGCCTCTGCCGAATGTGAAGCCACGGCTTCGGGAGCGTGAGCGCGAACTCTTGCGGTCGTCAGATCGGCGGTCGTCTTTGGATTCTTTGCCACGTCCACGCCGACTGTCCGAAGTTCCAGCACTGTGAGGTGTACCATTTTCGGTTCGGTCCTTCTGAATGAAATCGGCCTTGATGTTGGTATCAAGAGACCGCATCTTGTCCCTCATGTTGTGGGGGATATTTCTCGCATCCAGCAACTTCTCAAACTCGCTCTCGAGATCCTTGGAGTTCAGGTGTCTGTGCACGTCCGCATCCCGCTCTTTCGCGTTGAAGGCCGAGATTGCAGCCTGTACCCGAGACAGTCTTTTGGGGTTCGTCTCCTCTCTAGCCGGGGTTGGAGCAGACGATTCGGGAGCAGACGTCTTCCGAGACCTGTCAGATGCCCCGGTCTTGGATGACGCACTGTCATTTCGAGTACTATCATTCTCTCCCGAGGATGCACGTTGCACGGATCCCAGAAAATCCTTCATCTTTCTGCTCCCAGCAAGAATGTCCGACTTTGGTCTAGGCCGCGCCTCGCCTGGTCTGGTAAGCGATGGTGGCTGTTGGTCATAAAAGTTCCTTTGCTGGGCTGGGCTGTATCCCTTGGGCGTGTAGAGGGACACCTTCTCGGCGACACTGCGTCGTCTGTCGGCAGCGGAATTGTGTCGCGACCGAGTGACCGATTCCGGATAGGCCGGAGGCGCTGCCCAAGCTGGTGATGGCATGCTATCGACGAGGTCTGTCGGACTGCGGTTTTCCTTGTCACGGCTCTGCTTGGCGCCATCGCCTTTGCGTCCCCGTTGAGACCTCTTCAAAAGAGCAGAAAGACTGGCGGCTGATTTGGTCTTCTTCGGAGACTTCTCGTCCAGCCCTTCCTGGGGTGTATCCTCCGACTTCCGCTCCATGTAGCTTCTCAATGATTTAAGAGAGACGGCACTCTTGGTTTTCTTGTGCACAATCTTGCCGTCCTTGTTCCCGTGCTTGTGATTAGGCGCGTTGTTTTCTCCGGCATCGCGATTCGGAACGATTTCAGCCAGCGGGAGATGACCCGGAGCTGGAGCAGGGCCCTCGGCAAAAGGGAAGGGTGTGGTGCCGACGGGTTTCTTCATATGGAACGGCGGGGGCATGGCGTCGTCCGCAGACTGGTTCCTCTTGTGAGGTTTGGACATGATGGTCCGGAAGACCGACGATTTGGGAGCTCTATTGGCGTCGTCGAAAATCTGCGGACCGGTGGTACTGGGTGCCATCGCTTATCACCTTTGACCAGCAACTGCTGCATGTCAGTCAACGTCAGACATGGGTAGGGACATGTCGCACTCACGGGAGCTTGCAATGCAAGAAATCAGGCTGAAAACAAAAAAAAAAAAAAATGACAAGCGGAAATGGGCAGTTGAGTAAGTAACAGCCCCAGATAGAAGAAGAAAACAGCAGGAAACAAATGCAATGCAGGGTGAGAGAGGAAGGGGGAATAAAGCGAAGTTGAGGGAAAACAAGCCGGGCAGCCGGGGCAATATGAGGCGTGAGCTAGTGTCTGGCTGCCAACGGCAACATCGGGGATCAAGACTCCACCCAACTTGGGCCGGGATCCAGTGCAGGGAGTCGATCCTTGGGGTTGGCTGGGATCGGAGGTGGAGGAGTAAACAACGTGCGAGCAAAGACGTTGCGAGGGGCAACGCGCGCTGGCGGTGAACGTGGACTTGAAGTTGAGGTTCAGAGACATGTCATTCTGCATAATCCAGTACATTTGCTTTGTTTTCTGGGGGATCTTGCATCGAGGCCATCTCATCCTTGCATGTTTTGTCTGACTGTTTGTTTGGGGGGACCCGATAATCCTAAATGAAGTGGATTTACTTCAACCCCCCTACGGTTTAGAATCAAGAATCACCACATTTTACCTAATAATACAACCTTGGAATATTGTCTTTACGAGCCTACGCATTCACATTTGAATGACTCTTGCAGTGTCTCGTGTCTGGTTTGCGTATATGCACTCCGCGGGTGTCGCATGCCGGGATAGGCATGTTTGCAATCATCCATACGCAGTGACGCCGAGTAACCCGATAATCCCCTCAAGATAGATCGCAAGATCTCCTGACCTGAGGACCTTGGAACCCGTGATGTCCCACGATGCAGGTCGTGTGCTCATTCCACATATAAACCCATAGATCCTCTGGTTATGGTGGAACATGCTCGGGAGGTCCACGTTCCGCCGTTTGCAATGCCCCGCAATAGGGCGATAGGGCGATAGGGCGATCACTTAATGCGCTCCAGACCTGCAAAACCCATGAGACATGTCCAACACTGAAAATCTTATTAGCCCTTGCCGAGTTCGCGCCCGCTAAAAGACCGGCATTTGACGGGGTCATTGGCTCTGCGAGACGACGTCAGGAAGTTCGGGCAGTTTCGGACTCTCCCCACCAGAGGTACTCGGCTTCCTGTTCTGCTCCGATCAGCGCTCCGACTCGCTCCCGACTGCAAGGACTTAAGACAATACCCTGCACCCACTAACTGTACCGACGGCCGCACAATGAATTGTCCCTCACGGAACGACGACACTCTCGCCCACCCGGGCTGGAATCAGAGCCCACCGCCCTTGAGTCCCGACACCACCACCCGCAATGACTTCAACGGCCTCGCCAACTCCAGAGTCCACCGCAGACATGCTGCCGGTGATGGTATAGGTACGGGAGGGGACACACTATCTATAGATCCAAGACCGCACAGTCTTGATGACCCGGACCCGGATCCCGTAAAGGAGAAGACCGCGGACGGTGAGGTGATCGCTGCGGCCTCGGGGTGCGAACCACCTTCGAGGGCCTGCGGATCACCTCACCGTCCTTTCCAATCTTTCTTATCTTCGTCAATTGTAAGCTGTGCTCGCAAATTGGCCAAATTCGGTCGTTTTGTCGGCCCTGGCTTTCTCATCGCGGTCGCATATATCGATCCGGGAAACTATTCCACCGATGTTGCGGCTGGTGCGCAGTTCAAGTACGCCTTGCTGTTCATCGTTCTCCTATCCAACCTCTTCGCCATTCTTTTGCAGTCCCTGTGCATTAAGCTGGGCTCCGTGACTGGTCTCAACCTGGCAGAGAATTGCCGCGAGCATCTCCCCCGCTGGCTGGTATGGTTTCTTTACTTCCTATCAGAATCGGCCATCATTGCAACAGATATTGCAGAGGTGGTTGGATCTGCAATCGCGTTGAACTTGCTGGGAAACATTCCCCTGGTAGCTGGATGTGCTATCACGTTGGTGGATGTTTTCTTTCTGCTCCTCTTCTGGCGCCCCAATGGGTCAATGTGGGGGCTGCGCCTCTTTGAATTCTTCGTCATGGGTCTTGTGCTTGCTGTTGTTATCTGCTTTTGCATTCAATTGTCCCTCATCAAGAACCAGTCAGTTGGGGAAGTCTTCCGGGGCTATCTCCCATCGTCGGCGATTGTGCAATCCCAAGGGTGAGTTGGGAACGATTGTCAGTTATCATGAATGGACATTAACCTTGAATTATAGTCTTTACCAAAGCTGTGGTATCCTTGGTGCGACCGTCATGCCACATTCCCTCTTCCTCGGCAGCGGAGTGGTCCAGTCTCGTCTGAAAGACTACGACGTCACATCGGGTTATGTCCAGTCCACTGTGCCCCTAGGAAGCAATGGTGGCGAAGTTGAATACCGTCCTTCTATCCATGCGATTCGTGGCTGCATGAAGTACTCCATCATAGAGTTGGCTCTTTCGCTCTTCACATTTGCCCTTTTTGTCAACAGCTCCATTCTCATTGTCGCGGGCGCCTCGCTTTACGACATCCCTGGAAGCGCTGACGCTGATCTCTTCGGCATCCACAAGCTACTTGCTTCGTCAATTGCCCCAGCTGCTGGTCTCATTTTCGCCCTGGCTCTTTTGCTGTCTGGTATCTCTGCCGGAATCGTGTGCACCATGGCTGGCCAAATGGTCAGCGAGGGCATGTTGAACTGGAGCCTCAAGCCGTGGCTTCGGCGACTCATCACTCGCTCCATCAGCATCATCCCTAGCATTATCATTGCTGCTGCTGTGGGCAAGGATGGGCTCAACCAGACCCTGAACGCGAGTCAGGTCGTTCTCAGTGTCATCCTGCCATTCGTCTCAGCTCCCCTTATCTGGTTCACATGCTTCAATAAATATATGACCGTGTCTGTCGAGCAGTCCAGCGAAGGTGACGGCGAGGTGGAAATGGAGAAAATCCCTATGCGCAATCACTGGGCGCTCTCCGTCGTCGCAGTCCTCGTCTGGCTAGTCATTGCCGTGATGAATATCGCACTGCTGGTATTGGTTGGAATGGGTAAAGCATAATCGGGTCCCTCGGTCACTACCATCTGCATATTTCAACTTTGACCACCTGCATCACTACATGTGCATCTTCTTTCGGACTTGCATTCGCTGCATTTACCGGCGCTATGTTTTGTATCATAGGGCCTACAAAGCAAATTACACTTGCATAACAGACACACATTAAGTAAAACGCTGCATATGAGATTGATAGCGCATAGTCGTAACCTTGGAATCACAAGTATAAAATATCCTGCCAACTCCGCATCCCATGATCGTAGCCAATTAATACCCGGCCATTCTCAATGAATTTCGCATCGGCAATTAGCCAAGACCACCAGCAGCCTCCTTGACCTGCTGCTGCTCCGGCGGCGCATCAATGAACTGAGGCGGCGCAACCTCGTCCTGCAAGAAGCTCGGAACGGCATCCTCCCCCATCCCCGTCTCAAACATAGATTCTTCACCTAAAGCCTCCAGCTCCGCATCCAGATCTGCCTCGTCAACCTCCTCGGGCACATCGTAGGCTCGCGAGATACTCTCCTGGATCTCATTGCCCACCTCCATCAAATCGGCCATCTCGTCCTGCATCTGCTCGATCTTGTCGATGTCGACCTTTCCATACTGTTTCTTGAGCTCCTTGGTTGTCGTTTTCATCGCGTCCACCGTCGTCATCACGTTTTTCAGGTTATCTTGCATCATGCCGGCCTGCTCCATGTTCCACGACTGCTGCGAGAGCTGGTCGCGCTGTGCCTCGTACTGTTTCCGTCGTTGGAGTACCTTCAGGGCTTTCTGGCGCAGGGCATTCTTGCCGGGTCCGTCACGCATCTTGGCGAGCTTGGCCTGATAGGTTGAAAGTTCAGAGTTGAGAGCGGCGAGCTTGACGTCGAGGTTGGAGATGCGGTCGTCGACCTGTCATGAGGCGAGGGGCATTAGCGGGAGGATGCAGACGTTGATTCTCGTAAGATAGTAAGTACCTTGGTGATTGCGCCGTCCAGAGTCGGCTTGGGAGCCGCACTCTTGGTGCCGAACAGACGATTCATTGTGCCTGGTCAGAGGGAGGAGCAAGATGCAAGACGGCGATGTGTAGACACCACTTTCGTGGTTGGCAATAAGACCGGTAGTGATTCACGCGTAGCTTAAAACTGTGCAGCGGAGTAGGTCACTTTGGCTGAGCACTAGAATCAGATCGACTGTGCACATCCACAAGCACCGATAAATGCGGAGGCGACGTCAGTGATGGCCTGAGGCCAATTCGGATTTCCACGTGATCCTGCCATCTATGTACAAGATCGAGTTGATTGATTCTACGTGAACTACTGTTGATCATAGCTAGATACGATATGCCAGAGATGGAAGGTGAATCCGATCTGCCGGAATTCAAGGCATCTGATGCAAGATGACTGTCATTCGGGACTCCAAGCTCTTGGGCGTGGATTGGGCACTGGACGGGACCGGACTGAGTCGCGGGTACATGGCACCCCACGCAACTCGGGCGAGCAGGAAGTAACCGGTACCAGTTGGGCCTATGCCCGCATTCTACATCATGGCCCAGATGACCAAGTATGGAGACCGGTGAGAAAGGAGTGGTGTTGTATGTGTCAGTTCAAACGTTTATAGTATCTGCGTGAATAAAATAACTCCAACCTCCGAGATCACATTCACTTATGTATCCGAGGCCGACACAGGGATGCCCGGCTGCATATAGTCATGGATAGCAAAGGGACCTTGGGAATCCAGACGAGAGGGCTTGCTAGTCATGATTAAAACCCAATATTCTAGCACTGGAGAGAAGAGAAAGAAGAGACAGACCCCACAGAATGGATAATGGCTATGTATGAACCGTGCTTATCTGGTGGTCGGGGCTGCGATCCCCGCTGATTACGGTGATTACTCACGGTGCCCCTGCTGCTCGTGGCTCGTGGCCCGTTCATCATCACCCTCCATCTTCCTGCACTTCTGGCACTTCTGGCACTTCTGGCACTTCCATTCCCATTCCTGGATGGCCCGGTGTTGAAAGTCGGCAAGTCCTGCATTCCCGCACTTGGAACGGCCCCTCTTTCTTTTTCCCCTTACAACTTCAAACCACGACTCCCTCGAATTCTCTCCCTCTGTTCTTCGTCACTCCCTTAGCTTCCAAGGTACGTGGCCAACTCATTCTCTACTCATCGGCCTCCCCTGCCTGATCGTTCGGCCTTGTCTGGACCAGTCTCGTGAGGTCCCGCACCTCGGGGTGCACACCATCCGCTGCGTTCTTGATGCGACCAGCCCCATCTCGATCGATCGCTAAACCCAGACCGCAGCGCCAGGTTCGCTTCGGCTTATATCATTTTGCTTCTTCGATCTCCGTTACTCGTCACGGCCTGAGTTCGCCTCCTTCTCGAGCTTGCGCGACTCTGTGTGGACACACTGGTGTGTCGCCCTTTCGGCGAAACCTTCCTCATCCCGCAATCAACCCGTGTACCATAAACCACTCCGTTACGACATCTCGGAGACCTACGAAACGAACCGTCCCATGAATCGAGCTTCTAGGCTATATACTCCATCATGTTCTGGCGTTTTGGGGGATATGCAAGTATCTCCACCATCGATACCCTACTCGACAAGCCTGAGGTCACCCTCGAGGACCTGCTGGATGAGCCGGAGATCATCCAAGAACTGAAACAGCATAATACGAAACTCATAGAATACCTGCGCGAGGATCATGTCTTGAAACGGCTTATGGACTACGTCACCGCACCGAGCTTGGTGAATGACGACGAGGAAAATGACGACGATGCCCACGAATCGGGCGCTGCGAAGGAAGCAGCCCCCGAGACTGCGCCAAACGAACAAGCAGATAATGAAGACGATGAAGAGAAGGAAGGGAAGGGATCGGACCCGCTGAAGGATGTTCTGGACTCTGATGACCTTGACAAGGTCGAGAAGACTCGCTTGAAGCATGCATATGTCGCGTGCGAGGTTCTCTCTTCGGAAACATGGTCCATTCTGGAGTCAATTATGGCAAATCCCTCCTACTTGCGCGACTTTTGGGGATTCCTGCGACGACCCCCGCCTCTTGACTCCATACAGGCGTCCTACTTCACCAAAGTGAACGAGACCCTTCTCGATAAAAAGACTGAAGAGATGCTGGATTTCTTGAAGTCGCTGGATGGGATTGTTGCTGCGTTGCTGCAGCACGTCGACAACCCCATGGTCATGGATCTGCTGCTGAAGATCATAAGCTTGGAGAAGGCTGAGGGTGGCCAAGGTACCGTGGATTGGTTGCAGTCTCAGAACCTGATTCCGACTCTGCTATCATTCCTCGCGCCCGATTACCCAGGCTCTGTCCAGACCTCTGCAGGCGACTTCCTCAAAGCGATCATCACTATTTCCGCTAATGCGACCCCCAACGACCAGTCGTGCATCGGCCCTAACAGCCTTACTCGCCAGCTGGTCTCTCCTGAGTGCATCCAGCAGTTGGTCAATGCGATGCTGAAGGGCGGCAACCCGCTGACCGTGGGCGTTGGAATTGTTATCGAGGTCATTCGCAAGAATAACTCAGACTATGACCCGGAGAATTTGGGTGGCCCCGAATCCATGCCCACCCCCTACGACCCCATCTACCTTGGACACTTGCTTCGAACGTTCGCTCAGCACATTCCTGATTTCATGACTCTGATTCAAAGCTCAAAGCACGCAGTCCACGATGGCACTCAGCTAAAGACTGTCGACCGAGGTCGCCTGAGCTCTGCATGGGGCGCAAAGATTGAGCCCCTGGGCTTCGATCGTTTCAAAACTTGCGAATTGATGGCGGAGTTGCTGCACTGCAGTAACATGGGCCTTCTTAATGAGCCTGGCAGTGATGAATATGTCCGGCAACGCAACGAACAGCGTGAGAGGTTGATCCGCGAAGGATTCTTCAATCCTCATCGCGAAGAGCACGAAGACATTGATTACAACGATACCACCGCGGATTTCACCAATGGCTCGGCTATGGATACCGAATCGCCAGAGGCTCGCAAGGCTGAACTGCAGCGTGCTGGTGAAGAGGAGGGCTTTGAGGATGTCGGCGCCCCTGGCGATTTGGCCGGCGAGAAGGAAGAGGGCAAAACGGAAGCTCCCCAGGGAACTGCAGCTGAGTCTGTTCCTGCGGAGAAATCCGATGCCGAGACTGATGCTCCATCACCTCCTACTGGTCTGGCAGACCAGGTTAGCGAAATTAAGCTTGAGGGTGAATCTCAAGAAAAGGAAGCATCCACGTCAGATGCCAAAGACCAGGAACCGGTCTCTGCTCAGCCTGAGGATGTGCCGGCCCCTCTTTTCGCCTCCAAAGAACAGCCAGCCCAGACCACCTCTCAGCCAGCTGATATCGAGCCTACCCAGGAAACCGAGACAGCCAATGATGGAGGCGCCGAAGATGCCGCCGAGCAGTATATCCAGTACGACACAGATGGACGCCCTGTGGTTGGAGATTATTTGAAGATCCAGTTCGTTGAGAACAAGGTTGTTCCCACGATACTGGTGAGTGTCCTGCAATCCCTGAAACATCTAGCTTCCTTCCTTCTAACTGTATAATTCCAGGGCTTCTTCTTCCGGTTCCCGTGGAATAACTTCCTTCATAATGTTGTGTACGACGTGGTCCAGCAGGTCTTCAACGGCCCTATGGAACGTGGCTACAACCGGGCTTTAGCCATCAACGTATTCGAACATGGCCAGATTACGAATGCCATTGTCGAAGGCCAAAAGCGTAGCGATGAGGCTCAGAAGACCAAGCAAATTCGCCTTGGCTATATGGGACATCTGACCCTGGTTGCAGAGGAGGTCGTCAAGTTCAGCGAACGCCACCCGCCAGAGCTGCTTTCACGTTCCGTTATGGAATCAGTGTTGAACCCGGAGTGGATCGACTACGTCGAGCAAACGCTCTCCGAGACCCGGGAACGGGATAATGCCATCCTAGGCGGCGTACGCCCAGACATGTCTGTTGGGCCCCGGCAGACGGTCCTCAGCTCTGGCCAAGGCTTCAGCAACTCTTCCAGCGCCCTGGCTGAAGCCGGGCTAAACGGCGGAATGGGTGGTTCATCCTTCCAAAATTTTGACCTCAACCAGGGCAGTGTCTCCGGAGGAGCATTCGGCGGTGGGGGATCCGCTCTTCTGAGCGGCTTTGCTAGCTCGAGCGATGATGAAGATGAAGAAATGGAGGACCAGGAAGACAGAGACGCCGGCATTGCCGAAGGTGATTCCGAGAATGTGAGCACACTCCTCTCCACCAAACATTGACAGATGCGAGTCGTGACCGACGTGCGCGTGCGCTGCGTCGACTTTTACCTTCCTTACCCTCGATTCCTTTGTACGATGTTGGTCCAACGTCCTGCACGCAGGCACAAGATTGGTTCCGGACGCTTTGACGGGCGAAATCTCCTGGCCTACACTTGCCTTGACCATGGTCTCTCGCTATCTTCTGTTTGGAATTTCTTTCTCTGCCGATCGAGTTTCCGGGTTCCTTTTCAGTCCTGAAAACACCCTTAATCATGTTAATTCTTATTGTGTCAATGTTTTCTCTACCTCGGGCTTCGCGCTTTGAGTCGGTGCTCTTTTCATTACCATCCCCCTCCGTCATCATCTCGCTACCACTCCTCGTCTGCTGTCAAGGCCTTGAACTGTTTCTGACATTATTATTTCCAGGTGACCTCAACCACTGCTAGCCAGCCTATTCCGATCTTACCCCCGCCTCCTGCTCCTTTGAGCCTTGGTCCTTCTCGAGCTCGGCGCCAGCTGGCAGCACGTCTCGCGGCCCAAAAGCAGCAAGCGAGTGAGAATGCAGACGGTGATGAGGATGAGGAAAGGAACGAAGGTGATGAAGGCCGTGAATCTCAATGGCCCAGTAACCCATTCGTGATCGCAGGGGTTGACGACGATGCCGAAGGAGGCAGTTCGGCGTTCCCCAACTCCGACTTCCCAGCCAGCGCAGACATGGCCTCTCCCACATTCCCCGAGTCAGGATTCAGTCCACCAGACTCATTGTCCAACTCATCCGATGAAGATGGGGATGGTCGCTCAGAAGCCGTGCGACGACACGTCCGCGTGCCCCTCGAAGTCGAAGATGAAGACGATGAAATGGGCGAGATGGTTGGACCCAGTGCCACCGGAATGATCGACTCGGATGATGAAGACGAAGCCATTATCAACGAGTCATTGGGCTATTCCAACCTGCCGGGGCAAACGCGCTACAGCGGTTTCCGCCGACCTCGGGCCGCGAGTTCCCACTTCGATGACGAGCAAAACGACAGCAGTGATGGCGAGGATGATGGGCTGGTGGAGATCTTAGTCCCGGGCCGCAAATCCTCAACCTCCCACTAGGCCTGGGGTGATAATTTTATCTTTTGCTCATATTTGCCTCTCGCATTTCTGACTGTTTCCCCGCACGCATATAACGACGCTCATCGTTAGGAAGAATCTCATGGGGTGCTATTCTTTCCTCTTTCGTTAGTTGGAGGATGTTTACATCCATGCTCGTTTTGGCGGCATGGCAGTTGTACATATTTTCCATCTTTGGTTAATCTTTTGGGAGGATCTGCATGATGATGACCGTCTCGTTTCGATTTCCATGGTGTTTATTCCTTATGCATCGCGTGGAGAGTCGAGGGGACAGTTCTGGTTAGGTGATGCGATGACCTTGTACGATAGTTGTGGTAGAGAGAATTGATGCTTTGCAATATTTCACCTTGATTCGAAACAGAACCCTTCTTCTCTTCTAAGTCTCACTTTAGCTACACTTGACTACCTACTACTCCGCGATATCGTAGGTCTGCTGTATCTCGCACACAAAAAAAGTGGGTCCCGCCCGCTGAATCTTTTGTCGAACAGTGATATCACTTAGTTCGTCTTCACGATACCTCTCTCAATGAGACCCCGGGTCTCTCCGTCTTCCATTCATTAGCCTAGACTGTCGTCTTCTTCACTCCCACATTCATTCTTCACAACCCTAAGCTTTCACTCAGCCTCGGCGAATATATTTCGCAACCTCTAACCTCTATCAACATCATCCACAACCAACATCTTTCTCCAGAACCGCAAAAATGCATTCACTGGATCTTCACAAAGAGCTCGAAAAGTGGGCAGACACCCATGGGGGCCACATAGATGACAGCGTCTGCATCACCCACGACACCGAGCGCGGCGTCCACATGCAAGTCAAACCCAACTGGCCCAAGGCTGTCGAGCCAGAGACACGGGTAATCAGCACCCCACTAGGCATCACAATGTCCTACTACAATGCCGTCGACTACAAGTCTGCCAAAGGCTCATTCTCCAGCCATGACGTGGTGTTCCCGCGGGCATTCATTGACACCGTGGGAATGGAAGAAATTTTCGCCTTTTTCCTCATGGGCCAGTTTCTGCGCGGATCTGAGGGTTTCTGGTACCCCTACTTGCGCACACTTCCTCAGCCAGGACAACTGAATACGCCGTTGTGCTTTGACCAGGACGATGTGGCTTGGCTTGATGGGACGGGGATCCCGGAGGCTTCGTGGTACAGGTACGAGATCTGGGACCAGAAGTATGATGAGTGTGTTACGAAACTTGAGGAGCTTGGGTTTGAGGGTGTCAAGGATTATACCTGGTAAGTAACAGCCATGGAAATCAAAGAGACTCGTTGGGTTATTTCATGTGCATTGCTGACTCTACAGGGATCTCTACCTGTGGGCTTCGACCATCATTACGTCTCGCGCTTTCTCTGCAAAGGTTCTGGCTGAGGCTGTGGAGGCATCAGACCTGCCTGAAACTGGAATCTCAGTTCTGCTGCCCCTCATCGATCTCCCGAACCACCGGCCACTTGCAAAGGTCGAGTGGCGCGCCGGGGATAAAGATGTTGGACTGGTTCTTCGAGAAAATGTCCGGGCAGGAGAGGAGATTTCGAACAACTATGGGCCGCGGAACAATGAGCAGTGTAAGCTTTTCAACCGGAGGCTTATGTGATTGATTAACCGCTAACATGGACCAGTGCTGATGAACTATGGCTTCTGTATCCTTGACAACCCAACTGATTACCGCATTATCAAACTGGGCGTGGAGTCAGATAGCCCGCTCAGCAAGGCCAAGGCGCGCCAAATCGAGATGTTCCCGGAAGTAGCCAAGAACACTGATGATCACTACTACATCTTCAACGTGTTCTACCCGCTCTTGTCTCCGTACCGGCCCATGGAACACTCGATCTTCTCTCCAGCGCTCTTCAATGCATTGGCTATCATGCACGCCAATGAGCGTGAGCGCAAGACCCTCACTATCGACGAGGCAGGCATTTCTATCCCCCAGACCTATGGCAATGGACACAGCACATTGGCAGCGTTAGCACAGATCTGCTTCGAGCTGATTTCCCACATCACAATGCTCCAGGATTCTGGAAAAGGCCTGCCCTCCCAACCGGCGAATGTGAGACAGATGTTTGCGAAGACGTATCGCGACGGGCTGATCTCAATGGACAAGACAGCATTGGTCATTGCGACATGGACCATTGCACGCGCACGAGAACTCAACCGCGGCGAAGATTGGCCTGATATCAAGCCTATGCTGGAGAAGCACCTGTCACAGATCCCGGACGGTCACTTCTCGGATCAAATCCTATCTCGCATCCAGATGCGTATTCTGGAGCGGCCATCTCTCCTCCCGAAGAATGGTCAGCTTTTCCGACTTGGAGAGCTCTACACTTTGCTGCCAGAGGAGATGCAGGGCCCTAGCCAGGCCTGCTTCAATGCTATTATCGGATACGTTAGCCAGAATATTCCCGCGATGGCGGCTGACCCCCAAGGGCTCTTTTCCCTTGTACTGGGCATCCTGCTCGCAACCTGCCGGTCACCTCAGGCGATATCGAAGCTCTCACCGCGTCTGACTAAATGGATGGATTTCCTTCTCGAACAGTACCCGTCGCCCACGGGTACTGATGGAAACCCCGAAGAGGGACGAGAGAACATCGATGCACTGGCCCAGGCGGTTAGCCAAGAGATGGCAAGTGCATGGCTCGATGCGGCTCGAGTAACCTGGATTTCCCCAGAGTCTACATGGATGAAGCCGGGATGGTTGCAATGGGCATGGAGAGTGGCGAAGGAGGAGATGGTGATGCTTCCACTGGAGCCACTGCGGGTTCTGTCAGGCAACCCTCAGATGTTGAAGCAGGCCGTGATCTACGTGCCAAAGGAGTGAATAGAACGATATGAACATGGGAATAGGGAAAATGATAGGGGTTAGATAGGAAGAAATGAGAGAGATCCAGGAGATCAAGGAGTACGAAGATGGAAATGTAAATAAAGAAACCAAGTACAGGTGAATTTCCCAAAAAGGAAGGCCCGTCATTGCCGGAAATGGACGGTGCTGAGTAAGGGTGTATCACATGACCTTCAGCCAATCACGGGCCACGTAAAGACGGATCGTTAATCAGAGAGCAGGAATTGCGTTGAGCTCCCCCTTCCCTCTCTCTTCAGGACCGCTCGATCTTCCCCCACGAATTGCCTCAATCCGCCATCATGATATCTCGAGCGGCGGCTCCCACCTCCTCCTCCCTCTCCCACCTCTCCGCCCGCTCCCTCCGCGCCCAAGGGACGGCCGCCCGCTCCTTCGCAACCGTGCAGGAGGCTCCTCCCGTGCGACACCATGGCGGGCTCCAGGACCAGGACCGCATCTTCACCAACCTCTACGGACACCACGGTGCTGACCTCAAGTCGGCTATGAAGTATGGCGGTGACTGGCACCGGACAAAGGATATTGTGCTGAAGGGCCACGACTGGGTGGGTGACATCTTCGGATCGACGGGCCCTAGGGAATTGGCGTTGCTGATGCTTCTTTAACAGCTCATTTCGGAGATCAAGGCTTCTGGCCTTCGTGGCCGTGGTGGTGCTGGTTTCCCCTCGGGATTGAAATACGTAAGTGGGATTTGGCAGTGAGACGCACTTCGTGTTTGATCTTCGGGCTGACCCGGCACGCAATTTAGTCGTTCATGAACTTCAAGGACTGGGATAAGGACCCCCGGCCCCGGTATTTGGTTGTCAACGCAGATGAGGGCGAGCCCGGTACTTGCAAGGATCGCGAGATTATGCGCAAGGACCCCCAGAAGCTGATTGAGGGCTGCTTGGTGGTGGGCCGTGCCATGAACGCCAACGCCGCCTACATCTACATCCGTGGTGAGTTCTACCACGAGGCGACCGTTCTCCAGCGCGCTATCAACGAGGCCTACGCCGCCGGCCACATCGGCAAGAACGCGTCCGGTAGCGGCTACGATTTCGACGTCTACATCCACCGCGGTATGGGCGCCTATATTTGCGGCGAGGAGACTTCCCTGATCGAGTCCATTGAGGGCAAGGCTGGCAAGCCCCGTCTCAAGCCCCCGTTCCCAGCTGCCGTCGGTCTGTTCGGTTGCCCCAGCACTGTCACCAACGTCGAGACCGTCGCCGTTGTCCCCACCATCATCCGCCGCGGTCCCAGCTGGTTCTCGTCGTTCGGCCGTGAGCGTAACGCCGGTACCAAGCTGTTCTGTATCTCCGGCCACGTCAACAACCCCGTCACCGTCGAGGAGGAGATGTCTATTTCGCTGCGCGAATTGATTGAGAAGCACTGCGGTGGCGTGCGCGGCGGTTGGGACAACCTGTACGCCGTCATTCCCGGTGGCTCTTCGACTCCCGTCATCCCCAAGTCCGTGGCCGACAACCAGCTTATGGACTTCGACGCCCTCAAGGACTCTCAGTCCGGTCTGGGTACCGCGGCCGTCATCGTCATGGACAGGTCCACCGACATTGTCCGCGCCATCTCCCGCCTGTCTACCTTCTACAAGCACGAGTCTTGCGGTCAGTGCACTCCCTGCCGTGAGGGCAGCAAGTGGACCATGCAGATGATGCAGCGCATGGAGACCGGTAACGCCCGTGAGCGTGAGATCGACATGCTCCAGGAGTTGACTAAGCAGGTCGAGGGCCACACCATCTGTGCTCTTGGCGAGGCCTTCGCCTGGCCCATCCAGGGTCTGATCCGCCACTTCCGCCCGGAGCTGGAGAAGCGCATCCGCGAGTACGAGAAGGAGCTCGGTGCCACCCCCTATGCCGGTGGCTGGCACCCGGACAGCCGTGCTGAGGGCAAGCTGATCTCCCCCGGCATGTAAAATCCTCTCTTTCTCCTACCCCCCAACACGTCCTCCTTCTCCCCCATTTGTCTCTCAAAAACGATGCAGGAACGGGTCGGTTTCCCTATCTACCACTAGATCTCTCTGGACCTGCTCTCACCGGCTAATTACCCAGGCTGGTAGAGGGCGAGGTTGTCACTATTTTCCTTATTCTCTCCTGTTCGATCCCCTTCCTGTTGCGTCTAAGATTTTCCTTTCATGTACAGTCGGTAGTAAATTGATGCATTTTATGTCTTCAGTGGTTTCTACTTTCGTAGGTTATGACGAGAAGACTGATCTGAGCATCTCAGCTATAAAATACCTTGAAATCATGCCCTGATACAAGCCAGTACTTGCGTACTGACCCGAGCCTGGGTTGGACTACAAGCTACAATTGTTTTGGGACAAGAACTCGGGATGAAAACCCATCTGGATCAAGTCCTGAAATGTTTGGGTCTCAACTTATTTTGAAGCTCCTTAAAGCTGTCCTTTTCTTTTTCCTGCTGTTTATGTCGGAGTCAATACCGCATCTTGGAAGGGGAAAGATAACATTGAAGGCAAGTCTGCGAGAAATGGCCGTGCTGCGGGAGCGGCATTTTTATAGCCTCGCGATTGCCCGTTCTGGCGCCGCACATCCCCAACTTCCTTTCACTCTCAGCCTACTGCCTACATCATTATACATCCACGTACGCAGGCTGCACCAGGCTCTTGAAGTTGCCACGCAAGAATATGAGATGCCAATTAGCATAAAAATAGAGCAAAGGCAGACCACCGTCTGCACAACAACCTTTCTTCATCACTTCGTCACTCTACAGTGACGAAAAACAGAGCGCTCCACACCCCCTATCATCTCTTGCCTGTGCTTCTCTGCTGTTAATATTATTAACATGGTCAGCAACAACTCTGTCTCACTCATCAGGAGGGGAGGAGACAAACTTACAGGAAGCAAAGTCCATCCGAGGGTCGAGGAGCCCACACAAATCGCTGAAGGGGTTCTGTGTACTCGTCAGTAAGGCTACATCAAAAGACATGACCGGATAAACATACCAGGTGAACCAGGTGACTGTGACAAAATAATCCAGCAAACCGTGGACTCCTCGTCCTCGAATGACCCGCCGTATAACGGCTATGCTCACCCCCGGCCCTACTCGGCCTCTTCTGTCTCCTCCGCCAGGGCCTCCTGGAGCACACTGTTTAGGTCGGCGTACGCCTGGGTGAGGGAGGGCAACTCCTCATCCGCCCCATCGACATGAGGGCATGGGGGCAGCTCCAGGAGCCAGTCCATCTCCTCCGACGTGCTTCCCAGAGCACGTCCGGCAGCCACGGCGGGCTTGCTCTCCTCGCTGGGCCGTTCGATCCCAGCTGCATCCTGCTCGCGGGCAGCGATGATTCTTCTGGCCGCCATGATCGAGAAGGCGTTGCCAGGTCGGTATGCGACCCCGTCCATGTACTGCATGGGGGTCGACGCCACTTCGACCGTGTAGTCAACGGAAGTGGTGGAGAGGTTGGTAGATTCGAGAGTCTGGGAAGTGCTGCCATCTGAGATGCCTTCTTCGTCGTATTCGCTTGGAGCTGGCTCGGTGTTGCGCACGGCGGGAGTATCGACGACTGGACCCAGTTGGGTTGTCGGGGTGGTCGACTCGCTTTCTTCGTCGACTTGTTCTTCATCATTCGAGCCGTAAAGCTCGGCTTCGAATTCGCCCATCTCAGGGCCGACTCGGGTTCGAAGGCCCGACATGATCCACTCCCATTCGTCGGGATCATCCCAGAGGCGGCGGGGTGCTTCAGGCATTATTGGATAGCGGGGGAAAGACTCGGACACAGAGAAAATTGCTTGAAATCGAGTTGGACAGAGTCGAACAGTGGGAGAATGGAGTTGCATGATGGGAAGAATGGACAGAGTGACAGCACGTAGGAAAGCCTCATTCACGACCCGGCGACTCATCGCGCGACTCATAGCCCCTCGCGCACTGCAACGACCTAGACGGTCCTAGTGCAATACCCCAGGACACAATTTAAACACTACCATGAATTCATCAGCTATAAACTAAGCTCTACATCTACATGGCTGTTTATGCCGCCATGTTATCTACCGGGAAGCACGACCTCATGGACTGCAGTGTGTTCAGAATATGAGAATAATTTCATGCAGTGGGCCGCAATAGAAGCCAGAGATGATATGAATGAGCCGGACATGTACACTTTGACAAAGAATCAGCCACTTTGAAAGCGGCTAGATACTTTGAGGTTTTTCCCTGTGCACACTTTATATACTTCGGTCGTCCAATCGGGACTCGTCGGTCACGGGACCTACTATGTCTTTACCAACTACTGCTTCAAGGGTGCAAGGTGTTTTATTGCGTATATTAGGATCTCGAATCCTCGAGACTTCACAAGGTATGTGATTGAGAAGAGCTGTCATCTACAAGTTGTGCTCGCTATGTGCTGTTCTGCTCTCAACAACAGATGTCCAACGCCAACGATCTATAGATCCTTTCCATCTTGTTCAGACTTTCGACCTCGACCCATTCCTCTTTGCTATGCAATCCATCACCGGAAGGCCCAAATACAATTGAAGGGATCCCAACTGCACCCAACAACGCAGCGTCGCACCAGAAAGGTACACTTTGGACAACAGGATTGCTTCCAAGGATGCTGGACGCGCAAGCGACGGCCTTTCCCACAAGAGGATGATCTCTTGCAAGTTTTGCTGTTGGCCGAGACATCGTTACTCGGGGCTCTGCATATTTGAATCGATGGTTTTCCAAAGACAAATTCTGCAGCAGCTCCCTCATGTCCTTCAAAATAGACTCTTCGTTTTGAGCAGGTATGGTGCGGAACTCGAGCGTGATCGTGCACTTCCCAGGGTAGGAAGATGGTTCTTCGCCCCCACGAATCAAGCCACAGTGCATAGACGCCTGACCCAAGAGATCATCCACGGGAAGTTGGGCTTGGTACTGCCCAAGGGCTCGCAGGAACCACCCTGCGTGAAGGATGGCGTCTTCTCCAGCAGCTGGGTCAGAGCCATGGGCGGCGACTCCTAAGACATCGACTTCGATCCAAACGAACCCCTTGTGCGCTGTTGCGATGGCCTGCATGGTAGGCTCGGCGACAACTGCCGCATCCGCGCGCCATCCGGCTGCGATGATATCTCGAGTTCCTTGGGAGGCATCCTCTTCGTCGGAGACGGCCGCAACAATAATATCACCGCGAGGAATCTGGCCACCAGCTTTGATTGAGGCCACAGCAGCAAGGGTTGCAGCAAGACCACCCTTCATGTCCAAGCTACCTCTTCCGAAGACTGCTTGCTTGCCGTTTTTCAGTCCCAGTGCTCCAGAAAGAGGATCCCTCTCATAGCTGGAGAGGCTGACTGTATCGATATGGCCGTTGAACATGATGGATTTACCCCCTCCTCTTCCACGAAGAACACCGATAACTGAAGGCCGTCCAGTGACTGGCTCGATGCGATGGAACTCGATATCCCGATGGGCGAACCATCCGCATAGGTAATCGGCAATTTCACTCTCTCCCACGCCATCGCTGACGGATAGAGTAGGGTTAGAAGAGTTGATTTGAGTGAGTGCCTGCGTCAAACCCACTGCATCTTCCACGGAAACATCCCGAGGGGACTGGTATTTCCGTGCACCCTCAGTGGCCAGAAGAACCACGATGGAATCTTCATTTAGAAAAGCAGGCCGTTCCTTATCTGCAGCCAGACAGCGGAGTGCAGCCAAAGGAGCACCACCACATGGACCAGTAGCCACCGACTTGGACGTAAGATATTGAACTGCGCAATGACTCTCATAGGAAGACACGGTGACACACGCATCAACAAAACGGTGTAAGTCAGGCCAAGCGGTAGACGAGACAGTCCCACAGTTCATGCCATCCATGATAGTAGAAGAAGTCTGCACTGGGATCGACCTTCCAGCACGTAGGCTCGATGAGAGACAAGGAGCGGAATCAGGCTCGACAGCGACAACCGAGACAGGTGGTTCCCTGGACTTGCAGTGTCTTGCGACCGCATGTGCAAGACTTCCGACACCAACAGGAGTGACCATCACACTGGCAGACAGACCAACCTGGGAGAGCTGCTCTTCAGCCTCGTCCATCATAGTCGAATACCCCTCCACTATCCATGCAGGAACATCCTCGTACCCCTCGAATGCTGTATCCTGAATCAAAAGCGCACCCTCAGACTGGCATGTCTGAGCATACGCTTCCTTCACTGCCAGGTCATAGCAGCCCTGGACAACAGACACACGAGCACCTTCCGACGCAATGAAGTCTCGCGTGGATTCATCCATAGAGCGAGGAACAAAGATCCGCGCCCCGATACCCAACAACCGAGCCATGAACGCAACCGCTCTTCCATGGTTACCCTCAGTAGCCGCGACCAAGATAATCGAGTTCTTTCTGGCTCGGATTGAGACATCCTCCAAAGAGGACGTTGGCGGGAGTCCAACTCGGCGGGCGATAGCTCGGAAACAGCCCCACGACGCGCCCAGGGCCTTGAAAGCCGGAAGGCCGAATCGGTTGCTTTCATCTTTGACATAGACCGCACGAATACCGAGTTCAGTGGCGAGTTCCGGTAAAGAAACCAGTGGAGTTCGGGCGTAGTTTGGGAGGGATTGGTGAAATCGTGTGAGGCCTGCAACTGGAGGACATTCACAGCGCTCGCCCTTGGCGGGGTTCAGATAGATCGGCCGCCTAGACATGCTGCGAGGTCCCGGGGGTTGGATGTGTAAAAATGGTGCTAGACAGGGATTTTGCAATATTTATTGGCTCTGCTATCTGTACTAAGCGAGGTATCTCGGGACCTTCAGCCGTGGACATGTAGCGCCTTCCGACGACATGTTGCTCGGCTACGGTGGGGCCGTCATACTTCCATCTAGATATGATGCGCCTTCGCGGAACATTCCTCAGCAGTTGGAGTTGGGCCACTCGATTGGGGGGGGGGGGGGGGGCTAGTGAATTCGGTCCTTACTCTCGTGCTTTCGGTGAAGTTTGTCACGACGATGGAATCTGTCCGCATTTCGATCACCTCTACACGCTAAAATCTATTTGTGCCAGAGCCCTTATAACAATCTAAATCCCACTACCTTCGTTCGCCTTGCTCTGGTCGTAGTGCACGACAGCTTCCAGCAAAGCTTGAGTACCGAGTGCACTGTAGACATTAGCGTCATCATCATGAAATTTGCCAAAATCTGGAGATACTTACCAGTCTTCCGGGGAGCAGTACTCGGTCGGGTGGTGGCTGACACCATCCCTGCAGGGAACAAAAATCATAGCCGACGGGCAGTGCTTGCTTGTGTAGACAGTGTCATGGCCAGCGCCACTAGTCATAAGCATTGACTTCTCAGGACCGACGAGATGATCCGCGGCTGCCTTGATGGATGCCACACAGCCCTGATCAAACTTGACGGCAGGGGAGTCTGTATCCAGAGTCCAGTCGAAAGACACCCCCTTTCCGTCTTCTGAAGAAATGGCGCCAAATGCCCTGAGGCATTCCTCATGGACAGCATGTACGACACTGTCCTGAGGGTGTCGAATGTCCAGAGTGAAAGTCACGTTGGAGGCAACGGTGTTGGTGGAGGCGTTCGACGGCACTTTGATGATTCCCGTTGAAGCCAAAGCATCATGCCGCTTGGCAATAGCGTTCGAGGCGGCAATCATCTTGGATGCTGCAAGAAGGGGATCCTGACGAGCACCGAATGGTGTGGTCCCGGTGTGAGCATCTTTGCCGTGAACGGTGAAGGTCAACCATCTGTATCCCTGAGCCCCCTGAACTATACCGATTGATCGACCCGTCTCCGGAAGAATGGGGCCCTGTTCAATGTGTAGTTCGAAATGAGCGCCCAGTGGGTATCCAGATTTCGGATCACTGGAACATTCAATGTCTCCCAGATATCCATGTCGCTCCAGTTCGGAACGGAGGGTCACGCTGGGGTCGTGGATGTCGCGCAGATCCCATGCCTTTTGAATAGGAATAGCACCAGCCCACACACCCGATGAGCACATGGACTTTGGAAACCGAGCTCCCTCCTCGCTGTACAGGGTTAGCCAACGCGCTCACAGTGACTTGACTTGAACATACTTGGTCCAGTTAACGATTCCAACATCAAAGTTAGTCTTGAAATTGTTTTCTTTCATGGTACGCAGGACTTCCAATGCGGCCGTGACACCGAGAATACCATCATACCGACCGCCGCGGGGTTGCGTATCAAGATGGCTTCCCATGGCAATCATGGGTGCTGCCGACCCCCATCGTCCAGACTGGCGCGCGAACATGTTGCCCATGTTATCCACTGAGAGAGAGCAACCGAGCTTTTGAACCTCATCTGCAAACCACCGTCGCACACGCGCATCGTCGTCGTTCAGAGTCAAGCGTGCCATTCCAGTATCTCTCGGGTTACTAGACTGACATTAGTTTACTCCTCGTGTCACAGGAATAAACGAACCCACTCCCCATAAGGATGAGATGCACCCCATTTGCACGTTTCATGCAATGTCTCCCAGAGGCGGTCGGGCATTAATGCTGAGACCTGAGGGTGCTGGAAATCGGGAAGTAGAGAACGCCCTCGCCGCGTTGAAGCGGAGTGCGCCGGTGGCCCCTTTCGCGCCGTGCATCATATTAAGCAAAAGCAGAATCCGACACGAGAATCGACTCGAAGCAATGTTTTTTCTAGCGAAGAGAGCGGAGGGAAGCAGAGCAGGGGGTTCCGGCTCGGGGCGCCTTCCCGCGACATCTACAACCCCTAAATTTCTTCATCGCCAACCTTCCATATCCAGCTACATACGTCCTAAATTTAGTTTCTACATTTCTCGCAAATATAAAACATGAATCCTGTGCGACCAGAACTCAACGTCTTCACCGATGAAGATCTAGCTTTATTATTGGGGATCTAGTTTTCTATCTCTAGACTGCATGCTATCACGAAGAATCTAAAACCTGGTTCTCAAAGACCACCCTCGACAAACACCTCTCGCCAACACAAACGCAACAACCGCAGCGAGATAGAGTACACCACCAAAAACAATCAACCCGCCGTAATCACCTCCGTCCCGCTGCTGGATCGCCCCTGCAATCGGGATCCCCGTCAGGGTCCCAATACTGCTGATCGTGAAAGTGGTTCCAGTCCTCTTACCAATGTCTTCAGTGGCACATACCTGAGAAATGCACACCGGCGTCAGACTGATAGCAGCGCCACTCCAGAAACCAAAGAACACAGCGTAGCAGATGATCGCAGCCAAGTTGTCACCTGCCTTCAGCCACAGTGCTAGGGTCAAGGTTGCACAGATCACCGAAGTCAGAACCATCACGTTGAATCGGCCGATGTTGTCTGCTATCAGGCCTGGCAGGAAGCGACCTGGAATAGCGCCGAGATTGAGGAATACGATCAGAAGGTAGGAGATTGTATCCCCCACGCCGACATCCACTGCGTAGGATGCGATGTAGGTGTAGGGGATAAATACGGCGAATTCGACTAGAAAGACCGCGGCCGTTGTGGAGGCGTATTCGGGATCCTTGAGAGCTCGGAAATCAATGGATGCTCCTGCCTTGATGTTTCTGGGTAGCCTGGTTCTTAGAAGAAAACAGGCAACTGTGCACATCACTGCGGAAAGCAATGCGATGATGCGAATTGCCCAACGGAACCCGATTTTCGGGGCGGCAAAGAGGATGATCAGGGGGAAAACTACCCCTCCGATTCCTCCAGCCGTACAGGCAACGCCAGTAGCATAGCCCCGACGGACTTTGAACCAGTGACCGACTGCAGCAATAGCCGGTGTAAACAGCGTGCAGGCGGAGACTCCGCCCAGCACAGCGAATGACAGGAAAATCTGGTAGTATTCTGGGGACATCAACGACCTGACAGTAGCATCTGGGAAGTTGTCTTGAAGACATACCTTGGCTAAAACTAAAGCATACCAACGAGGCGACAATGCCCACAGATCCTGGTATGACGATATAGTTGGGACCGTAAGCATCGAAGACAGGCCCTGTCCAAGGAGTCATGCTTAGTACGAACGCTGTGCTATTGAGGATCTCGATTTACCAGCCTGAGCCCCGGCGAAGTAAAGAAAGAAGCCATAGGCGCCGAATATCCACCCAATACTCGATTCGGAATATTCCTTTAGTTGATGGGTGCTGATCCAAGCATGCAAAACGCCTAGGGTATTCAACAATCCCATGGATGGTATCATGGCGCACCAGGCTCCGAACACCACAGACCACGCTTCCCATCCTCCCTCGGGATATCCAGTGTCGTCGGGAGGAATTGGTAACTGTTGTGACCGCACAATGTGAAGTTTCGACTCGTTCGTTTCGCCCACGGTATCCAACATTGTCTTTGTGTTCCGGGTGAGGCCTCGAAGCACAAGTCGGGCCGCTTTCTCGCCTTGGATGGAGAGGAAGTCACCAGACTTATACCGGCCTCTTCACAGACCCTCTAAATGCCATATACGGACAAGGAAGAAAAATGCGGCATGAGCTATGTGTGGATGAAAGCCGGGGAGAAATAATCTCGAAGGGCAAGTATCGGCGAGATAAGCTCTCATTGGTCGATTGGCCGGGGTTTGTGAATTGCTAATCCACCGCTTGACCGGAAATCCCCCGCCAACTACCTTCGTCATTGGCAGACTAGGCTCGGATCTTGATTGATAATTATGCAGTCTTGGTACGGTCCCTGGCGTTACGTGGGGGTGAACTCCGAACTCTTGAGAAGTATCGCGGATGAGGCTATCCGAGTCGGATCATATGGCAGTTCTATCGTGCCGCTTACAACTAGATTTTTTCCTGGCTCTATTGGTCTCGTCACTTTAGTGGACTCATGTTCATCCATCATGTTGTATACGCCCTCCCGTTGACAAGGGCCCGGCAACTTGTTCTTCGGGATTGCCTGCCTTACCGAGTCAGGTCATTGTTTCGTCGATGTAAGCCAAAATCGTACAGATGACGGATGGATATGGAGTACAGCCTGCTGATCAACAAATCTCTCGGAAAAGGTGTATCGTGATGGAATGCCTGTTCTTCTTCTCTCGGAGAGCGGATAAATAGAGGTGTCCTTGGGAGCAGGAAGACCATTGTCGAGGACGAAGGGGCTGGTCTTCAACTATGACTTTTCAATCGATCAAGTGCAGATAGACTTTTTGTTGCCTCAGGAGCAACTCTCAGCACAATAGGGTTCCAGCAATTTAGGCACTTTGCAGGCGTGTCCATATCGCTGACGAGGCTCGACCTCGCCCGTCGTAATTTGTTTCCTGTCAATCATCGAACGCTCGAGTTCGTTCCTCCAAGTCACATATCGGACAAACACGGCCTGGAAACGCGGGGTTGACAGCAACCGTGTCGCAGTAGGTGAACCAGGGGAGTGGCTTGAGATAAGGCGGGATTCTGGGATTCCTGCGAGCGTTGACTGTGGTCACGTTCCTATTTGGTCCGCTCCGTGTCTCGGATGAGCGTTGCGACCGTCTCCAGCTTCATCAAGCCGTCGGTCACGCAAACCCGGCCAAAAGGACATGCCCGACCTCGGCGACTGGGACATTGACAAGAGCAGGCGCTGTGCGGAACGAAGCAAGGAACCGGTTAATTGCCTCGGTTCTCGTTCGGTTGGGACCGGATTCGCGCGGAGATTTCAAGCTTCTTCCCCAATTTTGCGGGAAGCTCTAGAAGTTCTGGAAGGCGCCATTGGCCAATAGGCGAGTATTTATAGAGGGCTGAATCAGATCAACGAGATCGTTAATGGACCGTACGGAATTCGCCCGGCAATGGCTCGGTCATATCGTGCCTTATGACTCGGAAGAGCAGGGCCACCCACGGGTCGAATGGGGAGCATCGCGGGCCCCACAATCGATCAGAAACCGATACGACGGGCGTACGGCGTAATAATTAAGGCGAAGGTGCATGTTCTGTTGGGACGCGAAGTGGGATGAAGTGGAGCGCAGGATTGCGCCGGCACCGGCTCGCATTGAACTTGCATATTGCCGACTGGCACTACTGCACGCTTTCGTATTCCCTAAATTCTAGCTTCAAGACTAAGAGTGCTTCGGTCGTGCAGTCGGCAGGGGATCCCACTGATCTTCGGGTTCACATGCTACTGCGACAGTTGCAGGGGAGAGAGCAACCCGGGAGATCAAAGTACCTGAGTGTGTACGACACGGTCTCGACCTGGGTCGGGTCCATCCGCACAGGTAATGCAACCGATGATCGGCATCCCCTGGGCCAGCGCTGGGGTTATCCGAGAGTCAGGGGGTTAAGGTACAAGGTACCCAAAGGCACACCGGGAGCCCCTCGGTCCCACACTCATTTCCCACCCCACAATCAATGCCACAATGTGTTTGTGTCAGCCACCCGACCTTTTACCCAGCCGGACATAGACGGAATATAGACGCGTGGAGACTTTGATCAACCCGTCTGCTTGGGTATCAGTGTTGTTGGGCTGTATACCCTGTTTGGCAGGTAGGAATTCACAATCCCAGGCAACCTGGCACGATAAACCGTAGAGAACCCGACACGACTAATTTCCAAACCGCGCCCATCACTCGTTAAGTTGACCGCCGAATAGCACGACCCAATCAACAGGTGCAGAAGTGCGGCTCGCGAACGGCACGTGCTGAGTCATCACCACCCCGCACCCGCGCTCGGCGATCTTCGACGGACGGTTTTGGCAGGTTTTCGTTCCGATTATGCTGCCCAGCTGATACGATCTCTGCGTTTCTGCTTGGCTGCGCTAGTCTGAAGGTTTGAGTCTATGTCATAATGGTGGCGAGCTAGCTCCGTGGTGATGGGGTCTGGTGCATAGCATCATAGCATCATAGCATCATAGCATCATAGAATCGTAGAGATACGTAGATCTCCCCGAGTCCGAAACAACCCTAGCCTAGGGCCGGGGGTTTGATCAGGTCGGACGAATGGTTCACGGAGCACGGGATCCTTTCAAATGGAGGGGAAGCCAAGCCAAACCACCGGTGGCTTGAACCGATTGTAAGCTTCCCCGGAGCAACGGAAGCGTTTTCGTCACCCCCGCATGGCCGAATCTGCATCCCCTTGTCTACTGTAAGCTCTCGAGTCGCGTAGTACCGATCCCCGTGAAGCCGTTCGTAAGATCTTATCCACCTCACCGGTTCGGGAATCGATAATTTGTAGGAAGAGAGAAAGAGAGGAGAAGGGAGGTGGAGGAGGGGCAGATTCCTAGACGCACGGCCTACACCGGCCGCATCGGTAGCCCGCCGGAAAGGTGACAGGCGTACGGAAAGGTATGGAATCTCCACCCGTGGAGGTGGGTAATGGAAACAGGCATTGAAAAAGGTTACCTACTAAACCCTCGCTGGATCCTCTTTCTTTCTCTTCGATTATTTTCCTCCTTGATACCACCCACCTTTCATCGCAAACCGGAGTCCGAGTACGTGGTGATCCCCCACCAAGCCTGTTGATCTTCCCTGCGCTTAAATTGTACCCATCTCGCTAACTTTCACCCATAGAGGTTTGCGCCGAGCTCTTACTCCCACCTTTTGTCATTTCTTCCCGCACATAGGACTTCGCAATCATGTCTGGTCCCAAGCCGGTGGTAAGGCCCTCCCCCCAACTCCCAAACCCCGCACAGGGAACTGACTGGATTTATTCAGGTGATGGAGGCGCACGAGGTCGACACCTTCCACGTCCCCAAGGCTTTCCACGACAAGCACCCTACCGGAACTCACCTTAAGGATCTCGACGAGTACAAGAAGCTCTATGAGGAATCTATTCGCAACCCCGACGTCTTCTGGGCCCGCATGGCCCGCGAACTGCTCACCTTCGATAAGGACTTTCAGACCACCCACTCCGGCTCGTTCGAGAACGGCGACAATGCCTGGTTCCCCGAGGGTCGCCTGAACGCTTCCTACAACTGCGTTGACCGCCACGCGCTTAAGAACCCCAACAAGGTCGCCATCATCTATGAGGGCGATGAGCCAGATGAGGGCCGCACTATCACATACGGCGAGCTGCTGCGCGAGGTCTCTCGCGTCGCCTGGTCTCTCAAGCAGCGTGGTGTCAAGAAGGGCGACACGGTCGCTATCTACATGCCCATGATTCCTGAGGCCCTCGTTGCCTTCCTGGCTTGCTCACGCATCGGTGCTGTGCACTCCGTCGTTTTCGCCGGTTTCTCTTCTGACTCCCTGCGCGACCGTGTCGTCGACGCTGATTCCCGCGTCGTCATCACTACTGATGAGGGCAAGCGTGGTGGTAAGGTCATTGGCACCAAGCGCATTGTCGACGAGGCCCTCAAGCAGTGTCCCAACGTGCACACATGTCTCGTCTTCAAGCGCACCGGCGCTGAGGTCCCCTGGACCGACGGCCGCGATTTGTGGTGGCACGAGGAGGTTGAGAAGTACCCCAACTACATTGCCCCCGAATCGATGAATTCTGAGGATCCTCTGTTCCTGCTCTACACCTCTGGCTCCACTGGTAAGCCCAAGGGTGTTATGCATACTACCGCTGGCTACCTGCTTGGTGCGGCCATAACCGGCAAATACGTCTTTGACATTCATGATGATGATCGCTACTTCTGCGGTGGTGATGTGGGCTGGATTACTGGTCACACCTATGTTGTGTACGCTCCTCTGCTGCTCGGATGTGCTACTGTTGTTTTCGAGAGTACCCCCGCCTACCCCAACTTCTCGCGTTACTGGGACGTTATCGACAAGTATGACGTGACTCAGTTCTATGTTGCCCCCACTGCCCTGCGTCTGTTGAAGCGCGCTGGTAATGAGCACATCCACCACAAGATGAAGTCTCTGCGTGTTCTGGGTTCTGTTGGTGAGCCCATTGCTGCTGAGGTTTGGAAGTGGTACTTTGAGGCTGTTGGCAAGGAAGAGGCCCACATTTGCGACGTTTGTGCCCCCCTGCTTTTCGGAAACGATAAAACCCTATCTAACTCTTGACCACACCACAGACTTACTGGCAAACCGAGACTGGCTCCAATGTGATCACCCCTCTTGGCGGTATCACCCCCACTAAGCCCGGCAGTGCTTCTCTGCCTTTCTTTGGTATTGAGCCCGCTATTATCGACCCTGTCTCTGGCGAGGAGATCTCCGGCAATGATGTTGAGGGTGTTTTGGCCTTTAAGCAGCCCTGGCCCAGCATGGCCCGCACCGTTTGGGGTGCTCACAAGCGCTACATGGACACTTACTTGAACGTATACAAGGGTTACTACGTAAGACAACTCAGAGAACTGCATATACATACGGATCAAAGCTGACACAGCCCCTAGTTCACGGGTGATGGCGCTGGTCGCGATCACGAAGGCTACTACTGGATCCGTGGCCGTGTTGACGACGTCGTCAATGTGTCCGGTCACCGTCTGTCCACTGCCGAGATTGAGGCTGCTCTCCTCGAGCACAGTAAGTTTACCCCAGCGAAACCGAGGCGATCAACAAGAAAGCTAACTTGTCTCAGACATGGTTGCCGAGGCTGCTGTTGTCGGTATTGCCGATGAGCTGACCGGCCAGGCTGTCAACGCCTTCGTTGCTCTCAAGGAGGGCAACGAGACCAACGACCAAGTGCGCAAGGACCTGGTTATGCAGGTTCGCAAGTCGATTGGTCCCTTCGCCGCTCCTAAGGCCGTCTTCGTCGTCGACGACCTCCCCAAGACCCGCAGTGGAAAGATTATGCGCCGTATTCTTCGCAAGATCCTCAGCGGTGAGGAAGACAGCCTTGGTGACACTTCAACGGTAAGACCCTTACAGTACTCTCATCTCTGTCTTTTCTTTGATACTAATCTTTTCGAATAGCTTTCCGACCCCAGCGTTGTGGACAGAATCATTGAGACTGTCCACGCTGCTCGCCAGAAGTAAAAATTGGATCAATGAATTTATGATATTGATGATTCAGAATGGTGAGCTGACAATGATTGTGTTTGACACGAATGATCTTTCATGCTAACATCTCAATTTAGGTGGAGGTGTGTTGCCCTATCTGGGCGTGCGGGATTCAGTTATTTCCAGTTTTCAGTTTTCCCAATATTCTTTTGAGATTCCCTGGTTAGTCTATCCAGTAGCTATGTGAATAGACGATTTCGCACTGGATTCAAACTTTGTGTTACCTTCGTAAGCATAGGGTGACTAGTTGTGAGCACCGAGTAGAGGGCTGGAGGGCAGTTTTCCGGCAACGTAGCCATGTCACGGGGACAAGTACCAGACAAGATGGGGGTCCAAGCGGTCGAGGCCTGCATAAGACAGCTCCATGCACTTTCCCATGCATGATTGTCCTCGAGGAACCGTGCATCGCCGCGGGCAGGCGCTTTAGGCCGAGTCAGGCAGCACTCACGTGACGGAACACAATGGGCCGGTGATGAGTCAGCTCACTGCCTGAGCTGGCAAACTTCACTATTTCTGGCGCGTCTCTCCCTCTCTTCTCCCTCCCACGCGCTCTCTCTCGCCCGCCGCAGCGATCGCACACCCTGACTCGGCTCTCAATACCGCGCGCACGTCACTTCATGCTCCCATAGAATCCTCAACTCCGACCCGACAACATGTCTTTTGGTTTTGGAGGGTTCGGGCAGAACAACCAGAGCACCGGCTTCGGGACCGGCTCTGGCTTCGGAGGCACCACCACTGGCGGAGGTAGGTTTTCATCGTGACAGCCTTGAGCTGTATTGTTTCGCATCCTTTCACTTCCCCATTACCTTTTCTATGTTGTTTCCCTTGATGCCTCTCCTGTCCCGGCAAGAAAAAACAAAAACCCACGGTGCTCCTGACGTCGATCCCGCGACGGCATGACACGCGCAAGGCGACCCTTTTCAACCTGACGACCTTCGCCGTGCCACATGAGATCCTGTCCGGATTTTTTCGATGCTCAGCGACACCGCGACAAGAGAAGGGATGCAAGGGCCGACTTGAAAAATCAGTCTCTGACAGCGATCCCCTCCCGTCATCTAGGCTTTGGCTCCTCAACCTCTGCGTTTGGCGGTGGCAACACTGGCGGCAGTTTGTTTGGCAGCAATACCAACACCAACAACAACGCATCTAGCAGCTTCGGCACCGGCGGAGGTACGTGCTCGAATCAATCAGAGCTTCGAAGTTCTTGCTCTCCAGTCCCTTCCTTGCGATTCTTGTTCATCGCGCCGGATCGACACCTCACTCGGACCTTGCGCCAATGGCCCCCTGTTGCGCCGTGGACACCGTTCATACGCCAGCCTTTTTGGCAAACTCATTGGTGGCGGGTTTGACTCGGATGAGGAAACTCGCGGTTATCCCGGAGCCTGAGCAATCCGTGTCCAGGACTTGTGTTCTCTTTTTTCATTTTCTTGAACCGCATTTAGACTTTGTTATGGTTTGGCTCGGTTTGCATGGCAGCTACTGACATTATTCTTTTTCTTAGGATTCGGTACCAACACACAAAATCAATCTAATACGATGTTCGGCGGTCAAAATCGCGCTGGCGGATTCGGAACTTCCAACACCGGCGGTGGAAGCCTTTTCGGAAGCAGCACAACTACTCCCTCCACTGGGTTTGGTACTGGTGGAACCACTGGTGGAGGATTCGGCACTGGCACTGGATTCGGCAGCTCCAACAACGCCAGCGGAGGCCTTTTCGGAGCCAACAAAACTGGAGGATTTGGAACCACCACCACGCCTACCAGTGGCTTCGGCGCTGGTACCTCTGGTGGCTTTGGAGCCGGAGCAGGTACCACCAGCACTGGCTTTGGCGGCGGCGGTGGTACTGCCTTCCAAGGCGCCCTGCCTACCTGTGAAGGCACCGGCGGTACACCGTTCAGCCCTTTTACAGAGAAGGATACCAACACTAGTGCCACGAACCACTATCAGAGCATCAGCTTCATGCAGCCCTACAGCAAATGGTCTTTCGAGGAATTGAGGCTGGCCGATTACCAGCAGGGCCGTCGTTTCGGCAACGGCAGTGGCCAGGCCGGAGCTTTCGGTTCATCTGCCTTTGGTAGTGGAAGTGGATTTGGATCGCAACCGACCACTGGTACCGGCTTCGGTGCTAGCACTTCCACGCCATTTGGTGGCACCACTTCTGCATCAACTGGCTTCGGAAACACCCAGACTACTGGTGGCTTCGGCACGACTCCTACCAGCAATAGCAACCCGCTATTTGGCTCCAAGCCTGCTAGTGGCTCCTTGTTCGGGGGCGGTGGAGCCACCAACACTACGGGGGGTTCCCTCTTTGGCGGCGGTAGCACTGGAACGACCGGTGCTTTCGGAGCCAATACCACTACGGGAACTGGGACTAGCGGTGCTTTCGGCGGCACCGGTTCTTCCCTATTCGGCAACAACCAGCAACAGAACAAACCTTTCGGCTCTACAGGAACCGGTTCTACCTTTGGCGGATTCGGTGCTCAGCAACCCGCCACTTCCTCCACGCCATTCGGCAGCACCGCCGCTACATCTACCCCGTTCGGCCAGCAGAATCAACCAGCTACAGGCGGCTTCGGTGGCTTCGGTGCTAACACTCAAACCCAGAACCAGGCCCAGAAGCCAGGTGGTTTGTTTGGCGGGACCGGCGGCGGTTTCGGTGCCAATAACCAGCAGCAGACCGGCGGTGGCCTGTTCGGAGGTACTCAAAACCAAACCGCTGGCACTGGCGGCGGCCTTTTCGGCAACACGCAGAGTCAGCCTCAGCAGCAGGGCGGTGGCTTGTTCGGTGGTACTCAAAACCAGGCTGCTGGCACTGGTGGCGGCCTCTTCGGCAATACGCAGAATCAACAGCAGCAAAAGCCTGGTGGTCTCTTTGGCTCTGGCACTGGAACCACCGGCAGCGCGTTCGGCGGCGGCTTCGGCAGCACCCAAAACCAGCAGACCGGTACTGCAACTGGAGGTTTGTTCGGCAGCACTCAGAACCAGCAACAGCAGAAACCGGGTGGTCTCTTTGGCTCGTCTGGTACTGGCGGTGGTGGCCTCTTTGGCAACACACAAAATGCATCTGCCCCGAGCGGAGGCTCCTCGCTCTTTGGCGGTGGTCAGTCTCAGCAGCAACAGCCGGCTGGTAACAGCCTATTTGGTGCATCGCAGCCGGCGCAGCAGCAGTGCCAGCCTGTTCCTGGAAGCTTGAACGCATCTTTGCTTGAAGGCAACCCCTATGGTAGCCAGTCCATCTTCTCCGGACTTCCAACCCCAAGTGCGCCGTCCCCCGGTCCCTTGGCTACTCCTCTCTCTTCGAGCATGAAGCAGAAGCAGCGGACCCCACTGCCTGTCTACAAGATTACACCTACTGCGGCCAACCGTCTCATCACCCCTCCCAAGCGCCAAGGCTACGGATTCTCTTACTCCACCTATGGCTCACCTTCCAGCGCTACCAGCACTCCCTCTGGACTGAGCAACAGTCTTTTGGGTAGTGGCAGCCTCCGCGGGAGCGTTAATGGCAGCTTTGGTCGTAGCTTCAGCAAGAGCTATTCTACGAGCAATCTCCGCAAGACCTTCGATCCGGACTCAGACAGCATCCTTGCTCCCGGAGCCTTGCAAAATGGAAGTGGACGGAGCAACGGGGGTAGCCTGAAGCGTCTTACCATCGACCGCAGCCTGCGCAATGATCTCTTCAGTCGCCCGGCCAGCACCTCACCTGCTACTATCACTAACGGAGATGACTCGGCCCACCCCGCTGACAAGCTTAAGAAGAAGGTCAGCTTCGACTCCGCCCCCGCATCAGGTGGTGAGATTGTCCGTGTGGAATCCAAGAGCCCTGATCCATCCCCTGAGGAGCTTGGCTTCCTCCGTTCCACCCGCAAGAGTGGCAGCCTCAACGGCATTGATGGCGTGGCCAGTCGGTCTGAAATGGAATCTGTTGGTCGTGATCTTGCCGTCGTTCCTGAGAATGGTGAACCTAGTCCTGCTAGCTCTAGCCTCACTATCTCTCACACCCCTGGCGAGGACCCCAAGCCGGGCGAGTATTGGATGAAGCCCTCTCTCGATGAACTTAGCAAGATGACCCGCGAGCAGCTGAAGCGCGTCGTGGACTTCACTGTCGGCCGTCAAAACTGCGGTCAAGTCACTTTCAACGGCGCTGTCGACCTTACCACTGTTGATATCGACAACATCTTCGGTAACATTGTGGACATTGCTTTGCGGAGAATTACGGTGTATCCCGAGGAAGGTGTCAAGCCTCCCGTGGGTAAAGGGCTGAACGTCCCGTCTACTCTGCGCATCCAGAACTCCTGGCCTCGCAGCAGAGACAAGAAGTCCACATCCCCTATTACTAGCGGTCCGCTCTCCGAAAAGCACATCGAGCGTCTGCGGAAAGTGGCTGATACTAAGTTCATCTCTTATGAGCGTGAAACCGGCACATGGGTTTTCGAGGTGCCTCACTTCACCACCTACGGGCTTGATTATGATTCGGATGAAGAAGGTGAGAACCTTGACCAGAGCACCCTTGGTGCAGGCCCTGATGATACTCGCACTCCTAAGGCCCAGGCCGATCATCCCGTGAGCTTCGAGCAGTCTGCGACATTTTCCATTGATGAGTCGTTCGTTGGATCTATGATTGGTGTCGACGACGACACCTTCGACTTCAAGAAGCGCAAGATTGTCCCCGGTTCGTTCGGCCAGGCCATGGAGGCGGAAGATGAGGAGATGGGTTCTGAGGGCGACACCGAGTCTTTTTTAGAGGAAGGCTCCACGGGTTCAGCTACTGAGCATGACGACGTCACCGAGAGCCAGCGATCTGGCGACTCGGTAGTTGAATCTGATGAGGACGAGGAGATGGACATGGCGGGTTCCTTTCCTAACCTTCATCACACCGTGGAGCGGGAAGACAGCCAGAGCTTCGGCAGTGATCTGGACACCACCCAGCCCATCTCAAGGCCTTTTGGCACCCCCGGCAAGCCTCGTCTCAATCTCAGCGCCGATTGGACTGAGCAGCTACAACGAACTATCAGCCCTCGCAAGCAGAACCGTGACGCCCTGCGCGAGATTCAGGCAAATGCTTTTACCGACCGACCTCTTCTGAACGACGGATCGCCCGAAGAAAAGTCGACGAGTTCGCCGAAGAAGGGTTTCTCGACCAGTATCGATCTGATGAATTCTTTGTTCCAGCAGCCGCGGAAGCAG
Organism: Penicillium silybi; assembly: GCA_027569585.1. Taxonomy (NCBI): domain Eukaryota; kingdom Fungi; phylum Ascomycota; class Eurotiomycetes; order Eurotiales; family Aspergillaceae; genus Penicillium; species Penicillium silybi. The sequence continues at coordinate 408,882 of JAPDFI010000013.1, forward strand.
AATGCCCCTTCTCCGTTGAAGGCTTCAAAATCGCAGCCCAAGGGCTTTGAGGTTCGCACCCCTTTCTTGCTTTATACGTGATTTTACGTTCCCTTTGATGCCTTGACCCATTGTTTGATCCCATTGCATTTTGCACAGTCCCTATACATCACCATGTATCTAGCACTTGACCTTCACCCCCCACAGATAGTTAACCCAATTTGAGACCCCTTTGAGCTAAACCTTTTCTTTTCCATACACAGTGGCCCTACAACAAGCAGCCCAAAACCTTCGCTGGGGATGAAACGCAAATGGATGCCAAGGATGTCGCTTTCCATGATTCCTTCAAGCCTCGTTGGGGTCCCATGGATTCTCTCGTTTGCGCCAAAAGTGACATGGAGCCTCTGCCAGATGCCGACCAGCGCTGGCAGGAGCGTTTCTCGGTTTTCAGCGAGGCTCGAGATATCGCCGTGATGGGCTACAACCGGTCTAGCAACGTATGTGACCTCGCTTTCCGTTCCGGAATTTTTTTTTTCTTACCGTCATACAGGCGCAGGAGATGCTGGATGTTCAAAAGCAACAGTCCACCATTCAGCGTATTGATGGAATTCCTCTGGCCCGGATGTCCAAGATCGACCTTCGCCAGTTTGCCTTTTCGTCCGCCAAGGATGAAGAGCGACTGGTGTGGCAGCTGACCAACATCCTTTTCAACGACGACATTGAAGATGATATTTCAGCTGGTGTGCCACCGCAATTGCGCGCCAAGTTCGCGCATCGTATCAAGAAGGACCGACTGACCCGACTCTGGGAGTCGATCATTCGTGAACGACACGCTCAGTCTGTCGATCTCATTCGCTCCCCGGAGGAGCGTGCCGTTCAACTCCTGTGCTCTCACCGAATTGACGAGGCATGCAAAACATTGGTTGAAAATCAGGACCTCCACTTGGCCACCATAATTGCACAGATAGGTCGCGATGCCACCTCGCGGGCCGATATGGCTAATCAGATCGACGTATGGCGCCAGAACAATGTGCTCTCGGAAATGACCGAGCCTGTTCGGGCCCTCTACGAATTGGTCGCGGGCAACAGTCTTCACAGTGAAGGCAAGTCTGGCGGTGCCCTCGAAGACAGAGCCTCCAGCTTCACCTTCACCGAACGGTTCGACCTGGACTGGTTCCAGGCCTTTGGTCTCCGCCTCTGGTATGGCATCACTGAGGATGAGCCGATTGAGGCTGCCGTGTCCAAGTTCCTCGCCGACATGGCTACCGGCCTCGAGCCTGCCTTCCCCCATCCTTCGCACGGTGCCAGCACTCGTGTATCCGTCCAGCCTGGTTCAGACACTCTTGGCCGTGAGTCTCCGCTGTGGGTGCTGCTCAAGACTTACTCGGCTGCCAATGGCAGTAGGAGCGTCCCACCCGTTGAGCTTCCGGCGGCCTTGCTCCCAGAGTCTGTCTCCGGTGACCGATTGACCAACCGGTTGTCTTTCCAACTGCACCACGTCCTCACCACTCTCTTGGGACATCACGATGCGATCAAGATCGACCAAATGCAAACCGACCGTCTGGTGTGGGACTATGCTTCCGAGATTATTGCAGGCGAAGAGCTCGCCCCTGCGCTCTTTGTCCTCCTCCACCTCTCGCAGCATGAAGAACGCAAGCGCGCTGTGCAAGAGACCCTCGCTCGCTTCGGCGCCCTTCTTCCTGATCCCGAACCATCAGCGGGCACCGAGTCGGCTTGGCTGCACCTGACCGCCGAGCTCCAGCTCCCCGAGGCCTGGATCTGGGTTGCCAAGGCACTTCACGCCCGTGACCGCGGTGATGCTACTCGGGAAGTGGACTGCCTCATCCGCGGCAGACACTGGAACGACGCCCACTCTACCTTTTGCCGCGCCGTCGGTCCTACTGCAGTCATCTCGCGCGATTACGCTACTCTCGAGCGACTCATCTCCGGCTTCGGCGAGAGCCCCGAGCGGAAGATGCGCAATTGGGCTTCTGGCGGCGGTGTATACGAAGATTTCCTGCGCCTGGCCACTGCAACCCGTGGCCGACGGGACCCCATCCGTCTCAGCCGTCTGGTAAACGCCCTTGTGAAGATGGGCGACCACGTCCGCAGCGGCAAGGGCATGGATGGTCTAGAGGAGCGCGTAGCCTTCAAGGAAATGAGCCGCGCCGTTGCCGGCTGGATTATACACGAAGATGTTCAGGTTGGTTTTCCCATTCTCGCCTTTAACCTTACATTTACTAACAAGTCTATCAGTCCGTCGAGTCCTCGGCAGTGCTCGGTCTACCACTTACTGGTGATGCCCGGGTCCTGCAGACCGTGGAAATGAGCCGCCGATATTACGGAGTTATCATGGCTGGCGGCTACTAAGACATGATGGAAAGATGGTTGGAAATGTTATTTCCCTATTACGCATTTCGAAGCCCCTGTGGTCTTGTTCCTCCCCCCGCCCTAGTTTTTTCTAATTTCCTATGTCCATCCCGACATGAATGTACTGACTGTACTTTACATATGACTACTACGCCCTGCTTTTATCGCCCGTAGACAATTGTAGTGAAAGATCCTTGCATTAACGGTCCCATATCGGTGCCTAAGTACGTGGGTACACACTTCCCCCTCTGTCCTGGAGGTGGCGAAAGAATCCAGCTCTACATTCGTACTTGCAACCTCAACATGACATATGAACAAACTTCTACTGGATTCTCCCAGAATACTGTGAATCGTAACACAAAGTACATTTGCTACGTTACCGAGACATTCAAGTCGGGATATACAAAAACACCATCCAGATTCCTATACAAATTTCCTCGATAAATCAAGTCTCCGTCTCAATATCGGGCTCACGACCAGTGAGATCACCAGCCCCAACCTTCTTCTTAAGTTTGCGCAGCCCCAATTTCGCCTCATCCTTGGCGAATTGCGCATTGCGCGCAGGGCGCCACTGCATCAAGCCACGCTGCTGGCGCTGGTCACTGCGCTTATTAGCCTTGCTCGTCTGGCTGGTGCTCTCCTGCGACGAAGAAGCAGTCACGACGGAGCTGATAGTCGACGGCCCACGTTCAACCCGTGACTTTTCCTCGTCCTCTTCCGACTCGGAGGTGGAGATACTATCGGCTTCTCCGTCTCCACTAGAAGTCATGGAAGGCTGGCCCTTGGTTGGCGGCGGGGTTACAGGGTCGTGACGACTCTTATCACGACCCGGCTCGGCGGCCTTGCGACCAAGAGAGTCGGTGTAGGCGCGAGGGTCTTCCCCAAATGCGCCGCTCCAGTCGTGTCCTTCGCGGTCGATCCATCGTCGGCGTTCGGCGGGGTCGGCCTGCTTTAAGACGTCGCGGCTGTCGACGAGGGATTGTTCATGCTTTTCTTGGACTTCTTGGGGAACTTCGATCGAGACGCTGCGAGATCGGACACCCTGTGCCATGCACGCTTCCCATGTTTCGAAGGTCTCGCGCGAGTCGTTGTCTACCACGAACGCCTCGTGGGATTCGTCGATACCGGGAGAGAACCGGCAGCGGAACTGGAGTCTTCCGACTTCTGTCAGGTCTTCTAGGCCGGGCACTTCCTTGGCGCGCCAGTTCGCTTCGGTGATGTAGTTCTGCGTCAGACGGGCGCCAGCCTTGGTTGTCCAGATCGGGATATCAATGTCCGTTTCTTCGTTGTCGGTCAGATGCTGCAACCATAGGGTGGCGTATGCTGCAGCGCCCCGTTTACCCTTGACATGGAACTCGAAGACAACGGGTGAACGGTAGCGGTGCTTGACAGGCATACGTAGCGAGTCGCGGAAGCTCTGATCAGATATATCGAAGACTGCATCATTGCCATCCATGTGGCAGACATGACGCGTGAGCTTGCCCACGCTACCACCAGTGCGCATCCTGATCTTTGTGTGATGACCGTAGTCTTTGGCGACAACCTTTTCAGAAGCAAACTCGAACGTGCCGACGTCCCAGCCAAGCATGTTGGGAGGCAGCTTGGTCTCCACGTGTCGAAGCAGGATTGAAATACGGATTCGTCCGAATCCAACGCCGCCGTCCAGTGGGTACCATCGGGTGACCTGGGAGCTGGTCTGGAGGAGGTCGGACAGCTTAATAGGGATGACGCCCAAGATCGGGTCGTGCTCGCGATATCGCTGGTCTCGCACCGTGACAGTGACCACGGCAGAGCGCCAGTCGCGGATGAAGCGTTCTGTTCCTGCATTGAAGATGGGCTTGGAGCTTACGGCCTTGGCTCGAGTACGGTAGATCTAACAAATAGTGAGTGTGTGTGTGCCGGAGTTGAAGAGTATTGAATGCTTACCGGTTGGTCGTTGAGCATGATCTTACAGTAGCTCGTGGGCAACTCACCTCCCTGCTCTTCGGTGTTCTCACCAAACGGTTTCGCAGGCTCATACTCCTTGCCCTTACGGTTTCCATCACTGCCCTTGATATTGGCAAGCTGCAGATTGACAATCTGATGCACGACAATATTCACAATAGCACTAGGCCAGAGAGGGTCCGGTGGAGTATGCATAACCGCATCCTCCTCTTCATTGGTGATAGAGCCCTTCTCGTCCTCGAATTTCGGGTCGCCCTTAAGGCTCTCTGGAAGATCCTTCTTCTTGCCATCGGTGCGCAGCTCCGGCCGAAGCTTGGGTTTACCGAAATATCCGACTTCCCAGTGTAGCTGGCCGGGCATTTCACTATCCACCTCAAGACCCTGGAGCTTGGAGACCTGCGGGTACATCCGGCCAGGGTGCTCGAGCAACTCGTGGATGGGCATTTCCACCTTTCCGACGATGTCGTCCGCAGTGTTGCGATCGGAGTCCCAGAGTTCGATACTCAGATTCTCATTCGCCTTGATGAGTTCAGGGGTGACCAGCAGCGCGGCAGTCTCTTCCCAGATGGGGTTGAGGTCATCCGTGATGACACGCGTACAGTACATAGGCTTCCCATACTTGGAGAAGGAAAGGTTGATGTAAGGGTCACTGCCACCACCTTCGCTACCGCGGCGGTCCTGCTTGCTCAAGCCAACAGCACGATGAATTCGGATCCACATGACGCCCAAAGCGAGTGTTTCCTTCTGGATATCATCGCCCTTAAGCAACATGCTCAAGTCCATCGTCATCGACTTTGGAGCAGCAAACATGGCACAGGCTGCGCCAATGGCATAGTTGACGAATTGTGAGATCAAGGGCAGATTGAGGACGTTGACTCCCCTCCGCAGCATAGGCACACAAGCTGCCTTGACGTGTGGTATACCGACAAGAGTAAAGGTCAATTCCTTCGCGAATGGTGGCTCAGGTGTCAGTTGCAAGCGGAGACGGACAGTACCAACCAGCTCGGTCAATTCGACGAAGACGGGGAACGGTACCCCGAACAAGCCGCGGATTCCCAAGTAGAACACCAGCTGCATATGCATGTTGCGAGCCTTGGCAGAGGTGCTCCCACCGCTCGGTTTTGCGTGGTATGCAAAAGACGCCTCCATATTGTAGTAACTACCTCCCTCTTCAGCGGCAGCAGCTTCTTGAGGATCCTTGTTTTTGATGTTCTCTTCATGGATGTTGTCCTTCAGCTTCTGGACATGATCGTCTGGCAGAGCACGCATGCTGAGAATACGGAGGGGGTTGTTACCCTGGTCGATTTCCGCAATTCGAACGTTCTCAACGGCCTTGGGGGCAGATGCTTGCATGATGTCTTCAATCGTGTCTGCCGCTGGTTGCAGCATCTCGGGATTGAGGAGGCCCCAGACGACGCCGAGGAAGGTGTTCATCCATTCCACCGATTCGGGGAGAAGGTTTGCAGTTGCCTTTCACGAAGTTAGCAACATGCCGCATCTGGAGCTCAGAAAGAAGCACATACAGTTTGTCCACGGAGCTGCTCGCTACTCCATTCCATTTCTTTACCACGCTGGACAACGTCGTGCATCCATAACCACACGCCACTAGAAATGCATGCAGCAAGTGGAACTAGGCCCCATAGAGAACCTCCAAAGGTTCGTCCTAGAACGATGATGGCACACGGGATGGCGATACACAGGCCCATCGCGCGCTTGTGCAGCTGATCATACATGGGCTGATACGACACAGTGGGCGTAGGATGGAAGAGCACGTTTGTCTTTTCCCCGCGAATGGGAACGTCGGAGGTTGTTCCCTCCGCAATGGGATCCGGGGGCGCCGTGATATCCTGGTCCTTTTTGTAATCGGATAATTCTTGATCGGGCCCCGTTTGTACAGGCTGATGAAATTGTCAGCGTGTTCGAGATATCAATTGGAGCTATACGAGCACTCACAGTGGGTTTTCCGAGATTAGCATTAGGGACAGTCAACTAGAGACCAGTCAATCAATAAGGTATATCATATGTAGCATTCCAGGCATACCCTCGGATTCTTGACTGTATCCATTGAGTCCTCATCTTGATCCTCCACGCCAATGTCCTTGCCCGTAGTGGGATCGGTCACCGTGCGCATCTTAGCCTGCGAAACCTCGCGTGGCTTGTGTGTCATGACATCGCCATTCTGCGTATCATCGGGCTTCTTCCCTTTCGACTCCTGCTCTTTCTTTCTCTGTTTTTCTTCCTTCTTGGCCTGGTTCTCCCCGTCGATCCTCCTGTCGCGCTCCTTCTTCTCGTGGTCGAGATTCTCGATGAATTTCTGGACAGTTGGAACGGGATTGGCACCACTCCAGTGTTCTCCAACCCGGTGCCGCTGAGGCTCCCCAATTTCCTGTGGCCCAGACGCCATTGTGGCAGAGGTCGTGTCTCGTGAAATGTACAGCCGTATAGCGGTGGAGGGCGATGCGGTCGTAGAATGGCGAGCAGGACCTCACATTAGAAGCCGCTTCTACTGGCAGGGACAAAGAAATTGGTAGCGTAGGAAGGTCAGAAAAGAATACAAGAGCTCATATCCGGGTATCGACAGCTTGGACAGCTCTCCCCAGAACTACGTCATCGGCGCAATCCGGGAAAGTGCGATGACGGTAGATGCACTGCCATTCGCCCATAATCTATCTGCGATTGGGCAATAGCGCAAGGAAGAGATCGACTTTCCCCACTGCTGAGCTGTTGCTCTCCGAGATCCTGGTGGAATCGCTTGGCATCCCTCACGCCCGTCACGCCTCCATATAGCTGTCTCTCAATACTATCACATAACCATTATTTTTGTACATGTGCAGGAGCCAAAATAGACGGAATTGACTATACTACGGTGTCCCTGTTTTACCTCTATCTGTTTTATTGGTTCCTGGTAACAACCCTGATGGCTCTACGGAGTACTGCCTGATTTATCCCCATACATGATGTCACCAGGGGAACTGTTCGCGCATGACTTCAATCCCAATGCAGCGCAAGGAATACATAGTTTCAACCACGGAAATCTGAAATGTATTCCGGGGTCCAACAACCTTGTAAATCCTGATTGATTCTCGCGTGTCCGGCTGTAGGCTGTGTTGTACTGTACAGACATTGAGATCATCGAATGAGTGTCGAGATCCGACTGTCGATCTGCGAATCTAACGATCAGATCACCCCTGGGGTTGATCGTGTACACCGACTAAGTGGTGAGTGGGTGATAGGCATACATATTCTGTAATATTAAGTCATGACCCTGTGCCACGCTGATCGTGTGCACTAAGCTGTACCGATTCCATTCTCCCGGGCCGCGCTGACGACTCGAGCATGACATGATGGTTCATGCAATATTCTGATGATCGATGAGTCTGCTAGTTAGATTGAGCAAGCGCCTGGGTTTCGTTAGCGGTCCTTTCTTTGGATGAGATTGGCCAATGTGGATTGGGATATATTTCAGGTGTGGAAATCGCACTGTAGGGGGTCCGAAAGGCAGAACCAGGGGATGATTAATGCCAAGTGCTGTGGACTCAACAACACTTTATGCCGAATATGAAACGTCATTGAAGCTGGTCATCATGAAAATTGTATAGTATTTCTTGTAAGGTGGAGGTTGTTGATGCTGGCATTGGATAAGTGGGTTTCTTATCGCCACGGGACTTTCAACTTCCTCAACTTCCACCCCAGACCTCTCCCCTCATTGCGGTCGCGAAGCAGGGTATCTCTCACCCCTCCTCAGAGAGTCATTGAAAACAGAAATCTACACCTCCGGCTTCCACGCTGTCCGCCATAATGTCAACACCGGACGAGTCTCCGGCTCAGCGAGCCGCACGGTTGCGTCGTGAGCGTCGTGAGGCCAAAATCAAGGAGGGAGGCTCCGCGCGCTTGGACAAGATCACTAGTCTCAGCGGTCGCACACCGCAAGCCGGTACGAAATGAATATCCAGAGCGCGAGAAATATACGCTCCAGCTCCTTGTATCGTGGAACTAACTCGAGTGTACTGCAGACCGCGAACAAGCCTCGCCATCCCCTCAATCTCAGGCAGTCTCTCCATCTCCTTCCCCTCTCCCGCAGACTCGGCCATCGCCTAGCCCACAGCCGGACATGCAGTCCTCACAAGACTTCCAGGCGCAGCAGGAAGCCTTCCGCGCCATGCTCCGACAGGCAGCTCCCGAGCAAGGTCAGGGTCAACAGCCAGACAACATGGCAGAGGACCCAACCATGAAACTTCTCCAGTCCTTGATGGGATCCATGCCGGGCGACCCGAATGCGCCCATGCAAGATGGCCCTGGTGGCGCATCTGGACAGCCCCCGTCTGGATTCTCACCAGCGGATATCGCCGGCGCGCTTGGAGTGCCACCGTTCCTCGCAAACATGCTGGGTGGTGGCCAACAACCGACCGAGGCAGAGCAGAAAACTATTCGGATATGGAGGACGCTCCATGTTCTCTTTGCGCTCGGCGTGGCCATCTACTTGCTTTTCGTCATCAGCGCGTCCGTTGCGATGTTCGGTAGCGCCCCGCCCAAGCCTGCTACTGCGCAGAATCCATTCTTGATCTTCGTTACTGGTGAAATGCTCCTGGCCGGAGGCCGGGTATTACTGGGTGGAAAACAGGGAGGTCTAGGGATGGTCGTCTCGCTCTTTAGGGATTTTGTCCGCGATGGTAGCCTCGTTGTGTTTGCGCTGGGTCTTGGGGCGTGGTACCATCGCGGATGGCAGACTGTTGAATACTGAGGACCATGAACTATGTTATTCTACGATTAGCGCTGCATGAAGATTTGAGTCATATGAGGACATCCATTCGTTATTCGTGAAATGTATTATGTAGATGGACCCGCCAGAGACCGCTGGGAGGGAAGGACGGCATTTCGCAGAATGCTCATGGCTGATGAATCGAGTCCCCAATCGCCTACCCATTGCTGCATGCGTGCCCCGTTCTTGAAGTGTTCTGCCAAATGTTCCACCCGAGAAGCCCAGGTGGAGAGCAAACAGTCGCAGAAGCCGCAACGACTTTGGACATTGGCACCTGTTCCACGCCAGGAATCGAGGTTGACTGGAGTCTTGGTACAGGTATGGAACTTGCGCAGATGCTGCCACAAATAATCTTTCCGACTAAAGGAACGCTCAGTTGTGGGCTTTTCAAAACATATATGGAACTCGTGTTCATCCCAATGAGCCGGCGTCGGAAACGGAGCGTTGCAGAAGGAACATCCAGCGACCTGGGAGGCATAGTGTTGTTGAAGGTCTTCGAGAGTTGGCGTACAGATCCAGTAATCCAGCTGAAGATGGACGCTCTTCTCATGCCGTGACCAGTCATGTCTCTTCCTAAAAGACTGCGTGCAAAATGTGCACTGATATTGACCTTCTTCTCCCGATAGGTGTTGCCGTCCACGCCGTCGCGAGCGCTGTGTCTTGGGTAGCAGAGGAAATGGCATTCCTCCTTCTCCTCCCGACTGATAACTCCACGCCGAAGACGCACTCTCCGACTCGGACGCCCTGCTTCCAAAACTGGAAACAGAGGATGCGAGGTGAGAAGAACTTTCGTCGAAATTGAACAGATCCATAGTCGACATATCGAATTCCAACGGGTCCATTGACTCGACTTTCCCCGAGACAATAGCATCCTGAATGGCAGATTCTGGGACCGGTTCATCTTCTGGAGGCGACGCCTGCCATCTTTCCATGGGCGTTAATGAGCTTATTGTGCTCGTGAGGAGTGGTGACCCGGACCGGAAACGAGAGGGCGTTGCGATATTTGACGATTGGATCTTTTGTTTCTGTCGTCGGCGTGCGTTGGCAAACCATGTCGAAATGCGCCTTTGAGAGAAGCCTGTCTCATGACAAAGTTGCGACTTTTGGTCCTCATTCGGGTAGGGATACTCCTGGTTCCTGAGGAACCACTCGCGTAGCACCCTCGCTCCTTTTCTCACGAACCATTTGGACTCTTGGCGGTCTTCTGTTGTCTCCAAAGACGCAATGAAATTATCGCCCTGCTACAAGTCATCAGAATTGAAATAATCAAAGTATAGTAAGCAATGAAACTTACGCTATCTTCCGTCTGCTCTGGAAGGCCATGAAGGTGGCCCAGAACGGGAGAGAAGGTCTCGAAGCCGGATGGAAGCCGTTTTGCTCCCTTGGCAAGACTGCATTCTCGGAAAAGTGCAACGCAGCTAGAGCAGGACGTGACAGGATTAGGGTTTGCGTCTGTGGTGCGAATGATCAGGCACTGTAGTCGGTGTCTGCGGCAATGCGTGCAGGGCACTGAGGGTCGATAGGCGCCATCCAGCCACTGCGAGACATTTGAAAGACTCTGTGGTCGGACAACATTCGTTGTGATGCCCGGCTGGGAATGCTGCAGTGTTTCATTTGGAGCCCCGGGTGTCTGTAAGGCTGAATGATCTTGTCCCTCGAGATTTGACGCAGCTAATGAGTCGAGTCCCCACTGAGGCCATTCGAGGTTGGCGGGCTCGGATGAACAAAAATAGAAGTTGTTCAAAGCATTCCAACCAACAGTCGGATCATCGGGTATCCAGTTGCACGACACATCGGTATCGAGCATACCATGGAGCCCCGAGTCTGGAAGTGACTGTGGCAAATGGGGAGATGACGAGGGGTCGAAAAGTGGCGGATCCATGACAGACGGAGCCCCAGCAGATACGATGCTGTATTTCTACAGGAGCATATCCGCTTTCTTTTGACCCCAAAATGATATTCTGTTCGAAATCATTCAAAAATTGAATTGAACGGCGTCGTCGTATCAAAGTCACTGACTCATTGTGCTCAACCAAATGCGACAAGTTGCCCCACCGCCGCCTTCCCTGAACATGCTTAGTCAAGAAGTATAACTAACTAGTTAGTTAGCTATGCGAGCAACTTCAATATGGGATGTTCTTAATTATGCTAATGTTGAGTATCAAGAGTTTATAGTTGCTAGCTTCTGTTTCATTCCTAAACCGAAATTGAACGGGCTGCGCAGCTGAGCCTCTTTTAAGCTGTCAGAAAAACGCAACCATTTAGTAAGGGTAATCTACCACTTTTTGGTAGATTACTGTCGCCAAGCTGGGTCAGGGACCTTATATTATCATATTAGCTAGGTCTCAGTCTAAGGAATGCATAATCTTTACTACCATATAGCTTCGCACATACCATTTATGGTAGCATGTCCTCGTTAAAGTTCCGAAGGGTTTCCTTCTGGGTGTCTTTTGTTTTATCAAGTCTAAATCCCCCTAGAGCTCGCTGGGGCCTAGATTCTAAGTTTGTTGATTATAAGACGCTGTACGACGTGTCTGAGGGTAGTATTTCAACGTTCCTCCCCTACTTTTATCACTTCCCTCTCTTACCCTCCCTCCCCCCACCCCTCTTAATGAATTCCATCGATTCCTCTCTAAGCTTATTAATTCTATTGATTCTATCTCTTGAAGCTTATTGATTCCGTTAATTCTATCTCTTTAAGCTCGAATTTTATCCTCAAGGCCTGAAAGGGGTCCATACGAATCCACTCGCTGCCGAAACCGCATCCCTAGACATCTTCAAGGATGTGTGGACGATGGGTCTATAGATACTGTAAATGAGGCCGAACACATCGTTATCTTGTTCGAATTCCTTCTCAATATTTTTTCCCGGGCATTTCTCTATACCTCTTTTCGAACGTGTGGCCCACCACGTGACCTGCACCGAAAATCGTGTATTAGCAAGAACTCGGGCCTCGGGCGTTACTTTATCGCCTGGGTCCAGTGGTGGGGCTTTCTGCCTCCACCGAGATCAAATCTCGTTGCTTCAGAGAGCTCTGGCGACATATCTTAAATTGTAGGCTCCATAGTGCTGATGAAAGTTGACCGAGAGATTGATAATACATGAGATGCTCCTATAAGGCACCATTCGGAAGCTCGGGCTCCCGACCTGACAAATGTACGTGTCATCCTCCCACCGCGCGAAGCCTACAGTGTGCAACGGCTTGTGGCTTGCTTACGCCTTGGCCAATGGAGGGTCTAACCCGTGGCTAAAAATTATAAAAGATCCCTGGTATCCTCGATTCTCGGATTGATTCATCAGTACCAAACCACACACGTAACAGTTCATCTGTATCACGGAATTCTAATCAGTCCGTTCCATCTAAAACCTCCGCTATGCCCAAGTTGATCACTGTCTTTGGCGCCACCGGCAACCAGGGTGGTTCCGTTATTGAGGCCATTCTAGCCGATTCCCAGCTCTCGAAGGAGTTCAAGATTCGCGGTATCACTCGCGACACCACCAAAAAATCGGCCCAGGACTTGGCCAAGCGCGGTGTCGAAGTTGTCACCGTAAGACTCTACTTGATTACCCTCGCTTGAAACGCACTCTTTGACAGGCTATCTAGGCCGACTTGGGCTCCGTCGACTCTCTTACTGCAGCCCTGAAGGGCTCCCACACCGTCTTCTTGGTCACCAACTATTGGGAAACTATGAACGCCGACACTGAATATTCGCAGGGCAAGAACGTGGCCGACGTCTCCAAGGCCGTTGGTGTTTCTCACCTCATCTTCTCTTCCCTCCACCACGTGAAGGAGGAGACCAAGGGACGTCTCACCCATGTTCCTCATTTCGATAGCAAGGCCAACGTCGAGAAGTATATCCGTGCTTCGGGAGTTGGATGCAGCTTTGTTCTTCCCGGATATTACATGAGCAATTTAAAGCAGATGCTCAAGCGGGCCGAAGACGGCACGTACCAGCTTTCCTACCCTGTGAGCACGCAAGCCAAGTTTCCTCTCTTGGATACCGTTCAGGATACAGGTAAGACTTCTATCCTCAATCTTTCTGGACAGAAGCTAAAAAAAAATAACATAGGTCTCTTTGTGAAGGCCGCTATTAAGCACGCGGATCAGCTGAAGGACAAACGAATCCTGGCAGCTGCCAAGTACTACACCCCCGAAGAGATTGTGCAAACCTTCTCGCATGTCACCGGCAAGAAGGCTATCTTCATGCAGATTTCTGCGGAACATTACAAGGCCTCCTTGCCTCCCGCCGTTGCAGAAGAGTTTCTTGAGAACCATCTGTTCGTGGAAGACCCGGGGTACTACCTGGGAGAGCCCCTCGAGCCTAGCCTGAAGCTACTCGACTCTGAGCCCACTATGTGGTCGGACTTTGTCCAAAAGAACATTTCTGCCTGGGATTAAGCATACACTGTCACTCAACAAATGATTTCAGCATTGAAGTGATATCCGAAATCAAATTGTACCTTATTTATCTTCTATGAAACTTGATCTTATCCTCAATTCCTAAAAGACTTCTTGTTCCAGTAACCATGCAATTGACAAAGGATACAAGATGATTACCTTGGCAGATATGCATTGAATCGACATAATATCCAATAACGCGCATTTCGCGTTGAGAGATACCACCCGGGCGGTTAGCCCTAAGCCAGGGACCGAATCGCCCCCTTTACTAATGGTGCACAGCATTCTTAGATTGATCAGACTCCGACTGCAGCTGCAGCTTTCGCATAATCATGGGCTGGATGTATACGTGATATTCCCTCTTTCCATGACCATCTCTCTTTGGTACCTTCCTCACTAGGGGCATCACTAACTCGAGCCGCTGGATAATGATCGGTATTCCGAGTTGAGTTAGACCAAGGCGGAGGATTTCTTTCGGCATACAAGGATAAGGCACCCGAAAAGTAACCTACCCGTCCGGGGCTAGAGAGGCAATTGAAACCGTATCAATTTGCTCACATTCGTTCATTTGGATATGTATCTTACTAGGCACTTGCGAGGCGATCATCGGCTGGGCGCTTGTCCAGGGACCGGTTGTTTTTACTTTCTCCTTTATCACGATAGTCACTCTGAAGATACAAAAAATTGGTTCTCAATTCAGCTATCTCCCCCGTATCTTCATTTACCACATCTCCGAATACGGCCTGAGATCTATTTCATGGGTAAACGAAGTCCTGGGCTGGGTATGCAAAAACCAGTATGGTTCCGCCATCTGCGAATGATCAGCACATCTGGGCAATCTACGGACGAATGGACTGCGGCCGAAGACGGGCTCCATACATCTCCGAACGGCCGGTGTCAGCAGAGCGGCTCTGCGAAGCGCCGTACGACTTAGCAGAACACGATCGGTCAGGTTTACTGGAGCAGTGCCGGGAGAGTTCGGGGACGGGGGTGGTGGACATTGTGACGCTGGAACGGGAGAGGAATGTAAGAGGCTGACCTGTTACGACGAAACAGGGGTTAGTGGTGCGGCACGGCAGCCGTGGAATGGTATAACCATGGAAGGAATGAGGGGTGATGATAAACAAGATAAAGTTAGGGTGAGAACAAGCGATCGAGTAGAGGCAATTAAGACATCGACGCGTCCGAAGACGACGATCGCGCCCCACATGTTCTTTTTATAGAACTCGACTCTGCGCTCAGTTGTTTGGAGTTGTTTGGAGTTATTTAGAGCTGATCTACCGTATTACTCAGAGTCGAGACTTAATTTAACGCAGCGATTTGCCCCCGGGGTCCACGGGATGCTTACACCTGGCCTTTTTAGGATTAAATTAGAACGGGGGAAGATCGTGGTCGATCATCATGTGCGACGGGGCTGGTTGTCTGGTTGTGGCGTCGATAGTTGGGAAAATTCTGCGGCACCAGGGCTTTTGTCAGTTTAATTTATATCGAAAGACCGGAGACTCATTATTCTGGGATCGATTCTTTCCTTCGGCTTTCCTGGGAGGTTCACATTAATATCGTGGTTGGCGCCGTGGCTGCTCGTCACGTCGCAGTTGAGTTGCACCCTATTCTTAGCGCAAACCCCGCCACCAGTATATCGCTCGTCCCAGCATTCTCCCCCACGTCATGCTCAATGACACCACATCCCTCTTCGCCTGAGGTGCGATCTTCTTCATGTTCCTCGACAATGTCCTGCCTCTCTCAACCCGGTGACCGAGGTATCACCTCTCGACCGAAACTCACCCTCCAAACAACGTCTCTACCGCGCACCTACGGCAGCTCAACAACCGGCCTCTCCCTCTCCTTCGCAGCAGGAGCAGGCACGTCCCCAACAGTGCGCAACACCTTCAAAAACGCCTACGATGTCGTCTCTCCATCCTCCGCAACAACCTCGCCCATCAAAACATCCACATCCACATCCGCATGCGCATCCGCATCCACATCCTCAAGCCACCGATTCAACAACAGCAAACCTATCTCTCCCTACATGCACCACCCTCCCACCCACCCCTTCAGCTACCGCCCCTACCAACTCCCCCTAGGAGTACGGAGCATATTGCGAAACTCCCCACTCGAATCCGCCCGCCGACGCTCCGGCTCCATCTCCGCGGGCACCAGTGGGCCCGGCGCAGGCACACGCCGGATCTTCTTCCCCCCCAAGAAAGCAGTGAACTACCGATACCCACTCGAGGAGGAGATTCACACTGAAAAATACACGGCGCAGCACCTAGACCTCGTTCGTGAGGAGGCTGTGCTCCAGGCACCAGCCGAGGACCCAACGGCCGACCCGGCCCACTCGGACTCGGATTCGGGCAGTGCATCCCTTTCGGAACCAGGCACCTCTGACGAAGGCAGCGCCGATGAGACAGGCCCCCGCGCTTCCTCGCTCTCGAAGATCGAGCGCAAGAAACGTCGCTCCATTGGTGTTGAGCGCCAGGTGCGCGCGGTGGCGCTGCTGGATGGCTTGGAGTCGGATTATGGCTGCACGCCACAGACACCGAGGCAGGGTCGTGCGAAACGGAGGAGGGAGTGGAAATGGACTCTTGGGCCGTTGAATGCTGAGTCTCAGAGTGCTGTATCTGACTCCTTTCAGCCAATGCCGGAGGATACTTCTGCCTGTACGAAGGACCCGGCAGAGTCACAATCTGGCCAGTGACGACCCGGTGTCGATGATCTTGCCATGGCCGGCTACTTTTTTTCTTCTTGCATATACCATTTCTTATGATTCATGTTTTTTTGATCATATAGAGGCGCTGGGGGCTTCCTGTCGGTTTACTAGCGAACATTTCCATCCCGTTTACCCGGGCATCGTTTCTTTAATTCAGTAAGATAGCAAGGTCTGTCTTTCAATATGGGTGCATCCCAGTAATTATTATAAGCACATCGTGAAAATCATCAGTATAAGCGTTATATACGGCTAGAGCATGGAGCAATAAAACAGAGAGGAAGAGGGGAGCGGGAGTAGAGTGCGCCGCCACCATCACTGGTAACTATTTAACGGAATCCAGTGGAGTCTCCCAAACTCTGTCAAGTCTTCGTTTGTCAGGACAATACTATCTCCAAACTTGACATGAACACCAGGCGGAAGCTGGTACCCAGTGAAAGCCGCTATAGGAAGTCGGATCTCAGTTAGAGTGAGCGTGGGCGATATATGACTTTCGAATTGGACCACAGGATGGGGATGGCTCTGTGATAGTTGCTGTATTGGTGATGGTCACGGAAACACGTCTTCTGCTGAGCTGTGGGCCGGAATTAGGCTGATTTTGTCGCCGCCAGACAGAAAGTGTAATTGTGTCGGGATTGTTGCTGAGCTTGACGATGAGGCAGATCTAGAAGGATGATTCGGCATGCTCAATCCAATGTCGAGCGTCATGCCTGAGTTCAGTGTCACTTTCGGAATTTCCGACCACAATGGCAACTGTGAAGCGCTCAACGGTAAGGGGACCCCAGCATCCATCTGGCTGAGCAGCAGTGTTCCCAAGTCTAATTGTGGGGGAGAGGTTCGGTAAACAAGCAGGGTTGAGTAGGCCCGCCGAATCCAGCTTGCGACAGACCAGGAAGGAAAGCTGGGCAGCGAGACTGCCGTGAACTATTGCGGGCAACCGGACGCGGAGCTTGCGCTCGTTGAAATTGGAGAAGCAGTGTAGGCGTCTGGTGCTTCGTGAGCTTTCGTCCTGAAGTTGGTAGAATGTATCTTCAGTGACGTCTGAGAACCACAGATATCCTGTGTATTCTGCTCTGATTTTGCTGACCAGCTCGCCTTCAACCTCCTTGAATTGTCTGGTCTGGTCACCGGAAATGTTCACGCGCTGAGAGAGACAATGTGGCATACTGGTATCGTGGGATGAGTCATGGTGGGTTATGGAGAGTGTAGACCTGGATTCATCAGGAGGAGAGGAAACAGAAACAGAAAAAGGGGAAGTTTGGGCCTCTATGGTAAGAAGATCGGTTGGGTAAGTGTGAGTATAATAGAAGGTAAGAGCGATGAGGTGTAATTGTATACTGAGGTAGTCAGCTATAAGTAAGGATAGGTGCCCACCTGACTACAGTAATTCGCCTAAGACTTATATTAGCATTCATCATATAAATTCAGTAACTAGCTAATTTAAGAGTTTCGAATATCTATTACTTCCCTAGCCTAGAAGTAAAGAAATAGTAAGCTATAAGTAAAGAAAAAGTAAGCTAGAAGTGAGAGAAATAAGAGCTAAAAGTGAAGGAAAAGTAAGCTAAAAATAGAATAATTAGTATAACCTGTCCCGGCCTTAATAGTTAAATTTGCGGCCATTTACAGAGTGGGTACTTATATCTTGGCTTTCTAATACATAGTCACTGTAAATGAACCTAATGACTTAGCCAAATAGAGTAGCAATCTCATCCTTGTAAAGATCGAGGGTCTGCAACCTGGCCACGCTCCCCTTGACAGTCCTAACAAAAGGTTTGCCCTCCCCCGCCATAATAATACGCTCATCAGAAAGCTTGACACAGTCATGGCACCGAGCATTGACCTTCTCAATATATGGCTGCAATGAAGAAATGAATCCGTCGCGATCATTTCTCTCTGCCGCTTCGGGATATAGCTCGATGATCAGCACCGGTCTTGGGCAACCATTGCCTCCGATTAAGGCAGACTTAACCGCCGGATGGGCCTCGATCTCAGGCTCCAGGGCTGAGGCATATAGCCCATCTCCATGGGAAAGCGCCACATAATCATCCGTGCGACCTACAATCTTCCACAGTCCTTCATAGACAGGATGCTTCTCCCACAGATCATTGGTTTCAAAGCGGTCACGGCCTGGGTACACCTCAAAGATTTGCGGGGCTGGAAACCCGGGTCGACGGACAAAGACCAGCTCATAGAGATCATTGACGCGCTTCTCCAATTCATTGCATGCATTTTTCTGAAACTTCACATAGTTCCATGCATCTCGCTTGTCGTGAAAGGCTATCGGGTATCCACCAGCCTCGGTGCTACCGATCATACAAACAACATGGGTATGAGAAGCTAGTTGATCACCTGCTTTGGCAGCCAGTAAGGCACCTGCATAGAAGATGACTTCGAGCTGCCTCAGGGTCTCGAGGCCTTCTGGTGTCAGACACAGCTCTTCTACTATGGAAGGCGGGAAGAGGGCAGCCTGCACTCGCCCATAGCGCAGAATGTCCATGACGGTGGCAGGCGATGGGGGTGTAGGCGGGCCAACGACCATGGTAGTGTGCAAGAACGAAGTCATGGCCAATGTCATTGCTGTTCCTATCAGCTAATATCTGGTGAATAAGTATTGGGCATGTTGGGGGTTGAAGCGCTCACATGTAAGGATGGGAGTGGCGTATACCACCTTCGAAGGGCGAAATGATTCCCGATACATGGATCAGCGCCTACTGCTACCGCCGCTCTGTCGGATGCAGCCATCATGCGCTGGGCCATTGTGATAGGCTTCGGGTTCCCTATACAGCGTGGACATGAGCTTGAGAGTTTCATGATGGGAACAGCGTCAAGATGACCAACCAGTGGTGCCTGAAGTATGGAATACCAGCCATGGATCATGCTGTCCGGCCTCCCAGGACTCCGGGTATGTAAACGGCACGGATTCTGATTCTTGCATAAAGTCCTCGAGATCGGGAACTGTGATTACTTGCACATGCGGGGTATCACGAAGGATGGTGCCAACATGATCTGCCATCGACGATGGACGTAAGTAGAGTGTGCATTTCTTTGCGTTGAGGATGTGTATCTGAGCCTCGCCTGTAATCATAGGCGAAGGCATCACAATCTGAATTGAGTGAGTGTCAAGTGTCATTAAATTGCTTCGCGGGTATTTCCACGCTCGCATACCACTTTCCGCAGTTTTGCCGCGGCGACTGCCAGAATGGGATAACGGAGATCTTTAGGGCCGGCATAGGCAAAGCACTGAAACGGATCGGAGGCTGGAGGTAAATGGTAGCTCAGCCACTTTGCAGCATGGTTTGCATAATTATTCAATTGCCAAAAACTGATGTCCTTGTAGCCCTGCGACAGGTCGTGTTCGTTGGGTACTGACACCCAAGGCGAGGAGGAGTCACTGCGAGCTCGACTCTCAATGACTGAGACAAGGATTCGCTGCCCATGCTCAACACCTGGAAGAGGAAATACAGAATTCGTCATAGTGTTAGTATGGGGGAATTGTGAGGTTCAAGTTAGTGGAAGAACACGATGAGGGGCCTCGGGGCTCTTGCTCTCGTCTCACCTGGACAGCCTTGCGTTAGGCGACCTGCAGAGCCCCGCACGGCGATATTTTCCCGAGCCTATTTGATCTCTAAGAGGAGCAGAAGCACGGACAGACAGAATTCGGGAGTGAGTGAAGTGTTTCATTAGTGGCATTGGAAGTTGAACGAAGCAAATGACCGTCACATTGTGTTGTGAGGGATATACATTCTGCGGATCCCACAATACGTAAATGATCGACCTTGGAAACACGTCTATGTTACGATTGATATCCATGGTGGCCAAGCTGCCAGATATCTAGCGTTCCTGCATAAATGAGGATAATAGTAGATTCGCTCAGTTCGTGTTGGTGTTAAGGCAGAATGCGTGGCTGGGGAATCAGCCACAGCAACACGCGCCACCGCCCGGACGGAGATTAGAAGCATGGCCATCTCGACTCGTCCACTCCCACACACCTACCCCATGGAGGTAACTGTGGGTCAGATCCATGGCTGCACCGGTGCGCAATGACCGTCGTATCATCCTGCACTTGGTAATGTCCTCACTCCACAGTGCAGCACCCGTCACTAACCACATCCAGGATTATGACTGCTTCTATGCCTCGGTGTTTGAGGTAGAGCAACCGGCTCTCAAGTCACTACCACTAGCAGTCCAGCAGAAGCAGATCGTTGTGACCTGCAACTATGAGGCCCGACGGCGCGGGCTGTTCAAGTTGCAAATGATCAAGGATGCCAAGCGCATCTGCCCCGACGTCGTGATCGTCCTGGGCGAAGACTTGACGAAGTTCCGCGACGCGTCCAAAGATCTCTATCTATTCATTCGCAGCTTTATCTGGGGCGGTAGAGTGGAAAGGCTGGGCTTTGATGAGCTCTCGGTGGACGTGACCGAGATGATTGACTACAACGTTGGACTGCTGAATCCGAATGCTCTGGCAACCTCTTTCTTCCAGTTGGATCAAACGGATCCCACGGTTGGGTTTGTCTACGATGCAACCAAATTTGCCGGCTCTACCCATCCACCGAAAGTGGAGGAACCATCTGCCAGTCCTCCAGAAATACCATCCCTGGCGATGAAGCTGCTGGTCGCCTCCCACTTGAATGGATACCTGAGAGGCAAGCTTGAACACGAAAAAGGCTTTACGGCTACTGGAGGGGCGTCTACCTCCAAGTTGCTGGCGAAATTAGTCGGCAGCGTCCACAAACCCAACAACCAGACCACTCTGCTCCCACCATATGAGGCAGGCCGAGATGGAGCTTCAAGCAATGTCATCCAGTTTATGGATGCCCACGAAATCCAGAAAATCCCGGGAATCGGATCCAGTCTTGCACAGAAGCTACGAAGCCGGGTGACTGGAAAGAGCAGCAGCGACGAGAACGTGACGGTGCGAGATGTGCGACTGTTTCCCGGCATGGGACCAGCGCTTCTAGAGAAGACACTGGGTGGACCCGGGGCACCCAAAGGGATCGGCGTGCGCGTATGGAATACCTTGCACGGGGTGGACAATACGGATGTTCTCGAGGCTCGCGATCTGCCCACCCAGATCAGTATCGAGGACTCGTACAGACGAGGGCGCCTGGACAACATTGAAAATGTGCGAGGAGAGCTGATGATTCTTGCGAAGAGTCTGATCCGGCGCATGAGAACCGATCTGCTCGACAAGACCGAGAGAAAGTGGTTGGCCCATCCGCGCACTCTACGATTATCTACGCGCCCTCGAAATGCACCGGAGACAGACGGGCTGCGCACATACAACGCCGGTCGCATTTCGCGGTCGGCACCGCTCCCCACTTTCATTTTCAATACGGACGAGAATATCGATGCGCTAGCGGAAAGAATTGTACGGGAGAATATTTTGACCATGTTTCGAAAACTCCACCCTGAGAAGTCGGGTTGGGATCTGAGTCTGATGAATATCGCCGTGACCAACTTGGTTGAAAGTGCGGGGGACCAAAAGCAGAGCAGCGGACGTGATATTGGGAAAATGTTCCGACAGCAGGAGACGGTGCTGAAGGATTGGACGGTACACGATCCCGTTGCTGACCGGGCGGTTAAATTGCAGGAGCCTAATGTACCCGACGACCCTCGTGGGACCCTGACTGCGCCCCCGGACGGGGCGGATGATCTGTGGGATGGAGAGGCGGAGGATGAAGATGAGGAGCCTTTAGGCAGTGTAGAGTGTGCTCTATGTGGAGCTGCGATGCCACACTTTGCTCAACTGGCCCATCAAATGTATCACGCTGCGGAGGATTAAAGATTCGAGTGTACGGAGTACCTGAGACGTGCAAGAGACTTGGAGACTCTGACTGTACCATGGTATACAGGCTGAACACGAACCTGGAAAGCACATCACGAAGATCTATCTAGGGAAAAAGGCATCACAATTGTTCAAGAAAAAGAACCAAGAATAGAAATGTTTCATGCCAAGACCCAATCGACCCAATCGACCTGATCGACGCGATTTCTTTCTTCGCTCAGCCCCAACTTTCTTCCATATCGTTTTATCCGCGATTTGCGTCTTTTCATTTCCCCTCATTCTTCTGTTGTGTTGCTTTTTGTATGCATTGTTGATCCCCTCTCCCCTCCTGAAATCGACGTTGCCGACTTCCCGACTTTCCGAAGTGGACCCTGCCCTGAATCCGATCTCCATGGTTGCCGACCTGGGCCCTTGAACTTTATCCGGAGACCCTGATCGCAGCCCGATCTCAGCCCGGCGCTTCCTACACCTTCTCATTCTCCGGCAATGAGGTTCTCACGGAGCCTGCTGCCCTTCTTAGGGGCAGTTTCCGCTCTTTTCACACAAGTACATGGCACGTTCCACCCTCCACCCTCCGACTGGTGCCTAGACCCTGCTAACCCGCGACCAGCGCGATCCCAAGCCTCAGAAGCGATCCGCCAGATCACGCCAATCGACGATCCGGTCGTTCGCACTTCCTCCCACCGAATTGATCACCTCTCACACTTCGACCTCACCTTTGAGTTACATCGCGACGCCCGGCGGATAAAGCTCGAACTCGAGCCAAATCACGACATTTTGGCCGACGATGCTTACGTGCAGTACATTGGCCCTGACGGCACCCTGAGCCGAGGCGAGCCTATCCAGCGACATGAGCACAAGGTCTTCCGTGGCCGAGTCCTGGTCGGCTCCGGTAAGGGTAGATGGACTCCCACCGGCTGGGCCAGGATCACCATGCGAAGGGATGGCCCGGAGCCGCTGTTTGAGGGCGCGTTTAGCATCGACAACGACAAACACCACATCGAACTGCAGTCGACCTATCTGGGCAAGAAGCGTGCGATCGACGCCGACATCGAACACCGGGAACGCGAATACATGGTAGTCTACCGGGACTCGGATATGATCCGCTTCCAACACTCCGAGCTCAAGCGGTCACTGCCCGATTCCTCGGGCTGTTCGGCGGATAAACTCGACTTCAATGCCGACCTGAGCAAGTCGATCTTTCCTTTCGGAATTGACCAGCCCGATGGCCGATGGGGGTACACTTCGTTGAACTCGATGTTTGGGCTGAGCAAGCGCCAATCCGACACTGGCGGTTTGTCCGGAAACACGGGCGGCGTGAATCTCAAGTCCACCATTGGCAACTCGGATGGTTGCCCCAAAACGAAGAAGGTCGCTCTCATCGGAGTGGCTACCGACTGTGAAATGACCAAATATTTCAAATCGACCAACTCTACTCCCGAGGCCGCGGCCAAGGACTTTGTCATCAACATGGTGAACACCGCATCGAGCCTCTACGAGTCATCATTCAATGTTTCCATCGGTCTGCGCAATCTGACCGTGAACGATTATGAGTGCCCGACCACGGCCAATGACGCCACGCCGTGGAACGTCGATTGCAATGGAGGAAATATTACCTGGCGCCTGAACGAATTCTCCAAATGGCGGGGTGACCACGCGGATAACAACGCCTACTGGACACTCATGACGGGTTGCCCTACGGATTCCGAAGTGGGTGTTTCCTGGATGGGCCGGCTATGCACCTCCGGTGTTACGAGCGATAGCGGTAGCTCCGTATCGGGAGCCAACGTCGTCGTTGGCACCCAGGGGTCAACCTGGCAGATCTTTGCCCATGAGTCGGGCCATACCTTTGGTGCTGTGCACGACTGTGACTCGCAAACCTGTGCGCAGGGCCTTGCAGATTCCTCTCAATGCTGTCCGCTGACCGCGTCGACTTGCAACGCCAATGCCAAGTATATCATGAACCCGTACTCAGTGTCCGCTATGACGACTTTCTCCCCGTGTACAATCGGCAACATCTGCTCGGCCATCGGCCGCAACAGCATCAAGTCATCTTGTCTCTCGGACAACCGGGGCGTCGTGACCATCACCGGCAGCCAATGTGGTAATGGTATCGTCGAGGCTGGCGAAGACTGCGACTGCGGTGGTACCGCAGGATGCGGCGACAACGCTTGCTGCGATGCCACTACATGCAAATTCAAGAATAACGCCGTCTGCGATGACTCCAATGACAGCTGCTGCACCAGCTGCCAGTTTGCCGCCGCAGATACCGTCTGCCGCGCAAGTACCGGCCAGTGCGACATTGCCGAGAAGTGCACCGGAAACTCCGGTGCCTGCCCAGACGACAAGTACGAGAAGGACGGCACGTCCTGCGGCTCCACAAAGGGCCTCGCCTGCGCCAGTGGCCAATGCACCAGCCGAGACTACCAGTGCCGCACGGTGATGGGTAGTTTGCTGAACAGCAACGACACCTGGGCTTGCGAGAACACCAACGCTCCATCATGCAGTCTCGTCTGTGGCGCCCCCGAAATTGCTCAGCAGTACGGCAGCACAACGTGTATCGAGATGAACCAGAACTACCTCGACGGAACTCCGTGCGAGTCAGGCGGCACATGCAAGTCAGGCCAGTGCCAGGGCTCTTCAGCACTGGGCTGGATCCGCCAGCACAAGAACATCGTGATCGGTGTCTGCGTTGGCGTGGGCAGCTTGATCGTCCTCGCTTTACTGTACTGTCTCGTCAGCCGATGCAGAATGGCCAGAGCCAAGCGTCGCATCGCCAAGGCTCCTCCGCCATATCCCGGCTACCGAGGACCTCCACCAGGTCGTAGACCTCCTCCCATGCAGCAGTGGCCTGGGTATGCAAATGGGTATGCAAATGGGTATCACAATGTGCCACCACCACAACCGCCGCGTTATGGTTAACGACTGTTTTCAAATTCATGTCTCATGTTTGATACTGTTTTGTCCTTTGCATTCCTGTCTTGGTATCATAGGCAGGACTGGTCTGGGAGGCCTAGGTTTTCTTTTGGCGTCTATATTTGATCGATGGGATTGGTATTTTTTTTTTCTGTTTATGCCCTCGAGGGATTTGGGTTAAGAGTATTTCTCTGTGAATGTGAATTGTGTCTAATGATAGTTAGAGAGCCGAGTAAGCACCGGCTATGAATCGACAGTCCACGATATGATTATCACGTATCATCTTTGTAGATAATCTACATAGCCACAAAGGATGAGAAACCCGGATATCCATTCACAGAGATGAGATATAATCACAAGCTCGCCAGCTTCAGTAGCGAATAGAAAGAACAAACACCCCGAACACACAAATAAACAGAACCCAACACCAGATCAAAAGCCCATGTCCAAGAGTCCAAAACCCCCTACTGCCAACAAATACCGACAAAAGCCTCACGAGTAACACCGCCCACACCCTCAAGATCAAACTCCTCAATCATAGCCCTCAACTCCTCCTCCTCAAGCCCCGTCTCCCCAAGCTCACGCGCAACACGCCTCAAGTCCTCAAGGTCGATAAATCCCTTTTGACCCTCATCGAACAGCTCAAAAGCACGAAGAATCTCATCGCGCGGGTCCCGCTCGAGGATCTTCAGTGCCGTCACGGCCTGGAACGAGGACAAGGGCATGAGGAGGTTGGAGGGGTGTTGCGGGTTGGAGACGTTGCCCTTGGGAGCAGCGGTGCCTTGTTGCTGTTGGACTTGTGGGCGGGGCACGCCGTATGTAGTGAGGAGGGAGATGAGTTCTTGTTTCGCGAGGGTGAAGCCGAGGGCGCGGAAGGCGACGCGTAGTTCGTGGTAGTCGAGGTGGCGGTCGCGGTCGAGGTCGAAGAGTGTGAACTGTTCTGGTTAGCACTACTTCCTGGAGATATGTATGCCGGATTGGCTTTTCTCAAGCTCTATCTCGGATGGAGTTGAAACATGAAAGGCGGGTTGAAAGGTCCACGTACGGCTTCGTTGATCTCCTCCCTCTGCTCTTCGGTCAACCGGCTGAGCGGATTGGCGTCCTGCGCAGGGGCATGGGACTGTGGTGCAGGCGGCGCAGCCTGCTGATTTTGCTTGGGGGCTTCGGCGTTGAATTCAGGAGCGGAGGCGCCGAGACCGCGATGCCGCGAGAATGAGGAGGCGCTGAAAGGCATGGCGTTCGCGGTTGCCGAGCGGTCGGGAAGCTTTGTACCCGCGTATGAACGCGACGCGAAGGGTTGGCCGGAGGCCATGGTGGAATTGCTGGAATTGCTGGGAGTGGAGTTCACAGAGGAATCGAAGAAGAATGGGATCGCGGCCCGAGGTGGAGTCGTGAAGTGTTGGCGGTGGAGGATTCTAGACGCGCGGAATGTGTCACTGTTACCACAAGGCCTCTTGATCCCCCTATTGTTTAAATCAAAGGTTAACTACAGAATTGGAAGGTTTTGTGGAATATTATTTTCCACTAAGCGAGTGGTGTTCAGTATAGCCAAGGTGGAAGCAACTATCTGCCCAACCGTAAACAAAACACGCGAGTATCGACCGCTTTTCCTTTCCAACGCCGTACGCGCACACAACCGTGACATGATTGTCGAATGTGTATGTTCACACAATAAAAATGGAAAAATAAAGCAATGGCAAAGGAGACCGAGACCTCATCAATCAACTGAGGCCACAGAAAATGTAAAATGAGATGTTACTGGGTATCGCCAAGGAAGGAGTAAGGGAATTCGTCGAGGAGGCTGTCGATCGGACTCGTCCAGTTCCACTGTGTGTGCTCCGTCGTATTAAGGATATCGTCGAAGATGTCCCGGTCAATCGACGGTGAGTTTGATGTCTCACTCGTGCACATGCTGTTCATCACGATGTGCTCCACTTGCGGTTCCGTCGAAGATGACTTCCAACTGTCTCGAGAGGCCTGATCATTGTTTGCAAGTAGGGTAGATTGTATCAACTCGTCATTGAAAAGCGATCTCGTGTCGTATCCTGTCTCGAGGAACGGATCGCTTTGTCGGCCAAGCATCATGGGAGACGAGACTCCGTCACCGCAAACTCCCAGGCTCGTCGAAAAACTCAGATCGAAGTACTGGGTTGACGAAAGAACGGGTATCTGTTCTTTGAGGATCTGCTTGGTCTTTATCTTTTCCTTCTGGCGGGGATAAGGCGACACGGATGTGACTACACCCCACATGGTGCTGTGAACCTCCTCCAAATGCGGTTCGAGGGATCGAAAGATTCTGGTGATAGGCGAGTCTGGCTCCAAGGCCAGCAAGCCACCGATGAGTCGATAATAGAGCGCGCAGGCAACCCATAGTGGATGCAGGGGGGTTTTAGTCTGTGGTGGATATTTGCCGTGACAATAGCTATCCTGCAGGTCTTTCCGACGGAGCGCGTCGTACAGTTCGACAGAGAAGCCTTGAGACATTTCTGGCAGGCGCTGGGAGCCGGTGATCAGAACCAGGAGCATAGTTAATCGTGCCGTGTCCAGGTCATCCGGGTGTGTGTAGACACGAGTCTTTGCGATACAAGAAATGGCGAGGAAAAACTTTATCATTTGAAATGCTTTCTGTACAAGGGGATGAGAACAGTAGACCTCTTCCAGTGTCGTAAGCTGAGTGCACTGCACGCACATGACTGCCTGCGCCAGAAACCGGTCAATGGCCGCTTTGGTATTCATTGGCAAATCCAGATCGGCACTGGTCAGGTCCATAGTCCAGGTATGGAAGATTTCTCCGTGCGATTGGCGAATGTTAACAACGGCACTCAATCTTCCCGCTTTTTGAAAGGCATTCGCCCCTAGACGATGTAGTACAGCGGATGTTTCATGGGAAGGGTGGCCCAGGGGCACAACTGAATGGCGGTTTGGAAACGTCGTAGCAGGCGCCAGCAAACTCAGCTCCACCGGGTCTCGAATGCATTTGCGACGATTGGACTTGCACATTTGACAAATATGAGTGGGATCGCATTTCTTCTTGCTGCGATAACACCAAATGCATGCACCGCCTGAAGTTTTCAGAAGACGACTGTCCTGCTTCTGCTTTGCAAGGTCTTCCCTGGACCGGACTCTTCTCTCACGGTAAGTATTTGGATGTCTTGGGTCCTCAATGACTATGTCGATGGACGGTCCCCCAGTTGCAGGTTTCACAGTGGAGGATGGCGCGGGAACAAAGGGATGGACTCTTATGTCTTCACTACGAGAGATTGGCGTATTTTGATATTCAATGAAGGCCCGGGTGTATGAATCCTGGGAACTGGTTGGAAAGTCGTAGGACCGGTCGTTGAGGTCTGCAGAGGACATCGAGCCCTGCGAGTAGTTCATGGTCATGGGAATTGCCGCCCAGTGAGTAGGGTATGCGGTCAAGTTAGGCTGGCTGAATGCCAAGCTGTCATGAGATGCGTGTTGCTGAGACTCGCCGTGTCCATACATGACAAAGGCACCACGAACGGCCATGCAGCTTGGATCGGCATGGTTTGGGCCGGCATGGCGTTTGGCACAGTCATTGGAGTCTCCATGCAAAAACCGAGGAATGCCATCAAGCGTGGCAGAATCATTCGATTCTTCCTCGTGGCCAGTGAGACTGGGAAACCCAGGATAGATATCCGAGTGTCCATGCTCAAGGACCATACCCGGGTCGGCCTGTAGGTGAAAGTGTTAGCCCACTCCCATGATCGTAAAGGGAATCATGTTGAGCTTACAGGGTATGCTGAACCACAAATAAATCCTGGCCCGTAGGTAGGAAGATGAGGACCAGAAGTCAAGACACGATGGTCTGAGGAATGACCTGAAAGCGCACGTTTGAGCGCCATGGTACCGGGCTGAGGCTGACGAGACCTCGGTTTGCCGTTCGGGAATACCGATACCAGTTTAGTGCCAAGTAGCATCCGATATCGAAGGCGCTCAATATCCGATAGAGACTGGGACACGCAAGCAACTGACAATGACCATGGGCCGGGAGCGTCTAAGCTTCGCGGTGAACGAAAGTGGATGGCCTGCCCAGTACTTAAAAGTGTGATAAGAAGTGACGAGTGAATGGAGTTAGGGCAAGCTGGTTTGGACCGTGGACCAAACGCCCACGTCTGTTGATAAAACGAGTGATAACGAGAGAGCACAAGCCAAAGCCTCGTCAGATCAAGACAAAGTAAAACCCCCAGAAGAAGTGAATGAGGGCCTTCGAGCAGGAACAACGCTGGGG
This sequence comes from Penicillium silybi, assembly GCA_027569585.1. NCBI lineage: Eukaryota > Fungi > Ascomycota > Eurotiomycetes > Eurotiales > Aspergillaceae > Penicillium > Penicillium silybi. The sequence continues at coordinate 437,996 of JAPDFI010000013.1, forward strand.
ATTATGTAACAAAATGTGCACTGCTGAGGCATCGCCGCTGCCTAATCGGGGAAAGCGTCGATCATGACGAGTTTAGTCCTTGCTGAGCTGGCGCTGGTTTGACTGGTTTGTGTGGGGAAGCAGCGTGAATGAGTGCGCAATACCAGGTACTCTGTAATGTGAACGGGTGGATCACTCAACTTCAGCTCCGGGGGCTGTACAGGTCAGGATCTCTGAGAGAGCCTAGGTCCAGCTCCTCCAGAAATTCACGGCCAAGAAGTGGCTCAGGAAGATATTCTTGTTGCACCTGGCCGTCAAGATAGTTTGGATTGTACTTGTACTCCTTTCCGTAGCCGAGCTCCTTCATCAACTTGGTTGGGGCATTCCGGAGGTGAACAGGAATGGGCAAGCCTGCAACGCCCGGTTCATTCAATGCAGCAAAGACGTTATTAAGACCCCGGTATGCTCTCGTGCTCTTCTTCGACAAGGCCATTGCAACAGTAGCGTGGGCCAAGTTGATCCGTGCCTCGGGAAGTCCGACCTTTTCGACAGCAGAATGTGTGGAAATGGCGAGGGTAAGCATGCTGTTGTCTGCCAGACCGATATCCTCAGAAGCAACGACAATCAACCGCCGGGCAATATACAGTGGGTCTTCGCCAGATTGAATCATGCGACCCAGATAGTACAGCGCGGCATCGGGATCACTGCCTCGGAGGGATTTGTGGAAGGCCGATATCGTATCATAATGTTGATCGCCAGCACGATCATAGACCAGTGTTTTGGTCAAGCCCCGTTTGAGGTCTTCTTTTGTCATCCCCTGCCGTTTTGACAAATCCATGGCAAGCTCCAACAAATTGAGGGAGGTTCGAGCATCACCGTCCGCGAATCTGGCGAGATATTGTACCAGTTCGTCGTCCACCAACTCCGAAGGGTTGTAGCTAGGGCCCTCCACTTTCAAAGCACGCTGCAGAATCGACACAATATCCTCATCCGTGAGCTTGGCCAAAGTGAATGTCCTGCATCTAGAAAGTAGAGCATTCTGTACCTTGAACGACGGGTTCTCAGTGGTGGCACCAATAAGTGTGACTTGGCCACTCTCCACGGGCCCAAGAAAGACATCCTGTTGAGATTTGGAGAATCGATGAATCTCATCACAGAAGATAATAGTCTTCCTCCCGGTGAGACCAAGCTCATTGCGAGCTTCGCCGAAGATCTTCTTGCACTCTGCAACGCCCGTGCTGGTGCTGTTGATCTCCACGAATCGGCTTCCAACCATTGATGCGATAACTCGGGCAATGGTGGTCTTGCCTGTTCCCGCACCGCCCCATAATATCATGCTTGGTACTCTGTCTTGCTCGATGAGTCCGCGGAGGACTCCATTGGGACCGACGAGCTCTTGGCCGCAGACTTCCTCGAGAGTCTTGGGTCGCATGCGCTCTGCGAGCGGGGCGGCTTTATGAAAAGCATTGACTTTAGGACGCTTCGCCTGTGGTTCTGTCGACTCCCCAGTCGGCGATTTTACTCCATTTTGTTGTTCCCGAGATGGTGTTTCCTGCCCGAATGATCTCTTGCCATTGAGGGGGCGTGGAGTCGGAGTCGGAGTGGCAGCACTTGGACGGGATGCAGATTCTTTGGTAATACCGGTCTGGGCGGAGGCTTTGCGAGCGGAAGGAGGTTGGAAGATGCTTGCAACGGGCCCTTTCTGAGAGGATGATAGCTCCGCGGGGGAAGAGGACGACTCTTCGACGAAGCTTTGACAGCCGGAGTCGATATGATCGTTGATCTTCAATTGCGGGACGTTATTCTCACAGATCGGACATGATACCATCATGACCGAGCTCTGAAATGAGCAAACTTGGACAATATTTGACAATTGTGATCGCAGATCTTCAGCTCTAATTGAGGAGACGCGTCGAGCGCGACTGACATCCGATGACTAATCTCGGCCCGAACTCCGAGGTTGGTGCCTTGACGCCTGATGATGTATGCTCGCTATTTCGGAAGTTTGAGGAAATAGATGCGATTGCAGCATTTATATATTTCGACTGTGGATTGTAGATCTCTAAGAGCTTAATTCTGACCGAAGTGTTTTATATTCTATGTGTTGTGCTACCTAGGTATCTAGGTGCAAGTACGCCCCGTCGCACCGCCCCGAACTCGGAGAGCGGAGCACGCCATTTGCGAGCCCATGACTCTTTCCATCGCATGCACTTGGCTCAAGCTCCTCCATGACTCTACCCTTCATGATCGCTGGTAGCCCTATTATATCAGCCCTCCGATCTGCGCCTTACTCCTCCAGACTCCCCGTGTCCCTTTTCTCGGCCCTACCCCGCCTTCCTGGTTACGGCGCAAGAGCAATGTCTGCAACAGCTGCGCGGCCCGATCCGTTCAAGCCAGCAAAGAGAGTCGCTGGTCAACGACAGGATGTTTGGTATGGCCTACAGCTTCGGAGCGTCATAGTGAAAAAGGAGCTCTAATTTTGGGAGTTTAGGTCCATTGTCAATGAAGCGGCCGCTGCGTCGCCGGTCCAGCCGATTGTGAACATGGGCCAAGGATTCTTGTGAGCAGACGAGGACCCAACGTGTCGAGTGGCTTCAATATAGGAATGCTGACACTCTCTTCGCGCAGCGGCTACAACCCTCCCAAGTTCGCTATTGACGCTGCAAAGGATGCGCTGGACCGGGTGGAGTGCAACCAGTACTCCCCGACAAAGGTAGACATGGAAAGCACCTTTGGGGCATATTGAGAAGGTGGCTTACGATATATAGGGTCGTCCTCGCCTCAAGAAGGCCATTGCGGATGCATACTCGCCTTTCTTTGGCCGGACCTTGAATCCCGAGACCGAGGTCTCCATCACCACCGGAGCGAACGAGGGTGAGAACCAATAGAACGCAAATTCCAATGTACTAGAGCTAACGGTGCGGGTAAAAACAAGGCATGTTGAGCGCTTTTATGGGTTTCATTGAAGCCGGCGATGAGGTCATTATTTTCGAGCCATTCTTCGACCAGTGAGTCTAGTTTCGTTGGCGGAGTGTCCCCTGCTCAATTCTTCAAATAGGTATATCAGCAATATCGAGATGCCCGGCGGTACTATCCGATATGTTCCTCTCCACCCGCCCAAGGACGGTGCGACACGTACCTCTCCTGCTTCCGAATGGTCCATTGATTTCCAGGAGCTGGAAAACACTATCAATTCCAAGACCAAGATGATTGTCCTGAACTCTCCTCACAACCCCGTTGGCAAGGTCTTCTCGCGAGAGGAGCTCCAGCGCATCGGTGACCTTTGCATCAAGCACAACCTTATCATCCTGTCCGATGAAGTCTATGACCGTCTGTTCTATGTTCCATACACCAGAATTGCGACTTTGTCCCCCGAGCTGTACGAGCGCACCCTTACCGTTGGCTCTGCCGGCAAGGCCTTCTATGCCACCGGTTGGCGTGTCGGATACCTTATCGGCCCCGAGCACTTGATCAAGTATGTGGCGGGTGCACATACCCGTATCTGCTACAGCAGTGTGTCACCCCTCCAAGAGGCTGCCGCCGTTGCTTTTGAGCAGGCCGACAAGGTTGGATTCTGGGATGAAAGCCGCAACGAGATGAAGCAGAAGATGGAGCGCTTCTGTGAGGTGTTTGATGAGCTTGGCATTCCCGTATGCAATTTCGTCTGATTCTCCACTTCCGTGAACTTCACTAATTTATGACCAGTACTCTGATCCTGAGGGTGGATACTTCGTGCTGGCCAACATGGCCTCCGTGAAGCTCCCAAAGGATTACCCATTCCCGCCACATGTGGCCGGCCGCCCTCGCGACTTCAAGCTGTGCTGGTTCCTGATCCACGAGGTTGGCGTGGCCGCCATTCCGCCTACTGAGTTTTATACCGATGCCAATGCTCATATTGCCGAGGACTACCTCCGCTTCGCCGTGTGCAAGAACGATGATGTTCTTGAGACCGCCAAGGAGAGACTGCGGGGCCTGAAGAAGTACATCTCCCAGTGAAAATTATGTTGATGTTCATATGCTCTTATTCAGATCCAATGGATATATAAAGGTAGAGTCTGCTGGGCTTAGAATTCCGCAACACATAATCAACTACATATTCGCAGGGACTCTATCTATACCTCACAAGTAAGAAATATTAGAGCTACAAGCAAAGGCGAAGTGCGAGCTAAGTGCCAGCTAAGTGCCAGCTTAAATGATTTACATATGACGAAAAAGCGAATCGATATTGACAGTTCTTTGAATTTAAGAACTAGGGTATTTCTTACGGCGCGGCCCTCCGCCCAACACCGGACTAATCGTACAGCAACGGGATCCCATGTTAAGAGGCCGGGGAAGGGCATCACTTCCTCCTCCCAGCAGAAAATCATATCAATCAAAAGAAGACCGGGACCTTGGCCCAACGTACATGCCCGCACAACGGGCCAGACGTGCAATTCGACCACCGCCGAGATCCCGGATCCCCCAACCGCCAGTCCCGAGGATTAAGGGTGGCACTTAATTCTCCCAGTCCTCGATCTCCAATGGTCCGCTTCCGAGACCATCCCAGCCCTCGCCTCGTCGGAAGAATCGACGATGCTCTTTCATGAGGCTGTAACCCTGCCCGCGAGTCCGCGCAGCCACGCTCTTGGTGGTGGGATGAGTGGTCCGGTTGGCACACAGGAGCCAGTAACTGGACTCCATGTCATCGCAAAGACGGCTAAACCCCGAATTCACCCACCCACCATCACCGTAAAGCGCGACACGCTCGGACATGCAGACCGGGTCACAACAATAGCGAGTTTTCTGCCTGTTCCACTCGACCCTGCAGGCGTGTCTTTCTCCTACAACAGCTTGGTCCACTTGCACGCCAAGTTCGTACCCAAACTGCCATCGGAGCATGGCGTCCGCATACTCACTCCACTGACCTCTCGAACGCAACCTGTCCCTGATCAACCGGAACAGGTAGCAGAGCAGTAAAGGATGCTGCACTGACGCGAAAAGACACACTGCAAGAATTCGGCGGAAACGGTCCCTCTCTACCCCGCCGTTCCAGCTAACGGCGCGGTACACACGTGACGAACATCGTCTGTTCGCTGACCCATCTATAGTCCCCACGGTGGTCAGCTCCTGGTAGTCGTAGAAAATGAAGTAGTCACCTTCATTTCTGGAGCTGGAGCTGAACCACACAGCTTGGCGGTGTCGCTCAGGGCTATCCCACTCGTGGATGCATGGGATCATCGGAGGGCCAGACGAAATACGGTCTGGGACCGTAGTAAGCCTGCTGGGTCGCTGGAAGCAATGCAGACCACAGTGCGGCCAGTGCTCTGGGACGTCTTCCCGCATATGTTCTTTTCCACAATAGGAAATTGTGGAAAGGGGCCCACATGCGGGGCAGTTGACAGATACGCCGTCCCAAAAAGAGCACCTTTTCTCGCAGCCCTGCAGCGCGCATTCAAAAACGTGGTACGTCAGGTCGTAAAACTTGGGTCCCACAGTTTTTGTGCCGCTGTTGGATGTCAACACGTGTGTCGGAGGTTGGGCGCTGCGATCTTCAGTCGCAGCGGGAGTAACATTTCCGCCCTGACAACCACCCACTTCAACCAGGGTAGTTTGTCCGCCCACCGCAGTCCACGGACTGCGGTTCTTGAAACGGATAACTATTATCGGTGATTCCGCAGTGCCAGGGTCGGATGCTGTTGTTGACACAGGGGACGTGGATACTCGCTGGGGTTCCACCAGCTCGGAGGGGAGGGACATCCGCCTTGCGCGCGGCCTCGACCTCAGAGTCTGTTGTTCAGCATCCTTGGTATCTTCCTGTGTCTTCGAGGGCCCAGTATCCCCTTCCAAGAGCTCGCGTGCACGCTGCTCGCGCCTCTTTGCTTGCTTCTTCTTGTTCTTCGCCCAGTTGGCCCCTCTCTTAGGGGTCTTAACGACGGGGGTGCTGGTCGCCTTGATAGTGGAAGATGAACTAGCACTATCAGACTCGGCGTCGTTCGCTGGGGAAGGTGATTCAGGAACAGAGTTGTACGACTCTGCTTGTTCGGAGGGAAGAAGAAGCGCGCGAAGCTCGGGAAGGGGACAAGTGGATTGCGCTGAAAGCTCTTTGAGACTGGCGGTACCTTTCTCGGCGGCTGCGACTTTTGTTAGCGAGGTTCAGTGTGGGGGGCATATCAGAGTTGTTCCTTACCAGGGCTGTGCGCCTGAGCGGACTGTGCAGGTGTTTGAAAACCAGCAGGCTCCGTCGAACACAATCCGGGAGAACCAGGAGGTTCCCCAAGTGGCTCTTGCTCTTGCTGGATGCCGGAAGGAACCCCCGCCTGGACCATCTTTGATTGGGTCCAGGTCGTTTGTCTCGCAGGTCGAGACAATTCTGTCGTGTTCACGTCATCCGCGTTTTCACTGGACTTCTCCTTTTCCAGAGCACTTCCAGACTCCACCTGTTCGCTGCCATCGATATGCTGGGCGCCTGGCATCACACGCTTTTGCCGCTTCTCATGCTTCTTGTGCTTTTGCCTGGTCACTACCTCAGCTGTAGGACCTTGAGCGGCCAGGATCTGCCGGATCTCATTCAATGCCCCGGTTTTGGGGTCAGGAGACGACTCCTTGAGTTGTTCGGTGGCGGCAGGAAGAAGCGCAGCAATTTCCGGCATCTTGAAGATGTCACGCCAGTATCGGATTCGAAGCCAAATCCGAACCGGCAATGCCATCACACGAAGGTAGTTATCCTATCAATGGTCAGTACCAATCCTCCTTGGACAAAGTCAACTGCATTGTGCTTACCGGACCAGCTGTCACCATGCCCTTGTACTCCTTGCTGACTGAGTCGACGGTGAAAACTACCAACTCATTGTCGTCGACGCGGAATCTGCAGTGCAGGTGGTCTGAGTTCGGGCTTTTCTTTACCCAGCTTGCGATGCAACCATAGAGGGTGACTTCGGTACCCCAGTCCCCGCTGTTCCAAGCAAGCCCTTTTTTCTTGCATGCCCTACTCGCTGATTTGTTGAACTGGACGAAGGACGTTGCACCGATCCACTTGTGTGAGATACCCAGGCCCAGCAAGTCCTTGTCCGTGCCATCGAGGAGCTGTCCAACCCTGCGAAGGAGCTCAAAGTGGCCCCCTGGATAGTCGGCAGGCAGCTTGAAGGACATTTGCAAGATACCTTGCTCATAGACAATGTCATCCTTGAAGTCGGCAACAGGGATGTCTTTGTCGATTCCCAGACGGAAGGATATCGAGTTCTCGCGCCAGTCAAGGACTTGGAGACGCAGCACATGCTCGACATACTCATAGTCTGTGCCTTGGTGGCCGGAAATCACTTGGACTTGGTTGTCGGGGCCCATGGTGATCTGGTACTCGGCCTCTTTCGAGTCCTCTTTGCTCTGCAAGATACCCATGGCTGATGGGTACTGCGAGCCAAACTGAATCTGGGAACCATGTGTCAGCCTGGATTCATAATTTCGGACAACTCGATATCCTGAAGAGCGCACGCATTTTCCGGTTGAACAGGCGTGTGATCCCAGCAGGCTCAGACAGGCCGTTGTGTTGATGTCTGGACAACGAGCCCCGGGAGGATTTCCCGAGGTCTGTGCTTGCCAGTGTTCAGAAGAGTGTCAAACGCAGCAACGATGACTAGGTGAAGGTTTTGAACCTGCTGTGACGGGCTCTGCTAGGAGGTATGCCTGATGCACAACTCACTTGGTGCGGGGTCACTTACTAGAAGTGTTGTGAGCAAATGTGTCGATAGGCTTTGAGTGCTCAGCAGTGAGCTTGCGAAGGCGCGCTTCCTGTGTGAACAGGAGAAGACGTTTGTGAAAGAGGATGTGCACAAAGACAATGTTTGGTGTTGTGAATTTGTGCAGTAGGAGGATGGAGAGTCGAAGCCGAAGTCGAGTATGAAGCACCGAATATCGAAGTGACGGCTGTCTCCGCCAGACTCCCAGAGCCTGGATACAACGCATTCAGACGCCTGGTCACGCGCCTCTGAAGACATACCCGTCAAAGCAGCTGGTCTATCTGTCTACAATGCTCTACTTGCCTACGAGACCGGCTATTGATTGACTCGTTAAGTATACTGCAATCGCAAGCCCGAAAGGCATCGATACGGGCTTGCGACGGACTGATACGAAGTGAGAAGTTACGCTCGAAATCAAATCGCAGGTGCAGAATGAATCGATACGGCCCTGCGACGAATTGTACGGAGTGAGAAGTTACGCGGCGAGGTCAAGCTGGCGTATTTTTCGACCCTCCGTATCGTTCTGTCGCAGAGGGATGACCCCCTTCGCCAGGTCTCCAAACATGATCACACGCAAGAATCTCTATATGCTTCCCGCACCCCATCAAACGGGACGTGACGCCAGAGGAAATCGAAGCATATATTCTAACGACCACCCCTCTGCATTGAACGATACGTACAAATGTCATACGTCTCCAGCGTAGGCTCTGACGCCAGCCAGCCCATTGTCATCCAGTAATACGTTTGGCGTGAACAAATATTTATCTTGATATACCAGTCTTGAATCACCTGGCATATTCTAGTTCAAAACCGGGGCATGCCAATGTTCAGTGTCAACACAATGCCCCTGGGAATGAATTGCCCTTCCAATATCGTGGCGTAATTCCATTGATTCCGAGGATGACCAAGTATTGATGTTCAAAGTATGTGGAAGCAAGTCACGAACACAATCATGGAAGTCAAGAACTGCGTGCGTTTTCAGTCTTCGAAAAGCCTTCCAACCCGAATGTGAAGATCATTACGCTGAGCAAAAAGGTAAGTTATCCACGGATGTTGAAACATGCCAATATGAAGATCATTGCGGATTTCATTAGGAGTTGCGCTCCAGGGCTGGTTGTTTGGAAACCTCCACATGGTAAACCGGAAGAATATATAGATTGGCAAATTCATGAAAACATTCAGTTCAGAGACAAGACGCATGCTCAGGAAACAAGGTATTAACGACCGCGGAGAATTACTTATCCTTCCAGTCTTGGAAGATGGTGAAGTCGTATCAACTATGTAGATTGATGAAGTGCTGGTAAACTCAACAATAACAATCTAGGGTACGACAGGAACACGTGATGATGACTGATTACAAACGATCCGAGCAGTGACTGTCGAGCGACACAAGAACAAAGGGTTATCCAGGAGTCTCAAACAAAGAGCTTCTGCCTGAACACTCGATGACGAAAACGGAAAGTGACAGACACCTTTGTTCGAGCGTCATCCCCCGGTAAGTGAATGATTGGCTGTAGGTGACGGGCGCTAAGCGCCCTCTCGGGCTATATTTGGGCTTCCGGCGCTATTCGCAACAACGAGAGCCACAGAGCCACATACGCGCTTTCGTGCGGGATGAAACAAACCCTGGCTCAGATCATCTGCAGGCTTTATTTGTCTGCTTTGTTTGTTTCGATAGGCTCGTGACTCAGAGGGGTCGTTTCATTGTCGCGGGATCGTCAACTACGGAGGGGCTTTTTATAAAAAGCATCAGGCGCTTCGTAGATGTTTTTGGCGCCCTGCCTAAACGGACCTCTGCAGGTGCATCAAATGAATATATTTGCTCTCCGAGGCTGCTTTTTCTGCCTCTATTGTTTTCTTCCCTCCTTCGGACCCCAGGGCTGCCTATTGAATACATCCACAATCAGGCTGCACTTCCTATTCACCATGATTCTTCAATAGACAAATTGACTGGATTCGACCCATATCTTCTTTGTCTGGGAGGCCCTTCCATATTTACCTTTCTTTCTTCCAACTCGCACTTGTATCTATCCTCCATCCACCCCTCATCTTCTGCGCTGGCGCACCACCCTCCCTCCACTTCAACTGAGCACATCAAAATGGTATTCTCACGATCCGGGCGATCGATATTTCCTCTCCTGCCTCCATATGGCACTCACGATCCCAACAACGGTCGGATCATTCCCTTGCATCCGGATGGCCTCACCCCATATCTCGGCTTGCGAGCTCGGCTATCACAAGTATGGATCAATCGCTGGACGATTCTGATACTTCTTGTGCTGGTACGAGTCTTGATAGCGATCGGCGATGTACGGAGCGACATGGATTCCGCCAAGCGTGAGGCGCTTTCGGCTTGCACATCAGTTGAATCCATGGGAAGCGCAATGGCGTCGATGCCGCATTACCTGGCCGATGGAACCAACGAGCTTGTAGCCTCTGGAATCGAAGAGGCCGTCAGTGGCCTGAAGTCCTTGCTCCTGCTCACCGTCACGGGTGTCGAGGAGATCATTCTTTTCATCCTCAAAATCATGTACCAGACCTACCTCTGCCTCATTACGATGGCCGTTCGTGGCACGGTTTCTGTGGGGATCGGTCTGATTGAAGACGTTGCGGATGTCGTAAACACTACCCTCCACACCATCAGCTCAGACATTCAGAGCACCGTCAGCACCTTTGAAGATGGGCTGGATGACGTTATTAATCTTGTCAACTCCGCTACGAGCATTCTGGGTGCTAAAATCCCGACTTTGGATCTCAACAGCTCCACATCTGCCTTGGACGACTGGTCGATTCCATCGTCCTTTGACAAGAAACTGGACGATTTGAACAACACTCTTCCTAGCTTCACCGAGGTGGAGGCAGCCACCGAGAGTCTAATCAAACTCCCCTTCGAAGAAGTCAAAAAGTTGATTAACAGCTCGCTCGGTACTTACACCTTCGACCGATCTGCCCTTGCAGTCCCAGCCAAGAAGCAACTGACCTTCTGCAATGACAACGATGGGATCAACGACTTCTTTGATGGAGTGGCCGACGTCGCTACCACCGCGCGGACAGTCTTCATTGTCGTGCTCGTCGTCGCAGCAATACTTGCCTGCATCCCGATGGCCTGGCAAGAGATTCGCCGATGGAGACAAATGAAGGAGCGCTCCGAACTCGTCCGAAAGGAGGCCCATGACCCCATGGATGTGGTGTATATTGTGTCGCGACCGTATACAGCAGCCGCCGGCATTAAGGCAGCAAGCCGCTTCAGCAACAGCCGTCGACAGATTCTCGTCCGCTGGGCAATCGCATACGCAACCTCAACCCCTGCACTCTTTGTTCTCGCCATCGCCATCGCCGCTCTACTCTCGTGTCTCTTCCAATACATCCTCCTCAGGGTTATCGCAAAGACTGTTCCAGAGCTCAGCAGCGAGGTGGGGGCCTTCGCCGACAAAGTCGTCGACGCGCTCCAAACCGCCTCAGCGGAATGGGCGAACGATGCCAACAGTGCCATCACTAGCTTCGACACCGAGCTCAACACGAATGTCTTCGGGTGGGTCAACACCAGCACTCACGCAGTGAACGAAACACTCAATGCCTTCGTCGATAAAACACAAAGCGTCCTCAATGAGACCTTTGGAGGAACCCTCCTCTATGAGCCGATCGAAGATGTCTTTTTCTGTCTCGTCGGATTGAAGGTCGCAGGCATCCAAAAGGGCCTAACCTGGGTCTCGGATCATGCGCACATCGATTTTCCTCTTCTGCCAAACGACACCTTCTCCCGAGGCGCGGCAGCGAGTATCAACGGAACATCCGACCCATCGGACAGCTTCCTTGCCGATGCAGGCGATGAGACCTCCAACAAGATCACCGAAGTCGTCGTGAGCGTCATAAACAAGCTCGAAGACGCCCTACGCACAGAGGCCCTCATCGCCACCGTCATCCTCTTGCTCTGGGTCCTCATCGCACTGATCGGCTTCTCGCGCGCACTCCTCCTTTGCTGGGGCCGCGATAGGAACCGCGGCGAGGGCGGCGGCCATGCCATAGACCCCGTACCGAACCATTCTGGACCCAGCCCTGGCTCTAGGGGATTCGACGACGTTCCGCTCACTGCCATTCCGAAGAATACCCTAGGATGCGTGCAAGCTGTTCCTCAATATGAGACTCCCGCTGATATCGTCGCCGCTCGGAGTGCGCCAACGTTCAAGGACGAGAAGCTTGGGCTTGCAGGACAGAGGGACTATGACGCGGCATTGCAGGTTGATACGGCGTCTGCTTTGAGGAGAAGTAATTACGTCGAGTACAATGATGTAAAGGGGTGATGGGTTTGCATTAATCTGAAGCTTGAGCTTCTTGCTATTTTCGTTTGTATAAATTTGTGCATGTATCGGAGCTGGCAGGCTTTCTTTGTTCATACCGATCCTCGAAGCTGCGTTGTAGGCATTATCAGTCTCATTCTGTTCTAGGAGTAAAATCAACTCACAAAGTACTTTCTGAATTTTTGCAGTGTGGAGAATGCTACATAGAACATGGATCGAACTTTACCTTGCTTGAAACCCACTTCGATCGCTTCTTAAGCCGTAATGCTACGGTTCACCACTCTGTATCAAGAACTCTGGAATAGCACTCGATCCGTAAGCGTACATTTTATCCTTAAAGGAGTAGAATGAGTGAAGCGGTTTGTAGTTGCTTATTTGTTATTCCTTGTTTGTTAGATAGTCGAAAGACTTCATCCTCGGTTTGCTCGGACTTGCGGTGAGCCGTTTCCAAGCATGTACAACCCCCGCCGATTTCGGCGCAATACATCTAGTACATGCTGGTATTATCATGTAGGTGCATGAAAATGGATCAATAGGTGAGACCACTGCCGATATGACGAGGTCCAAGGACATTTTGCCTCGGTCGCCTCTATATCGGATCGACCCAGGAACATTAAAGCAACCCAAGGAAAAGCACTGTAAAGAGTCCAAGGAAAAATCCCATATCTGAGCGTCTATGGGACAGTCAAATCATCAATTCATTCTGATATGCTAAACACTGTCCAAGAGCGTATGTCGTGCAAGGCGTGAATCATAACAAGAGCCAAGGTCCCAGCCCTCTAAATAGCAACAAAGAAACTCTTCTCGCCCTCCTTTGGCTGGACCCGGGCCCTCTCAATAATCGGATCAGCACAGCTAACCCGAATACGCTCAGGCGTGGCGGGGCTGACCAAGCTGAGGACGTCCGTGACCCCCCACTGCCTCCGAGCAGCGTTCAAGGCATCACGAATAGCGAAGAATGCAGCGCTACCCATGAACAGCGGCGGCTCACCAACGCCACGCGAGCGCTGGATAGTGCGCAGATTCTCCCATTCAACATCCTTCAGCAGACTCACGTTAAAAATCTGGGGAATGTCGCGGAACCCGGGGATCTTGTAGTTACCAGGGCCACGGGTAAAGATCTGGCCCGAGGCACGGTGCCAAAGACTCTCCTCGGTGGTGAAGAGTCCCTGTCCCTGGATGTAGGCACCTTCGATTTGACCGTAGTCTATTGCCGGGTTGATGGTACGGCCGACGTCCATCTTGATATCGGTGCGCAGAACAGTCCAGTCTCCGGTCAAGGTGTCGATCTGGACTTCGGAGGCAGTGACACCTTGGGTGAAGTAGTAGAACATCTGGCCGGTGTTTTCACCCCACTTATAGCCAATGTCGGGAGTGCGGTAGTACCCTTGGGCGGAGAGGTTGACTCGGTCAAAGTAGGCGGCGTGGGCGATCTGCTTCATTGTAGCGTCAGGGCCGAACTTTTCACGGTACGGGCGCAGACGCTCGTTGATCTGTTCGCAGGCATTGAAGATGGCGTAGCCGTTGAGATCGGAACTGGCTGATGCTGCCGTGGCGGAGGTGTTAGCCACAGTGTTGGTGGCCGTTTCGGCGATGAAGACACTCCCGTGGGGCACTTGAAGAGCCTCGGCGGCAATCATCGTCATCTTCGTGTGCAGGCCTTGGCCCATCTCAACACCACCGTGGGCGACAAGGACACTGCCGTCGTGGTAGATGTGTACCAAAGCACCAGCTTGGTTCAGGAAGAGGGCAGTGAAAGAGATACCGAACTTGGTTGGCACCAGGGCCATGCCACGCTTCGACCATTTATGTGTCGCGTTGTATTCTTCCACAGCCTTGCGACGTTCCACGAAGTTGCTTTCTTCTTTGACTTGCTTGTACATCAACGGCACATGCCAGTCTTTCAAAGGCTGGTTGAAGTGTGTGGTCTCATCAGGCTTGTACATGTTAATCTCACGGATATGCTCATGGTCGAGGTTGAGATGGTCCGCGATCTCGTTGATGTAACACTCGGCGAAGAAGAGACCCTGCGGGCCACCGAATCCGCGGAAAGCAGTGTTTGAGACGGTGTTTGTCTTGCAAATCTTTCCACGAACATAGACATTCGGAATCTTGTACACGCCATCAATGTGGGACAAGCTTCGCTCCAGGACAGCACCAGACAAGTCTTGAGTATGGCCTCCGTTGGCATAGACATCGGCGTCGAGAGCCAGAAGCTTGCCTTCTTTGGTGACTCCGACCTTCCACTTGCACATGAATGGGTGGCGCTGACCCGAGGTCAAAATATCCTCGTCACGATTCAGCATGCTCCGGACCGGGCGCCTGGTCTTGTTTGCGGCGACGGCACAAATTCCGGCCAGCTGGATAGAGCGCGACTCTTTGCCGCCAAAACCACCTCCCAGTCTCTTCACACGAGAGACGATTTTGTTTGCAGCAACTCCAGTGACCTGGGCGATAAATGTTTGGCTGCATAGAATGTTAGCTCATATCCACAAGCATAGAAACAGGATTCTGCTACTTACGTCTCAGTAGGGTTTTGTGTACCACTCCAAATTTCCATCTCACCGTCCTCCGGTTTGGGAATGGCAAGGCAAGCCTGAGTCTCGAGATAAAAGTGCTCTTGACCACCCATGCGCGAGACACCCTCGAAGACATGGTCGGCCTGTTTGAAGGCCTCATCGACATCGCCATTCTTGATGAAGGGACTATGTTTATAGAAAGACTCGGCCTCGACGGCCTCTTCAATACTGAGGATGGCAGGTAGATCTTCATACTCGACCTTGACGGCTCTCATGCCCTCTTCGGCAATCTTCGCGGAGTGAGCGAGAATCACACCAATTGGCTGACCAGCGGTGGTGACTTTGTCAACAGCAAAGAAAAGCTCATCAGCGACCGGTGCTCCCCACCAATTGGCCTGGGGATTGGGTAGATCCTTGTGGTCGACGTAATCCACGACACCGGGAATATCCAATGCTTTGGATGGGTCGACGCTGATAATCTTGGCATGGGCTTTAGTAGAAAGAACCATGCAGGCAAAGAGCTCGTTCTGCTGCACAGGAATGTCGTCGGTGTACTGAGCCTGGCCAGTGGATTGCTTCAAAGCTGCAACATGAGGAGATGCCTTGCCAAGAATCTTCTGTTGATAAGCAACAGAGGCCTCGTGATCTTTCTCTCCAGTGGAGACGGCTCTTTCAATTTCAGCAATCCCATCCAGGTCCAAGCCTTCGGGCTTGACCTCGAGGTTGGAGAGAATGTCATGGTAAAAGCGATAGAAGAAACCCATTGAAAGGGATTTTCTGTAAGTAGCCATGCCACCAGGGACGCCAAATGGAAGGTTGAAGTCCTTCTCCAACCCGGCCATGACGCCCTCCAATGTTGCGGGGTCGGTGAAATCCTTACCAACCAGGAAGGCTTCGGCATTCTTCGCAGAAACCGTCATTGGCGCCATACCACCGAACACGAGGTTGACGCTGGTCACTTCATTGGTTCCGGACAGCGATACGCGGAGGGCAGCGGTGACAATAGCAATATCGTCATCCTTTCTCTTGGCCTGCTTGTAAGCGCGTATAAATTCAGCCTTCTCCTTCGCGGCCGGAATGCGGAGACTGGCAATAATCGCGTCAGGTGCCAGAGCTGTTTTACGGTAGCCTTGGAAGAACTCGGTCATGGGGATTTCCTTCTCGCCGTTGAGTGACTTAGCGATGAGGACGGTGTTGGTTGCCACAAGGACCGGGTTCAAGTCGGAAATTGGAGAGGCAGTGGCCAGGTTTCCTGCTGGCGACGCGACGTTTCGGATTTGTCGTCCAGCAAAGTAGTGTAGCTGCTTCTTGATAGCCTTGAATGGTTGTGCTCGAGCCGATCCGTATCTCTCCACGGCCTGCTCGCAGATGGCCTCCAGATCTGTCAACGAAACATTGGCTCCAATCTCCAAATGGTCGTCGTGGAAGGTAAACTGTCGCAGCTCAGGAATATCGCCCAAGTAGACCGAAGCTTCATAGCGCATCGCCTTGAACTTGATTTCGATCTGCGTCTCCGTGCTTCCACCGATCAACTTGGCCTCGGGGTGGATATTCTTGATCTGCAGGAGCTGTTCCACAGTCACTGGTCGATACCACTTCTTCCTCTTATTGCCGAAAGCAAGAGGTTTAAAATCATGCTTCCTCAAAGCTGGAGGGAAGATTAATTCTGTATCGGGCCTCCATTTCTTGAATTCAGGCGCAGGGAATTTCGGCTCAATGGCGTCCTTATCTTCATCGCCCGCCGAGGTATCCTTGCAGCAACCGCCGCCGCCCATTTTTTCCATGCAGCAACCCGAGCCACCGTTTGACTTGGCCATGCCACAGTTGTTGCGCGAGTTAAAGCTTTGAGCGGCGTCCAGAATAGGTCGGTACCCGGTACAGCGGCACAGGTTGCCATCGAAGGCTTCTTCAACTGCTTGTTCGGACGGATTGGGATCATTGCGAATCAAAGCGTACAAACTCTTCAAGAAATTAGTTGTTTATCCAATATCCTTCAGTAATATGGTAGGGCGTACCATGACAATGCCCGGAGTGCAGAAACCACACTGGCTTCCGTTCCCGACCGCAATGCGCTGCTGGACCGCGTGAGGATTCTTCACGTCTCCGATACCCTCGACAGTAATAACGTGCTTGCCATCAATGCTGACCAAAGGGGCGATACAAGCGTTGACGGATGAATGGTAGATCTTCTTGGTGGTCTGATTGAGATGCGAAACCACCTATCAACATATAATCGGATCAGTTGAATCCTCCAGGCCTCGCTTCTCTTTGATACATACCACCGTGCAAGCACCGCAACCTCCTTCCGCACATCCAAGCTTGGTTCCAGTCAGGCCGATTCCCCGCAGGTACTCCAGGAGAGTCACTTCCGGGTTGACTGTATCGACAGCGACTTTGGTGCCGTTGAGATAAAAGCGAATTGTATCATCCCAGTTCTCTGTCAGCTGGGGTAGGCTGGTTGCCACTCTATCGTTCTCCTCCCCGGAGCCAGAGCCAGAATCCGTGTCCGTGATACCAGGCGCCATATTGAGTGCGGGATGGTACAGACACGAAAGGGTTTTAAGAAAGGGTTTCAAGAGCAAAGATAGAAGATCATGGTATATATCGGAGGAGGCATCGCAAAGACCTTCCTAATGTTGGCGAGATCGAAAGGGAGCGCCACCGGAGGGGGAATGTGCAGTGCGAGTGCGGGTGAGATTCGTTATCAGGGCCGCATTTACAACCAAGCCGGGAAGCCCCACTGCTCCGTCAATCTACTGCGGGGATCGCCACCGTCCGATCGAGTCGGATTGTCGGTGCCCCATCTATATTCGACATCATATGAACTCCTTTTCATTGCGCCGGAAATGCTCTACAAAGTACATACAAATGTCACATAGCAAATACAAAATGTACTCACGGCTTGGAGCCTGCAAATGACTTCTCCTGCTCCTGCCACTGCTTGCGCTCGACTACGCTGCGAGCCCTACAAAGGAAAAGTTAACATGGAAAATATACAAATGACGCAGGGGAAACTCACCGATAAGCTTTCACGAATCGCCAGACTTCGGTATCCGCCATATTCCATGCTTCGGCGACGTCCTTGATGCCAATCCGGTTGGTATCCTTGCTCGTAATGATCTCTCGGGCCTTCTTGATGAGCTCATACTCTCTGCCAACCCCCTGTTGGCTCGGATTACTGTTCTGCACGCTTTCCTTGTCTCCAGCGGTGTTGGGGTCGATAGCACCACCGCGGGGAATCTTGAATCCGAATTGCCACTCGAACTCATCCAGGAGATCGGGCGGCAAGCTTTGACCCGCCTCCGCGGGCAAGGATTCAACAGTCATCCACAGGGAGTTGGAGAGGGCCTGGTCTCCCGCCACGACCTGCTTGAACACGACGGCCCGGAAAGATCCACCCAACTCCTCACCGAGGTGATCCTTGGTCACATCGGCCAACCACGCATCGCGCTCGGTTGTACGACGGATATCTCGCGTGCTCACTTCCTCGGATTCCTTCTGCAGGCTGATGAGGGTGTAGGGGTGAGGGAGAGTACCGATGGTGAAGAGGAACGATGTGTTTTTGAAGCTAGAGGGCTGGCTGATACGCATGGGTTGCTTTGCGGAGCCACAGGGACGGCATTCTTGGATGTTGGGTGGGCAGGAATCCGGCATGGGAGACTCGGGGCAAAGGATGAGCGCCTTGGCCAACCGCAAGGCGGGCTCAACCAGGGCGGTGGTATGCTTTGGGAAAGGCTTCAGCACAGCCAAGCCGGCCGGGTAAGAGTTCTGGAAAGTGTTATGGAGGTGCGCGTTGATCAGCTGCGCCAGCTGAAGTCGGCCACTTGCAGGATTCTGGCTAGTCTTCTCGTGCACACCCGGGTATTTGGAATGGACAGTGCCAGACTTGTAGTATGCCAGGGAGGTCGGTTGCTCCACCTTGAATAATTCAGGGGGCATCAAATCCGGGAAAGATTTAGTCTGGTCGTCCAGTTTCTTTACAGCGCCGTCAATGGCTTCCATAATACAGTGCTTCTCTGCTGAGTAGAGACCGCCCTGGAAATTTTCAAAGCGCGTAATGACCTCGGGCAGACTACCCCGTCGCAGATACGACAGGAGGTTATCATCGTATCGCCCCATGGGGAAGCAAGTGAAGTCGGCAAGCAGTCCACTTCCCATGTGTCCCCAAGCCAACCACCGGAACACCTCGTTTTCCAGCTCAGCGCTGAGCTTGAGTCTCTGCACCACTTCATAGTGTGGGTTCTCCATGGCATCCCCGGGGGCCAAGACGATCGGACGGAATCCTTGCGCGAACCAGGCCCGGCGCCAGGCGAGAAGGAGCTCCTCATCCGCATTCTGGTCATCCTTGAAGTCCTTGCCGTAATGTTTCTTGGGGTTGAACTTGGGGTTATAGTACGTGTATATCGGGCGACGCTCGGGTAGCGGTGGAAGGACGGAGCGGTTCTCGTCCAGCGTAATGGCCGAAGAAAATGGGTTAAGCCATTCCCAGTTGCTGAACCATTTGGATTCGCCGCTGGTGCTGTTTGTTTGTTCGGGTGGTGCCTCGTGCGAAGGGGCCCGGAACGATGGCAAATGTATGTTGGTCGGTAAATGAATGTTGCTCAATAACGGCAGCTTTGGGTGGGGGACATATTTGCCCGGCCCTGAGGGTTCTCCCTCTCCTTCGACGGTTGGATCTGGGATGGGAGAGGACGAGAAGATGAAGAGGAGAAGCGCGACGAAGACAATAATTGCCAACAGTCCCGTACTCCGATGAGGAATCATCTTTTGCTATGTTCACCACTCAAGCGGAAACCTTGCACGACAACGTGTCGAGATGTTCAAGGCCGTGCAACCGCACTCGCGATAAGCTGTTCTCCTGAGGAAGCCGCCTCGAACACACCGGTTTCGGCGACTCGCTCCGGTCGTGGCGAGTGTGGTCGAGGACGAGTTTCGGGGTATTTATTCCATCGGATGCTGTGACGATTGGATTGAAATGCCCCTTCCTCCAATGATGTCAGACGAGAAAAACAACTCCTGAAGGAGCAAGCTCGGAAACTAAGGAGCACCTAGTAGATTGTTGGCCTCAGGCAGGAATTGGGGTGGCTGAGTCATCACCATTGCATCACCGCTGAGCGTCGACTCTTTACGCTCGCCAGAGTCGTAGACTCTATTAGCAGATATTGCAGGCTCTGTGGCTCGCACGTGTTTTGTGCCATATGAAACAATGTATTCAACATCTTATATACACCTTTCAAGGGCGGTTTATCAAGTACACGCGAACACAAGGGCGGGGAGCCAATCTATAGTGTGTGGGGAGGCTACACAGCCAATCGCCGACCGTAAATCACGGCGAAATCGGACTTTTTCTGTGCCCCTCCGCGGGATATGGATACTTGACTCATCTTCTCTTTTTATACCCTCCACAACCATCTCGAGGCATTTACACAGCAATAATGGCTGTGGGATCTGCTTCGCTGCGGGACCGCCTGGAGAGGTGGGCCCAGCGCTTGAATAACTTGACCGTCTCGCCATTGACTCGAGACTATCCCGACACACAGCAGCCTGACATCAAGCGGGCTATCGAGGCCTTCGAGTCTATCAAGCTCCCCAAGGAGACCCAATTGGCTTTGAAGAAGCTTTCTGGCTCCTCATCCTCGGATTTCACCGTCTTTTTGACCGCATTCGTCGTTCTCGTTGCTCGCCTGACCGGTGACGAAGATATTGCTGTGGGGACAAGCGTGGGAGATGACGGTCGTCCTTTTGTCCTCCGGGTCCCCATTGATACTTCGGAGACCTTCGCCCAGCTCTATGCCAAGGTAGACAAGGTACGTACATGCAATTCTAAGACCGCTCGCTTGCAGGGTCAACTCCTAACTAAACACTCGACAGGCTTTCAACGAGGGTGCCTCCGACATCGTTCCTCTGGGTAGCCTGCGCTCGTACATCCAAGAAAAGTCCAACTCCGAACGATCACCGATACTATTCCGATTCGCTGCCTACGATGCCCCGGCTTCTTCGCAAGAATACCCCGCCAACACCTTCGACAGCACAGATCTGGTGATCAACGTTGCTCCCGGCAATAACTCGCCGGAGGCCGAGCTGGGTGCCTACTATAACCAGCGTATCTTCTCGAGTGCACGCATCTCGACTATTCTCAATCAGCTCGTCCAGATTGCTGGAAATGCTGCTGCGAACCCGGAGGAGGCCGTTGGCCGGATCGATATGATGACCGAGAGCCAGCGCGCACTTTTGCCGGACCCTACCAAGGATCTGAATTGGTCCAAGTTCCGAGGTGCCATCCATGACATCTTCGCTGAAAATGCGGAGAAACACCCCGAGAAACTTTGCGTGGTTGAGACCAAGTCCAGCAACTCACCCCACCGCGAGTTCACTTACGAGCAGATTAACGAAGCCTCGAATATCCTCGGACACCACCTGGTGCAGTCTGGTATCCAAAGAGGAGAGGTTGTTATGGTCTACGCCTACCGCGGTGTGGATTTGGTCGTTGCTGTGATGGGTATCCTGAAGGCCGGTGCCACATTCTCCGTCATTGATCCTGCATACCCTCCGGAGCGTCAGAATATCTACCTTGATGTTGCCCGTCCCCGTGCTCTGATCAATATCGCCAAGGCCACGAGGGATGCCGGCGAACTCTCGGATATTGTCCGAACCTTTATCAATGAGAACCTGGAGTTGCGCACTGAGGTTCCTGCGCTGGCTCTCCAGGATGATGGCACCCTTGTTGGCGGTTCCATCAACGGCCAGGATGTGTTCGCCAAGGAGGTTGAGCTGAAGTCCAAGGCCGTTGGCGTTGTCGTCGGCCCTGACTCTACCCCTACCCTCTCGTTCACGTCCGGTTCCGAGGGCCGGCCGAAGGGTGTTCGTGGCCGTCACTTCTCCCTTGCCTATTACTTCCCTTGGATGTCGGAGACCTTCAAGCTCACCCCGGACGAGAAGTTCACTATGCTGAGTGGTATCGCCCACGACCCCATTCAGCGAGACATTTTCACCCCGCTGTTCCTGGGTGCCCAGCTGTTGGTTCCAGCCAAGGAGGATATCCAAAACGAGAAGCTCGCCGAGTGGATGCAGAACTATGGCGCCACTGTCACTCACCTTACCCCGGCTATGGGTCAGATTCTTGTTGGCGGTGCTTCTGCTCAATTCCCGTCTCTTCACCACGCTTTCTTCGTGGGAGACATTCTGATCAAGCGTGACTGCCGCTCTCTGCAGGGTCTGGCACCCAACGTGAACATTGTCAACATGTACGGTACCACCGAGACCCAGCGTGCCGTCAGTTACTATGAGATCCCAAGTTACTCCAGCCAGGAAGGCTTCCTGGACACCATGAAAGATGTCATCCCCGCTGGTCGTGGTATGTTAGACGTGCAGATGCTTGTTGTCAACCGCTTTGATCCCACGCGTCTCTGTGCTATCGGCGAGGTCGGTGAGATTTACGTTCGCGCTGCTGGTCTCGCCGAAGGCTACCTGGGATCCGCAGACCTGAACGCTAAGAAGTTCTTGACCAACTGGTTTGTGAAGCCCGAGGTCTGGACCGAGAAGGACAGGGCTGCGTCACAGGGTGAGCCCTGGCGCGAATTCTATGTCGGCCCCAGAGATCGTCTGTACCGAAGTGGTGATCTCGGCCGCTACACTCCCTCGGGAGATGTGGAGTGCTCCGGTCGTGCTGATGACCAGGTCAAGATCCGTGGTTTCCGTATCGAGCTGGGTGAGATTGATACCCATCTTTCTCGCCACCCACTGGTCCGTGAGAATGTCACCCTTGTCCGTCGTGACAAGTTCGAGGAGCCGACTCTTGTCAGCTACTTCGTGCCTGACATGAGCAAGTGGTCTGAGTGGCTGAAGAGCAAGGGCCTGGAGGAGGATGATTCTGCTGAGGGTATGGTGGGCATGCTGCGCCGCTTCCGTCCTCTGCGTGATGACGCTCGTGAGCACCTCCGCAGCAAGCTTCCCACCTATGCTGTGCCTACTGTGATCATCCCGCTCAAGCGGATGCCGCTGAACCCCAACGGCAAGATTGATAAGCCCGCTCTGCCCTTCCCCGATACTGCAGAGCTCAGTGCGGCCGCTCCCCGTCGCCGCTCATCGGCCTTGCAAGCCCTTTCTGAGACTGAGCAAGCTCTTTCTCAGATCTGGGCTAAGCTCATCCCCAATGTGACCGCCCGCATGATTGGTCCGGATGATTCCTTCTTTGACCTCGGTGGTCACAGTATCTTGGCCCAGCAGATGTTCTTTGACCTTCGCCGCAAGTGGCGTGGCATTGACATTAGCATGAACGCTATCTTCCGCAGTCCTACTCTCAAGGGCTTCGCCGGTGAAATTGATCGTCTGCTCAACATTGAATCGTTTGCAACCAGCGATGACCCCGATAAGGCCGGAGCTGCTCAGACTGGCAACCAGCCCGATGACGAGTACTCCAAGGATGCGCGCCAGTTGGTCAACGAGCTGCCCAAGACCTTCCCCACTCGTACGAATGCGATGCTCGCCAGTGAGCCCACTGTCTTCCTTACTGGTGCCACTGGCTTCTTGGGTGCACACATTCTGCGTGATCTCCTTACCCGCAAGTCGCCCTCGGCCAAGGTTGTCGTACTGGTGCGGGCCAAGAGCGAGGAACAGGCCCTTGAGCGTGTCCGTTCCACCTGCCGTGCCTACGGCTTCTGGGACGAGGCCTGGACTAGCAAGCTTCAGGCTCTGTGTGGTGACCTTGGCAAGCCGCAATTCGGTCTCTCCCGGGCAGTTTGGGATGGCCTCACCCAGAGCATCGATGCCGTGATCCACAACGGTGCCCTTGTTCATTGGGTCTACCCCTACACCACCCTGAAGGCCGCCAACGTGATGGGAACTATCGATGCTCTGAAGCTGTGCGGTAGTGGCAAGGCCAAGCAGTTTGCCTTTGTCAGCTCCACCAGCGCTCTGGACAAGGACCACTACGTCAAGGAGTCTGAGCGCAGCCTCGCAGCAGGTGGAAACGGTATTAGCGAGGATGATGATCTTGAGGGCAGTGCTGTCGGCCTCGGTACCGGTTACGGCCAGAGCAAGTGGACTGGCGAGTACCTGGTGAAGGAGGCCGGCCGCAGAGGCTTGATTGGCACCATTATCCGCTCTGGATACGTCCTGGGTGATTCTACCACCGGAACTACCAACACCGACGACTTCCTCATTCGTATGCTGAAGGGATGTATCCAGTTGTCCGCTCGTCCCAACATCAACAACACCGTGAACATGGTTCCCGTTGACCACGTGGCTCGCATTGTCATTGCCTGTGCTTTCCATCCGCCTCGTACCCCTGTCGGTGTCGCCCATGTCACCGGACACCCGCGTCTGCGCTTCAACCAGTTCCTCGGTGCACTGCAAACCTACGGCTACGATGTTCCTCAGGTCGACTACGTTCCTTGGTCGCAGTCCCTTGAGAACTATGTCAACGATGGCGAGCATGACGACAAAGACTCCCAGCATGCACTGTAAGTGACCACACGCAATCCTCCTACGAACCAAAGCTAACTTATATAAAGTATGCCCCTGTATCACTTCGTGACAGCAGACCTTCCTTCCAACACCAAGGCTCCCGAGCTGGATGATACCAATGCCTCTGCCGCGCTGAAGGCCGATGCCGCTTGGTCTGGCGTCGACGTCTCTGCCGGCGCAGGTGTCACGGAAGAATTGGTCGGACTGTACGCATCCTACCTCATGCAGATCGGTTTCCTCCCTGCGCCGACTATCGCCGGAGCCCGGCCTCTGCCGACTGCTCGTATTACGGAGGAGCAGAAGCAGGCGGTGATGAATGTTGGTGGTCGTGGTGGAACTGCTTAAGCCATTGATATCTGTGTTTTATGTCCTGTTTTTTGCGCACCAAGGGTTGGAAAAGCATATATGTATATGGAATGAGTCAACGCCAATGTGTAGAAATATACCTCACCGTAAATTCCAAATCCGGTCAAGCACAAGAAAACTTTGGAAGCGCAAAGCGTAACGTCCCGCCGATCTCACCGGTTCCCCTCGGAAAGGTTTGCTCCAGGCACAGACATTTTACCCCTCGCGCGCCCAAATTAAACTTGGTCAACCTCATCAACTTGGACATTTCGTGCAGCGCTTAACTTCTCTTCAAGTCTCGACTCGTGATCGTTATGGCCGAAGGTACGTGCGCTGGTGGACACTCTGCCTTTTGAGTTGGGGGTTTTCCTCTTTTCCTCGTTTCCCAATCCTTTCCCCAACATCTTCATCTGGTCCCCTCAACGGATCCGCACGGCACACTCGGGGAGAGGAGAAAGGGAAGAGTCATACCTGTGATTGCCTCTTCTCTGGCCTTCCAAGGTTTCCCACCTGGCTGCTGCAACCCTTGTCGTTTTACTTTCCCCCGAACACTTGTACCTCGACCGTTCGTCATGAGCGCCGCACGACTGGCCATGCGACCAGGCTTCGGCTTCGGCTTCATCACGCGTGCCACCCAGTTCGCGCAAGGCGTCTCGGTCTCTAGTCGCCGACCGTCAATGCCCCCCTCTCAAAATGCCCGCATTGTCCCTTCACACCGATCCTCTCCTTTCTCGACCTCTGCCTCCCTCTTCTGCGCGAACCACAAAAACCCCGAAACGAATACCTCTGCCATTTCTCAGACTGACGGTGATGACTCGTCCGTAGACAAGTACACGACTGGCCTGCGCAAGAACCAGGAATGGGCTGCCCAGACGGCGCGCGAGCAACCAGACCTCTTCCCCACCCTTGCAACTGGCCAGCAGCCTCAGATCCTCTGGCTCGGCTGCTCGGACTCACGATGCCCCGAGACCTCGATGCTGGGCCTCCAGCCAGGTGACGTCTTCGTTCACCGCAACATCGCCAACATCCTCCACCCCGGTGACCTGAGCTCGGGCGCCGTTATCGAGTACGCCGTGCAGCACCTGCGCGTCAAGCACGTCGTAGTCTGCGGTCACACTTCCTGCGGTGGTGTTGCCGCCGCTATGGGCAACAAGCAACTGGGTATCTTGGACCCCTGGCTGCTGCCTCTGCGCCAGGTGCGCGAGCGCAACCTCGCTCTGCTACAGTCGCTGTCGCCCGACGAAGCTGCGCTTAAGCTGGTGGAGCTGAATGTGCGTGAGGGTCTGAACGTGGTGACCCAGAAGAGCGTGGTTCTGAACGCGATTCAGGAGCGTGGGCTTGAGGTTCACGGCCTGATCTACGATGTTGGTTCCGGTGTTCTGCGTGAGTTGGATACTCAGGATTCGCAGGATGCCATCCGGGCCCGCTTGGTGGCCTTCAAGACTGAGGCCTAAGTTGGTGCAGTTGAATATAGATTTGGACGTGGCGCAATGTAGCAAGGCTAGACAATTGTTTCTGTTTCGCGGTTTGAGAGCTTCCAAGGTTGATAATGTGACGACGAGATGAATATACGAGTGTTCTCGGTAATTCTGGTAGTCATCTTGGGGACGAATCCCCACCCACACAGAGGCCCGGCAGCTACTTGACCGTCCGATGCTCGAATAGGACCCCTACAGGGACATCCACGGGCCCAGGCCGAGCTGCACCACCTCAATGACTCAGAGAGGAGACAAGCATGACACACAAGCTGCATTATCGGGAAACAGGAAGGCGATAGGCTCGTGAGTCAAATGGACGAGGCTCTGCTGGTGCGGAGACGAGCAGTCGATCAGCATGCACTAGCCAAATATCGGGCCAACAGCGAGTCCACAAGTCAAAGCAATGACTCCGTAAGTTGTTTGACAGCTTTAGGCACGATTAGCACCTTTACCCGGGTCTTTCTGCCTTGTGGTTTGCAAAAACTGAAATCCGTGTATAAAAGGAAGGATCCTCGACTTTCTCTTCCTTCCTCTTCTCTCAACTGCAAACTTTCCGGTCTACGCCACAAATCACCCGATGGATTGGGCTGTACCATACGATATTGTCGTGACTGCATTGCAGAACGACAACAACCATCAAGTCAACACTGAGAGTAAGTGATTATTCTGTCGTTATAAGTCAAACTCGAAAGCTAATAGCCAGAAGAGAAAGGTGTCAAATATGCACCCAAAGGATCTGTTTGCGGGATTCACAACCTCTATTAAACCAATCCCGACAGGAGCGGGCGGCCATAATGGAGCAAGACACCGCTGGAGCTTGAAGAACCCGCCGAAAACGACGAATCTGCCCAATATGCTTTGATTCTACGACACACCAAGTGCTACTACGGACGTCGAAATCTCAAACTTCACTCAGTTGTGATTCAAAGCGAGCCTTTGAAAAGGCTCCTGGGCAAGGTGCTCTACAAATACCCAGGTGTCACGACTAGTCTGGAGCGGCTTGAATTTTCACGCCCGTTCGAGCCCTTGGTTCATCGGTGGGAAGCCCTCACCAAAGCTCGCAATGAAGAGCAGGACAAACTCACCAAGGAGCATGTCGATCTGTTTTACAAGATCCTCGAAGAGGAGCTCCGAGAGACACTTGATCGCAAGAATGACCTTGTCCGCAATGGAGTCATCACCGACGATCTCATCTAGAGCATTTTCGAGCCCGGCGATGTCGTAATCTGCAGGCTCGATGACCGTGTGCGTGGATACATTTTCACTAGCAGTAAGATGAACTGGCAGACAGATGCATGGAGCCTCCGAGCCAAGTATATCGACTTCAACGGCAGCAATTTCGGATATGATAATGAGGAGTTCTCAATTGGTCCCTTCGCAGGTACTGTTCCTATCACTGCGTTGCCAGTGTCTCCCCTCAAATACCATTCCAATCAGGCCATCATTCGGAAAGCCCTGATTGCGCGGGGAAAGTTCTGGGAAGAACACAAAGGATACCACTACAAGCAGTATGACGGTATTGCCATCGGGCGGGTGGGAGGTGGCCGGGGCACAGAGCCACGAAAGTATCAAGTCAAAGGCCGAATCATCATCGACGCTGAGGCCTTCGTGACATTCCATCCCCACAGAGGCATTGATCTCACTGGAAAGCTATCGGAGTTGGATGACAACCAGAGGATGGTCACATCCGATATGGTCTATGGCTATACTCTGAATGAAAAGGAATGGGTCCAGTTCTTTTTGGACTGCTTGTCCGAGATCGTGTGGGACGCACAGGCGTTTGACTCGCTCGTTCTTCCTCAGGAGCAGGAGACTTTGAAGGGTTTGATTCTAGGTTTTGCAAAGGCCCAGTCCAAGAAGCTGGACGACTTCGACGACGTCGTCAAGGTAAAGGCCGCGGAATAATCATGCAGCTTAGCGGTCCTCCCGGCGTGGGCAAGACACTGACAGCCGAGAGTGTCGCTGAGGTGATGAAGGTCCCTCTGTACGTGATGAGTGCAGGTGACGGGGGCACAACTGCCGAGTCGGTGGAGCGAA
This sequence comes from Penicillium silybi, assembly GCA_027569585.1. Taxonomy (NCBI): domain Eukaryota; kingdom Fungi; phylum Ascomycota; class Eurotiomycetes; order Eurotiales; family Aspergillaceae; genus Penicillium; species Penicillium silybi. The sequence goes on from JAPDFI010000013.1 coordinate 465,829, forward strand.
ATCTCAAGGACATTCTGCGAATGATTCCCAAATGGGGCGCTGTTCTTCTACTCGACGAGGCGGATGTCTTCATGGAAGCGCGCAGTGCCACTGACTTGCAGAGGAACGAGCTGGTCTCGATCTTCCTTCGAATGCTGGAATACTACGAGGTGCGCTTTCGAACAGACCCTCACATAATTATCTGACAGCAACTAACATGAGACGTAGGGCATTCTGTTCCTCACTACAAACCGAGCCGAAAACATCGATCCTGCCTTTGACTCTCGAATCCATGTGTCGCTGGCCTACAAGAACCTTGACGCATCTTCTCGGCGTCACGTCTGGTCCCAGTTCTTGGCTCGCACCGCTAACACGGAGAAGTTCTCCGACACCGAGCTGGACGAGCTAGCCAAGGCCGAGCTCAATGGTCGCCAAATCAAGAATATGCTTAAGACGGCTGGCTTGCTCGCTTGGTCCCGGGAGACAACCTTGAAATTCGAACACGTCAAGGTTGTGCTGGGCCTTCGGAAGACCAATTAATTGCTTGAAGTTCAGTGGGTTTTTGCTCGCGATAGCTAGATATCATTATCCATAGTATCCATATCGGAATCTTAGCTCGGCTAGGGTAGCCATCTTTACATCCAAACAAACATCCAGTAAATGCCAAGCTCTTGGGATCGTCATGAATCCTGACTAAGCCCAGGGTCCAGTAAGTCACATGATTAGGGTCAGATCCGTGGGTTTTGATCGCCGCTTCGCCACCCCCTGAAGAGATCTCAAGACGAGAAGCGAGAAAGGGCAGTTTGACGTGATCTGATTTAAAGCTGGGGCAGCCGCCATCGGCAGAATACATTTGTATGGGTGACCGGGACCGAATCTGTCAAACTAGGGATAAAGTACACCGAAATCGTTAGACCTAGACCCGTTTGTTTTGACCGTTGTATAGTACACCGATAACTCTCCAATTTGACGGGATTGACATTGTTATTAGCTACGTAGGTTACGATGGTTATCACGCTTCTTGGTTCTCACTAGGAAACAGTAGATCACACCAGCCGACGTGCGTCATCAGTCCCCAGTTTGAAATGCTTGTCACCGGCCCCTATTGGCTCCACCGGGGTCAGAGCCCCGGCAAAGTCTTAGACCCTCGATTATTCTTGCCGCCTGCTAAGGACGCGTCTGCACCGGGTGATCGGCGCCTCTCTTTCTTTCCCCTGGCTTAAAGATCCTTCATGGCTTCTCTCTAAACCTCGTCACTCTTTTGAACCACCATGATCTGGTCCGCCCTATTTCTGCTGTTCGCGCAGAATGCGGCGGCCTGGCGATACACGGATGATGACATGATGTCCTTTGTGACCGTAAGTGGTCGCCAGTCCCCGCATTGACCGAGGCTAAGTCTTCCCAGCTTCCGGACGCCAGAGCCGTGAAATTCGACATCGAGACCCTGGATCGCGACCGAACCGCCCCGGGATACTGGTTCGTCTCGCCGTACTTGCACATCGAGCCGGATTGGCCCACGAGCGTATACGAGCAATTCCAGACCGGTCCGCATATCTACGATGAGGATGGGGTACGTGTCGCTGTGGAAATCGTATCGACGGGTGATAGCTAACGCGGTTTTGGAATAGACACTCATCTGGACCGGTACGATGCTATTCGATAATCGCAACGTCTTCGACTTCAAAGCCATCAACAGCTTCGACAACAAGACCTATCTTTCCATGATCCTACAGTACAGTCATGACGGCCAGGACCGTGGTCATGGCATGATTCTTAACGAAAAATACGAGACTTTCCGGAAACTCCCCCTGCGCCGCGATCTCGGGTCGTTCGATATCCACGAGTTCAATGTTCGCGAGGATGGCAAGTCCGCACTGGTCACGGTCTACCTGTCTGAGGAAATTTCCCTTACGGAGTTCGGCCGTCCGGATGAGAAGACTTTCCTTGAGACCGGCGGATTCGCGGAAATCGACACAACCACCGCGGAAATTATATACGATTGGAGATCATACAACCAGATTCCCCTGTCGGAGACCGTTCATTACCACCCAAACTCCCGAATAGAAGGACCTCCTGGCTGGGACTATGTGCACATCAACTCTGTCGACAAGAACGAGGCCGGCGACTACTTGATCTCTATGCGCTTCACCAACACTCTTTACATGGTCTCTGGACTCGATGGAAAAATCATGTGGCGCCTGAACGGGGTTAACGGCGGTGACTTTGATTCGGATTTCCTATTTTCAAAGCAACACGATGCCAAGTTCCTGGAGTCCTCTGGCACGCGCCACGTCATCTCGTTTATGAACAATGCTTCGGACGAGGAGTTCCAGGAGGAGACCATTTCTGCGGCCATGATCGTGGAGGTGGAAACTGGCGCCTCCCCCATGACGGCCCGAGTTATTCGACGCTACAATCGCCCAGACGGGGAGCTGACACGCCTCCGTGGCAATGCCCAGGTGCTTCCTAACAACAACATGTTCGTGTGCTGGAGCCAAGGTGGCTACATCTCGGAGCATTCCCCCGAGGGAGACGTCTTGATGAGTGCGAGGTTTACATCACCGCGCTTCTCCAGCTACCGCGCGTACAAGTTCGAATTTACCGGCCGCCCGACTATCCCCCCCGACATCGTAGCTTCTGTTTGGGGTAGCGACGACACCAACCTGGTCACGACAATCTGGGTCAGTTGGAACGGGGCTACCGACGTCGCCTCGTACAACTTCTACGCTCAGGCTTCACAATTCGACAAGCCCGTTTTCATCGGAAACGTCTCCAAGACCGACTTTGAATCGATGTTCATAGCCACCGGGTACGTGGACTGGGTATCGGCTGAAGCAGTGGACCGTGATGGCAACGTCATGAGTACATCCCGTGTCCAGCGAACTCAATTCCCCGATTGGGCCAAGGTTGGATGGTCCGGATACTCTGGCCAGCCTCGGCCGCAGGATCCATCAAGGATCTTCCGGAGCGGTGCTGCCTTCTCGGATGGCAAGGCTGTCGGCGACAGCAGCATTGCATCATTGGGTGACACAGCAGAAGCACAGAACCGCAAGGCAACCGAGATTCTTGCAAACACATATGAGGCCATCCGCAGCATCGGTGGTCTTTTTGCGCTCATTTTGCTACTGGCTGTGATGACTGGCATCATGGCTAGTTATTTGCTGATTCGAGGCTGGCGGGTCCGGCTCTATCACAGCGTTCCAACAAAGGAGAGCTATGCGGAGGAGGAGGAACGTCTCCGACCGGACGATGATTGATTTAGGGGAAAGGCCTTGAAATCCTGTCTTTTGCATGGTATGCGGGCGTTACTATACATTACTGGTTCCTCGGTAGGGCATTTTCGATTTGTATATAGCACCCTTCAATTCTACCAATCTACCTACATGGATTCCGTGACGTGATTGTTTACAGACCACCTCGCGTTCCTGGCATTTTCTGACAATGATCGGGCCATTGCTCCAGAGCGGAATACTCAGCTGATGGTGTGAAACTGACACCTTAGGGCAGCTGATTAATTGCACATTGGCAGGGTATCCCCGTGATTCTATGGATCTACGCGTCTTCTATTATTGTTTGTCATTCCAGTGGGTTCCGTATGGCTAGTCTCGGGCGTGAGAACCGTCTGGAAGCAGCCGCCGGATTTCCGATCGAGGTTTGACAGAGCAGCCACCTGACCGCAAATCCCATCCCCAAGCAAATCAACTGGCTTCTTATCTCAAACAAGAATGTAACTCCAAGTTCCAGGCCCACGTTATTACATGAGATAAACTCGGTAGGAGTCGCAAGGGATTCCCGGAGCCGGATCTCGGGAATAGCACCATCCCCACCATTTCCGAAAATTTTATTCCCGTCTCGGTCCTTGCCCGCCAGGTTTTATTTAGACCATGGGTGAGTCAAAATATGCCCGGGAATTTCAATTCTTATTGTCACCCTTCAACCTCTTCTCCAGATTATACGTTTTGAATTTCAACATCCAATCAAAACAGGTCTGGGAAGTCCAATATGCCGGCAACCAGTCTCTGCCAAGACGATGCATGCCCTCCATACAGCCTCATGGACGATTATAGCGAGGGAGCTCATCCTCAAATCCTCGAGGCTCTCCTCCGAACCAATTCAACACAGCAAGTCTCGTACGGAGGCGATCAGTACTCCGATGAGGCCAGACAATTGATCAGAAACAAGATCAATTGCACTGAGGACGAGGCGGATGTTTTCTTCGTCCCGAGTGGAACCTCAGCAAATCTTATCTCCATTGCTAGCTGCCTCAGACCGTACGAGGCAGTAATCACTCTCGAGTCCGGACACATCGCATGCAAAGAAGCAGGTGCGATCGAGGCAACTGGGCACAAGCTCATCCTCGTTCCTGCAGTAGATGGCAAAATGACGACGACGAATCTTCAAAAAGCCATGCAGCAAAATCAATTCTTCCCGCACATGGCCAAGCCGCGGCTGCTGTACATCTCCAATGCCTCGGAGACCGGCACAGTCTATACCAAGCGCGAATTGAGCAATCTCTCTGCTCTATGCAAGCAATTGAACCTTTTGATGCTCATGGATGGAGCTCGAATCGGAACGGCGATGTGCTCAAAGAAGAACGACGTGACTTTTCGAGACATCTTCGACTTTACCGACATTTTCTGGATTGGCGGAACCAAAGCCGGTGCGCTGATGGGTGAAGCTATCGTCGTCAAGAAGGCTCTATCCGAGGGATTTGTCTTCCACCTCAAACAGCACGGTGCTCTTCTGGCAAAGGGACGGATCCTGGGTGTCCAATTCATGGAGCTTTTCCGATCAGACCTCTTTTTCACCTTGGCTACTCATGCCAATGCTATGGCCGAGAAGATCTCCGCCAACTTCGAGGCTCTGGGACACAGCTTGGTGGCGGAAACGGAGACGAATCAAGTGTTCGTCACTATGCCTCAACAGCTAGCGCAACGGCTGCAGAACCGTTTCAGATTTTATATCTGGGATCAGTTGGATGATGGTCAGGTGGTTGTCAGAATTGTGACTTCCTGGGCTACGGACGAGTTGCAGGTCGACATGTTCAATGCGTGGGTGGCTGAGTGGACGGCGACAGCGAAGGAACTCGCTTCTAATTAAGAGCATTGCATATAGATTCCAAAAATCATGAATAGACGTTTAATCAAATAACTACCAATTATTATTTTTATTACGCAATCACTTGTTTTGTTTGGAACTTCGAGCTTTCACCATGAAGGACCATGTCACATGACCTGTCATGCCGTATCCAGAAGACAGACACCTTATCTTTCGGGCTTCATCAGCCGCTTCCTGTCTACCCTCGATCTCGCCGAACTCGTGGGAAATGAAGTCTGGGGCGCGTATGCTTGCTTGATTCCTATTCGAGATTTGCTGCATTGATACACGTCTCTTCCCATGGGCCCTATTTAACAGTCGCATGATCCCTCGCTCGGAGTTGAGCTCATCAGCCTCATGAGACTGTCGATATCATGTGAGGCTTGCCGGTAAGTTTATACATCCAGATCCATCTCTGAACTCTGTTCTGATATCGTCTTCCAGTCGGGCCAAAGTAAAATGTATTCACGAGGGTAGCCCGCCCTGTCAGCGCTGCCGAAAGACCAAGAGTGAAGGGTGCGCCCTCACAGACCCGCGGGCGTCAAAGCCAAAAGCCCGGAGAAACACCGTCGGGTCTGGAGCGACGCAGAAGCGGAGAAAGACATCTCATCCGGCACCGCGAAGAGAAAGCACTCAAAGTCTCAGAAGAGGCGCCCCTCGAAATGCATCAGAGGGCGATGAGAGCCCTATCTCGGCCTTGCCGCCATCTACCGTGATCAGTGCAGTAGAAACATACAGGAAGAAGTTTCCGGTTGCCAATTTCCTACACTATCCTTCTTTGATATCTGATATATCATCTAATTTCGATTCGGTGGATCCGATATTCATCGCTTCCCTTCTCTCCATGTGCGTGCGTTTCATGGCTGATGATGAGCTCGAGGACGAGGAGACTTATGCGGGATACGCGCGGCAGCATCTAGCGCACCGTGTAATGGAAGCTCCATCTCTGTATCTTGCCCAGTCGCTGGTAATGATTTCTTTCTATGAATGGGGCACCGGTCGGCCATACCAGGCTTGGATGTACAGTGGTATGTATCCAATTGCGGTGTCGTCGTGACTGCTACTGATACTGATACGTCTAGGTATGGCCACCTATATGATCCAATCACTTCTCAAAATGGCAGATGACAGTATGGAACACAACCCACAAGAATTCCATGCCTCCCAAACTCAGTACGAGCAACTCGTCAGGACCTATTGGTGCTGCTTCGCGCAGGACTGCGAGCTGAGCTCTGGAGCCAGGCAACACTTTGCCTTGTCATTTTCCCAAATTTCGGTTCCGCTCCCCATAGGCGACCGAGACTTTACCTTCAACCATTTGCCGGAAAGGAGATTGATGCCGGTCGATATGAACAAGGATTGTCCTCTGGCAAATAATCTGACTATTGAGCACGGTCTGACGATAGTCACGCGAGGATTCGACATTTTCGTGCGAATCTTGAGGTTCGCGAATGAGCATCGGCGTGCCCTTTCCTCCATGGGTGCAGACGACTCGGGTACGGCCCTGCATCAAAATTGGCAAAAGCTTAAGGGGGAATTGGACGAATGGAGATCACTTCAGGATCGGACTGTCCGATACCCTGATACGAGTGCCCAGGCACATGTAGCCCTGGGATACGGAGAATTGTTTGCCTACATCAATTTGCTCTATTTCATGAGGTTTGTTGACGCACCTCAGCGCCATTAAGGATAAAACTGGAGACATTCGCTGACACTCGTACCTAGTGTCCTCTTTCTCCACCGGGATCGCTTCCTATCTAATCTCAAACCACACTCCGACGTTTTCCACGACATGGATGAAAACGACGAATACGAACCGCATACGATTAAGCAACTTTTTGAGGCTGCCCAGCATATCGGCGGAGTCCTATCAGCACTAGAGTCCTCTGCAGCACCCGTCATGACCCCCTATTCCGGATTCAGCGTCTTCGTGGCCGCGCATATCAATATGTACGGAACAATCGCACCGATGAGATACCCCGGCGGACTCGGGCGGGCAGAAGAGGAAAAAAGCAAAAACCTTATCTATCTCGAAAGCCTAAGTCGACTGTGGCCCGTGGGTCGAAGCTGGGTGAGCCCCTTGACCAAAATTGGGTGAATCCTTCACTAACGCGACCTGGATAGTGGCGGACCGTGCAGGAAGCCAATCGATTCTATGAAACTGTCAAGAGCTCACAGACACATGCTGATGCTGATTCGGGGATGCACAGTCCGAGGCGGTTTGCTCTGGCTGGAAAATTGGACGAGTACGGAGATATCCGATCTCGGCCCAATCGGGATTCGCATGCAAGGTCGATCAGCACGGAGCCTCGTGACGCGCATCAAACTCTATCGCCCGGCCCGGAAGGGGAAGGGGGTGTGTTTGCCAGGGACTCTGCTGCAATTGCAAGCCATGATTTTGAAGCGGATATGTTTCAGTGGCCGTTCATTGATGGGACGTGGTCGGCTGGGTTCGACGCGGGCCTTGACGGGCTGTGGCATCACTCGGGCTTGTTCGATGCTAACCCAGCCATGAGATAGAACTGTAGGACCGGGTGATAGATAATGCGGAACTCGTCTATTAATTGGATATATTCTAATTGGTATACACACACGAAAAGGGTAATGGCGTAAGAGGTGTCAGCGACTATCGGTATCTGCACTCTCCACGGTTTGTGACACGGCGACCGTCTTGCGGATGCCATCGTCGCGGTGTACCGACTCATCAGTTGCGGGCGTATCGGCGAAAGAGACGAGATGACTCTCGTCACCGAAGTTCGGTGCATTTCCCCAGCGACTGGCGGCTTTGCTACCTTGCGACCGATCACCGAGATGCATATCCGAACCGTGTGTGTAGTATTTCTGCGACGAGTACTCCCTCTTGTAGTGCGCAATGAGAACGTTCAGGACTGGCAGACAGGCACAAATCAGGCCAACGCCTCCCTCGGCGTTACTAAAAAGGGAGTCAGAATTTGGTCATGGCAAGATGGGAGATTTGGTAACATACCCGGACAGAATGACACACATGAAAACAATACTCTGGTCTTCGGACTGGCCGCTCTTGAGCACCAACACGAGTCGATAGAGACTGAACGCCGTCGCTAGACCACCAGCACTGAGCAGGCCGATGACGCGCAACTTTTTGTTTCGAGACATTTGCAATGACCACGTTAATGGCAACGGTAGAATAAGAATGATGATATCGCTGACAAGACTGATAACCGAGTCGGCGATTAGAGCGGCGGTCTGGTCGAGACAGGTACCACCGCCTGGAAGGGTGGCACCCAGCCAGTAATAAGGAACGGGGTTGCACATTCGGATTTTGACGATGAGTGCGACGGTATAGTATGTGCAGAGGCAGCCGAGGAAGATGTAGATGAACCAGACTTTCCCGCGGTAAGGAGCGAAGATGCGAGTGAGGATGGAGAGAAGGGCGATTTTAACGAAAAGAGCCATCGGGCAGTAAAGAATGGTGGCGATGTAGCAGAACTTTTTGAACTGGATCTGTTCCAGATCACTGACGTCCCAAATGTGATATCCTCCACCATGGCGACCGACTGGCGTTCATTAGCAACTTGAAGTTGTTAGGCGCTTCTCCGGATGGGTTTGACACTTACCGAGAATACTGACAGTGCAGTATCCCATAAAGAGAGCCCAAGCTACAAAACATCCATCTACAGTCGTGTCAGTATGTCATGTTTATGGAGGATCCCGAGACTCACAATCTTCAACGCCCAGTCTTTGCTTGAAACGAGACCGGGTGTAGAACCTCAAGGCCACAAAGGCCGTGCAGATAGGAATGCATAAGGCCTGCGTCACGAGGTTGACTGTGTTGTACACATCATCGGGATGTTCGACGGTCATGTTGAACCTTTCACCCAAGAAGCTTGCATGATCTGACCGTTAAAATTGGGAGGCGTTCGCATACAGTAAGCCATTCGAAAAGCATTGACGAAATTAACGTCTCGCATGTCATTTCCTGTCCCAAAAATATGATTTTGACGGAAGAAGGCGTGGGACCTCGGGAGACGACCGCTATTGATCCGCGCATCCGAATAGTGGCTCATGGGACGTCGAGGCCGAAAGATAGACAGCATCAATTGCCTGATTTCATGATTGACTTTGACCATCTCGGATGTCGGAGACTATTACACGGCCGCGAAGGTGATCTCGATGGTTCTTCGTCAGTTCCACAATGGATCGACTCCACCGCGACCTCCACAGCAATCAGACATGTACGAGTCCAGTGGAGTCCCAAGCTCGTATCCTTGAATCGGCAAAACTTCGTTCCCATATTCTCTGCGTTGTTTCGGCACGCGAGTGGAGGCCTGCCAGACGAACCCTAATCGCCTTAACCGAGTTGACATATTTCACGGCACAGCCGAGCCTTGGGTCAGCGGTTCCATTGTTTTTGTACTTTCCTGTTCTGCATTTCTCTCTTTGGTAACAACAAAGCCATAGTCATGACTATCCACTACCTCAGCGGCGAAGAATCCGGTCTTTTCCGACCCCTGACCATCTCCAATGGCGCCCTCACTCTCCGTCACCGTATCATCCATGCCCCCCTCACCCGTAACCGCGGAGTACCATTGAACCCTATCAGCACTCCGGAGAATCCCAATCGTATCTGGATCCCCGGAGATCTGGTTGTGGCGTACTATGAGCAACGCGCTACTAAGGGAGGTTTGATCATCTCTGAGGGCATCCCGCCTTCGCTCGAGGTATGTTGAACGGTTGTCCGTCTCTCCGCTGTTGCCTAGATGACCCAATTTTATTATTTTTTTCCTATTTCTTTTTGTCACTGCCTTGCACATGTGACTACCTGCTTTTCTACCCGTCGACTAATCCATTGACAGAGCAACGGCATGCCCGGTGTACCCGGTATCTTCACGCCCGAACAGGCCGAGGGCTGGAAACGAGTTGTAGAAGCCGTGCACGCAAAGGGGGGCTTCATTTTCTGTCAGCTATGGCACGCTGGGCGCGCCACGATCCCTCAAATGACCGGATCGCCAGCCGTGTGCCCCTCGGCAAGCGTGTGGGACTCGCCTACGGAGTGCTACTCGCACCCTCCTGTGGGCTCCACGGAGCCCGTCCCATACGCCAATTACCCGCCGATCGAGATGTCGGTGGACCACATCAAACAGACGATCACGGACTATTGCCGCGCCGCTAAGACGGCTATGGAAATTGGTTTTGACGGTGTGGAGATCCACGGGGGCAATGGCTATCTGCCCGAACAGTTTCTGAGCTCCAATATCAACAAGCGCACTGACAGCTACGGTGGATCCCCGGAGAAGCGCTGCCAATTCGTATTCGAGTTGATGGCCGAGCTTGCAGCCACGATTGGGGAGCAGAATCTGTCGATCCGTCTGTCGCCTTTCGGTCTGTTCAATCAGGCCCGTGGTGAGCAGAGGCTCGAGACCTGGACTCATCTTTGCGAAGGTTTGAAGAAGGCCCATCCTGCTCTGTCATACGTCAGCTTCATTGAGCCGGTAAGTCTTTCCCCGTTGAGACGTGAATCACTGCTGATCATTTCACCAGCGTTTCGAACAGATCTTCGGTCCTGAGGAGAAGGATAAGTTCCTCGACAGCTGGGGGCTCCTGGATGTCACCCTCGACCGATTCCGCCGGATTTTCGGGTCTACCCCCTTTTTCTCCGCTGGAGGCTGGGATGACAAGAATTCCTGGGGCATTGTAGAGTCTGGCAAGTATGATGGCCTCTTGTACGGACGATACTTCATTTCCAACCCGGATCTGGTCGACCGATTGAAGAAGGGCCTGCCACTGACTGGCTATGATCGTTCTCGATTCTACGGACCCTTCGAGGATAACGCTTTCCACTATACTGACTACACTGCCGCTGGGCAATAGGTAGGCTCGGGTATGGCATTATGATAGACTTGCATAGACTTGCTCCTATAAACCTTATTCTTGCAGAATTTTCCATCGGCGTCAGCGAAGTCTACCGCTAGGGAAATGCGTGTACAGTATGTATGGTTTCAATCTTTTGCCAAGTTCGCTAAGCGCACTACCCATGCGTGTTGACTCCACTCTTCGGTGGGTTCCGTCGCGGCCTGAACTCGGGCTAAGTAGCACCAACTTTCAATCCGCAATTACGGAATAGGCATACAGTAGTGATTTTTCAGCTGGTGGCAGAATAATTGCAGGTATCTGCAATATTTGAATATCGCGAGTCGTGGGATGAGGCGGAGCGCAAAGTTAGTCGTGGAACGCACTTTTGCTCCGGATAAGGCTGTTGAGGATAAGTCTAAGACGATCCACGGCACCTACTAGTAGGCTTTTTGCCGTAGGGGGATTTTCCAACAAAGGCAAACTATGCCTAGACTCCTAAGAGCCCTGCCCAGGTAGCTCGATATGTTATGAGCAACCTTGGAGGCTCGGTGTATTGAATATTGTGTATCGAGTAGCAACAGCCTTGAACGTAATGGACTATCTGATTGTTGACCGAACAATTCCAACTTCTAGCTTCTATAGGATTCACCCAATATGGAACCGCAAAACATAAACGACGTGACGTACAAATTGCCAAACACATGGGCACCACAGAAATTAGATCATCCCCAAACATCCTCCTGCCACTTATTCTTCTTCTTGACTGCCTTACCCCAGTTATTCACCTCATCCTCCGTCCACCCCTTAGCTTTCTGCATAGTCTTACCAACAACCTTCTCCACCTCCCGAGCCATCCCCGCCCTTCCACAAACATAAAAGCTAGCACCCTCATCAATAAGCCTGACAACATCATCACCAAGCTCAGAGACCCGATCCTGCACGTATCGACGCGGGGCGCCCTCTTGTCTCGAGAACGCCGTCACCAGCCGCAACTTATCTCCAAGAATTTTTTGCATCTCCTCCAACTCGTCCCGGTAGATGAAATCCTCGTCTGGATTACGGCACCCAAAGAAGAGAATCATCTGACCGATCTCCTTGCCGATCTTCTGAACCTGGCATCGTTCCGAAAGGAATGCACGGAATGGAGCGAGGCCTGTTCCGGCACCAACCATGATCAATGGTGTTTTGCCGGTGATTGGTAACTTGAACTTGCTCCGGCGGATATGAGCAAAGACCTTTCCATCTTTCAAGGCGTCGCTGGGACCGTTGAGGTGATATGTGATTCCGTGGGGGTGTGCTTGAGACCGGGAGTGTTGAGAGATGGCGAGGAGGTAGTTCGAAGTGACACCGTGGACGAGTTCATTGGGGTTATCTGAAAGGGGTGTCGAAGATACAATGGCAGTGATGGAAGGTTTGCGGGGTGAGACCACGCTACTTGATGAGATGGAGTAGAAGCGTGGACGGATGTGTGGTAGAGTCTCGACGAGGTATGAGAGTGGCAGGTCTGACCATTGCTTGTCGGGGCATGCAAGCTGTAAAAGCCTGCCGAGGTTGATATGCGTCCGGTTGATGAAGTCTGCGTATGCTGTTTTGTCCTGGCCGAGCTGCAGGAGATATGTCTTCGATTCTGGGGTCGGTGCAAATTGGGCGAGATCTCGAACGTTGTCTCGGTTGACTGGAGCACAGATCTCGAGATAGTAGCGGAACAGTGCAATGGCGCTGGTTGGCGAAGGGATGGTGTTCTTTGTGGCTGAATCAACGGGCTTGATATGGAGTGGAATGTCGCGGCGTGAGGAAATGCCGAGGACTTCAAGGAGGCGCTCGACTTCTGCATCGGGGTTTCCTGGCCAGATTGCTAGGTGGTCACCAGTCTTATAGGTCAGCTCGGGTTGGTTGCTGAGGTCCAGGTCCATGTGAAGACAGTTTCGGTCTGAAGAAGTGAAAAGCTCCCGGGAACTTGAAATATTCAGTGTTCGAACAGCTGAAGACTGAGCTGCAGACTTGGGTGCATCGACATGGCTGTTGGGCTCTCCGTGATGCAGGTCGATTGGCTCCAAGGACTCGTCTTCTTGAACCACCAAGCTTGGGGTGTATTTGGCTTCGACCTCTTGGAAGCCCAGTTGCTGCTTGAAGACCTCAAACAAGCTGTCCTTCCAAGCCATGAAGTCCTCCTCCGTTGCCCCTTCGGCGTCATTAGCTTTGCCAACCGGCATGAGAGCCTTGGCTCCGAACTTCTCCAAGCCCTCGACGACAACATCGACCACACGATTGTAAAACTTGTAGTTGGTGTTGCCCAGACCAAACGCTACGTATCGGAGGTCGGCGAGGGAAATCTCGCCAGCCTTGGTGATCCAGCTCCAGAAGTCGGCTGTGTTATCACTGGGGTCACCCTCGCCGTAAGTCGAGACGATGAATATGGCCAGCTTCGTATTCGGAATCTCGGAGATGGTAGCGGGATCATAGTCGGACAGATCCGCCGTCATGCTTTCCTGCCCCCAACGGATAGATATTTCTCTCGCCAGACGATGGGCAAAGCCTTCGGCCGTACCCGACTGTGACCCCCAAAAGACGACGATGTTCTTCCCCGTCTCCTCTAGCTTCTGAGCAATATTTCGTGTCTCTTTATTTGCGTTGACTCCAGACTGGCCACCGTACTTGAGCTGGGGTCGTTCGAATGCGAGGTGATGATATGGGTCTGGTTGGTCCCAAAGGATTCCGCGAGACAGATAACCCGCACTGACACCGGCAATGACTGCCAGCGCGGCATAATCAGCTATGCCCGTTGGCGCGGCATATTTGTAGAGCTCTTGTAGACGCTCTGGCGGAATGTTCCACTGAGAAAATAGCGGGAGGGATGCCATGGTGTTATGGGAAAGTCCGGCTCTCTGATGCCCTTGGGATCAATACATGAAAGCTGGTGGAAATGAATGTTGGCAACGCAATGGCAGAAGGGTGAATGCCTTTATTTAAAAATAAGAACGTGGAGATCTCTCAAACACAAAAGTCTCATCTCCCCGCACTATACTGCACGGTGTGGAAAGATTTCCCGAGCTCGTGTCGGCGTCACAATTAGGTTGTGGAATTTCCATTGATCTCACCCGCGGGGAAAGTTACTGATCGTGGAATGGGATCTAGGCACCCGAGGCGGCTGCTCAGCATCGGTTATCAAAAAAGATCCGACCGAATCTAGAAGATCTCGGGGAGAGTGCCCCGTGGGGTATGGTTAGAAGCGGATGGTTCTACCAACTTGAGTGTAAATGAAACACATGGGAGACAATGCAACTATGACGATGAGTAAGAACCAGTTGACACACCAAGCTGCAGATAGCCCTGCAGCTAAGATGATCAGCAGGACCAGATAATGTAACAGAGTGTGGGGGATGAACGCTTTGCAGCGCATCCAGGCTGTCGTCTCCCCGAACAGCTTATTTTCGCCGATGGTTGATCGAGGCAAGTCGGTTTCCAATTTTGGTTCCCCGGCTGAGTTGCGCGGGGTAACTACCCCGAAGCATTGAGCACTCGGGCGGTTTGACCCTTTACGGGTGTCGCGGTTAAACTACAAAAATGACGAAGATCTACGTGTTATACGCTAAGATTGAGTCTAGAAAGCGAATGGATGCTGAAAAAGGAAGAGAAGGACGTAGTTAGATTGGAAGATGCTGTTGGAGGCCTGAGTTATCAGGCCATAAGTCAGAGGAGAAGCGGCAAGAGACAAGGTGTATGTTTCCCGAAATGCAAAAGCCCACTATAGTACTAGTTTCGGACAAAACTGTCATCGAAATGCAATTAAAAGTCCGGTACAATGGAGGCTTCCAGGGTTGAATATAGAACATGAAAGTAATCACTCTATTGTGTGAATAACAACTGTGTATCATCTAAAATGTCATCAAAAAGAAGCAGAATATATTGAAATCCTTCACCCTAAACTTTATCCCTCAACGTGTCCCAAGTTGCGCCGCCAAATTTTCACAGGCATCTCACCCAAAATTAAGTTCATAGTCTCCAATCGCTTCAACTCCCATCCCGGATGAGCCAGAGCAAAGTCATAGCGGTGGACCATAGACGCAACCGCCTTGGTCTGCTCAAGGTACGAGATATTACGGCCAATGCAAGATCGCGCACCGGCCGAGAAAGCAATCAGGTAAGGCTGTAGGGCTTTGCCTTCCTCCCCAAGCCATCGCTCAGGGATGTACTGGTCTGCATTAGGGAACACCCCTTCATTGCGGTGTGCCACCAAAGCAGACATGCTGACAGATGTGTTGCCGGCCACCCAGTCCCCGAGGATATTGGTACCTTCGGGAGGTGTCTCGCGGGGTAGACCGTGGGATGTCGGGGGGAAGATCCGGAGTGATTCATCGAGACAGGCACGAAGGTATGGAAGGTGTTTGACCTTGTCGTAGTCCGCGACCACTTCATCTTCATCAAGGACAGCGTCAAGTTCTTCACGCAGCTTGGCCAAAGTTCGAGGGTTCCGTATTAGCTGGTACATGACGTTCGTGATAGCAACGGCCGTGGTCACGCTGCCCGCGTTCATCATGATATTGCACTCTGCGACAACCTCACCCCATTCCAGGTTGTTCGCATTGCCATTCTTGTCCTCCATTAGAGCCTGGAAGAAATCGTCTAGCTTCTCGCCAGCCTCATAGCGTCGCAGTCTTTGCATTCCTCTTCGCCACATTATGTTGTCCCAGTCGTCGGCAGACTTTTGCATGCGCCCGAAGAATGGAATGACATTGACGAGCTTGTTCAGTGTGGGGTACCACCCGTAGTCCCACAGAATGAGTGATTGCTTTCGAGCAGTAGGGTACAGAGCCTCGCGCAGATTTACCTCGTAGGTAGATCCGTCTCTCCTTTCTGCAATGCAGACATCGGTACCAGAGTCCAGGAATCCCAGCTTCTCCGAGAGCCCAATGTCGGCGATCGCATCAAGAGTGAAGAAGTTGTTCCAGGCACGCAAGTCAAGGGTAAGGTCCTTGGAATCAGGGGCCACTCTGCCAGATGCAACGTCGTCTTTAGGAGCAAGTGTGCAGACCTTGTCAAAATGCGCGAACATCCTCTGGACCTTGTCGGTGACCTTGAATTCCCAGCTTTCCAGGTTCTTGAGGGCATACGCCGAGGACAGAACCTTGCGTTTGCGGGCATGGTCCGGCTTGTCAACGACATCGGCCAGATTAAAATGGGTTCCGGCAGTGACGGAGTAAGAGCCGTCTTTGGTACATTTGGTGTTGTGGCCGTAGATGTCTTTGATGGCTCTCATGTCACCGTATGACAGCATGTTGGGACCGGTTCGAATCACAGGGTGCTTCTTGTGCAGTTCCGACAGCTCCATGGATCGGAAGCCTCTTGAGGCCATAATCATGAATGGAACCGCAGAAAATCCTGAGAAGGGGGAGAGATTTGGGTATTTTCGCAGGCCTGGCAGAGGGTCAGCTGTCTTTTTCTTGCTTGTTGTATACCTGGTAGCATACCTTTCGGATCACGGAGATACTCCACGTAAGGAATAGCGACAAAGTAGATGAAGGCGAAAAAGACAAGACCGATCGCATAAGGCGCTGCGGCGACGAGCGACCACATCTTGAAGAAGGGTACTCAGTGCTTCTCACCAGATGAACAGATATTCGGAAGGGCTAAAGAAATAGCAAAGGAAGAAATATGGCCTGTGGACCTGGAGACGTAAGACCAATCCAGGCTAAGTTGTGGAAGAGAAGATGAAGAAATTCTTACTGTGATCAACCTTGGAAGAGGAGGGTGGTATAAATATCATAGACGGACAGGAAGGAGAAAATGTATTGCGTCGTGTCCCCCATACTTCTGTAGTGGAGGGCTGCCACTTCACCCCGCGTAGAAATTTAACCCACAATGCCCGTCGAGTATTTCCCTGGGGGATCTATGGCAACCCGGTCTTTCCTGGCACGGGGAACGAGAATCAACATCCAATAGTAGAGCATGTGCTGTATCTTGTGCCAAGTTGGGATCCCATGTGGGGCAGGCTAGGCGCGGGGAATATTTCTCCTGTGGAAGAGGGAAATATTCCCCGACAGAAAGTAGATTTGGTCCGAGCGGCAAGATGGCGATATGCGGGGACATGGAGCTTGTGACTTGGTGTACTTCAATCGTCGATGGTGTAGAGCAAACCCTGAAGGATAAATCCCACTCTTCAACTCCGCATTATTAATTCCTCCATTGCTCGTCGCTCAGATAAATCAACCGATTCTCGCCCACGGTCAACCAATTCTGGAATTTGAGGAGAGCTTGATACCTATGAGACAATTTGTTCTGTGCAGGTTAGGACCCGAGGCAACATGAAATATCAGGAAAGGTGATATTATCACCTTCTTGGCGTGTGCCATTTCCGCAAGTGTTTCTCCTCCGTGCTCGAAGATAGGTTCCCAGCCTGGTCTGATATTAGCTACTGCTCGGTAGTGGATTCTGAACTCATGATCTCGTGTAATCAGCACGTACCGAACACCGGCGGACCCCTGGGAGGAACGATTTTGCCCTTGGAAACGGTCAGCAGGGCATCCACAACAAATGACACCGCGCGAAAATTCAGAGCAGCGTGAACGTACTTTGAGTCTACCCTGGAAGAGTAATGGCTCCATTGTCGGCCCTGCAGAAAAAGCAAACGTGCATACGGCCTCCGCACTCTTATCCTCGTAAGCGTGGAGCAACATGTTGAGACCCTCGTTGCCAAGCGACTCGAGAAAATATTTACTGCGAGTTCAAATCAGCAAGATTGCTCGATGGTTGGCCATTCATGTATTCGTCTATGATTAATCTCGCGACCACGTACATATATGGACCTGGGAGTCTGTTCATGGCGTTGAACTCCAATGCCGAATCTTCCACAATTACTGGTCCATTGACCTAGCGCTCACTTCAGTCAACCTGATTCATCCTCAGAGAAATTCACCTCTCGATTGCATACGGTTTGAGTCGCGCGTCGGCACTTATCTCTTGCGATCTCTTCCAAGGTCCCCTGGATCTCCGGAATGTCTAATGCAAGTGGCCGGATAGGGATGGAATCGCCGACGATGGCATTCACCTCGATGACCTTATTAGGGTTCCCCGTCACGAAGGTGCATATTTTCATGGTGATCGTCGACTCTGAAGGTGATCAAACAGCCTTGGAGACGAACACATCTCAGTGACCAGGAAACGCTTGCTACGCTACATTTGGTTTAGCGTTGATTGATTGGCGATGAGTCAGATTTACAGCAGTCGATGGCCTTTAACCTTAGGTGGGCTCCTGGGAGTGGCCTTAGATCCTTAGATCTTTCTTTGTAGGACAGGCTGTGCCAAATGCCAAAGCCCTTGATCATAATTAATCCAGTAATCAACACGGTTGAAAGGTTATGATATTGAGCTGCAAGGTTCCACTGGTGTGTTCCCGCAATGGTGAAGTATGAAACTGGCACATCATCCCTATACAAGGTGAACATGCGTATTATAAGATGACTCAAAAATAAGTGTCTCACTCTATAGCGATCTAAAGAACTATTCGAGATGCTGAGCAGGATGCTAAGCCCTCCATTTACCATCGCAGAGTCATGTTACGTCGGCCACACACATTTCTCTTAACGATGACTCGAAAGCATTGCTTTGCCGGGAAATATCCCGCTGTCGGAAGCGGATGGCAAGCTCTCTGGGAATTTCAATGTTGTCAATAAGCATTGTTGCTAAACTTTACCCCACTTCCGAGATAAAGTCTCACAACCTGCAAGTCATCTCCGTCAAGCTTTGGGCAATGTGCAATGCAACAGTAGCACAGATAGCCTTGACACTACCCCAGATCTTCACATCCGATCTCTGGGCCGACCGGCAGCTTCTGGGAATTGTGAGCGGGTGGATAGAAAGCTTACCGGTTAGCTCTCGGCTAAGCGGGGTTCGCTTGTTGGATTCGGCATATCGCCGACTTCACCGAGAGTAGATTATTAATGCGCATGCAGTCCACTTCCAGCCTGGTTTGACTCGATTCTTGCTCGAAAGTTAACATTCTCCTTTGGAACTTTCTTCCCTCAAACATTGACTTTGATTAGTCCAAGTTTTCGTAAGTGCCTTGCAGTAACCTTCTCCTCCCGGATCATCGGGTTTGACGTCATGGCCGACTATAAACCACCACGAATCGATGAAGCGTCAAGAGACCCGATTGACTGACTCGAGGCCCTTTCCAACGCAGTGAAGTCTACGTAGACCAGCAAAACATCTTTTAGCGCACAATGTCAACCGAAATGGAATACACTCGGTATGAGCCCCGCGCCCCATTGGTCGTATATTTACTCCTGATGAAGTCGCTGAATCTGTGTCCGCAGCCTCGGTAACTCAGGCTTGAAGATCTCCAAGATTATCTTGGGTACCATGTCCTATGGTAGCAAGCAATGGCAGGACTGGGTCTTGGATGAAGAGGAGTCTCTGCCCCTCATCGAGCATGCCTACAAGCAGGGCATCAACACCTGGGACACGGTAGGGACTTTCCCCCTTCTGATATGACCTGGAGAGTGGTTGCTAAACAGGCCTTGAAATAGGCGGATGTCTACTCTCATGGTCGATCTGAAGAGGTTGTTGGCAAGGCCCTGAAGAAGTATAACATCTCCCGTAACCGCGTGGTGATCCTAACCAAGTGCTTCTTCGGCGTGGACGACGAGGGCAAGTTCCCTCCCATCTCCGCGTCGGCCCGCAATGATGGCGAGTTCGTCAACCGCGTTGGTCTGTCCCGCAAGCACATCTTCGATGCGGTTGACGCCAGTGTCGAGCGTCTGGGGACCTACATCGATGTGCTGCAGATCCACCGTTTGGACCGTGAGACCCCTCGCGAGGAGATCATGAAGGCTTTGAACGACGTCATCGAGAGTGGCAAGGTGCGCTACATTGGCGCAAGTTCGGTATGATATCCCTGTTTAACAAGACGATGAGCAACGTACTGATTCCTCTAGATGGCCGCTTGGGAATTTCAAACCCTTCAAAACATTGCCGCTCGTAACGGCTGGCACCAGTTTATCTCGATGCAGAACTACCACAACCTCATCGCGCGCGAGGAAGAGCGCGAGATGATCCCTTACTGTCTCGACAGTGGCGTCGGGATTATTCCATGGTCACCAATGGCCCGTGGTGTGCTGGCCCGGCCGTGGGGCTCTCGCTCGACCGTGCGTGAGAACACCGACGGAGCACTCAAGGTTCTAGTGCGTGGCCGGGAGACCGAGTCCGACAAGGCGATTGTTGACCGTGTCGAGGAGCTAGCGGGTAAGAAGGGCGTCAGCATGGCACAGATCGCCATTGCCTGGTCTCTGAGTCACCCTAACGTGTGTCCCATTCTCGGACTCAGCAGCACGAAGCGTATTGATGAGGCGGTGGCTAGTCTGAAAGTTAAACTAAGCCCCGAGGAGATCCAGTATTTGGAAGAGCCCTACGTGCCCAAGGCTGTCTCGGCGATGGAGCGGTAAAAGGCTTCCAAGAGATATTCCGTCGGTTTAGGTGTCGGATAAAATGCCTATTAGTTCACAGCACACTTTTGGACATTCACCTTTGAGCCATATCTTTGCATTGCGGCTCATTTTTTCGACATCGAACAGAAAATGATACAAATGCCCAGCCAGTTTTTGTTCCATCGACAACTTGGTAATTGAATTCTAGGAGATGACCGTAAGGGTAGTGATTGAGTGGATTCAGTTTCATATTTATTCATGTGCATCGTTATAGCTTGACAGCGACGCGCATGCTTCTGGGTACAAAGTTGCGGTGTGAACCAAGGCAACACCACGCATCATACATGAGAAGTGAAAGTGAGTGAAGAAACGGCAAGGCGCGTGCCAGACGACTGTCAATGCCAAAAGAGAAACGCCCCGGTGAGATGCAATCGGATGGAAGAAAATGCTGATACAAAATACAGACAGGTCGCTGACAAGATGCAGGGGTATACATGTGCGATAAGGAGATCAGTGAGCGCCGTGCTTTCGGTGGAAAATCGTGAAGATGTTGCTAAGTCGGTGTCGTCGTTTGCCCTTGGCGTTTGCTTCGGGGTCTTTGGTCTCGGGCTGAGGTGGCTCGGCATGACGGGTGTGATGGTTGACTTGAGGGGAGGCGATGACCCTATCAGGTTTCATGGTGGGCTTGCCGTTCTCGGTCAGTGGCTGGGATTTGGACTTGCGTTTGGACTGCTCTGGACGGGGAAGATTCTCTGGTTCGATGGAGTTCTGTCGCAAGGAAGGAGGTCGAGAAGGGGGTCGAGAAGGGGGTCGAGAAACGACAATTTCATGGCCGGGCTCGCCGTTGCCGGTAAACATGCTGCGTCGATTGAGCCGGGTGCCAATGCCCGATGCGCTCCGTCGCTTGGCTCGGTCCATAAAGCTGGCACCAGTTGAGTTGGATCGTTTTGAAAGGCTCCCAAAAGCTTTACCACCGTCGGTGGGTGCCACGGAGTTGGAACGGCGCACGCTTGGAATCGACATGCAGCGTTTGCCGCCATTGATGGATTCCTTCATCGGGCTCAAGTCGTCGCGATCAATTGGCGCATCGTTCTCATTCGGAGCCGGCGAGTTGTACCGCGAGGACGTCGGAGAGACGAGCGATTTGGCGGCGGGCAAGGAAACCGGATCGCCATAGCTAAAGTTTTGTGACCAGCCCTCGCGAAAGGCGACCCAGATGCCCGTGATAATAATCAAGGTGCGCAGGCCGTCATCGAGAGTGACTTTGTTCGCCTCGGTGGGTTCCTCGTCGGACATGTCACTGACCACAGACATACCGGAGCTCGGAGTCGTAAGGCCGGTGCCAGGGCCGGTGCCGGACCGAACCACCGCGGAATACTCGTCAAATACCTCCAGTTGATTCTTCGTCATGGAAGCGATAACGGGGTGCCGACGAGTGGTTGGGTCGATAACGCTGAACGTGAATCGCTTGGTATCATCGCGCACCGTGGATCCTGGAGGAGCCGACACCCGACGATTCTTCCCTCCTCGCAAGGCCCAGCGCATGACCCGTACACCACTCTCCGTGCGCGCGACAAACTCGTATGAACCACTGGGAAGAGGTGTCGCCTCCCAAGTCGGTCCGAAATTCAAGCATATCTCTGCCTTTCCCTTCAGACGAGCATCTTCTTGAAGCATCTGGCAGATTGTGGCCACCACTTCTCGATGATCTTCATCCTCATCCTCGGAGCTCGCCTGTTTGGAGTGGATGCTTGCCACCTTGCTTTCATATAGTTCGCTCATCACGATAATCAGGTCGTTGGGACCTAGCCCGTTCCTGCCACGGAACATCGCAGGGAACTTTCGAGCTAGTCGAGGGAGATACAAGGTGGAGGGTAGAATGTCTAGGATGGGCAGAGGTCGAGGAGTTTGCGACACCTGCTGCAGTTGAAGGAGCAACTTCGGGCGAAGCTTCAGTCGCTTGTGGCGGGCGTGTGCAGCGGGATGTGCGAATTGGTACGTTGTTTTCGGCCGCGAGGATTTCCGAACGGTATAAGCAGAGCCGACACCTCGAGGTCTGGTGGTCGAAGGAGCGACATCTTTAGAGGACTCCCCTTCGCTCGCAAAGGCGACGGGGCTCATGACCTCGACGGATACTGGTCTTGCGGGCTGCGCAGGACCACCGGCCTGCTTGTTTCTGTTATAGAGAGTGCTCAAGAACGGCAGAGCAGATAGTGAAAAGGCGGTAGTGTAAGAAGAGTTGGGAGCTGATGCAGATTCAAGCTGGGCGGGATCGTTTGTATGGGCTGCTGCGGCATCCGCTGTGAGGCCAAGATTCAGCAGCATTCTTGGACTCGGCGGAGCCACATCGGTCTTCCGCAGACCAAACCGGCGACTCTGAGTGTTTATAGGAGCCCCGGAATCCACGTACGCATAAGGGTTGACCGTGCGTCAGCTGCGGGGGGAGGAAGCAGCTGAAGCACCGGGTGGGGAGCTGAAATCGAAAATCAAGCACCAAGTAAGAGAAGGAATAGAAGGAACGAAGGAGCCAGGAGGTGTGTTGAGGGAGAAAGATCTAGGTTGTTAGACCAGATTCAAAATGCAAGGGGCAAAGGAAATCAAAAAACTGGGAAGGGGGATGTGCGTTGGATTATGCATGGAAGGGACGGGGGGATACACAAATGGGCGGTCAGCCTTATACATCAGATCTAGTTCTGACTATGCAGACCATAGGGCAGTTTGAACGGATCGGTCATTGCGAGC
Source organism: Penicillium silybi (assembly GCA_027569585.1). Classification (NCBI taxonomy): domain Eukaryota; kingdom Fungi; phylum Ascomycota; class Eurotiomycetes; order Eurotiales; family Aspergillaceae; genus Penicillium; species Penicillium silybi. The sequence continues at coordinate 488,901 of JAPDFI010000013.1, forward strand.
TCCGACACATCCGGTCCGGCGATCATCACGCATAAGTGAGGCTCCGAGGCCGAACGTCACTAAAGTGGAAACAGGAAGCGCCTTCCAGTAAGTCCGGGTTGGCCTTGGGCGCTGCTTGGCATCCTTGTTACTACTTCCTCGTTATTGGGTGTGGCATCGCCCGATGGCAAATTCTCGTTTCTTCAGCTGCTTAGCTATGAGCCCCTGATGATTACATTGCGAAATGGCTGCTGGATCTGTACGAGAATGTGGGGGGAAATGGTCAGGTTCGACAGACTTTTTCTCTTCCATCTGGTGGAGTCCCAGGCGGCCTAGGTACATCTAGAAAAGTAAAAAAAGAAAAAAAAAAAAAAAAAAAAGTGGAACGTGGAACGGAATCGGGGATTCAAAATTCACTTTTTCACCTTTTATGATTATTGATACTTAGGTTCGGCGCAGAGCAAATCTCGCAAGCACCGAAAATCCTGGGCGGCTGGATTCGGACGGATTGATGGGCCGATCGCCCCACCTGAAATCAAATAACTTCGTCTACTTCGTGCTCGCGCGACATATGAATCGTCTGAGATGTTCGACGCTGACAGGGAAGCTGACCGGGTTTCGCCCTACGAAACCTTCCGGAAATCTTGCTCTTGAGGAAGTTAGTACTTGAACAATCCCAATTTCATGTAGGGCTATCCAAGGTTCTACTGTGTTTCACCCTGTTCAAAAACCCTGTTGCGCAGATGACCAGCTTTGCCAAGATTGTCCAAAACGTGTTTCGCATGGGTCATTATTCGTGTCACCATGTGTTGCCACTGTGAAACCCAGTAGATGGAGCCCACTTGGCGTCGAGAGCTGATCGGATTGAAACGATTCCGTGCATGTGCATCCGCTGACTAACTGTGCACGTTATGCACCCGGCGAAGGCTCCCGCCAAACAATGCAAATTTACCTCGGCTTCCATCCATGAGCTGTGACCCATCCAGCTTCCCTACGCCACTACCTGTGGCCGTACCACCATGGCTTCAATTGGTCGCTCGCCTAACTCAGCGAGCCTCTTGCGCCTGGAAAATCCTGTCCGGAGCTTGACATTGGCCTTCTGGCTATGGAAAGCTCTACTGCTCGTCGCCGTCGTCGTCTGTCCAGGCCCTGGCTATGACACCTCCACCACTCTGCTTTCTTATCAGGACGCTCCGACACCTGATGCTCAAAATGAGTCTCTCCCGTGGGCATTGAAGTTTGCACGATGGGATTCCATCTATTTTCTGCACATCGCTGAGCATGGATATGTCTTCGAGCAAGAGTGGGCCTTTGGCTATCCCAGACTTCTAGGCTGGTTTATTTCAGGTATCTCCAATCGTGTCTACGGGGACAGGATTTGATGGTTGACATTTCATTCAGGGCTTCGCATGTCGGGGGCAGAAATCGGACCCATCAGCACGGCACTCGTGGGTGTAGTCTTGTCCCACGTCGCGCACTACCTCTCCGTTTTGGCTCTGTACCGTCTCTCGGCCAATATCTTTGGTCATACCACAGCCGCCCAGAAACTCATCTGCTTCCTATCGGCCACTCTGCACATAATCTGCCCGGCTGGGGCGTTCCTTTCAGCCCCATATGGTGAATCCATTTTTTCCCTTCTTAATTTTACCGGTTTCTATCTTTACACCTCATCCCTCATCACCGAGCACAATGGTATCATCGCATTGCGGGATACCCAAGTTCTCACGGCCGCTGTGCTCTTTGCCTTTGCGACGATTGTTCGCAGCAACGGCATTCTGAGTGGATTCTTGTTTGCCTACGATGCCTGTATGGTGGCCTGGACAACACTGACCCAGGGTCCGTCTCTGCACAAAACCCGTCGGTTGGCCGTCATCATCTTGGGTGGCTGCATTGTCGCCTTGGGGATGGTTGTACCCCAGATTCTGGCCTACCACACGTATTGTATGTCCGAGACAAATCTTCGGCCCTGGTGCAAATCAGCTTTGCCCAGTATCTACGGCTGGGTTCAGGGACACTATTGGTAAGCGATCTTCTACGACAGCCGCCAGTTTTCCCTTCTCAGTTGCTAATGTCTTTTTTAGGAATGTTGGGTTGTTCCGATACTGGACGGTCTCGAACCTTCCTCTCTTCTTGCTGGCAGCACCGGTTCTGGCCATTATGTGCCAATCATCTCTTTGGGCACTTAAGGCTCCATCTACCTTGCGCTCGGAGTCGGGCAATCAATCGCCTTCTCCAGTTAGCCCCGGGTCTATGCTATTTCGCCTGGCTGTGCCCCAGGGTCTATTAGCAGTCATGGCTTTGACAAGTTATCACGTCCAGATCATCAATCGGATCTCCTCAGGATACCCTTTGTGGTATTGGTACCTCGTATCCAGCGCCATGGACAGCTTCCAGGATCACCGGAAGGGCCGCCGAGGTCTCGTGAACGCCGCGCAAACTATGGTGGCCTATGCATTGATCCAAGGTGTCCTTTTTGGTTCTTTTTTGCCCCCGGCTTAACGCCGACACCGAAGCCAAATCTTTGTGGAATAGGAAAATCCAGTGTAAATTAATAATAGTTCGTTGTCGGTTTCTCCGCTTTCTTCGTTGTTGCCCGGCTGTGCCGCATTCGTAAGGGTTGTCTGCCTAAGTTGGGCCTGTGCCTAGGTAAGGCGCACCCTGATGTGCCAACGCGGCTATAAAGCCAACGTGTAAAATCATAGAGGAAAGAAAATCTAGCTAGACTTTCCTGCGGGGATTTCACTTCGGATCTATTTTTATTGCTCTCCCACGCGGGTCTCCATAAGAAGCTGCAGGGCCAAAGCTCGTTACGTGGAATTATGTCATCCGCTCTCACCTCGAGAACTTCCCTTTGACTCTGGAACATCTCGAGCTGTCACTTGCAACCACGAATCTTTGCTGTCAAAGCCCTGGAAGAACAGTGTTTCTGTGGACTCCTTACAGCTGGTCCTCGGTTCCATTTCTGCACAGCCTTCGCTTTGCCTGGTCGCCGTCACGACTACCTCATGCGAACCCGGCCATTTGCAACACAACCGTCGACCTCACCTTCTGCATCTTGAGGAGAGGAACTTGAGATTCGTGGTAGATGTGCGCCACCTTGCTTTCTTTGTAACGAGATTGACGAACATTCATGGAACCTTAGGGTTGCTAACGTATCTCATTCAGAGCCCCATCTGACGTCTACGGCAACTCCTCCCTCCCCCATCTCCACCTATCGCTTAACCTCCCCTCCTCTCAAGAACGATTATGGACGCCTCAGCTCCCAAGGCGATTCTAACGTCTGATAACTTTGCCCATGCCTCAGAGATCTCACGGGCCACCTCGCCCGGTGGTGAGCCCGCCGCAGTGAACGGTGAAGAAGAGCCCAAAGCCCGCGTTCGGCCGCGAACTTACCCTTACTTTCAATATCTTCCATATCAGCTAGAGGATGAAGCAGAGCGCGAGCGCACTCTGCATGCAATCTTGAATCAGCTGTACATTGCGATTGAGGCTGGAGACTTTAGCCCGGGGGCTGTTCACTGGACACGCGAGCTTCGAGGATGGCTATCGCTGAAGTTCGATCCGACTCGAACAGAGCGGATCAATTTGGTGAAGCTGTACTATGAGCTCTCTTTAGCTCCCGGCATCGATCCCAGCACCTCTGAGCGATTTGCGAGCATGTTCATGCTTCTCACTAAGTGAGTCCGGATCACCCGCTTGAGTCGCGTGAAATGACTTCAATGCTAACTACCATGCAGGCGCAAGCATTACTTGAGACCAGTCAAAGATTTGGTGCTGGACTGGAGGCCTCTTTACAAGGAGCTGAAAGCCTTCGTTCTCCCGACCGAGTCCGGCCTCGTCCACTCGACCAACTTGAAGCGAAACGTGAAGACATTGACAAAGCTGTGCGCATTTGCTCAGCTTTTCATCGATCCCTGCGAGCTACCCGCGATGTTGGAGGAATTCCTACCGCACTACACAACGTCATTTTCTGAAGGCGCCTTCGTTGTCGTTGGGCTGATCAATCTGCTGCTTCCTACATCGCCTCCTCCCGCAGACCGAGAAGAACTCCTTCCGCAGAGCCATTTACCCACACAGTTCCATCTCTGGTCGCTCGTCGGTCGGTCCAAAACCTTTGACACAACATACCTCGACTACCTCTCTCGACTCGCCCGAGATTCGCTGCCAGCCGGTCACATTCCTTTCTCCGAACACGGTCTCTTTACGAAGGAGCAGTCTTCTCTCATCTTTACTGCAATTCTGAGACTATTGGAGATCCCTGTAGGACAATCCACTTCGCCTTACAGCGCTCTGGTGGACATTTCTTCTGGGCTTGGAATCATGCTCGACCGCGATACGCGCAAGCATCCAGTTGCGCATCACATTGCGCGGTGGATCGTGATGTCTCTCTCCCCGGCTTGTCTGGAATCCGAAGACTCGATTCTTTCCCAGCTCGAAGGTCTCATCCAGGCTGTCGAGACATTCTTCCATCCTTCAAACTCGGGTAGTTGGACAAAGACCCTGTCGCAGCTAGTATACTATCTAACAGATTTCTTTGTGATGCGCTGGAATCGTGAGCAAAGCGGCGAAATGGAGATTCCGCCTGAGCGACGACTGACTGAGCCTGTGAAGCGCCGCTTCGTACTGTGCCTGAGGGACGTAATTTTCATGGGTATCTACGCTAAGAGCAGCACTGCCATGACGTTCTCCTTGTCTACCCTTCAGGGTCTGGCCTACTTGGAGCCGCATCTCATTCTCCCCGGTGCATTGCAGAGAATCTACCCATCTCTACAAGGTCTAGTTGAGGTTCATCGGACAACGTCTTCCCTTCGCGCCATGCAAGTACTGTCCCGCGTTATTACTCGAACCAAAGGCTATCGCTGCCATATGACCACCCTTCTTGGTCTTGCCCTTCCTGGTATCGATGCAAATGACCTCGAGAAGTCTCTCCATGCCCTTTCATTTATACAATCCGCCTGTTATAATATACCCATGGTCGACATGGCCCAGGGCAGAGAGGATATCAACTGCAACATGCTTGCACTGCAGTGGATTACCGGCGAAATGGAGAGAATGGAGGAAAAAGGAGCCGCGGTGCAGTTGAACTACGAGACTGAGCTGGATGACGAGACGGAAGAACTGATTCTGCGTTCTTCGACATGCGGCTTTGGAGACTTCACCATCTCGTTTTTGGGACGTGTCTTCACACTCTTGGAGAACCTGCCTGATGTCACCCGTGTGCGCAACGGTTCACCCGAAGAGAATATCGTCAACACACTTCCGGCTACCTTCATGCCTCTTCTTGCTTCCCTATCCCCTGAGTACTACGACATTGCATTGTCGAAGATCGTTGATTTCGTATCCAATCATGTCATTCACCAGGCACGAGACGCAATGGCTTTCATTTGCAATGCGTTGTGCAAGGTCAACCCTGAAAAGGCTCTCAAGCGATTCATCCCGGTTCTCACGCAGGCTATTCACACCGAGATCGAGGAGAACGGTGCCGGCTCTACCAGAACTACGGGAACAGATGTCCTGCCCCGTGACCGTGGACTGGTATGGAACGTTAGCATGCTGAGCATGTGTGTCGTGCATGTCGGCGACGCAGTTCTGGCTCACCGGCAAGAGTTGTTTGACATTGCAGTTTATATGCAACAGAAATGTCGCGGTATCCCCACTGTCCACATCTCCAACTTCATTCATCACCTCTTGCTCAATCTAACCGGAACATACACCAATGATTACTCACTCTATGAGAAGCAAGATATTGAAGGAGGCATTGGGCCCCAGCACTGGAGTTACAGAGCTGATGTGCGCAACCTCCACATCAAATGGCATGTACCCAAGCGAGAAGAGCTGGAGTTTGCCGTCGCCGTTTTCAAGAATCAAGCAGAGGGGGCCTTGAAGCATTTGTCTAAATTGACTCACGATACATCCAGCGTCAAGCGAGACGGAAGTGGTAAAGACTGGTCCGATGAAGTCACGCGAAACCTTGTGCTCCTGCGATTGCTTCTTTCGGGTATCTCAGTGCTTTTTGATCCGAAGGCTGCTTCGCAAAACTCTACCGAAGTCTCGAACAGTGCATCTGCCGCATCAAACGAGGTTGAGATGGTTGATGAGTCGGCCCTCTCAAACGGTGTAGGCGATGACGAATCAGCTCTTGACAGCTCGGATGAGACTGCGATCAAAGAAAGCTACCCGTACCCTACTGGGTATCCTCTTGAGGAGGGTGATGCCTTGTATACTGAGATTCATGAGATTCGTGAGAGGGCAGGCTGGGTCTTGCACGAGACACATCGATTCTTGAGTGATCACCAAGAGGACGATGTTCCCTGCTTCGGAGCACTGTACTCAGCTTTCCGATCTTACTTCGTCGACGTTGGCATCGAACGATCTGCCCATGTTTTGGATCGTGTGACTCGTCTCCTGGCAGCAGACATCCACCCATACAAGATGAGCGGCATCCGAAAAGATTACCCGAGGGCATTGCTTGTGCGTAGGGCTAATGTCTATCATTTGCAACGTCTACGACACAATGCAGCACCGCGACCTCGGTCTAAGCTTGATGAGATCCTTCTCTATGATCTTGCCGAGTCGTGCGTCTCTCTGTATACCGAGACACGTCGCAATGCCCAGAATGCGGGTGAGTCTGCGCTGAAGGCCGTATGGGGTGCCCGAACTCTCGTCATTCCTCCTCTCCTCAAGGCCCTGCAAAAGGGCGTAAAGGAGAACGACCATGCGCGTATCAAGGGGGCCTTGTTCTCGTTGCTTCTCAGCAGTGTGGCGAAGACTGCTGGACGGAACTGGAAGTACACACCAACTTTGATCCGCACTTTTATCGATGCTAGCGCTGTTGACAGGCCGTCTGTGCAAAAGATCTGCTCTAGTGCCGTCTTCCAGATCATGGACTACGGTCGCTCCATGGAACGGATGGCTATTCTGGACCGTCAAATTGTGGAAGCAATCGCATCCGGTCAAGATGTCAATGATCAGATCGAGCAGAAGCGCAAGACGATCAACACAAAGCGCGCTACGATCGAGAAGAAGAAAGCCGACCTGGCCGAAGAGCTGGTGAATCTCGCGCGCGTCTCGCATTGGAAAATCGCCAGCCGTGCCGCGACCATTGTCATCACCATGGGTCTTCGCTTCGATTACATTGCCAGTGAGAACCTGATTGAGCTGGTGACCTCAGGCTCGATCGATGATCACCCAGGGTTGCGCGGCATGTACTCCCAGGCGCTTATTGCGTTGTTCACCATGATTGACGTCCGAGCCATCTGCGGTCACGAATACAAGAACTACATCTTGGGCCACCAGCGCTTCCCTTCCAAGATCAAGGTGGCAACTCGGCCGTACGAGAAAGACTGGACCCAGGAGTATTTGGCCAGTTTCGCCAAGCCTGAAGCTGAATACTACGTCGACCACGATTTCCCCGGCTGGCTGGTATGGGGCAAGACGATGCCTGCGTACAAGTCAAACGTGGACCGAGACATTGAGTATGATGAAATGGAGTGGAACGTTCGCACTCAGATGGGCAAGCTGTTTACTCGGGAGTGGTTCTCCAAATTCTTCATGTACCTGAAGCAGGAGCCTAGAGATCCTTCCGCCGACAAGTTCCGCATGTCCTGCGCCATGATGCTTCTGTACGCTTTTGAGCTCATGCTTCGGGATGGTTTGACCGTTGCTACATTCAAGGACATCCAACAGGAGATCCAGAGTGTCTACGAGGATGGCAGTGATAAGCACCAGCATCGTGCAACGGCAGAGATTCTTGGGGCATTGATCAGCTCCGTGACTGACACCAGCGTTGAGCGGCGCGCCATGGTTTGGGGGTATGCCTTCCCTATTGTCAGGAAGATCTTCACCGACGGCCTTACACCCGAGAACTCGGGCTACTGGACAACGTTCCTCCACATGATCCTGCAGTGCCGCGATCCTCGCCGAGCCTGGCCTTTGGTCGACTGGCTGGCCAGCTTCCGTCTAGACATGTCGACCAACGCGGCTTTCAAGGAGAGTTCCAAGATCAACCTTCTGCACCAGTGCATCATCGATGCTGGTTGGCATTTCCAGCTTGAGAAGCCAATTGTGGAAGACTTCCTCGCACATCTGGACCATCCGTACAAGGGAGTGCGAGAAGCGATGGGCCAAACCCTTGCGACAATTTACCGCACAAGATACCACGAGTCCTACCCCGACCTGCAATGCCTTTTGAATGCCCAAAAGGCCTCTTCATCTGTCGGTACTTATCCCTACCTGCCCTCCACAGAATTCTCAGAGATGGTTCGAGGGGTTTTCACCCAGATCGAACAGTGGCGGCAAGCCCGAGTTCCAGGCCAACAGACTCCTTCATCCTACACATCCGGTAGCAAGACTGTTCTTCTCTGGCTGGACTCGACTCTGTCCTCTCACGAATGCACCCAGCTGGTTCCTTTCTTCCCCGATGTGTTCACCGCACAGCTTCTGCACATGATGGACGTCAAGGAAGATCCAGAGCTGCAGTCGCTCGCATACCACGTTTTCCGCCATCTCCCCAACATCCCCTACCCCGCCGAGAAGGACTCCGACTTCATCCAGTCCCTCATCCGCATCGGACAGACATCACCATCATGGCATCAGCGACTGCGTGTGATGATCAACATCCAGATCATCTACTTCCGCAGACTCTTCCTGTTGGAATCCGCCGACCGTGACAAGCTCTTCGAATGCATTGCCTCTATGCTCGAAGACTCGCAGCACGAGGTCCGCGTCGGTGCGTCAGCCACACTCTCCGGCATGGTCCGTTGCTCGCCCATCTTACTTCGTGAGAAGATGGTGAAGCGCTTCCAGGAGCGCTTCACCAAGGTTCTGGCAGACAACCCTTTGCCCAAGAAGCCCAAGAACTTCCGATCAGGACTTTCCTCCGCCGTTTCTTCGGGCGCCGGTACCCCGACTCCCGAGCACAACCGACTGATCATTGCCCGTCACGGTGCAGTCCTCGGTCTTGGAGCGCTCATCCAGGCCTTCCCGTACAACAGCCCTCCACCCCACTGGATGCCCGAGGCATTGACTACATTGAGCCTGCGCGCCGCCAACGATCCGGGGGTGGTTGGATCGAGCGTGAAGTCTATCATTAGCGAGTTCAAGAAAACGAGGCAGGATACTTGGCACATTGATGCGAAGGTAAGTTGTCTTCTGAAATTTCCCCATTACGCACTTCTAACATATTGCTAGGCTTTCACTCCGGACCAGCTGGAGGATCTGTCGGGTGTACTTTGGAAGAGCTACTTTGCTTAGAGTCAGGATCTCGATGGACTTGTATCCGTGTTGACCTGTTCTGTGGATAAGTTCTTGTATTTCCATGCTAGCAATGCAGCGATTAATTTATAGTGTATTGCCTCGTGGAGTCCATGGTATTCGATCCAGCCATGCTTGGATACCTTTTTTTATTGATAAGGTGCAGCTTCCCAAAATTATGGTCGCAAATTTTGAAGAAGCGCCTTCAAGAGCTTTAGGTAGAGAAGAGATGTATTTAAACCCCTAGACTGCCCCACAGACGATCTTTTCGAGTATAGTAGATTGATACAATCCCTAGATTTTGGTCTTAGCCGAGGAACATACTTTGCCAGTTTAGGGAATTAAGCGACGCGTTTCGGCGCGACGTCGGCTATCTTCCCGATATAGGACGTCCTCGCCGACTACCTCGGATTGCGTTAAAGATACTGACCGACATGCGATTATACCTTTTCCTCTAAGGAGATATAGTTTACGGGCTGGATCTTACTACGAGCGTCGATCATCGCGGTAAATGAATATAACGGAGATTGATATTTGTATTTAATATTCGTTGCGCAAGGGCTATTTCCACAAAGCTCGTAACGACTAAGGGTACCATAAAGACTAGGAGTACCAGAAATCATGACGGCATGTCAGACGCCTGGGCAGAAAAACGAACACGTCAGAGCTTTCTGAAGAAGTGGAAAGTACAACTGGGATGCCCCGCGACTCTCCGATTTACTTCCCCTCGGATTCTGCCGTGGTAGACGCTAATGGGGTGGAAAGGCCGACGCGGTCAATGGTTCGTGTGTAAACGACACCACCGTTGGTTCGATCCTCGTGCACAACCAAATCCTTGCGGTCGGTGTCGACAAGAAGGCGGATGAGATCGGGGCGCGTATAATGGCCACCCTGTTTTGAATGAGATAAGTACGATATTTCAATAAGAATGGGTACAGTGACTTACAAAGTCAGCCAAAGCCTTGCTCAGGTGGATCTCGTCGAGGTCAATCTGTGATTGTTCGTTAACCTTTAGCCCCCATTAAAAGGGGAAACAAATGACTTACGTCGGCAACGAGAAGGCCGTGGAAGTCTTTGGCGGGATGAGGAACAAGGTTCTGCCCATCTGGTCCGTAAATACGACCGTTTCCGTTGAATATTTCAGGGTCCTGCAGCTCCTTTCCCGGGGGAGTATTCAACTTGATGCCCTCAGCAGTGATGGTATTCCAAGGAGCAAGAGTGAAAGTTCCGGTCTCGATTGCGTAGGCGGGAGTGACAATCTGAGCCGTCTTGTTAGCCATCAGATCAGAGGTCCGTATTGGAAAATACGAGGCCGAATACTTACATCCGCATTTGCCTCTGCGACATTGGTAGCGGGATCCGGGTACGTCAATGTCTCTTTTCCAGGGAGCAATGGCCAAGCAGCAACATGGACCTGTTCACCAAGCGAGGCCGAATAAGACTTTAGGAATGGGTTCAATTTCTCCCAGCAGTTCAAATGACCGATGCGACCGATTTCGGTCTCCATCACCGACTCGGTGGTGTCGCCAGTGCCATCGCCAAAGATCAGGCGCTCGACGTGAGTAGCTTTGATTTTGCGGCGATGGTTGATGATATCTCCAGCGGGATTAATCATGACTTGGGTTATGTATAGACTGGCGAGGTCAACCCCGGAGTATCCGAGGGACACAAAGATCTTATTGGCTCGGGCAGCTTCGCGGATACGGCGCATTTCGTCGGAATTGGAAGGAAGACTGTTCTCGCGGTATTTCTTGAGAAGCGGCAAACTCTCCTGGTAGTTGACGGCCCAGGCCCAATAAGGGTAACCGGGAATCCCTGTGGCGTATTAGTCGGAAGACATATGCATTCGGTAGAGACACTTACAGCACTCCGGGAAAGCAATGAGCTTGCATCCCGCTTTGCCAGCTTCGTCAATCCAGTGGATAGTCCGTCGGGTTGACTCCTCCAGATCAAACCAGCCTGGTTCAGCGTTGACTGCTGAGGCCTTGTACTTCTTGAGAACTGGTGCCATTTTGAGGGTTGAATGTCTCTTGTTCAAGTGAACTTGAAGATGTAGTATATGATCAGCTCAGAGACAATGCCCCCTTTTATAATGATCGAATCGTGGCCATGGGAGAGTAATATGCTTCGGGAAGTATTCATATCCCGAAACCCTGTACTTATCTATGAAGAATCATATCATCGGCACTACGTACTCCGTACTGACCGAATATTGGCCGGTCATGGACCAGTGAATTGTTCTTGGTGGCTACCTAACTCCCCGCTTTGTAGATGCAAGTGAGATACGAGATATGAAGCATCGGGGTTTGCGCTACGCTATCAGTTTTCGGAATGGGATATGGTTGGTTGCTGGAATATCTTTGTCCAACTTTGACATCATGCTACGTTATCAGTTGCGGGGAGATTAAGGTTTCTCCAAGTCTTGGTGATAAGGCAAATCCCAGCAAAGCCCGCCAGGAAGATTTGCAATGGTTGATTATAAACATCGACAGTGATTTTCAGAAGAATATAGTAGAAATGGAAACTGTGGATACTGCAACAAACCTAGTCACGAATGCAGGACCTGCCCGCATCTCGTCATCCCCAGCATCTGTCCAGTACCAACACTGGATGATATCTCACTCTTGTTCAGGGCAAAAGCTTTATTACGGTCCTAGACGGCAGTACCTGATAATCCGCGTCTAGCCTGAGCACCGAAGCGTATGGCCGTTATTTCGCATCGGGCACCGGAAATCTTCCACGTGGCAATTATAGGGTTCTGCAACAGCGTTGCGTATGTCCAACGCCAAATGGATCTTTGCCTAAAGGACTTTGCTCTATAATACAGAGCCTACCTAGACGATATCTTGATCGTCTCGCGCTTCCTACCCGAGCTGCGATCGCTATCGCGTTCCAAGCATCTCTCCTCGAACAGACTACCAAGTTCGACGTCTTTGCGTGAATCGGCAATTGTAGTCTTAAGTGGTGATATACTCGGCTACCTAGGTAGGGCCGGGTTAGCCACACGAGGCGAGGTAAACGCGTATATCTTAGCCAAAGGGTAGCCACAGCCTTGAATACCAGCCGCTGCTAGGGTAGTAATACTAGCACTTAGACTGTGACCTACCACGACGAGGTCGTAGTTAGAGTACATAGAGACTACTTTGTTAAGATTCTTTATAACGTCGTCGCGGACCATGGCCTAGGCTTTCTAGAAGCCGAACTTAGCTGCGTAACCGTCGTAAAGACCTAGATCGATAAGGGGAAATTCTTGGGGAAGTCAATGAGAGCTGAGCTCGATTCGCATCTGGACGCCTGGGTAGCGGCCTTGGAGAGGTCTGAGACCTCGTGTTTCCCTTGTCCGTGTTGTACATCATTCGGTCGGGTTGTATGTGCTGTGAGGTTTAATGAAGGGGGCGGTACTTAACTGACAGTTTCATGGCACATAATCTACCAAACGACCGATCGACTATCAAATCTCCCATAAAAGGACACCTTGCCAATCCTAATTCTTTGTTCAGTAGAAACCTGCAAGGCAACCATGTGAGGGCTGAAGGCTGTGAGAGCCTGATGTTTCACCATTTTGGTTTGTATGACAAGCAGACCAGTAGAATGCTACAGTGTATCCCAGTCCAAAAACATAGCTGATAGCCCCTGTACCACGAAGGATATTTCTGTGTGTCGGATATGTAGGGCGTAGGGATGACATAGTGTGCTCAGCTATCAGACCGTGTTCCTACCGTTGGACAGAGCCATGATACATTGAGACACGCTTGGAGTAACTTGCTCTTGATTGTATTTCGCTTGTGTGGGGTCATTGACTGGCTCGACATCATTCAACATGCTTTCTCGCTACATCTCCCCGTCCTTTCCGTCATGGCTTATCCTTGGTCCCTTGCCTTCAACGGCAGGAGTCCGCTGAGACCACGGAGAGTGATGTGGCTGCGCTGGCTTGTGTGCATCGTTTTCGTGGCTACTGTCCTTGAAGCATTCTCATATCTCTCTCAGCATCCTGAGACCTCCCCTTTCCGTGTGCTGGGTCTCTTCAATCATCGACAACCAATTCTTCGGCCAGGCCAGTACCGCGAGACAGCTGGACATCAGTATGTGCTGGGTACTCCCGATGAGGATATCGTGGAGCAAGTGGATGACATGGGCGTCGTTCATGACCGAAGGTGAGCCGACACTGTCACTTTGGTCTACTTCGAAACAACTCTCACTGGCTACTTACTATCTTCCTCAGAGACGACCGTTTCTATCTCGGCGGCACACTAAGTCTCACCAGCGCCCGCTCCTCCGACTCCGTGCATCCAATTCCCTCCATTTACGACCCCTACCCAGCATACAACAGCAGACAATGGAGGAAGAAATTCCACGGCCATTTCGAGCCATGTATGGGACCCAGAGGTCGTGACCTGGACCGCACACGAGCAGAAGACATGGTCCTGGTTTACAAAGGGAAGCAGGCCGGGTTCCCCGAATCGCGCTTCGGCTCATACGAGGCAATGGGTCTAGATGGAGACGTGTACACCGATAGATACTCTCGCTTCGGTGCCTACGGATTCGGAGAGGACAGCAACGACGATATCCCCGGCTTTATCCGACCTTCTCCGGTACCCCGGTTTGAAGTTGATTGGCATTACCTGCAGTCTCGCTGCCTTGACAGAAATACCGATCGTTATAAACCAGGGAGCACGATGAACGATACCCGTCAGCAACCGCTCTCATTCGAGCTGAGAGAACCACCTCGGAAGAAAGCTGAATCGGAGAGCATATCGGGCATGAAACAATACCATCCGCGCTCTGCGGTCCTCATCAGAACTTGGCACAACATGGTCTGGACATCGAATCATCGAGAATATCTCAGAGCGCTGATCATGGAGCTCTCTCTTCACTCCGGTGTTGAGTATGAGGTCTTCCTCTTGATTCATGTCAAAGATGACGAGCTTCCGATCTTCTCAGATGCCGAAAGGATTAAGGAGCTTCGCAAGTCAGTCCCTGCAGAGTTTCGAAAAATGGCATTGTTCTTCAACAACAAGCTGTTGGAAGCGTGGTTTCCGAAAATCATTGAACATAGGTGGGATACAGCCTGACAGATATAAGGGAGGACCTCTAACTGACATCGGCAGCCCAGTGTTACAACATCACCAGCCACTGGAGATATTCTCTCAGTTATATCCCAACTTCGACTATTACTGGCAGTTCGAGATGGATAGCCGACACACAGGACATGCATACCACTTCCTCGACAGAGCCATTTCCTTTTCCAGACAACAACATCGCAAATACCTCTGGGAACGCAACGCCTACTTCTACACACCCGGTGCACATGGATCATGGGATGAGTTCATTCGCATGGTGGATGGCAGTATCGACCGATCCGAAGAAACAATCTGGGGCCCAGTTCTAGGCACTGGCATCCGACCCCAAGGCCCCGAGCCCCCAGCCTCAATCAAGAACGACAATTACACATGGGGTGTTGACGAAGAAGCAGACATAATAACCTTCCTCCCAATCTTTAACCCAAAAGACACCCAATGGACATTTCCCGACAAAATCTGGAACTTCAAATACGGCACCGAGACCCCGCGCCGCGCGTCCGTCATCACAATGGCCCGGTACTCAAAACGGCTCCTCGATCTTATTCACCACGCACGAGCTACAAGGGGACTGGGTCTGGCGTCTGAGATGACGGGGCCCTCGTGGGCACTTTACCACGGCCTTAAAGCTGTTTATGTCCCACATCCGATCTTCGCAGACGGCCAGTGGACGCCTGAGGAACTGGCACGTATTTACAATCCAGGCCCGCCGGAGAATATCAATGGTGCACCGGGCAGTGTGTGGAACTGGAATCATCTTTACGATCATATTATGTACCGACTTTCATACATGTTCACGACGCATTTCGCCGAGGATTTGTACAGGCGGTGGTTGGGATACAGGACTGCTGAGCAAGCGGGTGGGAAATGGGGTATGTCGTTCCGTTTCTCTTCTCCTTTTTCTGTTTGAATGACGCTGGAACTAACATGTTTGCAGGCTTCGGAACTTCGCTATGGTCGACATTGCTTCCCGTCGATGTTCTTGCATACAATCAAGAATTCCGGTCTAAGATTCGGCCCGGATAAAGCGGTTCCTTGAGATTGAAGAGAATCCACGAGATCTACAAATGCTTTACTGACATTTATTTATCCTTCCGTTTTGGTTGAGCATGCCCGTCCAAGATTGTCCTAGAAAGCCTCTGTTGTAAGACTGGACAGTACGATTCAAAACCTTGACACTCCAAGTATATCATCGAAAGGTGCCAAAGCAAAGCAAATTTAATATCTATTTCAAAAGACGACGTTCTCTAGCAACTGGAAAGATGGCCATCTAAGCCAGCTCACACTCGATCAAGCTCTCAACACCGCGCTGGGCAGTCCAGATCTTAGTGATCTTCAAGCCAGCAGACTCAACAAGCGCATGCCAATCACCAGCAGTGCGCTCCGTAGATGCAAAGTCAGCCATCATAATAATGTCCAGACTGGTAGTCTCCCAGTAGGCGTTAGTCTCGGGGATGACGTTCTCGTTGATCAAGATCTTGCTGTGGCCGCGCTTCATAGCGGGAACGATGTTCTCCAGGATCTTCTTGCAGTCCGCATCTGTCCAGTCGTGGAGCACGGAGTGCATGTAGTAGGCGCGGGCCCCTATCAGAGACATTAGATTGCGTAAAGGATAAATAGTGAATGGAAGATACCTTTGACGGGCTGCTCAGTGAAAAAGTCATGGTCCATGATTTCAATAGATGGGTGCAGGGACATGGTCCTGGCTTGCTCGAGGACTTTAGGGAGATCCTGCAAGACCAAACGTCCGGGTGCATCGGACCACTTGCGACGGAACTCGGAGAGATCGTGGCCCACACTGCCTCCCATATCAACCAGGAGGGCATCTTCCTCACCGACGGCCTTGATCAGGGCAGGCACATCGTAGAAACCGCTGTCCATCCAACTGGGACGTCCTTGATGGTACGCGGACATGTGGTTGTTGAACTGGCTAGCAGCCTCGGGGTGCTCTTTGAGGAAGTCGAAGAAGTGAAGAGGTGTCTCGAAGCCGAGTTGGAAAGCGCAGTCGGTACCGTTGGCGGGGTTCTTGTAGCTGGTCTTCTTCAGTTGGGCGGGGAGGGCGAGGACACCCTTCGTGATACAGGCAGTCCTGGGTTTTGAAGGGCTGCGTCAGTAAGCAGCTTTGAGGAAGATGGACTGATTTGAATACTCACATGCAGGGGTAGGCGTCGCTGTATCGCTGCGACATTAGCGAAATGGACAACCCAGTACGACGGTACTCGTTGGGTCCAGTCTCGAGAATCACTCCCACGGCGCACAGGTGCTTCAGAATACGAGCTAGTTTAGGGGTTAGCATTTAGCTGATCGAAGGAGATCTAGTCTAGGACGTACAAACGAGTTTGCTGTCGGCTCCAGCAGCTTCAGCCATTTCCGAGGCTCTCTTGGACTTGTCATCCTTCGAAAGGATTGAGAACAGATCAAGATCCACGGCTGTCTCCAAACAGGCATACGTCGTCGCCTAGAGTACATTGTGAGATACCGCTCACGAGGGAGAGGGAGAAGTTTGAAATTACCTGTGACCAACAGAATCGAATCATGGCCTCCCTAGGGGTCTCGAGAGCGTAAACTAGTTGTCGAGCTGCATCCAACAGATCGGTACGAGCTTTGGGATCCTTCGAGGCGAATGCCTTTCCAGACAAGGCAATTTGATCAAGCAGACCCGGGACCAACTCCGGGGTGTTTGGGGAGATGGCCACTGAGCCCTCGACAAAGGCTTCATTTGCATGGCCATTTGCATGGCCCTTGGCATGGCCGTTAGCTGAGCCGTTCGTGGCCGAGCCATTGGTGTGAGAATCTCCGTTGGTGACAGTCATGGCGGAACGCACTTTTGATAAAGTAGACGAAGGATGACTAAAAGAAATCAGGAGAAATATGAGTAGTATAAAAGGTTCGTGTTTTATACAATTGGGTAGACCCAAGCCCCAAGCTGATCGGTTTTAAGTACTCGGTATGAAAGGGGTCTCCCTTATGCCGTCTCCGACATGAACCACAGCAAGCCGAGAAATTCTACTTGTACCCATTCGTTATTTCCCCCCTTACTACTCTACGTGTCTTAAGGGGAAGGAGTTCAAATGCACGAATGGAAGTGCAGAGACCGTTGACCATTGCTAGTTTCCTGCCGGATTGGGATACCAGCGCGGAAGGTGAAGGATCCATCCGGCGGGCAGTTAAAGACTAGAACGAATTACAAGAGCTAGAAGCTTAATACGCCATACTAAAGACGCACTAGAGACGTTCTGGGGTTGAAACTACCTTTGAATTCAAACTCCCAAATTTGGGGTTGTGGCTTGCAGGGATATGAATCCCATAGCTTTTGTATTGGTACCAAGGAGAAAGTACGCACGTTTTCGGCAAATTCCCGGGCTCCCGACTAGCGCTCATGATGATCTTCCATTGTCAATGCACGAGTCGGGGAGGCCGGAAGACTGGCCTAATGCGGGACTAAGAATCTGGGGGCTCCGGTCAAACCAGGGGCCAAATCCTGGGAAACGTTGTCAACACATTATTCGAGTGTATTGATAGCGCCGAGGCATCGGGACATTTGAGGCTCTTCGTATGATCATTATTTGGGAACGGATTTTGCACGAGGTAGTACATCCAGGTGTGAGCCCTAATTCGATCTCAGACGGGGTAGGCCCCGGAAGTATAAATGGGTTCTCCGGTTCGGGCCTTCGACAAAGTGGCGAGTGGACACGAAATCCTGGAGAAAAAGGCTCCACAGCTTTCAAGGGAAAATAATGGCGAGCATAGGATGGAACTATCCCCGCGAGCTGGGAGGGCATTGAATATGGAGCACGGTCTGGAGCACGGTCTGGACCACGATGCTCCCGATCGCTGTCACCACCTGCCGCATTGAGCAACAGCCAGATTTCGCGACCGAAAACTAAGATCTTTTGGGTGGGTCAGAACATCCTCAGGTCGATCGTAACCAAGTTGGGGCCATTGACAGCGGTCCCGCCCTCATTTCCCCAAGCGATGGGGACGCTAAACAATAAACAATGGGGCACGAAGCCACCAAAGCCACCAAAGCCACAAAAGTACGAGACTCGACGCTGAACAATAGGCCCGACGCTAAACAATAGGGCTCCCCCAAACAATAGGGCTCCCCCAAACAATAGGGCTCCTTGGAGCCGAAGCCCAACGGTGTCCCGCAAGGCTTCGCCGGTCACTTTCGGGTCCCAGTGCCGCGGCGATGGCTCCGCTCTGTCTAAGTCTAACCAGACTGATATTGGACAACTCTTGGCTTCGTTTCAACAGAATCCTTCGGGCTCGTATACCCCTGGTGGCGATAGAAATACCGGTTTTCCTTGTTTGATAGGTACTAATGGCCCGAATCTTCAGCATGACAGGGGTGTACGCCTGCAGATCTCCATTTGTTTAGTCTCTACTGGAGTCCAGAAGTAGAGAGAATAGGAGTCGTCGCCGGAGACAATGTGGCTATCAGAATTTTCTTGACACCTGATTGAGTTCCATAACAGGAGTAGCGTAATCACCGGCTCCATTCTGTATATAGGGTTGTCAAGTGGGCACGTTTGGGCTGAGAAAAGGTTCCTTTCTTTCCTATTCCCTTTTCTGGTGCAGGTTTCCAAGGCCCTTCACACCCGGCTTTAGACTCGCGGTCCAGGAATGGCGGTCACAAATGAGGATCTGAGCGATGACAAGGGACCAAAGATCCTAGCTGTGCTATGGACGTTGACGGGCCTGACGGCCCTCATGGTTGCCGCTAGAATGTTCATTCGCTTGCGAATACTCAAGAACTTTGGCATCGATGACTATCTCATCGCGGTCTCGATGATCATGAGTCTCGCCTACTGTGGCGTGACGACGGCCGGCATCAGCGTGGGATATGGAAAGCATGCCGCAGCCTTGACGCAAGCGAACTTTGAGATGGCCATTCTTCTCAATACTATCAGCTTCTTGTTTGGCATTCTATCATTCACAATCCCCAAATTGGCTGTTACTGCCATGTTAACTCGAATCCTGAATCCGGGTTTGATACAGAAGATCTGGCTGTGGTTCTTGGTTGGGGCAGCGGCTGCCGTGTCTTGTATCTGCATCATTATCCTCTTCACGATGTGTGATCCACCGGAGGCTTTGTGGCACATCCACCTGGTTATGTCAGGAGAAGCAACCTGCAAGAATGTGTGGATTCTCATTGACTATGCTATCTTCACCGGAGGTATGTCCCCTTGGCCTCTCTACACTTTTTTCAAAGCTGACTATGATTCACAGCGTTGTCTGCCTTTGTCGATCTTTACCTCGCTTTTTATCCTGTTACAACCTTGATGAAACTACACATGTCTCTGCGAAAGAGAATTGCTCTTTGTGCTGCCCTGGGCCTTGGATCAATGTAGGTGCTGTCACGGAGCCACCAGAAACATCCAACTAATCCATCCAGTGCATGCGCAATGGCAATTGTCAAGTGCACACAAATAAAGGGCCTTGCAGACAAGGCCGACTATACCTGTGAGCCTTCCATATCCAGCACCCAGATTTACACCCATTAACTCTCTTCCAGACGGAACGGCAGATCTCGTCATGTGGACCAAGTAACTCCCACTTCCCCGACATCTGCTGCAGACATTTCACTAACCAACTTCCCAGCATCGAAGCTGACGTCGTGATGATCGCCTCCTGCATCCCAACCCTCCAACCCCTCCTCGAACTCATCATGGGGAAACGCAAGCTCGGCTCATACAGCAACAGCGACAAATACAAGCAGAGCAGCAGCAATTTCAACATGGGCACGTTCGACCGCAGCAAGCGATCTGCAGCTCGCAAAGATGACCTAGCTGTTACAAATGTGGAGGGCAAGGAGAGTCAGGAGAGTATTCTGCGGGATGATCAGCTCCAGCAGGATAAGGAGTTTCCCATGGGTGCGATTCGGCGCACGGATAATGTTACTGTGGAATACGAGCCGCGGTCGCCGCCTACTCAGGGGCATCACACTGAGGGTTCTTGGTAGTTCGTGCGTCGTGGAAAGTTGTATATGTGATACATTCTAGGGATCTGGTTGTCCTATGTCTTTCCTTTCTTGGAACATTTCATTTCTGTGGGGGTTCGCTACAGGTATATGTACTCTGAAAATGCCTGTTGTCTACCCAATGAAAGTACGATATGTTTAATAATTGACTCTGGTCTACTTGACTTACACGTACAGGCCGAAATTATGATCATAATCTATTAATTAGGTACCGTGTGTATGATACTGACAAGTCATGGAAACAAAAACGCGCAAAACCTTGGAATGTACAAATAACATATATACGGGAACGAAAGCAAGGTTGGCATGCTAAAGAAAAAATAGAGACCCTTCGTTTTTGCTTATCCCCTCGAACCATGCTGTCCGTTTTCATGACATCGTGACAAAAGGCCAATAGGGCGAATCTCTATCCTCGCCCATTATACTTCTCGTTGAAGGCATTGACCGCTGCAAGGATTTATTAGCTTGGATCTCATTGCGATTAATGCCAATGACACTTACCAATAGCAATCTGTCTGTACAGCCAGTTTCGGGAACTCTCATCCTGAACAGGAATAAAAGGACCGTTTGCACCGCCCTTGAGGGTGATACTCATGCCGGTACGCTCTTTGGAGATTGTTTGAATGTCCGTCAGACGAATATCCCACTCGACAGCAAGCTTTTTGGTGCGCACAAGCATAATGCGTGCATAGGTCAATAGGACCAGCATGTCTCGGCCAGGTAGCTCCAGGTGGGCGATATAGTCCTCATTGAAGTACCTGCCATCCTCGGTGGTCTTCAGCCAGAACTGGCCAAGAGCCTCCCGCTGCGAGTAGGGACGAACAATTCCGTCGATGCCTATGAAGCGAGTGAGGCGCACACGGTCCAGGCCTTCTGCGTCGAAGACGGTGGTTGTGTTCCGGACGCCTTCTGCGAGGTTGGAAGCAAGATCGAAGGCTCCGATGGCGGGTTTAGTAGCAAGACCCAGAACTCCCTTTCCGACGCCCTTGAAGAACCCTGCCATGCCTTCCTTCTCGGCACCCTGCAATGGATGACGCGCCAATCCGCCGATACCACTGGCCAAGCTGGTCGCAAAGGCATTTCCTCCAGCTGTAATGCCGTACAGTGCGTGCTTCGGGCGGTTGCGAGACTTGGACATGCGGCGCTGGTCCTGGAACTCCTTGTCGAGGGTGGCGGCGGCAAGACCCTTGGACATACTTCCAGTGAGCTTTGCCATACTGTCGGAGAATCCGAAGACTGATTTTTTGACGAAGCTGGTAGCACCCTTAGCAATACCATAGCCAAGCTCTTGAGGTCGGTCGGTCATGACAAGACCCTGGTATGGTTCGTAGAATATAGCGGCCACGCCGGAGCTGACGTTGTTGAACAGGCCAACGGGGTTACCGAGGAAGTCAGCGGAGCCAAGAATAACATGGATTTGACGCAGGAACTCTTGGGTATAGTGAGCACGGATGTTGCCGACCAGGCTTCCAAAGGAGACACGGGCGTTCTCCAGCATCAAAGCGTTCAATCGGACTGGTGCGTCGTTGACATTACCCATTGACATGGTCATGGCATTGACAACGAACATCAGAGGGTTGGAGGGCTGCATGGTATCCTCGACGTTGACACGCTCGGTTCGCATGAAGGAAATATCCAGTTGCATGGGCTGCAGGTGAAGAAGCTCAAAGTACACATCCTGGCCGTTGTCGGTTTGTTGCGGCTCGGGAATGTTGAGGTCCTCATCACAGAGCTTGCCCTCATGCTCCTCGGACCACGAAGCACCTGGGATCTTGGCGAAGTCCAACATAGCAAAGACGAAGTCCTCATCCAGCTCGAGAGTCATCTGCTGCAGAAGCAAAGTTGCATATTTGATGTAAAGAACACCATAGGAGTCGTCCTTCACTCGAGTAACCATCGCATGGAAAATAGGGTGCGCCTCCATCTCCTTCCCAGTCTTGGGAACCACACTGGGGTACAGGAGGATGGGGAAGATACCACCGTACAACTGATTGTCGATCTGGATCCATTTGATGGTTGTGTTGAGGGTCTGGTAGATCCTCGACTCCCGATACTTGATCTCAATTTCACGGAATGTGAGATAGAGCAGCTCTTTCAAGTTCTGGTTGATCAAAGAAATTCCAATCCCTCCCAGGCGGAGCTGGGCCTTGAAGTTCACATCCGAACTCATCTCCTTGACCTCGAATCCAGTGCTCATGCTTGTTGTAGAGCTTTGGCCCTTCTGCTGTTTGTACATACTCTTCGATGGTTTGAAGTTGGAAAGTACAAGCGTCTGGGTAGGGCCATCGGCAATGATGTTGATGTCAATGATCTTCTGGGGTTCGCCAGGCTGCTTGGGCGGGATGCGCATGGGAATCAAGTTACCAATCTCGGCGAGCTTGATGTGCCGCTCTTTGCCATTGCAGCTCACAACAAGGGATTTGTTCTTCGTTGCAGGGTAGTCCCATGCGTAAGGCATGATACTTCGGGGCGGCAGACGGTAGCGAATGGGACGCCAAGTGGTCGATGGGTCGTCCTCGTCATCCTCTACATTGGGATTGGCTTGGTAGAAGATGAACTCCGCGTCACTCTCGTTGCGCATCGAGAATGGCCAGTTCCGGGACTCAAAGCTGAAGTGCAGGAAAAGTGTCGCCCCCTCCAGAATGACATCAACCTTGATCAACTTCTGCCGCTGGTTCGCCTTGGCCAACTTCACGTGGACAGTTCCAACATCTGCGATGTTGAATGGAGAAGACCATTGGTTGTTCACACCAGGGAAGCACAGGCAAAGCTGCTTTTCGGCGGTTTGGCGGAGGAAATGGAGCGGAACCAACTGTCCGCTGTTGATCTGAAGGACGTTCGACGATCCTGGCTCGCGCACCAGAAGGTCTTCGTTGAGCTTGCTCTTCAGAATGAACCTGGGCGCAAGAGTGACTACCTTGGTCAATTTGTACTTGCCCTCGCCCTCGGCAACAGAAACACCAGAATGGAACTCAGATCTGCCCTGTCTGTCGGGGAAGATGACTTCGAAGGTACTTCCAATGGCTTCGAAACTTTGAGGCTTACTCCAGGCCGAATCGCCAACCTTCAAGATAGATCGGTTCTTCTGGTCCTCGGTGGCGTAGGAGTACATGTATGGGAGTGCGCGACCACCCTCCCTCGGGTCGACCCGAAGTCCTTGGCCGGCAACGTTGCGAGCGGACTGAAGGAATGCCTTGCTTTGAATGTCCATGGGGAGCCCAGTCTTGTTCAAAATAAGGTATTGGCTGTAGACAGAAACCTTGAACGCACCACCACTGTTGGGGATGTTGAAGTAGTGGAGCTTCAGCTTCAACTGAAGACCCCGCTCATCCTTCAGCGACAGAGTATGCTCTCTGCGGTAGTCCTGGGCATTTCCGTTGACAATGCTGAACTCACTTTGTCGGAATACCGTGTCCTCCAGATCGATGCTGAGCAAGAGCAGATGAGACAGTTCAACGACATGAACGGGGCTCACACCGCCCTTTCTCAAGAAGTTCGTCCAATCCTTCTTCGTATTCTTGTCGTAGATGCGGTACTTGAAGTCGTAGGGCAGAAGGTTCTGGATCTCTACTGGAGCAAAGATTCGGACCCTCATGTAAGGGTACACGCTCGTGAGAGAGTCCTTGCTGTCATAGGTTGCGTTGACCTGGAAGTAGAACGGTGGCGACTGCTGTCCACTTTCGCTGACACATTTGACGGTGCGCGTAGGTCTTTTCATAAGCTCCTTCCAGAACAGCCGCTCATTCGACCAGTCATAACCAAAACCTTGGTCAGGACGAATGACAACCGAGTGGAGATATGCTGACCCAACGGGCGCGGGTCGAGCATCTCCTGGAAGAATTTTCTCGATCTTCAAGAGATGACCGTCATCATGGCTAAACACACCCAGCTCAACAGGGATCTGGGTGTTGTTTTCAATAAGCAGCGGCGATCGGAATGTGATGTACTTGACGTTGTCGGCTCCGAGGCTAACCTCGACGAGAAGACGGTGGAGGACGTTGTCACGTTTCGGCTTCAGACTATACACCTTCTCGCCCTCCCGAACTACGGGGATGCGGCTGATGCTGTCGAATCCACTGCCTTCGAGCTTGACGCCCACGATTCCACCGTGACCTTCCGGTGTGAGGGTCTCTCGAACAGCTGTAGAGTCTTCAAATCGCCAAGGATACTCCTCTCCATCGCTCAGTTTAGCAGCTGGGCCATCTTCTCCCGCACTGACATCGGCCCATACCCGGAGATCAAATCCGGTGTAGTTGCGAATTCGGTAGGGAGCATCGGCACCTCGTGGTTTGGAAAGAACGTCCTCATCGGTAGAGAGGAACTGGAAAGACTTTGACGCAAGCGCGATGGTGGCCGAGGTAACGGTGAGCTCCATCGTTTTGTGAGAGTAAGCATCAATGGAGAACACATCTGGGTTGACTTCCTTCGCCATGTGGAATCCCAGCTGCCAAGGCTCAATCAATGGCTCCCAAGCCGACTTGGAGAAGTTGTAGACATTGAGGAATGTGTCGAAGCTAGTATCCACGCTCAAAGTAGATGACCAGTCTCGGACATCCACGTTGAATTTCTTGACACTCCAGTCAAGCAGCGGCAGGTCGTGCAAATCACCGATAAGGATAACTCGAACACCATCGACCTTGGCTGAAAGCTCCTCGCGCTTAAGAACGGCCGATCTCTGCGGGATGCTCTTGTCGATTGTGTCAACCGTCTGGCTCACACGCCGGCGAGTTCGGTTGGCCAAGGTGGAAGAGGGCTTGCTGGCAGATCGGGCTCTTGTGCTCTTTCCATCAGTGATCTTCTTCGCTTCTCCACCTTCTACTTCTTGTGCATTCTGAGCTCTCATCTCGGATGCCTTGTTGACAATCTGAATGGCCATCAGAATATCACGCAGAGACAGGCGAAGGACAAGAGGCTCAAGATGGACCTCGATAGAGGTAAGAGCGGAGCCCTTCTCCTGCGCCCGACTATCAACGGACAACTCAAGGGTGAAGTCATCCAGAATGCGAAGTCGACTAGTTTCAAACTTGTCCATGCGGCACAAGAACATGCCAACCTTTTGAATCTGCAAAGTAGAGACATTCTGGTGAGAGATGAGAATTTCCTTGGTCCCAAGAACGATAGCCTCAGAATGAGGAATGCCAGGGTTAGCCACCATGATAACCTGAGCGTCGACCAGGTTGACCCGGAACGAAACGGTGGTTGATCCGCCTGTGCCATCTCCAGCTGACGACTCAGGTAGAGCTTTGTCGGTGGAATCATCCTCGGAGTACAATTCAGACTCATCGGCTGAGTCAGTTGCCTCTTCCACAGATCCTGCAGGTTCATCGCTCGCAAATGCGGAGTTGCTGAATGATTGTAAGGCAGATAGATAATCGAGAGCAAACATGATCCGAGGACTATCAATAGTCAACATCGCGATGAGATGCTTGTCTGGTCCAGGAGACATAGACAGGCTAGCCATGAATTGCTGCTGAACATCGTTGTTGATCAAAGACATGATGTTTCTGAACTTGTTCGAGTCCTGCCGACGGCTGTCACGGATAGAGAATGAGTGAATCAGAAGCTCCGACTCAAGCGAGCCATCCGTCAACATGCGTAGCTTAACTCTGGTGTCGTTAAGAGAGAACTTGGATAGGCTGGAGTCCTCTAAACGGCCAACGGGCTGGTTGTCATTGGCCAGAATAAGTTCCAATCCAACGCTATCGACCTTGAAAATCATGTCAAGTCGGACCCACGTCTCCTTGCTAGCGCTGTCATCAGCTGTGGCTGCTTCTGAGTCCTTCTGAGCTTGTACAGCCTTCGAGGTTGCCTCCCGTGTGGGTTCAGTGACCGATGAGGGTAGAGATTCGAGGGCCTCTAGCTCCTGTTGTCCAGCATCGGTTGCAAAGGCCCCTGGAATTGATTTGGACAGAGCCAGCAAGAACTTCAACTGGCTCTGAGAAATTCGAAGGTTGATGGGGGACAAGGAGCCTTCAATCTCCATGTCCGGGCGTGGGTTGTTGGCTTGATGTTCCAGGTAGCAGATGCTGAAGTCGAGATTCACCTTCTGAATCATCTCTAGCTCTTCCACCAGGCCCTCGTCGAAATGGAATTTGGATGTCAGGCGGATATTTCGAACTCCAGTGGAGATGACATTCACAGCTGGACTATCCTTGGACTCGTCCATTGGAACGAACTCATTCTTAGCGTAGATCTCACCGAGATAGGCAGTCATCGTGTCTCGAGGCCACTCATCCGCCATGACTCGCGGGAATACCACAATGGGGGTATTGACCACAATGTCCAGCCGCATCCGCGAGGGATTTTCTTGGAGCTGGGTGGCTTGGTTCGCCGCAGCCTGGCGAGCTGCGTTGAAAATTGCTTGCATCTTGCCAAATTTGACGAGGAAATTGATGATTTTCCGGTAGGGCTCCTCCATGAAATTGATCTTGATGGAACCAGATCGCAAGTAGACCTCAGAGTCGTATCCGGGATAGGTATCGCTTTCAGGGTCGAAAGTCTCGTACTTGAAATCCGCGAAGTTATCACCTTCAATGGTCAAAAGACGGCGAACATCCGAGTCCTCTGGTGCGCCCAAATTCACGTCGTCGACAAGAGTCAGGCTGCCGATCCGAGACTGGATGCTCATAGCGCGGCCCACGAGGAAAATGCCAACATCAGCGGTGTTAAGACTTAGGGTTGCCAGTCGAACTCCGTCGTTGTTGAGAACAAGGGCAATACTCTTCAAGTTGGACTTGATGCGAATTTTTCCAGCTTGCTGGGGCTTTTCTTCCACATTGGCTGTTTCTTGTATGGCCTTATCCGATTGTGGGTTCTCCTCGGCCGGCTGCTGTGGACTCGTGAAAGTCAGGAGAATGAAATCAAGCAGGGTCAGCAGCGTTTTCCTCGTCACGACGAGATTGATTGTCGAGACCGATATGTCGAGATTCATTGCAACACCTTCATATGTTGTGTCGAACTCGGGAGACTCAGGTTTCACCCGAACCATCTTCAAGTGGAAAAGATCCTTATCCTCATCCGCGTTAAATCCCTTGGATGAAATGATCCTCTTGAACTCTGGTACCGGGTTTTCCTCGATATAATCATCGACACTCAAGGACTTCAGGATGACCTCGGCAACCATGTCATAAGGGCGCATGTAGAAGTCAAGCTCAAACCCTTCGGCAACCAACTCCACCAGCAACCGGTCCTTGAGCGGATCTTGCGAATCGGACCGGAAAAGAGAGCCACGAAGGCGGCCAACATTGAACTTGAATTCGAAGTCTCGACGGTGGATGTTGTTAGGAGTTTCCAGGCTCTTCTTGGCATGATCACTTTCTGAGTCGGCTTCATCATCGTCAACAACAGGAAGAAATCGTCGAGCTGCGGGTTGGAACGATGCCGATCTGGCTCTGGTAGCAACTGACGTATCGGTTTCTTCCGCTGCTTTAGCCACCGGACCAGTAGCACCTTTGCCATCATCGAACTGCGGGATTGCGATATCAATCAATTTCATCAAACCCTTATACTTGGTGTCCGACATGGTTGCATGGAGTTCTGGCAGATGGCCTGAGATACGGGTCCGGGTGAGTTGTGTCACTTTAGGAACAATACACATCTCGAGAACGAAGTCCACATTGATACGGTCGATAATGTGGAAGTTCTTGGACGCGACATCAGATGTGAGCTGCGCTTTGGTTGCTTCCACTCCTGGTCCGATGAGAACTTGAGTGGAATCCAGCTTAATCAGGAAACGATCGTAAAGCAAGTGCTCGAGCTGCTTATAGTCTTCCTCTTCGTATTGGCGTTTCTGTTTCGATTGCAGATCCCGCATGGCCTGTCGATCAACCAGCTCACTGTTGACACTGGCATGACCTGCATCCACAATCAAACACAGTGAGCTTTCCTGTGTAATGCTTTCAGGCACGATAATCAACGGTGCGTGCACGTCGAATTGTGCGTCCACCTTCTTATGCTCCTGCAAGGCAAACTCCAAGCCTGCTCGGGTTTGCTGCCGCAGGCCCTCGACGGTAGCTCCAGCTGTATCCAAGAGTGCCCCAATCGATTCCATGTGCCGCTCGGGAGGCTCGAAGAATTTGACAATGCCCACCATGAATCGAGGGTTGTAAATGATTTCGATACTCTTCAGCTTGACCTTGACTGCTGTGTCCGCATCGCTTTCAAGGGGATTCTTCTCCAGTTGCAGATGGAACAAACTGTCTTCATCTTCGAGGTCATCTGCACTGGCCTGAGAGGCTAGCTCGTCATCATCTGTGCTGGGTTGATGATCCTTTGCGGGCTCAGGGAGAGAGTCTTTGACCCTCACAATCTTGGGGAAGAGGGTACCGGCAGTGGTACCGTCGTACATCTTCAATCCGCCGAGATCAATGTCAAGGAGATATGAATCTGGGCGCTGGAGGGCCTTGGCTCGGAAATTGTCAAAGACAAGCTTCATGACCTCAAGCGCTGCCCCATGAGGATCCTTCTTCAAAGTGAAGCTGCCAGCCCGAAGACTCCAATTGACCTGAAGCTTAACCCATTCTCGAGGAACGTCGACACTTTCTGCAAGTGCCTTCTTTTCGTCCCAATCGATGGCGCTGTACAGCTCTTGTCGCTGCTCTTCGGTCATGGCAGGCTCCTCCGATTCTTCCTTCTTGCTGCCCCATAACCATTCGCCCCATGACTGTTGTTGAGCAGGCTTTTTGATGCCGACATTTTCTTTGCGCAGCTGATTCCGAGCCAGAGATCTCCAGAACCGGATATCCTCGTAGCTGAGCTTCCATTCCAATCTCTCCATCTCCTTGGTTTCTTCCGGTGTAAATGCCTCTTCTCTCTTCCGTTTCTTGAACAGATTGATGTATGAAAGGCGATCATCTCTGCGCTCCTTGATATAGTCCCATGTCCATCGTCGGTTTCGATCGTGGATTTTGCTGAGGACTGCGTCTCCGGCAAACTTGATCCATGCCCGAGGGTCCTCCTTGACCGAGGATTTAGGCTGGAATCGCTTGTATTCCTGATGGCGAATGAAGTAGTGGAACAGGTCCACCAGCATCAAGGCATCGCGGTATTGTTTGTCATCCAAGACAAAACCGAGCTCATCGAAGAGCAGCCGTGCCTTCATAGCAGGGCGGTCATACTTACCCGACTTGTTTAATTCCAATCCGGCACGACCACTGACGGGTCGAAGCATGAACTGATTGCCTTCTTCACTGTCGATAGCCGCGCGCAGTTTCTCCATCAGCTCATCGTGGCTGATACCCTGGGCCTCGGCGCCGATATCAGAACCTCGACCGGTACCCAGAAGAGTGGCGTCCGTATTCCAGTATACTGAAAGAGCGCCGAGGACTGCGAGCTTGTGGGTAGTGTCAGAGGTTGACTGGATAAAGGTAGGATTCCATTCCGAGTCGGTGCTGACGGCACTGAGCTCCTTCAACGTCAATCCCACGGCGAAGGGGTGGCCAGGTGACGCGATCGAATCTTCATAACGGAAATGTACGTTTTTGATTGAGATCTGTAGATTGTCCACAACGGCTGTAATCATGCTTTGGGTGAAGCTCTGGTTCCGCCGCTGCTCTTCTTGGCTCATGCCATCCGCATTGCGCTCGCGAAGAATCTCAGCGCTCTCGATACGTTCCATTTTCAACGTGTGTGCTCTTTTGTCCTCCTCGTCGGCATTGTAATCCGCATCCTCCTTGGGAGCGGCGAGAAGGAATACATTCTCGATGTCGACTTTGACGGGCTTGCCCCTCAGATTAGACCACGGGATAGATAATGTGAGTTCACCCAGGTGGCCTTCGACGACGTTCAGGGGGAGGCGCAACTGGTCGAGCGCTTCCCGGCGAAGCTCGAGGTTCCGCAGCTTGACATCGCCGGACCAGATACCGATGTTGAGCTGTGTGGCATCGAAGTTCTTGACGTAGATGCCCAGAAAGCGGTTGAGCAGGTTAGCGACCAGTCCCTCCAACATGGTTGCGAAATCGGGCCGTAGATCGGGCCCGGTGGTTGGGCTCTATGGCCGGTGGTGATGTAGCTGAGCAGGGTGGGTCGTCGTGCTTGAGAGTCGACCTAGCTCTAAAGGATGTGGCAAGTCAGTAGCTACCCCCTGGCTTGTGGATTTCGCAGGATGGGAGAGCTCTCACGCAGCATGAGAAATAATTCTAGGTGCCCTCAAATCCGAGATTATTCCAAGCCATCCAAGCAGAACTGATGGGCTGCACGCGATACCGAGGCGGAACCTCCGAGGAGATGAGCGGGAGCCAGGGTGTAGGGAGGGGTAGTGGAAGGCAAGGTAGCGAAAAGGAAATGAGGAAGCGACGGGGTCGCGAGAAGAAGAGGTTGGGTATTGAAAGCCAAGCCAATGGCCGTGGAGCAGAGAAGGGCCGCTATCTGTTAACGCAAACCGGGCGAGGCCAAGGTACTCCGTACTCCGTACATTGCGCCCAGGACATTCCCGACCGCCTACATGACCACTGGTACTGTACCTTGTACACCCACGTATAGCTTATCGACTATGTATATAAAGGGATGATCGAATTAGGAGAGTCCATCTGATTCATTACTACATCGCTACTCATGAATACAACCATCGAGCTCCTTTACCCGATGGACTGTGCTGCAGTGTACGCTTGTTTACTGCCAATGCAGAGTGACGTCGGTCCCGTGCTGCGCAGCCCCCAAAGGTGGCTAGTCAGCTAGGGCTTCGCCCCTCGTGCATCACGTGCCGGTCACGGGATTCCCAGCTCCCTCCTCCAAAATATGGCCTGAGGCACTCGCTGCCGTTCGGGTCGCTACGGTCCGCCCGATGACCACACCTCATCATTCCGGTCACTTCATTTCTGGATATTCTTATTTGCTCTATCTCGGAAACCCACGGCCTCCCCGTCTCCGATCTCGAGTCCCTTTCCGGGTAGATACCCTCATCTCCACTCTCCAATCTCTTCTCCAGCTGTTTTACAGGCCAATTGGGTGGGTTGTCTCCGCGGTTTCGCTGTACCCGAGGCTTTTCGTTCCCGCGACGTGCTAACCCAACTACACACGAAAAGCTCTCCCACCCCCGCCATGCTGTACCGCAACACCGCCGCCCGCTCCGTGCTCCGGGCCATTCAGAGCTCCAATGCCTCCGTGGCTCGCTCTTCCATGGGCGCTCCCATCTTCAAGGCCCAGCTGACCTCGTCCGCCCGTGCCGTCCGCCCGGCCATCAAGCCCAGCTTCGCGCTCGCCGCTCACAAGCCCGTGACCACCGCTCTCGTGCGCTACGCCTCTTCATCCGCTAAGGTAGGGGTTGTTTCAGCTGGTGCGACGTACGTGAAGCATTCAATGGCTAATTCGCTTTTGCGCATCGCAGGACGACGAGGATGTCGACATGATGGCCGGTATGAAGTCCGAGGCTGTACGTGCTCCAATTCCGTCCATCGACTATCAATTGTCGAACCCGTAGGCATGAACTGACGGTTTGATGTGAATATAGCAAGTTATCAAGGACACCTTCAGCCTGAAGGACGTCCCCAAGGAGGCTATGGCTCTCGGTATGGCCGGTGTCATTCCCTACGTGGCCACCTCCCTCGAGACCGTCTACCTCTCCTACGAGATCAACCGTGCTGCCTCTCTCGGTGACGGCCTCATCTTCTCCGGCCAGAGCGCTGAGCTGATGCTGCACATGTTGGAGCCCATCCAGGTTGGCTACGGTGCCGTCGTAAGTCAAACCGTCACTTTTTATATCGGAGCTGTCCGCTGATCATGGCAATCTAGATCCTCTCCTTCCTCGGTGCTATCCACTGGGGCCTTGAGTGGGCCGGTTATGGCGGCAAGTTCGGCTACCGCCGTTACGCTGCCGGTGTCGTTGCCCCGGCCGTGGCCTGGCCTACTCTGCTGTTCCCCACCGAGTACGCTCTGATCACCCAGTTCCTTGCCTTCACTTTCCTGTACTACAACGACGCCCGCGCCGCCGCCGCCGGCCGTGCTCCTCACTGGTACGGCATGTACCGCTTCGTCCTGACCTTCGTGGTCGGTGCCTCCATCGTGGCTACCCTGATCGGCCGTGAGCAGATCCAGCAGACCGTCAACTCGGAGCACAGCATCAAGGACAAGATCAACGCTCTGATCTTCCTGCAGAAGAAGGAGAAGGAGGAAGCTGATGCTCGTCGCAAGGCCGAGCTCGGCCAGGAAGAGGAGTAAATTCGGTGTCCGCCATGGAACCTGTAACAGTTGGGGATTTGGGATCCCCGCGTTTTCTCGATGTTTGCATTCAAAGTGATTTCCTGTAGAATATACGCAGAAGCACCAAGGCCCGAGCCGTTTCTCTTTCTTTTGTTCAATTGGAGTTTTCCCCAAAAGCCGTCAAAGCCGAAAGAGAATAAATACAACACGACCCACACTCGGTCGAGACGTAAGGATAAGCCCGCCGCATCCGACCAAAGGACCACGTGCATTTCAAACCCGACCGGCACGCCCAGACCGGATCCAGCACACCATAAAAAAAAAAGGGCAAAGTCACAACTCGGCTATAGAAAGAGATCTAAAGCAGTACGGGTTGCCGTGCCCGATCGGCGAGAGGAGCGGGCCCCGTCACCAAGTTCCTTGGTTGAGGAAAGCGAAAAGCCCCGTTTGAAAAGGGTCCATGAAATAGATTTTGGCGTCGCAGAAAAAGCCAAGTCTTATCGAAGGCAGAATGGATTCTAGCGTGGGTGCGTTTGGGAAAGTAAAGCGAGGCATACATAACAATGGCCCCGGTTGCAACATCGAACATGCGGGCGTGAGATTCCAAAACCCACAGGATCGTCCTTTTTTATCCTCGCGTGATCTACTCGCACGTCCCCAATTTTCTTTTTCCTCCCTCTCGTCCCTGGCAGGGAGTCTCCCGCGAAGCGGTTCAACTAGTTGTGCTATCCTGAGCTACCTATGGAGTACTGTCCCCAGGGTTGAGAGGTCCAATAGGACGGTACTTACTAAGAAGGTACTATTCCAGGGTTCATCCGGATGATCCCTAGGTCTCCGACGTCACCACCCGAGAACACCGGTGCCATTGGAGTCCACCAAGTCTGCCCAGCATGGGATAGCATAATCTGCGTCGTCGCGGCATTGGCAAAGACGCATCTATACCAATAGTACGGGTGCGTTCATCCAGCGGGGAGGCTCAGGTGGTATGTACGGGGGATCCTTCAAGGGTTGTTCTTGGCTGCGACTAGATCCAGGGAATGTTTCCCTCCCTTCCCGCGAGAGCTCCCATAATTATTCCGCAGCCATTTGCATTTCTCCGTGAATAGGGAGCCCATTAGTCTAGCGCTAGTTCGTTCGATAGCAGCGGAAAAAAGGGGGGTCTAGAACCCGCGAAGCACAGGGGACAAAAAATGGAGAGTGTCATGTGCCCAGATCGACGGGGCTCGTTATACTTCGTGGGTACATGACTTTTTATAGATGGTCCTCGAGAGTATCGAGATGACTCGTGTCGGGCAAGTTCTACTACCAAGAGAGTAGGAGTCCAGGGTCCTAGCTTACAACGACATTCACCTAGGCATGAACCATGAACTTCCTGGGGTAGAAATATCTACGAACATGTTAACCAGTGTCGAAGTGGGGGGAGGTGACGAGGTCTTCTGATCAGAAAAAAACCCCGAACCGGATTTGGGGCTCTCCCCCCACCTCGATGCCTCCATGCCACTTGCCCAGCTCTCTCTTCTCCCCTTGGCTTCTCGTCCCCCCGATCCACTCTGATGGATAAAGAGTGTCTCCTTCCTAGCTTGCTGGCTTGCCCTCTCTTGGTTTTGCCTTCGAGGTCTTGTCGCCCCTCGTACGTCAACGCTCCACTTTTTTTCACTCGTCTTCCTTGGAGCTCCCTCCGTATCGCCAACACCGCCACTGTGTAGAATCCCAGCCCTTTTTCCCCCTCCCTTTTCTGGCGTAATTCCCCCACACTTCCTTAACTCTCCCGACCCTTCCTCTCCAACCAATACCACCACCAACTACCGCCTCCTTCCACAACTACGAAGATGCGAAACCCATTTGAATTGGATGGCAGCGTTGATGGGGACTCTGAGCCTCCCAACGACTTTGAGGTCGGCGAATCCAACCAATTCGAAGTCGACATCCGACCGCATCAAACAGACGACGGCGACCGATCCTTATTGCAGGACGAAGACCGACGTTCCGACGACCTGAAGGAGCGTTTCATCGGTACTATCGATCAGGGTACTACCAGCACACGTTTCATCATCTTCGACTGTACGGGTGTTCCCATTGCCAAATATCAGACCGAGTTCCGTCAAATCCACGAGCATCCGGGGTATGTATTCTCGTGTTCCCGTTCCCCGCTTCTACTTTTGCCTTTTCCCCTCACTCTCCCGCGGAAATCAATTAATCTAAGTTCGGCTACAGATGGCACGAGCAGGACCCCTACGAGTTGGTAGAGTCGGTCTTCATTTGTATCGAAGAGGCGATGAAAACCTTCCTCGCCCTGGGTCACTCCCGATCCGACATCGAGGCCGTCGGCATCACCAGTCAGCGAGAAACCGCCCTTGTCTGGGACTGGGAGACGGGTGAGCCGCTGCACAACGCCATTACCTGGACCGACACACGGACCGCGAACTTGGTGCGTGAACTGAAGACCAAGGAGGGCGCCGATGACCTTGTGAACATTTGTGGTCTGCCCCTCTCCACATACCCCTCTTCGGTGACGTTGCGATGGATGCTGGACAACCTACCCGACGTTCGGTCGGCCTACGATGACGGTCGTGCCGCCTTCGGTACTGTCGACTCTTGGCTCATTTACAACCTCAACGGCGGCCCGCAAAACAAGCGCCTCGTCACCGACGTCACCAACGCCTCGCGTACCATGTTCATGAACCTCGAAACTCTCCAGTACGACGACCGCCTTTTGAATTTCTTCGGTATCGACCGCAACAAGATCCGCCTCCCCGAGATTCTGCCCTCTGCCGACAAGGAGGGTTTCGGTGAGATCTACGAGGGTCCTTTGGAAGGATGCCCCATCACCAGCTGTCTGGGTGACCAGGCCTCGGCGCTGGTCGGCCACTGTGCCTTTACCCCCGGATCCGCCAAGAACACCTACGGAACGGGTTGTTTCCTTCTCTACAACGTGGGCGAGAAGCCCGTCATCTCCAAACACGGTCTTCTCGGTACCGTCGGCTTCCAGCTGGGCCGGGACCGCAAACCTGTTTATGCCTTGGAAGGCAGTGTCGCCGTGGCAGGCAGTGGTGTTTCCTTCCTGATGAACAACATGGGCTTTTTCCGCGACTCCCGCAAGGTCAGTGATCTTGCTGCCACTGTTCCCGACAGCGGAGGCTGTATTTTCGTCACTGCGTTCAGTGGTCTGTTCGCGCCGTACTGGATTGATGACGCCAAGGGCACAATCTGTAGGTTCCCTTCTCTGTACCCACTCGAGCACTACTAATTACATACCAGGGGGTATTACCCACCACACACAGCGAGGACACATTGCTCGCGCTACCATGGAGGCCGCATGCTTCCAGACCAAGGCCATCCTTGATGCCATGGAGATGGACAGCGGCAAGAAGTTGACAGAGCTTGCCGTGGATGGCGGTATGAGTAACTCGGACATTTGCATGCAGGTACGTTCTTCCTGTCAACTATCTATCCCCTTCCAATCGCTAATTCCTGCTTTCCTCTACAGACACAAGCGGATATCATTCAGATCCCCGTCGAACGACCGGCGATGCACGAAACCACCGCCCTGGGCGCCGCTATCGCTGCCGCCTTCGCCATCGACGTGTGGAAGGATTTCTCCGACCTCAAGCACATGAACCGCGCCAACCGAGCCACCTTCGAACCACAAATCTCCGCCAAGGCCAGCGGCAAAATGTACAAGCGGTGGTCCAAGGCCGTGGAGATGTCGCGCGGTTGGACGCAAGTTGGAGAGCAATCCGACGAGGAATAAACCCTCCATCCGCCTATCGCATCGCATATTCGATTCTTTTTCCTGTTCAACAAGCGCGACCGCAAGCCGGTCCACCATCGGGAGCCAGCGACGAGCCCTTTTCTTTCCACCTTTCGTCGCATCCATCCACCCACGATCACATTGCTCACGGATACCCGGCCGTGAATTTCACTTTTCTTTCAGGGCACACTGGGATATCCACCACATACCTCAACTTTCCACCTACACATATTTTAGACCCCGCACCTGAATTAGATCGCCCCAATCCTCATGGGAGCGCCGGCACACCATTGGCTGCCACCTTCATGACCTTGATGATGGTCGTGTTACCCCAGTTATGAATATCCGGAAGGAAAGAGCTGGCTTCTTTGGATCGTTTCCTTTTTTCTCCAAGGCTTTTCTTTTGAGTTCCTTTTTGGCGGTTTGCCCTGCACGTCGAGAGCGCATTTCTGTGTAAATACCAAGGAATCTTTCCCAAACCAATACGAAAAATAAAAAAATTCAAAACTACACCTCTTACTAGCCCGGGCCATTCTCTATCGGAATCTACTCTACGTTTTCCGTAATGTCGACATCGACATCTAGGCACCTCCATTTTACCAGTGTGTCGATACCCACCGGACGACATCATCGATACTTCTACGCAACACGATAGGCTGGAAGACGAGCCGCGGACCGGTCTCCCCAGATCGCACGATGGCGTCAAATGGCCGGGCGAACCAGGCACAGGACTGAGGATCGACGTTGGCAGCTATGACATCATTTGTGGAGGGGCACGGGTCCGGATAATCAAGATCGCATTCAAGGTTGTTTGATGATGGGATTGTAAGACTTGGGTTTCTGCAGGGGTGTCGATCGGAATCTAAAATCTAACCTTTTTATAGGTTTCGGTCTGACGTGCTTCCTGGGAGTTTCGAGTGTTTGGCTACAAACAAGGCTAGGTTGGGGTGTGCGGTAGACGTAGATGTATGTCAGGAACTTGCTTTTCTGGTTAGGCATACAGACTTTGTATGTACATGTACAATGAGGATCAATATAGATGGTACTGGATCGCATTAAGGAAGAAAAAAGGGGAATGAAACAATGAAAAATGGTATTTTCAATAGAGACGCCCGAACGATCCGGGAATGCACAAGAGTAAAACAGGCCAGAAAGTAAGGTCAAGAAAAACCCGAAGGAAGGGAGAGAGGAACGGTGAAGCTCACTCTGTCGCTGTGGGCGGACCATCGGCTGCAGCCGACGGGTTCAAGTTGGCGACTTGCAGAGCGTCGGGCAGCTTGAGAGGTGCGCCGGTCGAAGATGACATCTTATCGATCTTCTCTCCCTTGAGCACCTTCTCCATCTCCTCCTTGGTCAATGTCTCGTACTCGATC
Organism: Penicillium silybi; assembly: GCA_027569585.1. Lineage (NCBI taxonomy): Eukaryota > Fungi > Ascomycota > Eurotiomycetes > Eurotiales > Aspergillaceae > Penicillium > Penicillium silybi. Next base: position 526,452 of record JAPDFI010000013.1, read on the forward strand.
AGTGCCTTGGTGAGAATTTCCAGCTCGTCGCGCTTCTCGGTTAGGATCTTGGAAGCGCGGAGGCGGGCCTCCTCGACGAGTCGGCGCACTTCGCCTTCAATCTCCTGTTTTGTTTCGGAGGAGAGGCTGTCGTAGTTGGTCGAAAGGTCGACATTGCCTAGCTTCTTGGAATATCCGAAGCGGGTGATCAAGGTGAAGGCCGTTTCAGTTGCTTGTTGGATGTCCTTTTGAGATATTAGCGTAATGAAGAGTAACAACTGTATCAAAGATCAACTTACCGCCGAGATACCACTAGTGACGTTGTCCGGTCCGAAGATCATCTCCTCGGCGGCCTTGCCACCCATGGAGACGTCGATATCGGACAGATACTCCATGTAGTTCCGCGAGACGGTGTCCATCTCCGGCAGGAAGTGGGTGATACCCAGAGCCATGCCGCGAGGGACGATGGTAATCTTGTAGAGAGGAGTGGCAGACCTCGAGTAGTAGGCAACCAGCGCGTGGCCAGCTTCGTGGTAAGCAGTCAGAAGCTTGTCCTTGTCCTGTATGATACGGCTGCGCGCCTCGGCGCCCATCATAATCTTGTCCTTGGCCCAGTCAAAGTCCAGAGGACCAACCTTGAGCTTGCGATCACGACTAGCGTGGACGGCGGCCTGGTTGACCAGGTTCTCCAGATCGGCACCGGAGAAGCCAGGAGTACCACGGGCAATAACGCCAACGTCCACATCAGGGCTGATCTGGACATTTGTCATGTGATGCTTCAGAATATCCATACGGCCACGGACGTCGGGCAGACCAACAACAACCTTGCGGTCGAAACGACCAGGTCGAGTCAGCGCCTTGTCCAGCAGCTGCGGGTAGTTGGTGGCACCGATGATGATGACACCGCTGGTCTGAGAGAAACCGTCAAGCTCGGTCAGCAGCTGGTTCAGAGTCTGCTTCACATAAGCAGCGTCACGCTCGTTTCGCTTCGCACCAATGGCATCGAGCTCATCAATGAAAATGATGGCCGGAGCCTTGCCACGAGCTTGATTGAAGAGATCACGAACACGCTTCGCGCCGACGCCGACGTAGACTTCATCGAACTCAGATCCTGACATGTAGAAGAAGGGAACACCGGCTTCACCGGCGACAGCACGAGCGAGCAGTGTTTTACCAGTACCAGGAGGACCAACGAGGAGAACACCCTTGGGAAGCTTACCACCCAGGGACGAGAACCGGTCAGGGTTGAGAAGGAATTCAACCAGCTCCTGCAACTCATCCTTAGCCTCATCACAGCCGTGCACGTCGCTGAAACGGACGGTCTGCTGCTGGGGCTGGGCTTCGTTGTTCTGCTGGCCACGGATGTTTTTCAGCACACCGGTAGTCTCAACCAGGATGGTAATCAGAACGAGAGACATGTAGGTGAAGAAACCGAAGTAGAGCAGGAACTTGACCCAACGGAAGACGGTGCTGCCGAGAGACTCCTCTACCACGACGTAGAGAGGAGCCTCCTTGGCACCGGTTCCATTGTGCTTGGTCGCGAGCCCGATCTGACCACCGTTATTCCGAGCAGCAACAGCCTGGCCAACGGCCTGAAGCTGTTCGCTGCTGAGGTTCTGGTTTCCTGCAATGCCAGCCGAGTCGGCACCGCCGACCCGTTGCAAAGCCTGCGCATAGGCTGCCTCGGTTGCTGTGTTGCTCGCGAACTGACCGCTTCGGTATCTTTCCACGACAATGGCCGGCATGTTTGCACGCAGAAGAGCCTGGTAGAAGGCATTCTGGGCATTTGCGCTGTTGGGGTTGTTGTTTGCGGTCTTCTCCTTCTGGGCTAACATGTTCGTAGACGGTCCTCCGAACAAGAACCTTTGCTGCTGGATCTTAGAGATTCCATTGACCTTGGGAGCCGCATTCAGGGCGCTGGTGCGGAAGGGTGTCAGGGTCGAGTAGGATCGAGCTGCCGAGGCAGCAAAACCGCGTGCCGGTGCGATGGAAGACGAGTTCAAGAAATAGGAAGCTGTTTCCAGACACGGTAAGTCAGACTTGGGATTTGAGTAGGAAACTGAAAGGATGACCATACTTGTGTTCAGTAGCGAGAACGACGCGCGAGGCGCAGGCCGGTTCACCATATCCGCTCTCAGCGCTTCCACGGAGACGGCATCCAGGCACTCGGGCAACGACACGCGCTGAGGTGTCTGGAAACATCAGCAATGGCAACCATGCACACTGTAGGGTGTAAACATACCGCCACACTCTCCTGTTGAATATGGTTGCTCGGACGGGTATCGCGAATCTTCGTCGTCGGAGTTTGGCCGGTCAGCTGCCGGGGAGCAGCCAACAGGTTGGACATGGAAGGCCAGAGGTCCGATGTGACGGCGGCGACATTCTGAAAAGACAACGCGAAGATCAGTAATGGAATCAAGATGGACAAGAACGGGTAGGTCCTCACAGGCCGGGCGATCGGAATTTGCAAGACCATAATTGTCCGATGTCGAGCGGCGCTCGGCCGCATGGGAAAGGAGGATTTACTCCGCCGAAGGGGTCGCAATGTACAGCGGGGAATCGAACACGGATTAGCCTTGGTTTGGGCTAACTGCCATCACCGGTAGTAGATCGAAAAGGATGGGATGTGACGGTGACGGTGACGATGTCTTGTGCTCCGCTGAGCTGCGGCGAAAGTCGGTTGCCACTTGGGTGCGGGTGGCACCCCTTAGCGGTCACGTGCGTCCACCGATAGACATCCACCGGTTTCGATGGTCGCTCGGCGAGGAATTTCTTGACACTTGATGCCTTTTGAATGGACAAGTATATGAAATGGAACTGATGTTGCTCCGGAATAGTAAAAAGTGAATGGGAAATGGAAAATGACGCTGGGGGGGCGAGGCTAATGCTGAGTCGCCAAGTGAAGTGATATATACTTGGCATCCATGGTTCTGGTTCGGGTCCGTGTTTCAATGACTGTCAATGATCCTCTTCCAACAACTTGCCCTCGTGGAACAATTGATTATGTTGCGTCAAGGAAAGAAGTTTGAATTCAAACTGTTACTCAGCGGCCCTCGAACGTGAGGGCGATCTCAACGGCTTTACCACCCGTGAGTATAGCGACAAACCCTCTGCCCACGAAAATAGCCTCAAAGAATGGGAGTATAACTTCAACGCGCACAGCTTCAATCGAGCCGGCCGTCAAGCTTGGCTTGAAGAGCTGCAAGGTTTGGAGGTAGGGCTGGTTGACCAGCATGCCTCAAAAGACCATCTTCTTGGTGGGTGCTCCGTTGCCTGGGCACCTGGACTGGGACAACGACGAGCTTTTCGACAAGCCCATGCCACCATTCCAGGGTTCACAGACCACAGAGGAGAATCATCCATCCACAACTCAGCCACCCGTGAAATGGAGAGTACTACAGCCTTTGAATTATGAGCAACCAGAAGACTATCATGCCTTTTACTATGGACCGGACGACCCGGACTTTCTCACAACACGTCAGCTGGAGACGTTGGACAACGCGTCGACCGCTGAAGAGGACACTATTCTGTCACAGTTCTACGATCATTCATTTGCTATTCACGAAGCGTCGGAAGTATCGGTCTCCGGACCCGAGAACGACAGTACGCAGGAGAGTGGACTCGGAGACGCAAACGAGGCAGTAACCACCATCTTCCCAGAAGAATCATCAGAATCTTCTTCACCCATGCGAATCCCGGGCACCCTGAGCGATTTACAGGATCTTCCCACGGCGAGATATTTACAGTCCATCACTCCTCAGACTATCACGGTCAATTTGATCGTCGGGATCATTGCAGTGCACCCACCACGTCGCATAGTGACGCGACAATGGAAGAAAGTGCTAGATATCATTGAGCTCGTGGTCGGAGACGAAACGAGAACTGGGTTTGGGGTCAACTTCTGGATTCCCGCCGAGAAGCCCGCCAAGACTCTGGAGATCGATCGCCTGGGGCGATCGCTGGCCATGCTGCGCCCTCAAGACATCGTGCTGCTGCGGACAGTAGGGCTGAGTACATTCCAGGATCGTGTCTACGGACAGAGTTTGCGAGGAATGACCAAAGTCAACCTTCTGCATCGGTGGCCGGTAGACGTGACGGATGCGGGTGGGCAACGGGACGGCGGCTCCCAGCGCGACGATCAGCCGCGACGGAAGCTTCAAAGAGTGCGCGAGTGGGTGTTCCGTTTCGTGGGGACGGATGCAGCAGGCGGCGTCATGCCAGGAATTCCGGAGACACATGGCCATCGGCTGCCCCCGGACACTCAGTGAAAAAGGGAAAAGGGGCCGCAGTTGGAACCTGTCTCAGTCAAATTGAAGGGTGGGTGGGGTACGGTGGGTGTGGTGGATGTGGTATGACTTGGAGGGTTACCCCAAGCCCAAGCTACGAGGAGAGACGTCTCGCCACCCATGACCGCATACGCAAGCAGACAAACATCGTCTGACCGAGTGTCTAAGTTCGCGGGGAAGTTGTGATGGCAGAGCCGGTCCAGTAGAAGGAGATGCGGCTTGGGGGCTGCCGGGTCAGGGTGGTTCTGGACCGGTGGCCTAAAGTGACCCGAGCTGTCCTCTACACATAGCCCAGAGTGAGTGTCAAAGTATCTATACGGGAGGAATTGACCGGGACGGTCAAAAATAGCCAAAACAATAGAAGAATCGACCGAAACAACGCAAGTTGGGCTCGGAAGTATAGAAAACAACCCCCTTTTTTTCGCTGCAAACGTGCAACTCGACGGCGCCAATCACCGCCACTCACGTGCCCCACCTCTTCCCCCCGATAAAAATAAAGTCAACGTGGTGTTCCCGTTCGGTCTGAGATCCCCTTTGCTACTTCCTACTTCTTTTAGCATCATTGCTCCTCCCTTTCTTTCTTTTTTTTGAGGTCTTCTAATAATTCTTCAATTACAATCACTCCCCCACTATGAAGGGTATGTACCCCTCACTGCTCACCCCTCTCCCTACATTACTGACATTACCCCCTCAGCTCTCATTCTTGTCGGAGGATTCGGGACCCGTCTGCGTCCTTTGGTAAGTTGCGATTGAACGTGTTTCAACCCATTGACCCGTTCAATTCGTATGATCGCATCCCGGTACTGACTTTATGGCCTCTAGACGCTCACTCTCCCTAAGCCGCTCGTCGAGTTCGGTAACCGCCCCATGATCCTCCACCAGGTCGAAAGCTTGGCTGCCGCAGGTGTCACCGATATCGTCCTGGCTGTCAACTACCGCCCCGATGTCATGGTTTCTGCTCTCAAGAAGTACGAGGAACAGTACGGTGTCAACATTGAATTCTCAGTCGAGACGGAACCGCTGGGCACGGCTGGCCCGCTGAAGCTGGCGGAGAAGATCCTGGGCAAAGACGACTCGCCCTTCTTCGTTCTGAACTCCGATGTCATCTGCGACTTCCCCTTCCAGCAGCTCGCTGCTTTCCACAAGGCCCACGGAGACGAGGGTACTATCGTCGTCACCAAGGTCGACGAACCCTCCAAGTACGGTGTCGTCGTTCACAAGCCCAACCACCCCTCCCGCATCGACCGCTTCGTCGAGAAGCCCGTCGAGTTCGTCGGTAACCGCATTAACGCCGGTATCTACATCATGAACCCCAGTGTCCTGAACCGCATTGAGCTGCGCCCCACCTCCATTGAGCAGGAGACCTTCCCCGCCATCTGCAAGGATGGCCAGCTGCATTCCTTTGACCTCGAGGGCTTCTGGATGGATGTCGGTCAGCCCAAGGACTTCCTCACCGGTACCTGCCTGTACCTCACCTCGCTGGCAAAGCGCAACCCCAAGAAGCTCGCCCCCATGTCCGAGCCCTACGTGCACGGCGGCAACGTTATGGTCGACCCCTCCGCCAAGATCGGCAACAACTGCCGTATCGGACCTAATGTGGTCATTGGTCCCAACGTCGTGATTGGTGACGGTGTTCGTCTGCAGCGCTGCGTTGTGATGGAGAACAGCAAGGTCAAGGACCACGCCTGGATCAAGTCCACCATTGTTGGCTGGAACAGCTCTGTCGGCCGATGGGCTCGGCTGGAGAACGTCACCGTTCTCGGAGACGATGTGACCATCGCCGACGAGGTGTACGTCAACGGTGGCTCCATTCTACCGCACAAGAGCATCAAGCAGAACATTGATGGTGAGCTTTTCACTCGAACAAACTCCCCCACATCCTTGATCAAAGCTAACTTTCATATAGTTCCCGCGATTATCATGTAATCCCTTCCTCTTCACGTCGATACGTCCCTTTACCCTTTACCCTTTCTCACCGATACCTATCTTCCTCCTGTCTTGATGCATGGAACCGGAGTCGTTTTCTGCGTGATCTTCTCTTCCCTTGTCTTGCGCCTCTTCGGTCCCTGTTTTCTTGCCTGTCACCCGCGGCAGTATCTTCGCCCCCGCTGTGCTCGCACCTGTTTTCCTTTCGCACGCCGACAATCGACGCACCCCACCTAGATGGTGGATAATGCGCGATTGCACCTTTGCAATTACTATCTCCTTTTAGTCTTCTACTTTCTAGAACGTGATCATCCGTTTCATTTGTTCCGGGTGCAGCCCTGGGATTGCCACTACATCCCCGCTCCCTTTTTGTTTTGCGCCTTTTATGCTCTACTGGCTCTCTGGCAATTGGTGGGCAAAGAAATCAGTCATATCTTTTTTAATGATATCATGGGCGTGGGGCGGGTTCTGTTGATGTAAATAATTGGGAGGCGGGAACCAAAAGATGCAAATCCACTTCGCTGTTCGTGTAGACATGCAATATCTATATATTATGTTTTGTACAGACGTAGGTAATTACAAGTAATAGTGTTTTGCATGGAGCAATGGTCAAGAGACCAGAAGGACAGGTGAATCTCCCTTTGGTCGATTCAGGCCGCGTTCTTCTTCTCGGCTTGGTCCAGGATCGCATCCCACTCGATCCTCAACTCCTCCATTTGTTTCCAACACTGGCGACCAAGTTCCTCAAACTTCTCCTTATCTTCACTGGTGAGGTCCATTGCGCCACGCTTCCGACGTCGGTGGCGATCAGCGTCCACAACAGGAGTCCCAACAACACCACCATACCCCCAGCCCTCAGTCTCGGTGCAGACGACACTTCCAACACCCAGCCGATCGGCGGAAGAACCCCATTTCGCTCGCCCACCGCCTGCCTGGCGATAGGGTTCTTCAGCAGCGTCCAGCGCAGCCTTCGACGACAAAGCCAGAAAGACCGGAGAGCTGGCCCCAAGATAAGTGGACATGGTATGCCACGGCGAACCCAACGTGCGCGCGGCCCAGAACGCAAGCACCATGGCCCAGATGAGGGGAAGAGCAAGCGGAATGATGGCAGTGGCGCAGATACCAGGATGCGAGAGGTACATAGTAGGCGTGTTGGAAGAGACAGGCTGATCCTCGGAATCGTCGCGCATAAAGCTATCAACTGCCCACGGAGCTGCACTGGGAAGATCGGACGTCAAGGCCAAGACGTCCGTAAGAGCCTTGGACGACTCATAAGGTGTCTTATTGCGAAGACCTTGGATATCTTTGACATCGAACAACTTGATCGTGGCCTCGATACTCGAAACCCAGATCACTCGACCAGGTCCATTGGGAGTACGAGCCCGCTTCAGCAGCGGAACCACATTATGCGCCAGCATATAATGACCGAAGACATTGGCGCAGAATACAGATCCTAGCAGTGGTTCTTCCTTTTCTTCTGTTTGTCTGCCCGTCAGCACGCCCACCGGTGCTACCTTGTACGTCGGCCATGAGACCTGCTGCACGAGATCTGTGCACACGCCCCAGATAGCGGTTGGCCAGTCAATTCCGGACCATCCTCCTAGTCCGGCATTCAGGATGATAGAGTCGAGCTTGGGGTATTTCTGTAGGAGTTGGCGAGAAAGCGCGCGCACGGAGAGAAGGTCGCCAAGGTCGACGCTCTCGGGAACGAATTTCACCCGTGCTGCGGCGGCCGGGGTGAAGGAGGATCGGACGTGCTTTTCTAGGCGGCGCTGAGTGTCCTGAGCTTTGCGCGAGCTCCGAGTTGTAAAGATGACGGTCAGGGATTGTGTTTCAGGGCGTATAGAGAGGAATTCATCAGCGAGACGACAGCATATCGAGAAGCCCAGGCCGCTAATATCAGTTAGCTGCGATGTCGCTTTCTGAAATACCCGGACAGTTTGGGTCAATTGAGAAAATCTGTACCTGTTGGCACCAGTGACTAGGATAAAAGTGTCCTGCTGCTCGTTTTCACCCATGACTCGCCCCTTTTACTGAACTTGGAGAATCGAGATCAGCACTTTTTGTTCGGGGAGCGGGGTCATGTGATGGCGGTAACTGAACCGCGGAAGTAACAACAAACTGAACTTGAATAAGGACGAAATAAAAGATTCAAGAAATATGCTATTTCCAAGAAACGACTTACAATCTCTTGACTGATGCCCGTTTCATTGGTACATTGCGTAAATCACATGACCGCCCTATATCAAGGCGATCACCGCATCACCGCGCATTGCCTGACCACGACAACCCAACCCTGCCGAAACGCCGTGCGGTCCAGCATGCGCGGGCAGTCATGGCTGAGCGACTCGAACGCTTCTTCAACTCGACCGTGTTCTTCTTCTTCGCCCTGATTCTCCTCTGTCTCATCCTTCTCACTCCCGTCGACGCCATCTACCAATGCTACGAAACGAACCGCCTCACCAATATCTTCTTCATCACCGGCGCCTATGTTATCACCTTCCTTCTTGCAGTCCTTATATACGCGACCCGAATCTACACCAACCGAAGTACCTTGACGGGGATCCCAAAGGCGTGGGTTCCCATTGAAAGTGAAGATGTGAACAAGAGCGTGAGGCGCCTGGTCATGGAGGGACTCGCCCGCAGTGCAGTCATTACATACCAAGCCCGGCCGCGCGATACTTCAGACGAAGCCGGTAGCTTCCAGAATTACAAAAGCCTTTTGATCGACCCCGTACATCCGCCGTGGGGCCATGTCAAGCACCCCGGCTGGTCGTCGCCCGCGTCACCAGACTTGCCCGATCTCCCATACCGCACGGTCATTCAGGAGCTGCCGAACCTGATTGAGGCAAAAGCAGTGTCGCTTGCACCCGCCGATGCGCTAGCGTCTGTATCCCCATATCCCTTTCCAGATACACGCGTGGTGGAAGTTCTGCAACGACCAGCTTCCATGGGCTTGCGGCAATACGTCAAGCACCTCACATCTCTGGGGGCTATTGAGCCACCCGAGCTAGGGGCAGACTTCCTAGCGCTCTACGAACGTGCGCGATTCTCCTCCCATGAGCTGCACGAGTCGGAGTTTCGTGATCTCATGCATCTTTTCGCGGAGATATTAAGAGGAATGACATCTCTCACGACACCCGTCCTCGACGAGATCCGCGATAGCGGAAGCTACCGCGGTGCAGATAGCGAATCAGTTATTGGACCTTCAGATGAAGAAGGGGAAACGGATACTGTGGACCGATTTGGATACGACGAGCCCTTCACCCCAGTACGGAGCAATAGTCAGCGGCCATCTAATGCCTCTACCTGGGAGAATCAGTCTGGATATGATACGGCACCTGCGACGCAGAGCCCTGCCTCGGCCCGATTACGTGGTAGCAGCTACTTTATGGGTGGATCCCTTCGCACGCCGTCGACACGATCGCTCCGACGCGAACAATCTGTCCAGTCTGGAAGTTCAGGAGGAAGCGTAATTCGGTTGACACAAACTCGAAGTCCGACGGATCTGCCGTTCACTTTTAACTACGCTGGCCGTAGAAATTGAGGCCCACATATTTCCCCCGCATATTCCATCACAGTCTCAGACTACATAAGTAGCTGTATAGCCCCAAATCCACTGATGATGTGGCTTAGTCACGCGGATTTAGTTCCGAGAGTCTTGGCACCAATGCAAAATGATTGATAAGATTGCGCTGTCCTCAGTATTACGCATCAAAAGTTATTGCGACAGCAACGCTTTGCACAGCTCTGATCGCTCGATTTACTGCTATCCCGTCAAGATGCACCTCTTCCGCCGGGGTACATCCTCGCTCTTCAGCTCCTCCAACGTTTCCCTCGCTTCCTCGAAAACCGACACCGACACCGATGCCGTCGGTGACAACGCGCTCGCTCAGGAGGGATTCAAATCCATTCCAGAGAGCGAGAAGCTATTCACGAAGCCCGATCCGGCCGTTGATGGAGAAGATTGCCTCCACGACTGTGCAACATGCACTGTGAAATACCCCGCCAAATTCGACGTCGATTACGAGGACGAGCTGTATGGGCAGGTGAAGGGGTGGGCGACACATTTGCTCGTGGCAACGGGCAAGTCAGATTGGGTGCGCGACGTGGCAGACGAGCCTGGGAGCCTCATGGAGGCGATTGAGAAGGGAGGAGTCGAACCAAGCAATGGGGTAAGCCGATCTCTCCCCCACAAAGCGGATATGCGCCTCATCCAGCTCCCTACAGAGACTCAAATTGTCAGCATCAAACATGCCCGTTCCGGATGAGTACCACATGCACGAGGCAGGGAAACAACCCACAAACGTCCTCCTACTGCCCAGTTTCACCGTGGTAGAAAACGTCACACCACAACTGGCTCCGGATCTCATTGAACACTTTGTCAACAAGTCCCTGACAACAACGACACCGCTGGGCAGCCAGCCAGAACCCAATTCACAATCGACAGAGATTTCAGAGGAGCAGCCACCACACCCAGCAAACACAAGCATCACAACGCCCCTCCAATCACACACATGTCCCCACGCGGCCGTCATCCTCCTCTGCTCACAGCGCACCCGCGACGCCCGCTGCGGTCAATCGGCACCGCTCCTCCGCCGTGAATTCGAGCGACACCTGCGTCCCTTGGGCCTGTACCGCGACATGGATGATACGCGACCCGGCGGCGTGGGTATCTACTTCATCAGCCATGTAGGCGGGCACAAGTACGCTGCCAACGTGATTGTGTACCGGCGCAGAGACTTTGAATGGTACAAGCGCGGCGAGACGGAGACGGATGACGAGGGTGCTGCGCAAGGTATTTGGCTGGCGCGTGTACGGCCGGAGGAGTGTGAGAACATCATTCGGTATACCGTGCTGCAGGGCAAGGTGCTTAAGCCGGGGCAGCAGTTGCGGGGTGGTTTTGATCGCGAGCGGGGGTTGACGAGTTGGTAAATTGCATCTGTGGCTACAATCTCGAATGCATTTATCTATCTACATAGTTGCACGGTTATTGATTGCATGGGACTTGATAGTAGAGCAAGGCGCCTTCGAAGAAGCATATCGGGCCGGTTGGATGGCAAGTCCGCGGTCTCCCCGAGGTCGACAAGGTAGGGCTGCCCACGGCCGAATAGGAACCCCGGTCATGCAATGAGCAGAGCTGAGATTCCTCGTATAGACGTTCGAGCTGACTGCCCTCAGTCTAGATCGCACCCACGAAACCAGGATTAAGAAACTCCCCGACAAGGCAACAGATGTGCCAGGCAGTGGAACGCAGGATCGCACTGCTGGCATCAGACAAAGGATGAAATCGCACTAATGCCGAGCAATATCTACGCAGCTCTTCTTTTGATGAGTTACAATCCCGCTGGACACTAGTACCTTTCACCCCCTCAACTCCCCCAGCCCAAACGACGTCCCATGAAATCCACCGGCGATACATGAAACTGCAGCGTGCATACCCGACTGCCGAGCCGGGACAGCAGCCATAAGACATTCACGCCCCAGACGTCATGGTGGAATCCCAGGAGAATATTGTGGCAATCAGATGACTGACAAGGCGCCAAGCATGTCAGCATTCGGGCTCCGACTTTCCAGAAGGATGAATAACACAGGAAAATAATTCCCTCAAATCCGGACGGCTTCTTTCGGAGTCTCGTCAGCTTATCAGCTCCCTTTGTCATCCACCATGACTGGTGAATGGTGGACTCGAAACCCATCGGTAAGGAGGTGAGCGTATCAGCGAATGTGGCGGCGCGCTGATAGGGGGTGGCCCATTTTCGATGCATTGCAGCACCTCTCTTTGAGTCACGTCTTGGCCCGGTTCCCAGGCTTTGGGGATATATAGTAAGGGGATGAGAGGTGAGAGGGGAATACGGTGGCTGATTTTCAGCCCCAAACCCAGAAAGTCTCCGTGCCGCGCTAAGAGCGATTCATCCTGACCGACATTTTGACAGGAGAGTCATTGGCCGTGATGAGGTTCGTCCACGCAGTGTGACCAGCCAGTCACGGTCAGTCACGGCGTTCGGATGATTACCTATCATCAGAGTGATGGCAATTGAGATTGGTATTTCCCCGATCTCTGGTGATACTCGGAGATGAAACACCCCTCTCAAGGAACATCATCCCCAGCCTGGTTCACATGTGGTTGCAGGGGTGAAGTTAAGCATTTGCGGGTACGGAGTATACAGTGCACGGCCGTGGGAAGCAACCCTTGTCTCCACCCCATGAGGGTCCGTATAGTAGTCATGGAGAACATTTCAGCCACACCAAGCTGGACATTGCATCATATCTGCACATTCAAAATGCGGGGTAGCTCGCGGCCCAGCATTCGGTGAACCTTTGAACCTTGCTGAGTGCCGAGAAATCAACGCGCCACGGACCCATGCAGCTTCCATCACACAATCTCGCAGTGAGGAATGAAGAACGGGAAAGGGGCTCGATAGGCTCCTGGTTCGACCTCCCCTTATCCCAGGTTCCCGGATATTTCTCCTGCAGCAATCTGAATGGAGATTCAATACATCGAAACCGATGGTCCGGCTCTTGGAACAGGTCATACCGGCTTTCCTCTTCTAGACTTTTCGTTATTCGTTATTCGATCATTTGAGAATTTTGATTATTCGGGACTTGTATCTATATTGAGCATGGTCCACACGTCGACGTTCCAATCCTGGAAGCCTAACGTCGGAAGCGGAAGTCTGGCCCCTTTCGGACGTAAGGGAGGTGCCATGTACAGGGTCCACCCGTCGCGTGTTGACTGTTGACTGTTGACTGTTGACTATTGACCGTTGACCGTTGTTGACCCTCGATTCTCGTTCTACTCAAATGCCGGATCACGCCAGTGGCTGACGACGACGATGATTGTTACCGGTTGAGGAGGGTCATTTGCAAAGCCACCCAGATACCGATATGCAGGACGCCTGCCACTCCGATTCCAAACCCAGTAGGAATGGCGACGGTGGATTTGAATGAGGCCTTTCTCATTGGCCGTTGAGCATCCATCCCCTCCTCAGCCACGGAGCCGTCGATATGCAACGAGAAAGTTAGTGGTGGCACTTGAGAGGTGAAATCCCGAAACCCGCCGATCCTCAAGAACTTGGCGTGCCTGTTACGCTTTCTGAGAATCATTCCTCGTGGCTTGCACTCAGTCCCCGACCCTTGAGCACCTAATAAGGTTGGAGGATCAGAGGCTCCGGTGGATCCTCACGCTCATGCCACCGAGTTGCCTCAGCTTGAGCCATGCTCAGCCATGCTCATGATCTTCGATGACATTCCTTCTTGGGCATGCCGATCGAAGCTTTGTTGGGTTTGGGCAAATGGTGATTAGCACGGCAGGGACCGAGGCCAGCCGACGTCTCGTGAAGACGAAGATTTAACTACCTTCCACATCCATCATCGCCACCTACGAAGTAAAATCGAAAAAAGTCCCGCCCAGGAATACTTGGGATCCATCCGCCCCCCGGCAAACTTTGGGTGTGGCGACAGGAACAATCGAGGGTTGACCGAACCGACAGCATGAACAAATGAAAAACGTCAAGGTAGACAGGGTACGGTGAAGGACCCCTACACACTCAGATGACGAGCCCGGGGGGACGGTACTGTTTCTCGTCCTCCAACGCTCGCGAATCAGGATCCCAAGCTGCATGTTCGAGAAAGTCTATCAGACACTAGATCACTCGTCTTGTTCGGGTGCTAATGGCGGGTACTAGAGCTCAATCTATTCTGCCAGATCCCCCTTTGGAGACTATGTATCTATTTTCTGATCTATCTCCTCTCGGCATTGGGGATAAAGTTGTACACGACATGGTGGATACAGGACCATAACCTTAAGGAAATGAATGACTCGGGAGATCAGGAACGGGACGGGATCCAAGGAGATGGGGATGGGCATCCCGAGTCACCTACGGCACCCTGGCTTTCTCCGATACAGGGAAGCCGCGTCATGTCCCTCCCTTGCTGGAGGCGACTTTCCTCGCGTGCCATCTCTCGTAATGTTCCCGGATTTGACCGTTTCTTGCGAGGGGGCCACGGAGTATTAACGGGGTTACTGTGTTCTGGGTTCTGGATTCTGGGTTCTGGATTCTGGGTTCTGGACCCTCTCTCCCTCTTGGTCTATCTGTCGCTGCACGCTAGTACTAGTTTCCTTTCCCTCTACTATTTTCCCTTGAGAGAAGATCGTCGCTAGCGTGGGAGGCCTGGGGCAAAGGGAGAGGGAAAAAAGTCCGGAGTAGCTCGGTCGCGGCTGTGTGGCTTGGTCTACTATCCAACCCGGTGACTGGCTGAAATGCCGAGTGTCATGAGCTACGTCCTATGATATCATTTCTTTGGGGCGAACGATACTATCTTATTTTCCCCATTGTCGTTTTGCTTGTGCAGTCGGGAAACAAGAAAAATATAAAATATCCGGAAATAGATGCAGACGATGATCGAAAAGAGAGACTCTTTCATTCACCGGTTGAGGTTGACGGCGTGGAGCCCCCAGGTTCCAAACAGGATTGTGAATTTAGGGGGGGCGCAGTTTCAGATCCCAACAGCAGGCTGTCTAACTTTAATTCCCGCGTAGCTAAGTACCTAACGAGGTGGGAAATGGGAAATGGGAAATGAGAATTCACCGATAGATTACTAGCCGAAGTACAAGAGTAATACCCACCTCGTATCCCCACGCACCAAGCCCAAGTTGTCATCCGCAGGTGGGTCGATGGGTCCGACGGGTCTCTGGTTTGTTGAGTGGTAATGTGGGGGTTTGCGATTGTTTTTCCAAGGCAATCGCAATTTCAAAGCACTTAGGTTCGGTTGCCAACCTAACCTTTTTCTGTCCTATCACCGCTCTCTGCTAAAAATACACTGGCTCTTACGGCCACGACTGGTATTACACAGTTCCGACGTGGTACTCTGGGTACTCTCTGTTGCTCGCTGTACCTACTGTCCTTCTCTTTTTCTTCCCCTTTTCCCCCTAACACTCGGTGGATGGGCGGGGCCGGCTGTAAGCGCTCTCGGCCATTCATTTCACACCTACCGTCAAGTAAGCCAGCAGCATTCATTCCCCATATCGTATCCGACACTAAATAGCCTAAGAAACTCGAGTTGGAAACCACGCAAAAGTGTATCCCCGGTACCTGAGGTACATCACTAAAAAAACAATTACCATTAATTAAAACGAAATAAATCCCTCCCAAAAAAAAATGAAAATAAAATAAAATGCCCTTAGTTCCTATCCGCACCGTTATTTCCCTTCCCAGAGCCCAGAGCCCTTACTCGCCCTCACTCTTGCTCAAGTCAAATGTCCATAGTATGACTTGACGCCCTCCCCCCTCTCTCTCTCGCCCCCCTCTCTCTTTTATCGTCTATCATCTCCCCTTCCCCTCCCCCTTCTTTCTCACTTATATTAATTCTCTATTATGCCCCGGGCATCCCGGCTGCTATTCATCCGGCCTGACCAGGACCATCCCGGGCTACTTATCTACCCTCGAGCCCTCTTCCCTTCTCCTTCCTTATCTCCACGTCGCCTACCCGCGACCCGCTTCCCCCGCAACCGTGAGTTGTTTCGTGAATAGCTCGCATCATGGCTCCCGGTAGTGGACGCGACTTCAACTGCTCCTGGGAGCATTGTGGCAAGGTTTGTTCTTCGCTTTTTTGATGGACCTCTTTCGACTCCCCTAATATCTAACGCGAATCCCCCAGTCTTTCAATCGCAAGTCGGATCTCTGTCGCCACTATCGCATCCACACCAATGAGCGACCCTACCACTGCACTGTCAAGGATTGCAATAAGAGCTTCATCCAGCGCAGTGCCCTGACAGTGCATTCGCGGACTCACACCGGCGAAAAGCCTCATGTTTGTGACCATGAGGGATGCCAGAAGGCATTCTCAGATGTAAGCTCATCTCGACCCCGATGGTCGCGAACCCACATCCACTAACTGCTGCAGTCATCGAGTTTGGCGCGTCACCGTCGAATCCACACGGGCAAGCGACCATACATCTGCCAGGAACCGACCTGCGAGCGAAGGTAAGCAAACCGTTGATCGCATCGGGTGCCAAAAAGCTGACTCTGGAGCCATCATAGTTTCTGTCGCAAGACCACTCTGACCAAACACCAACATCGTTCGCATCCCCCGGGCTCTTTGACTCGACCGTCATCGGAGGACGCGGCTTCGGAGCACTCGTACCAGCACCCGACCCCGGTGACGGTGTCAATACCGAATGCGCACGAACAGTATCTCCTCGCGCAGCAGCCGTATTATCCGAATTCCGCAACGCCCAACCACGATTTCTACTCGCCGCAGAGCGTTCCGATGGGCCAAGTCCCCGGCCAGGTACCCGTGCACGAAAGCGGGCCGATCGGGACGCAGAACGTCCCCGTCACCTCCGCGATGAACGTTGCGCACGCGCAGCATCCGCAACAACCACATCCGCAACAACAACATCACCACCACCAGCCGGCGCATCCGCCGCACCAACAGTACATGCAGATGATGCAGCCGCGCTACGACCCGAGCCCGCGCGCCAACTACATGCCGCCCGAGTACCACCAACCGCCGTTTCCGGGCCACCAGCTGCCAGACGGACAGCCGATGATGGTGGGATACCATCCTAATTTCCAGTACAAACCCCCTGCCCGGATTTTGAATCAACCGGAGGGCACTGACTGGGGTTTTCTGGGCGTAGGTTAAGAGGAGATTCCGCATAGACTTTTTGGAGGAAACATTCTGGTGCGATTGATGCCCGTCACGACTTTTTTCTATATTCCCCGGATATCCTCTCTCTTTTTCGTTCGTGCGCTCGAGATGCTCGCATATCGTGTTGTATTTTCCCGTGGTTTTGTTTTTTTTTTTTTTTTTCCTCTCCGGCTTAATGGGCGCTTTCTTCCTGGATTCCCCCGTCATCGTGGTTTTGCTGTCTCATTTAAAAGGAGAAGGGACGGCGTTTGATTTCTACACCTCTTTTGTTTCTTACTATTTGACGTTTGATATTCTCTGATACCATGAGATGTGTTACTCGGATTTCATTTTAGGCTCCTGATGTCAACGAGATACGAAAGAATCTCCCCACGCGAGTGAAGAGTGAAATTCGTGAATTTACGAGAATACACTTTTGATTTCCAACCGATATCTTCCCAACGGAGTATCAATACGGAGTACACGGAGTACAATCCTACCTACCATAGAAGAGAAAAAGAGAAACCCCCCTGATTGGCCTCCAAATCCCAAATCGGCGCCATTCCACGAACCTGAAAATCACGACAGTAAGAAAAAACAGAAAACAGGCCCGATGTGGCATGCATGACTCGCGGCTTGAATCGGCCCCATTTCCCATCCCAAACAGAAGGGCCAAGCCCATCGAGAACAAAATAAGTTGGCCATCCCTGCCCCAAACAAAGTTCGATTATTCGCTCGCTCATTTTCGCTTTACGAGGGGCGGCCTTTTTTTTTTTTTTTTTTTTCTTTTTTTTTTCTTTTTGCCCTTGCGTCGAGCGGAGGTTTTGGGGTTTTGGCTAGGTTCGTGTTTCTCGTTCTTTCCGAGTTGCTTTTTCTCGCGTTGGTTTTTGGACTGGGATACACGCCAAGGCTGACACTAAAACATGCCAGGATGTGTCTAAGGACTCTGCGCTAGACGCGATGACGCAAGGCGACAGGGCTTTTGATTGTCATATGAAGGAGGAGCTCGGCGATACGGGAGTGTTTGGGGGGAACTGGATTTGTGTACACTAAGAATCATAGTCCGGGTCTGTCTGGATCGCCACTACGAATATAGCAGTAGTCGGATCGACAGTACAGGCCCTTTTCGATCTACCTTCTGGATATGGTCCTCTTTTTTTGTTTTTCTTTTTTTTTTTTTTGCCCCGTGGCAATACCACACCACGCTGCATCGCAACCCTGTGAGGTGAGACATGGCGCCAATTTTTCGCTGGGTTGGAGGGGAACGAGATAAGAAACAATCTACTGACAACCCCATGGACTCGGTTTCTGTGAAATTCGGCGACTGGACAAGGCTGCAGATCGCACGGGATTCAGGGATTTGCGTGCTATCGGTGAAGGGCGTGGGGGAAGAAGATTTCCGGCTCGTCTCAGCTCTCTCTCTGCTTTTCTTTTCTTCTTTTTGCCGAGTTATGAATTACAAATTGTGGATAACGAGCTGCTTACTCTTTGTCGGACAATCGAGTTCCGCCCCGATGGAAATATCTGCTTTTTTACGTGTCCTGAGTGAAACGTGGATGCGGAGTGTTCGGACTCGAGAGCAACCAGAGACCCAGAACCAGAAACTCAGCGCAAATCCAGGGTGGAAATGGTGGAAATGGTGGAAATGGTGTCGGGCCTTACGGACCCGGGGGCCGGGGCTAACTTGAAGCTAAACAGGGGTGCTGGGTGTTGGATTGTTAACATAGGAGGAGAATACGACACGGCTCGGGCGAGCGTTCCCATGTCCGATGGTCGTTGGCAACCCTTTCCCGACATTTACCTGGACGTGAACTTTTGGTGTTGCCCAGGTGGTTGAGGCTGAAGGGTTCCAAGGGTTCCGAGGGTTCCCCACATCCGCGTTTAAGGAGAGGCCTGAGCTGTGGATTATATGGATTATACTCCGTCCTCTCCTGCTGGTTTACGGTTGACTTCGAATCATCGAATTTGGGGCTGTAAGTACCCCGTAGAAACAGGATATCTGCCGGCATATATACTACACCGTTTATTTACGATCTTCTGCAACCCATCGAGCGTGATCGTCGGCGCATGCAATGGCCCTGCGAAATGACATACTGGGCCGATAAGCGAGGCTGGGATCCCGGCTACAACTCGGCGATAATAGTGTTGGCAAGTAGAGAGTTGGTTTCACGCCAACGCCATCTCTAGCGCCGCCACATCAACCTTCAACCTCGAATATAACTTTCCCTCAGCGGAAACAAGAAAAGAAGAAACAAGAAAGGAGCAAGTTGCCGCTACTGGCCGGTAGTTTACCGGAAGAACGCTTGGGAAAATGGCAAACAGGTCTGTTACAAGACACACCAGCCACATGAAGCACAGAATCACCGCCGTTTCTGCCCTAGGGATCACGCCCACAGGCTGTGGGGTTCCTAGGACATACCGAATCCAGAAAAATCACCGCGTGCGGCCCCCTTCGCGATCTCGGGCGATCGAGAGTGTCTTCTCCACCGAGGCTAACTGGCGGCCCCCCACGGCCAAGCCGCCGTTAAACGCCGAGGGGACCAAGGGGGGAAACAAGTGCGAAGCAAGGTCGATCGGGTCGAGGGCGAATCATCTTCGGCCTTCTCCGTTTTCTAGCTGCATGTTGCCGCCGTGCTGGGTCCGTGGCTGTTGTGGCTTTGTGTTGAGCATCATATTTCTTTGGGAAAAGTATATTCCGCATTTTATAGAGCCGGGGTGCCCCGAGAGTACCCCGAATGCTTGGTTTCGTTTCTCTGGGGGAAGGGAAGCATGTGTACACTGCACGGCCACGGCCGGTGTATAGGAACGCGTCCGAGCGAGAGATGTGCGGAGATGGTCCCTAGCAGAAAACCATCAGTGGCCTCGCATATTATTTCCCGGTCGGTGTGAGTGGTAAACGGCTCAGAAATGGGGCCCCGCTGTCGAGCATGGATGTCCCCTGCTCTTTGGTACGAGTCGGCGATGAAACATGGAGCCGAGCAGCACAATGACGACACGCTGGCACGTCGGATCCGAGACCAAGTGGGAAAGGCACTCAGTCTAGGCGCCGAGGCCGGGTCGCTTGTCGTTGGCGCGCTGTGGGGCCGCGGAGAACGAAGCTGTCTGAAATCCATGAATTTCCTTTCCTCGATGAATGGAAATACCGGTCACGGTAGTGGCGGGCTGCTGAGCTGATGAGTTTGCTTCATCTATTAGAGCCTGAAGATAACCAAGGTCACGGCGTCACACACCAGATGGGAGAAACGAATGGTACCGATGTGCAGCATGGGGAACACAGGGAGAGGGGGCGCGGCGATCTGTCAAATGATCGCCGAAGGGGCTACGGTAGAGTAAGATGGAGGAAACTGGCGAAGCTCGGAGTGACAGCCTCCAATCCCAAGTTGCCGATTTCCAAGTGAAGGAGCTTGGGCCCTGGGACGTTGGGAGCTCCGGGGGAGGGGGGTGGAGGGGGTGCACGGAGTGGTGGGTGCGTTTCTGCTTGAATAGAATTTCACAGATTGTAACTGGTGTAATATCCGAGTAATACGAGATGCGGAGTACGCTACTCGACCGTTCGCGAGGCAGGTCCACTGGCACGGAGAGGTCCAGGCTTGGATCCAGGTTCCTGGAACGATGGGGTATCCGTACGGGCTTGTATTGGATGTCTGGCAAATGTCATTGTCCCTGAACTACGCCAGATTTGGACCCAGGGGTCTCGCCATGTCTGGTATCTCTGATAGGCGGACGAGGCCGTATGGGTCCCCGACTGTCGGGGTCTCCAGGCGAGGTCCAATCTGTTTCCTTCCAACAGAGCCCTGGATCGCACACACCGGCGACGGACAAGGATTGCGTCCCCTAGATTGGGAATGGCGAGTGGAAGCAGATTGATTGGGATGTGGAAGAAACAGTGGATGCTGCATGCTGGGTGTCACGGAAAGGCTCCAGTGCGACATGACACCTCTTCACGGCGATTCACGCAAGCAAGGACGTTTTGCTTCTTCGAGGTTAAGTCGATCTGCACAGGGTGCGCACATATCATGAGGCTAGACAGAAGAAACAAGCTTTGGGAGATGGGGCCAGGGGGACCCATCAGGACGCATCCAGATTTCGAAGCCTGAGGGTGACTGGAAAACTAGGACGAATACAGAACACAAAGCATATCGTTGCCGAATAAGGCAGGACAGGTGTCCCATAAGATTAAATACGAGTGATCGTCAGTGATTGGAGCCGACGCGAGCCTCGCGTCCACAAGCGGTGTATCGCGGCTCAGGCCGAACCCAAACTCTCGCGGTAACTCTATTGGTTGGTCACAGATTTCGAAAAGAGGATGAGAGGTGGACATATGATGTACCCGTTGAGGCTCTCCTGATCCTTTGGCCCCCAATCTCACATGGCAGGAGCATTAGGGATGAGAGTCGCGCCAATAAAATGAACTGGATCGTGGCATCCGAGATTGGCGATAGCGTGGCATCCACTCGGCCCAGTACTCGTCTCCGACCAGGCCTAGACAATCCCGATCAGCATGGGAGAATGGGGATGGTGTATCGATCTTCAGGAGACGATCGTGCAGGGACTCGCATGTAGTCTCTTTCTCGGGATAAAGAGAATGCCGTCGAGAATGGGGGCCGGAAGAAGCGACATTGGACGGCGATGTCAGATCGAACGGCAAAAATCACGAGCCAAAGCCAAAGCCAAACTGGGGCATCCTTGAGAGTAAACGAAGGTAGCAGTGGACAGGTGGAACCATTCCCGAGTACATGTACTGTACGGAATACTAGCAGTGTATTCAACCATGACTGGGCTTCCCGGATACAACTAAACCGTATCTAGCAAATCTAGACGAAGCGCGCGGGGACGGTTGATGCTCACGGCGTCGCCCCTCTCAGTTAGCTGCAAATCTCCCGGTGCACGCTCACTGGTCCTGGGAGTGGACCTACTCGCGGTACTGTATTTCAAGAGGTATGAAACGGCGTACAGTATTGGCGCCGGCTGAGGGTGTTCGTAAAGAGGCGTAGGTTGCTGGCCAGTCTACCTCGTGCCGGCGATGGCAAAGGGTTACATCTGGTGTATCGTCATTTGTGACAAGGGACAGCTAATGGGAGAGGAGACGAGGAGACAGAGAAGAAGCGGAGAAGGAAGGGAAGAGCCAAGAGCGTATCCGGCCATGAAGGGACGTTACCTGTACTCGCTTTTTCCAAGGGCTTCTCTTCTATTAACTAACAACCCTTCGAGGGCATCTAGTCCTTTTGTTATTAGATCTCCGTATATTCAATCAAAATTCCCTGCTCTAGTAAGACCCGACTGCGAACTTACCACATTCAAAAGCTCCTTCTACTCATGATGTCCATAGACCTCCTCAAAACAGGTCTAAAATATCAAGGGAGCATTATACCGAGATAATCGTCAAAAGATGGCATCCGCTCGTGATCATGAACCGAATCCATCGTCCAGGGTCTGATAGCTCAGTCCATACAGGCTGGATCGCCACTGACCATGAGAAAGCTACACTTGCTTACAGCTGAAAGGACAGCCTGATATGCTAAAAAAAGTCCATTTCTATACGCTTTGCTTCTTTCTGACAAGCCTGCTCGACTCGACTTGAAAATGCAAGCAGCACGGCAAGGACACATCCGATGCCGATCTAATCATCCTGAATAGCAACTTCATCCTCCCACTTCTTCGTCCCTAATTCGCGCGCCCGGTTAATCACACGCTCGATACCATCCAGTCCCATCTTGAGCACATCCATTTTAGGACCGTAGCTCAGACGCACAAAGTGGTGACAGGGACTATCGAACAGATCACGGCGCTTGGCCGGGTTCAGATCGAAGAAGATACCGGGCACAACGATGACCTTCTCGGTCAGGAGGGCGTTGAAGAAGTTCAAGCCGTCGGAGATATTGGCCTCCTTGGGCAGTGGCGGGTCGAGCGAGGTCAGGTCAAGCCAAATGTAGAAGGTGGCTTGCGGCACGTCCTGCACGCGGAAGCCGATGTCGTATAGACGCTTCAGGACGTAGTCACGCTTCTCACGGAAGTGTGCCTGCAGTGCCTTCATTTCTGTGCGCACCAGCGACGGCTCCAGCATCGGGATGGCTGCCTCTTGGAAGGGTACATTGGCGCCGCCATCCAAGTATGAGCCGGCGGAGCCCAGTGCGTCCACAAACTCCTTGGGTCCGACGACCCATGCGATACGCCACCCCGGAAGGCGGAAGCGCTTGGTCAGACCGTCAATCAGCAGCACGTCTATAGATCGAGTTAGCGATTCGGGCTGCGGTCAACGAGCTTCGGGGGAAACGGACCATCCTTGTTGACATCGACGACGTTCTCAGCACCGCTGATGGTGCTGCCGTCACAGTCGGTGGTATAGTTGTAGCCGCCGTAGAACTCATCCAGGATGAGGGTGGCGCGGTCACGGCAGATGTCCTGGATCTCAGCCAGCTCCTCGTGCGACACGAAGTGACCAGTGGGGTTACGAGGGTTTGATGTTAGCAGCACCTGAGTACCACGTGCAATTTCCTCGGCGATCTTGTTGGGGTGAATGTGGTAATGGTCGTCTTGAGCCAGAGGAATGGGGATGGGAGCAATCTATGGGTCCATTGTCAGTGTTCTCAATTACACAAAATGCCTCGAAGAGAGAGAATGAAACGTACATTCTTGAATAGAGTCAACATCTCCGAGTACGCAGAGTAGTCGGGAATCGGGAAGGAAAGGTACGAATTGCCCAGAATAGCAGCAATCCGAATTAATCCAGCACGGCCACCGGGCACAATGCAGACATTTTCCCAGGTGTACTGGCTCTCCTTCCCTTGACGGTAGTGCTCATTGTACAAACGTGCTACGGCCGCACGCAACGGCTTGATACCGGCAGTCGGACCGTATTCCCGTGCAGCGGAGGTGATGGGGATCGACGTCGGGCGGGGAAAGCTACCCTCGATCTCGTCGTCGGCCTCGGGGGCACCCTGGCCTAGATTGGCCCAGCCAGAGGGATCCTCGGCGTAGCCATGCTCGGAAGCTCGCTCTGTGCACCAGACGACTCCGGTGGAAGCACGGGAGGCGTCGAGGCCGGCGTGCGGACGGTGGCCCTCATGGGCGGTACGGAACTGGCGATGAGTCTCGGAGTGAAGCTCTGGGAAGACCGGGCCGTTAGTCCGAATGTCTTACGAAGGGAGGATCCAAAAAGAACTCCGTACCGTTGTCAGACAGGCCCTTGCTCTGTGAGAAACGGCGAGTGGAGGGGCGCAAAATGCTAACGCGGCGTCCGGAGAACGACATTCTTGGCTTTTGCGTGGCTGGTGTGGCACAAAATCTAGACTTTGATAATAGAGGACAGGCTTCCCAGAGGCGCAGGAAGGGGGGAAAGGGAGGCGCACTAGAAAAAAGGGAAATGATAAAGTGGCTCTGCCTAGGTGGTTCCTGATGTCGTGAATGCCGGGCCACGATTCGGTGAGAGCACCGACTGCTCTGGCGCCGAAATTCCCGTTTTGACAGGGAGACGGGGCACTGCGTCGGGCACCGAAGTCAATTTAAATACCGCATTTTCGTAGCTTGGACCGGATGGTGGCCTTTTCACCAGGTACGCCCCGTGAAATATTGTCTAAATAGGCAATTGGTACATAGCCGTGCTTCTATACTTCAGCCCTGCCAAGAGCGTCCACGGCCGATACTGCCCTCGGCATCCCGATCGGCTATCACTGAGCAGCAATGGGAGAGAAACTACAACGATATATAGATGTCAAACATGTATTTCGAATTGCCGGAATCCTGCTCGCATGCAGCCCCCCAGAAAATACACAATCCAAAGACAACGAGTATGCATACATCGTGTTAGGCGCTTCATTTGTTCGTGGACATTCAAAGAACATGGAGATCAATAGCAGTCATCATTCGCACCCGCCACGGTTTTTCCGAAGGAACGGGACGTGAAAAGGGTCTTCCAAATCAAAAGACCTGTCGCCTCTCGACGCCGTGCCGCGATCATCTCACTATGCAATTGCGATGCCCTCGCCCAAGACGCCAGAGACCTACCACATGGAGACCACAGCGGGAGTGGTCTGGTGGAAGAGCAAATGATGATAAGAAAGGAGGTATGGCAATGATGGTGCAGCTCCCCGGAATTGGGCAATCCACGGAATCAAGCTAATTCGCTGGGAGCGAAAAAGAGGGGTGAAAAAGGGGGAAGCGCTAGGGCGATGCAAATAGATGGCGGGAAAATGATCAACGGAGGCTGCCAGCGAGAGTAGATAAATAGGTACAAGTTCACGGAAAAGAAACCAGACACGACAGACAAGATGGGTGACCCATCTAGTCTACTACCTGGCAGTACAGCTGGATCTCACCCACTAAACCCTTAGCGAGCATATCACGGTGTTGCTCACGCCATTCCATGAATGCGAGCTGCACGGCCTCGTCGCTGTCGATGGTGACAAAATCACCGTCTTCGTCCCGGTACCGCAGGCGGACGGTCTTGTTACCGATAGATCGGTTCGTAAACCGAGCCAGCTTGGCATCCACACGGTCCGTCAATGAACGGAAGAGGATGTTGGTTGCAATCACCAACGTGACGTAGTTGTCATCAAAGTTCACCTTCGCTTTAAGCTGAGTTGGCATGTACGGGTCGATTCCATCGATTCCTTCCTCCTGGGTCAAGGGAGACGTGGCGTGGTCTGAGAGTTGCCCTGAGCCGCGAGCATCATTGTACTCTGGCTCTGTGAAATTTGTCGTGTGGACATTGGGCGGATGTGTGCGCATGGGAAGCTGGCTCGTGGGAGAATTGTTCTGGCTTCGGCTGACTGGTGCCTTCATGTTGGCCATGTGTGCGGGAATCGGAGGCACCGGGACGTTGTCCACGGTCTGCATTGTGTGCACTCCCATATACCGACGTGTCTCGGGCGGACCATTAATGTTGTTGTGAATATCGGGGCTGCTGGCCGAACGCATGCGTTGAGCAGTGCCGTTGGCAGGAGGAGCTCCCTGTGACCCGGACATGGGAGGCAAAGAGGGACGCTGAGCGCCTCGTCCGTTGGGTTGGGAAGGGTAGTACCCCGTCGGAGTCGAGCCATCTCTGGAAGTACCACGGGACAAGGCAGGGGCTGTGTAGCGATTCGATTCCTCGTTCCAAACAGATGAAGCTCCTGTGGAGTTTGTATTTTGACGTCCGAAGGAGAACCCGGATTGGGAACTAGATCGGGTGGATGGGGTTTCCGTAGGCGAGAAGTATGAGTTCATGTTGTTCCGGTCACTGGGTGACATATTGCCAGAGAACTGAGTATGCACGGAGAGCGTCGGATCAGTTACTCCATAGCGGGTTCGGCCATTCGAGTGAGAAACGGAGTTGGTACTGCCTCCGGTGGCGGACCGAGTTCTCAGACTGGTACTGGAGGCATTCCGACTCATGGTGAATTCAGAGTGGTATTGTCCATCTCGACCGACATCATCTTGATCATACTCTTGCTGATAAGGATTGGGCATGTGGGCCATCCCCTCCATGTAGGTGAACTCGCTGTCAGAAGTACCAGTATGCCGGAGAGTACGTCGCTCTGCTTGAATCGTCCGTTGGGTGTCGATATCTTTGTACCAATTCTTCATGGTGTCTTCGTTGGAGTACCGAATTATGAAATTGTCGACGACACCCGGGTCACCTTTCCAGAAGATCTGGATACGATAGAGGCCAGGCTTCTGAAGGCAGACGATATCCGTGACATTGGCCATATAGATTCGGCCCTTCAATTGAAGACGAGGCTTTCCTTTCGCTGTGAGGGTGGGTTTATCTTTAGCCATCATGAGCTTGGTCTTCTGCTTGTTCGGGTTGATGTCTTTGCAACACAAAAGGATGCGCTCGAACAAAAAGATGTGGTACTGGGAATCATGTCAGCGGAGTCCGATCTCCATGCTTCGTGTGATGACTGGATGGGGCCACCAAGCTCATACCTCTCTTTCATTGTCCTTGCCACTGTCTCCCTTGACTACGGCGAATGTACCAAAACGAAGCAGATCTCCAAAGGCGTCCATCTTCAAAGACTTCCAATCATCTACTCGCTCTGATAGATCTACCACTGCCGCAGCCAAGTGCTCCTTGTGAATCGCCTCGTTGGCGAAATCCAGCACATTCTGAATGGTATCGATGGCATGTGTGATGTCGGCCTGCAGTTGTTCATCTTCCAATTGTTTGCGAAGCTCCTATAAGCACAACACCACATTAGCTTCGAATGCGAAGGGTTGGAGACACGGTTCAACTTACCGACAACATGAGCGGGTACCTGGTCAAACGCTGGAAGGGCTTGACAAAGAATCCGTTGAGGGTTTTTGGTTGCGCAACCATTTGCTGAAGGTCTATATGGCGCGGAGCCACCCTGATTTTATCCCATTCCTTGAGACATACTTCATCGCAACGCATCTGGTTTGCAATGAACGGCTCATACTGTCGGAAGGCATCTTCGTGGGAGGAAAAGAGATTGCCCCAGTTCTGCATGTCCTCTGGCAAAGCGTAGTGTTGCTCCATCCGAATCAAAAATCGCTGCGCAAAGTCCAGGAGGTTGTTGAGGTTCAGGAATATCTGGTGACTCGCATCTCCAGTCAATGCACCGGTCTCCTCCAACTCCTTTTTCAATGCCTGCAGGTTTTGAAGGTGATGGACGTAATCACGCTCCGTTTCCAAAAGTTCCTTGAGAATGTGTTCGCGCTTGGTAAGTTTCACAGTTCCTTGCACACCAGTCGGCGCATCTGCCACTTCCGAGGGACGCTTCAACTGGCCTTGCATCTCAAGTATATCCACCACGCGGTTCACCATTTTGATAACTTTGATGAAACCGGTTGTGCTCTCACCGTACAGATCGGTGATCAGGAAGCAGTCTTGCTGAGGGAATGCCAAGTCTTGCAGGCATGCCTGCAAAAACTTGAAGGTTGCCGCTTTAGGCCGTTTCGCTTCGGGCACTTTAACGGGGTCGACACTAAGCTCCTCGTCCGGACCTGAAGCATTATAGATGCTGAGTAGCGGGTACCCAGCTCGGAGACAGTTCCACAAGGATGACACAGGGTCCGTGTTGCCCCGTTCGCGATCCTCATCGGCCATCTCCTGCAGAAAGGGTTCAAAGCTGGGCACTTCCGAGAGCCGCCTCTTTAGGTTGACACAGCTTTGGTAAATCGATTCTCCACCACGCCGATTGATGATATTGTCCTCGGCGATCGGAGCGCCGCTCATTGCTGCGGAGTCGATCATCTTCGGTTACCTCGACCCGGTAAATGAGTCAGACCAGCCAGGCTCAGTTCAAATCTGCACAGCAGACACGGGATATAGAGTGATCGAAGGGAGCGACAAGCGTCGAGCAGATGGGGTTGCCGACCATGGACTGCCTGCGATGCGGATGATCGGGGGTAGGCTCAGCGGCGCAGGAACAAGTCTGGTCGAATTCCGAGACCCAGAGTGCAATGTGCCGCCTCTTTTCTGGTCTCAATGAATGGCGGTGTGTTGTATATACAGGGAGAATTCCCCGCGGAAGCACGATCAGAGGATATATGAACAGGTAGAATATCAAAACGTGCCGCCACTTTCCGCCGAGGAGGGGGCTGGAAGGGCAGTTGAACTATATTCCGACTCCAGTAGTGGACAAGACCCAATCGATGGGTCGTAGGTGTTCGGTCGGAGACGACGCTGCGGCCGGGCAGGTGTGTGGAATGACAGAAAAGAGAGGTTGAAACCCCCTAGGGGTATCGGGATTAGTTGAGTGGGAGCCCGGTCACTAGGACTCTCGACAGACTCGGGGCAGGAAGGAGTCAACTTCCAAAGCGAGCTGGACGACCCGAAGGGAGCAAAGGGTGAAAGAGGTGTAAGGGCGGAGATGAGGATGAGATGGCGGGAATCCTCAGGAGAGGGTGAGCCGAAGGAGGGCTGTTTCCCGTCCCGTTTGGGTTTAGCGCGTGTTCCATCGCGCGGTGGGATGTGGAGAGGGGCACGAGTCCACTCTACCTGAGACGAGAGATCTATACCCTGAAAGTGTCGGGTACGGCTACACAAGAGAGAAGGCCAGATAGCTACCATAGCGGTCGTAGAGGTATCGGTATCCGCGGATGTGCTGGTAGTCTCTTACTCTACTCGGTCTACACTGAGACCGACCCCTGAGCTCTACCTGTGCACTCCGTAGCACATTCGAAATTATCTCCTAGTAGATAACCCTAGATCTATAGACCAGTTTTGCGCTTGTTTCAGAGACTAGTTCAAGACGTCATTAGAAACGTCTTTCGCTGTCTTTCTACTCAGACATTTCCTATAGACAATACAAGGACTGAATCCATACCTAAGTAATCATTCAAGTAACAGCCAATAGAGAAGAATAGGCATCTCTTTGATAAATGCAACATACTTTACACCTTGCTGTTCTCCAACACCTACCTTCCAAGGCGATGTTTGTTGATTCTAAATACCTCGCCCACTTATCGCCTAACCACGTGATCCACAGGCATCGGCCATTCCAGTGCCTACATTGCTCTCTCTCGGGCGGCATGTTCTTTGTTATTTCTCGTTTCGGTTAATATTCAAAATATCTCGCCGTTCTCCTCATCTTGCCCTCGACCTATCGTATCTGATGTGTTGAACCATCCTCTCTTCCGATCTATCACTTTATGGTGGATCCCGCCGCTAAACGTGACGTGAGATGCAGTGCCCACCCCGAACTCTCATCCTCTATTCGACGCCTTTCCTTCAGCGCAAGAGGGTGTGATCCTCTTTGAAAGTAAAGAGAGGCTTTCTAGCGCGCGGGCAGCTAGTGCCTTCGAGAGGTCTTTGTGGGCGTCTTGCAAAGTCGCCGCCCTCGGTCACGCCCCCCGACTCAACCGTCATCGGCGCACTCACTCCATCACACCTCCCCCCATTCGCAAAGCAGCATCGATGGAGGAAGGAGCAGACCCAGGTTTTCCCTCTCGCCCGAATCTGCGGCTGCAGGCGACCAGCTTCACAGGATTCGCTGCGCCGTCTCTTTCACCATCCTTCAAGTTAGATGAGGGTTATTCGGACGACACGCGAAGCCAGTCGGACAAGGATATCGTTTCGGACAATGCCATGATGCTTCCAGAATGGATCCTCGCCCAGAGCGAGGCCGACCGAGCTGGTAAGAGCCCCTCGCCGCGTCCTGCATTGCATTTTGCAAAGCTCGCCCAACCTCCTTTGCTTTCTCCGCCCGCTAACGCCCCCTCCAACTTTAGAACTCGCGTATAGCCTCCTCCGATCTCTTTCCACCTCCGCCCTTTCCTCAGTGGTTGACCGTCTTAATCCGCTGCTTCATATGGATCCTGTTGTCAAGCTGCCCCCGGAACTCACGTTCGAGATCTTCTCTTACCTCGACCCCAAAACTCTCCTAACCGCGTCGCTCGCATCTCGTTCATGGCGAAGTCGAATCCTCGACTCCGGGCTCTGGAGGGTGTTGTATATCAATGAAGGTTGGCGAGTGGACACGCGCGCGGTTCGCAGCTTCGAACAAGAACATTCCGAAGCGCTTTCTCCCCAAACCCGTAGGGCACGCCCTCGACATTCAGAATCGGACCTGGGAGAGCCGAAGCACAAGAAGCGCGTCCCCCCTACATGGCTGGATTCTCGCGTTGCCAACGGGCAGGGAACAGCCGGGGCTAATGGCCAGGCTTCAACTGAAGCGGATGATGAAGGTGATCACCATATGGCCGATGCAACCGATCGAACAGGGTCCTTGTCGGTAGATGGCATGGGATTTGTGGCTCCAGCATCTATCCTGCCGCTTCCTTCGATGCTTCAGCCGCCTCTACAGTCTTCATTACTCACACGCTCCCCGAATGGGACCGTCAATGTAAATTGGGTCCATCTTTACAAGCAACGCCGGAGACTGGAAGCAAATTGGCATCATGGCCGGTTCAAAAACTTCCAACTACCGCACCCGTCTCACATGGATGAAGCGCATAAGGAGTGTGTCTATGCAATCCAATTCCAAGGGAAATGGCTAGTCAGCGGAAGCCGGGATAGAACCGTGCGAGTTTGGGATTTAGAGACGAAGCGACTATGGCATCGTCCGTTGATCGGCCACGCAAAATCAGTGTTGTGCCTTCAGTTTGACCCGAGTCCTGAAGAGGACGTTATTATCTCTGGCAGCAGCGATAAGAGCGTGATCTTCTGGAAGTTCTCAACCGGGAAAAAGATTCATCAGATCGTCAATGCACATGCCGACTCCGTGCTCAATCTCAAATTCGACCATCGATACTTGGTTACCTGCTCCAAAGACCGCACAGTCAAGATTTGGAATCGCCGGGAACTCTCAGCCATGGATGAAGATTACCCACGCATCTGTAGAGGTGGCGGGGCCACATATCCCTCATACATCGTGGATCTTACGGACATGGCGCCCAACATCCTTGAAGCAGGCATTGCAAATGGACATATCAAAGCCCTGCAACCATACTCTCTTCTTATGACTGTGGAAGGGCACGGAGCTGCAGTTAATGCAATGCAACTCCATGGTGACGAAATTGTGACTGCTTCTGGTGATCGCATGATCAAGGTCTGGAACATTCGCAACGGTGCTTGTTTAAAGACGTTGATGGGCCATGAGAAAGGCATTGCCTGTGTCCAATTTGACAGTCGCCGGATTGTTAGCGGCAGCAATGACAACACAGTGCGCATCTACGATCATATATCGGGTGCGGAAGTGGCTTGTCTGCGAGGACACAATAATCTTGTGCGCACCGTTCAGGCAGGATTCGGAGATCCTCCCGGTGCCGACGAGGCTCTCCGGCTCGAGGCGCAGGAGGTCGAAAACGAATTTTTCAAAGCACAAGCGGCTGGCGTCCCCGTTGATCTCGGACCCAGAGCTTTACGACGGGCTGGTCACTATTCGAACACCGCGGGCTCTCGCGACCCTCGTGATATTCCTGCTCTCGGCGCAAAGATTCCCCCAGGCGGCGGCGGCAGTCCTTGGGGCCGCATCGTATCTGGCTCGTACGACGAGTCTATTCTGATCTGGCACAAGGATCGCGATGGTGCATGGTCAATTGGCCACCGGTTACGCCAAGCCGATGCTGTGGCAAACGCTACCCGCGGCAATCTCAGCGAGGCAGCACGAGCTGCAATCTCGGCCCAGGCCCAGCACTTTCAAGCGGCTCATATCCTGATGACACCGATTGCTCAGAACGCCCAGGCACAAAATGCCGAGCCAACAGCAGACCCGGAGACCGGTAGCGAATCGCCACCCGCTACTACCAATACCAACATTGCTGCTACTCCTGCGCCAGCCGAGAGCGTCGCCAACCAACCTACCGCGACCCCAACTGTCGACGTACCTCCACCACCTCCACCTGTCGCCTTACTTAATCAGCAGCTCACCCAACTGGCTGCTGGCCATCACCATCATCACATCCACATTCACGCCCGCCGACAGCTTGCTCCTCCCCCGACATCACGGGTTTTCAAAGTCCAATTCGACTCGCGCAAAATCATCTGCGCGAGCGTGGATCCCCGCATTGTCGGATGGGACTTTGCTTGCGACGACGAGGAAATTATGGAGGCATGTCCATTCTTCCAGGGCCTATGATCCGTCCCCAATTCATCCCATCCTATTTCTCTTTTCTACCTATCCTTACCCCCAAAGCCCTTTGATTTAAAGAGGCCCAGGGTATGTAGTGGTCGTCCTCGCCGCGCTCAAGTCTTCACGTTTCCTGACGAACCTATGCCAACCTATCTTGCATACAACCCTAATTCCGTCTCTCACTCTTGGCGTTCCGTTGCATACGCCCGTGGATGGCTTTTATCCTAATTTCCACGTCCACACTTCTGGTCTCCCTGTCTACGCCTCTCGCATGGATGTATATACATTCCAATGTTCTTATTTGCTGGCTCTTTGTCGCTATGACTATTCTTACCCGCTTTCTTTGAGGACCTTGCATGGCGAGTCTGGTGGCGATTGTTTTCTGCCCTCTGAATGACAAACGGCATAGCGTCTACATGAATTTTATGTCTTTCTGGACAGATTTCTAGTTAGGTATTGTTAGTCCTTTCTCAAGTTTCCTGTCTCAAGGCCTTTTTAAAGAAAAACCTATCCGTACACTCAAGTTTGTCTCAAGATCTGAAGTTAAAAGCCAAGGACACGGTGAGCAGGGCGAATGTCAATTTCTCAACTGTAATATATATACTGAGAGACCAGATCCGCCATCAACAGACAAATCCACGTGGAAGTCTCAGGCGACTCGCGAAACCCCGAGTATACTGAAAGTAAAAATAAGCCGGGTAATGTCTAGCAAGTCCAAGGAATCAGAAAAGGGTATCACAGCGCCAACGTGAGGACACGAGCACATCACGAACGGGCAGGTTGACTAGAGAGCAGAGCACTGAGCCACGCGAGACTGGGCAAGGATGATATCCACAAGGGGCACCTCCACTGCCTGCGATGGTGATTCTCCCGAGCAGTCAAATATGTCTCACCAGTGGTGACGACCTCCAGAGGCTCCATACTGTGGCGGCGTTTGAAGCTGCAATGGCCCCAGCACCAGAGGTTGAACTGAGTGTGTATCCAGGCGAGAAGATCGGAAAGTTTGTGTCCTACTTCAGGGAGCTCTTCATCTGCGAGATCCCCAGGGATGTATGGGATATGAGCTGGTTGCAATGGCAAGGAAATAGGGAAAGTGCCATTTTCCATTAACCCCACTCCTTGAACGTGTGATTCCATCGTTGATGGAGCAGCTGTAGACCTATCTTGGGTAGGTGAGTTTTGTTGGATACCGAGCAGCGCAATAGCCCTTCCTTGCCCCCGGGGAGGTGGTGATGGAGTAGAGCCAGAAAAGGCAACTGAAAACGGCCACAGTCGGCCGATCGAGGGAGGCTTATATAGCCGAACACGCTTCCTAGAACGAGATTCAGGATTCTTGGTACTCGCGCCTTCAGTTCCGGTCCCATGTCTCAGTTGCTCGCCGTTCTCAGCTACGGGAAGATTGCTTTGCTGAAAGGGGTGATCATTCAGCTGCCGTGCCAGAGTTATTCCGTGTCCACTTTGTCGATATGGAAATCGACCCTGGACGATGGTCCCATCTTCTGCTCGTCCGATCCCAGTGACAGACAGACCACCCGGCCCAGGTTCATTTGACGGTGACAGGCCAAAAAACCGCCGCACTGAATCACCATATGAGCGTGCCTGTTGACCGTCACCGACGGCACGGGAATGGCGTCCGCCATTTTGTCCTACCAGGAACTGTGCAGAGTAGTATACAGCCTCGGGGGTATTGAATGATGGAAGTCCTGGGGGTGTAGGCTGTCGTTCCGGGGGTGGATATTGAGGTCGAACCGTCGAAACAGCAGTACCCAGATTCGCCGGCCAGCGGGGGATATATTGATTTCCTCCCACAGCATCGAGAGAAATGGCTTTTTGGTGTAAGTTTCGAGCAGCGTCTGCTGCCAAAATCGTCTCGGTGAACGGGCCGGCACCCAGATGCGGCGGGTGATGTGAGGTCTGATCAGAGAGCATCTGGTTACGCCACCAGACTGTGTCCACTTGCCGACTCTCTTCTCCGGGAGAACGGTGATCGGCTGATGAGTGGCCGTCGTGGGAGGAAGCTGGTGGCATGAACATTGCGATGTTGGCTGCTAGTCCTTCCTCCATAAGGGGACCCATCTTGTAGGCGGTTCCAGAGCACAGAGTACTCCCCTCTGGACTTGTGACTCTGATGGCATTGAATATGGATTCCGAAGAGCCCGGAATATCAGTGGATGGTGAGAGGGAGGAAGAGTCAAAGGTGTAGTTGTGACGCTGGAGGTTTTCTAAGTCGAGGAAGCGACCTGGTCGAGGACAGACCTGTTGATGGGCGATATTCGCGCCATGGTAATTTTCGACGGGCATGGCGAGAGAGGAAATATCATCCAGGAGCCTGAAAAAGATGTATCTGAGCACTTGGATGAGTACAGAACGAAGCTGGATCAAAGTGGTCTCAGAGGGCAACATCATCATCGCGCTTGCCGTGCGCTCATGCAATTATTATACAACGAAAGGTTACCCGAGTTCTTATGTACAGTCTTTCCAGAAACAATGCAGTCAAGTTCAAAACAGAGTCATCATCATAAGGGAGTGCCCACGGGGCTGGGCATGGGTTTGCCCGTCACTTGGGCGTGCTCCTTTCTTAGGGCTCGCAGCAAGCCTTCGATCCTGCGACGTTCTTCTTGCTCCGCCTGTGCCAGTGACGTTAGGATTGTACTTTTGCATTGGTTTGATGGGGTAGACACTAACCTTCAGAATCTTCATGTTCTCGTTGCGAGTGTCGCGCATCATCTTCTTGAACTCGTTCTTGAGCACCATGGTAGACGTGGTCTCGGATGTAGGATCGCGGCCCATGGATGTCGGGCTGTTGAGGTTCATCCAGTTGATACGTTCTTCGCTGAGCTGGGTCTCCAGGTGCTCGCAGCGGTCACGCATAGTGTCGATCACACCTTCGAACCGCTCACGTTCCTTCTCAAACTCAATGCTGGCCTTGGTCATGGCCTCGTAGTCGTCAAGAGTCTCCCGAAGTTCCTTCTCGAGAGTGTCCGCGCGCTGCTGGAGATCTCCACCGCCTCGCTGGCTTCTGAGCGCGGCAAGTTCCTCGGCCAGCTCGATGTTTCGCGTGTTCAGAGCATCGATTTCTCTCTGGATCTCGGGGTTGCCAGCCACCTCGGCCGCACGCTGGGCTCGGGTACCGTAGGCGCCGTCAAGCTCCGCCTTGACCATGGTAAGTTCGGTCGTAATGCGCACGACTTCGCCCTCCAGCTCAGTCATCTCATTTTGCAGGCGGGTGGCATTCTCCTCGGCGAGCGCACGCTGCTCCAGTGCCTCCTGCAAACGCTCGTCGGGTTGGCTGCGGATTTCTTGGATGCTGGCCTCGAGCTCTGCTCGCTGGTTTAGTGCCTCCTGCAGACGCTCTTCGTGATCGCTGCGGATTTGTTGGATGCTGGCCTCAAGCTCTGCTCGTTGACGGACTGCCTCTTGCACACGTGCGTCGGACTCGTTGCGAATCTGCTGGACATTGGCTTGGAGCTGAGCCAGTTCTTGCTCAGTGCGCTCACGAGCCTCCTCGATCTGAGCCACACGCTGTTCAGCACGCTCGCGAGCCTCCTTCATCTCATCTGCACGGTCACCGGCTTCTCTAACTTCCTCTGCACGAGTGTCAGCCTCGGCGTGCAAAGAGTCAATCACACTCTGCAAGCGAGCGATTTCTCCCTCCGCCTGCACCAGAGCGGCCTTGGCCTCGTCCTGAGAAGAGCCATCGTGACGCATTGCCTCAAGCTGCTCCACCAACACGGCGAGCTCATCTCGGGCAGCCTTGCCCTCGCGCTCGGAAAGCTCGAAGTCTTTACGCGCATGGGTGAGCTGCTCGGTCAAGTCACCGATATGAGCATCGCGTTCTGCATCAGATTTGGAGTTGAGCTCGCGCTGCTGCTGAATCTGGGTGGTCAAAATGCTCTTCTGCTCCAGCAGGCCATCCACCCGGCTCGCAAGGCCATCAATGCCGGTCTGAAGGTAGGAGAGTTGCTCCTCCAGGCCCTCGCCATCAACCGCGCTGGGAGGCGGGGGAAGCGTTGGCGAGCGAGTGAGACCGAACCGGTCAACAATGGCCTGGACCCGAGTGTTGACTTCGGTAATCTGCTCTTTCCACGCTCCTTCGGTCTGAGGAGTAGGAACATCGGTAGCCACAGCCATCGCTGGACCCCGACGTGAAGCAAGAGAATGCAGGCCATTCTCCAGATACGCCAACTGCGCCTCAACTGCCGCAGAGCTGTCCTGTGACGGCTGCGGTGGGGGATCAACAAATTCATCGGGGGTGGCCTGAACCATCATATTGCACATGCGCTCGCTGAGTTCCCCCAATCTCCTCTGCATATCCTGCATGGCTCCTGAAGACATTGCCGGCCCGCTTGTTTCAATACGTCCATTGAGACCATAGTTGTCCAGGTGCTCGGGGGTTCGGTAAAGGCTGCGATCGTCAAAGTCGTGGCCGTCATAAAGGTTGTCCGCGGCTGCATCGAGGTTCTTGGGCGCCTTCTTTAAACCCTTATGGGTCATCTGCAAGACACCCGCAG
This sequence comes from Penicillium silybi, assembly GCA_027569585.1. Taxonomy (NCBI): domain Eukaryota; kingdom Fungi; phylum Ascomycota; class Eurotiomycetes; order Eurotiales; family Aspergillaceae; genus Penicillium; species Penicillium silybi. The sequence goes on from JAPDFI010000013.1 coordinate 563,304, forward strand.
TGTGCTCCAGCAAGCGCTGGTTGATCTGCTGGGACCTGCGTTCCAGCTTCCACAGCTCCTGTGCCAGGTTTTCACATTTCCGCTGGCTCGCAGCCAGCTCCGAGTCGCTCTTATCAAGGACTTCGGCTGCACCGGAACGTCCAAAGATGCTCCGACTTCTGCGATGCGACTTTGTCCCGTTGGCGCCGTATTCACCACTGTTCCGGGGACTCGGCGGGCCGTACAGTCTGCCGATGGATTGGGCGGCATCGCGTAGTTTGGTCTCCAGGGCGAGTTTCCGCTTTGTACCCTCGATCCGATTCGACAACAATGAGCGTTCCTTCTTGAGATCCTCCACTTCCTCGAATGACAAGATCTCGAAGTTGTTGCTGTCCCCCATGGCGGTCTCGGTCAGAAGGTACATCGTGACTGGGTCTCTGGTATTCAGGAGCGCTGAGCTCCTTGGATGAGTCGGGTTCAGCTGTGAGGGAACCTGTGTTAGCCGGTGCCGTGGATTCCGAGGTGTCTGGTGGTGTCCCCTTACCGGATTGTATCGCGAGCGGTCTTCATGCTGAGGGTGGACTGCATCCCGATAGCCGTCCACAAGGGTTCTACCGAGGGGAGCATGGACATCGGAGACGGTCTGTGTCGAGAGGTATCGCGGGTCTCCGTACGAAGACTGACTGGATCGGAGGCTGATGTTCATGGCGGGCATTCGGGGCGCTAGGAATGCAGCCGGGGGTTGTATGGGTCGGGGATTTAGAAACGGGCGTCACACATCCCGGGGAACAGTAATGGTGACAGGGGATGGGACGTCACTAGGTTTTGCGACAAAAGAAAAGGGCGTGGCTGAGCGGAATTAAAGATGGCGGGGAGAAAAGGAGAGTCGCGATCTGCACTCAGCCACACATTTTTGTGAGCTGTCTTTGGCCCAGACTATCCTCATCATTTGGAGATATGAATGGATCTATCTGATCTGATCTGATGCATTAATCTATGGATCTTTCAGGCATATTGATCCACGTACTTCGATGTACTTAGCACCTGTTTCATAATAGGCTATGTATTACCCCTGATGACCCAAATGCAAGCGAACGACGGAGTCCAATCCCAGCCCGACAACTTCTAAGCGAACGGCCCGATCCCAAGGATATCCAGCACACGGCAATGATGACCGTATTTCCACTATACCGGGAATCCATTACGTAGATAACGCGGGGTCATGTGCCACGGATGTAGCAGTGGAAGCAACCCTCGGATCCCACGGAGTGCAGTTGGACGGGGACGAACCGGACCCGAGCCAAGACAAAGAACCGACGCCTTTTATCTACTTCCTCGTTTCCCGCGATGCGCTCTTTGTCGTCCGCACATGGCGACTTCGAAGACCTCGGAGAGCAGCTGCTCCCCCACGGCGCGCCCGCCGTTCAAGGTCTATAAACGACGGTTTTGGGGTCTGGCGCAGCTCGTGCTACTCAACATCGTCGTCAGTTGGGATGTATGCTTACTTTACCCCGGACCCCACTGAGCCGTTTTGAGGGATGTGTGCTAACTCAAGGTAGTGGCTCACCTTTTCGTCTATCTCAACTACCGCCGCGGAGTATTTCCAAGTCTCCGAAAGTGCTATCAACTGGTTAAGCACCGGCTATCTGTTCGCATTCTGCGTCGCCAGTCCGTAAGTGTAGCTCTACCCCACCGAGAAGATTTGCGCATCGCCTCGACTGAATCGACTTTCCTTGGCATAGCTTCGTCATCTGGGTCCTGAACAAAGGCCCCAAACCGGCCATCGTCACCACCGCCACGCTCCTGCTCGTGGGCAACTGGCTGCGCTATGCCGGCACCAAAGCCAACGGCGGCATATTCGGGCTCGCCATGTTCGGCCAGATCCTCATTGGTCTCGCGCAGCCCTTCTGCCTTTGTGCACCCACCCGCTACAGTGACATGTGGTTCTCGGACAAAGGCCGCACGAGCGCAACCGCCCTCGCCAGCTTGGCCAACCCTCTGGGCGCAGCGATAGGACAATTGGTAGACTCCGAGTGGGCGACCAAGCCATCCGACATCCCCAATATGGTTCTGTACATCTCCATCATTGTGAGTTGCCCAGCTTCGCGCATGCAATCCTGCAACTGACAATGACGTACCGCGTGTAGTCCAGCGTCGCATCGATCCCATCTTTCTTCCTGCCCGCTGTGCCGCCGACTCCCCCAAGCGCATCGTCTGCGATCCCGCACACGCCTTTGATACCGGCAACCAAGCAATTGCTGGGCATGCTGGAGTTTTGGTTGATCCTGGTGCCGTTCGCCGTATACGTGGGGTTCTTCAATAGCGTTTCGTCCCTGGTGACGCAGGTCCTCAGTCCATACGGATACTCCGAGACCGACTCCGGGATCGCAGGCGCGATCCTCATCGTAGTGGGACTGGTGACGGCCGCGATCATGTCACCCATAACAGACCGATGGAAGCATTACCTGGGCTCGATCCGCGTGCTGGTGCCCATCGTGGTGGCTTCGTATATCGGGCTGATCTTCGCGCCCTCCAGTCCCGTCGGCATTGCCCCGTCGTATGTAGTCATGGCGTTGATGGGGGCGTCGTCGTTTGCGCTTCTGCCCATCGTCTTGGAGTATCTGGTCGAGATCACGTACCCCTTCTCACCGGAGATTGGAAGCACCATCTGCTGGACGGGTGGACAATTGCTCGGCGCGTGTTTTATTCTCATTCAGGATGCCCTCAAGGCTGGCGCGAAGGCGGAACCCCCTTCCAACATGCGCAATGCACTCATCTTTGCTGCTGTTGTGTCTTTCGTGGCTGCTCCGTTCCCCCTAGCCATTGGCTTGTTTGGGAGAGATGTCCAGCGTCGTCGGCTGGAGGTTGACCGCGGTGTCGAGCTGCATGCCGCGGAAGCCGGCCAGGGCGAACCCCGTGGACCGAATGAGGACATCTCACAGGTCAATTCTGCGTCTCCTCTCCACGAGTCAACTCTCAAGTCTGCTTGAGCTTATCGCGGGGCTGTAGGGCATTTATGATACGTCTGTTGATCTGCAGCATAGGTCAAATTTACAAGCGAATACATTCCTGTCGCATATTTCTGCATTTCAAGGCTGATAATGTCTCAGCGGCCTTTTTTGGGTCCTGCAATCTGGGCCCAGGATCAGTATAGTACATACCCGCTTTTCCTTTCTGGCTAAGCCCCATTTGTTCCATCCCGAGGTCGTACGAGTTTGGGGTTGTATATTGGGCCTTGGCCCACTCAGCCTTTGGATATTAGTTGAACGCCGTATATGATCTGAATTGTTTACAGCGGTGGAAAGTTTCCCTAGGGAAAATATTCTTCTTTGACAAGTCCCATTCAAGTCGGGCAGAGGAGGAATCACGTCCTCTTAAGTATTTCTACACAGTAGCACATTCGCGAGGTCGGTGGCACCTACGCAGTTCCGCGCTTCCGCGCCGAATGCTTCCGTTTATCCGTTTTCAACAGATGAAATTCGTCCTAAGACAGTAAATAAAACACTAGCACAGCTCGAACAGGCGAAAACCAGTATCTGTACATGCAAGGCAGGGCAGGAGTGGTCTATAATTCTTCCCTCTGTTCCTCCCTGCCTTCAAAACACCATATTGCGCACAATCGAGACCGAAGAGAAGCCTCCATGCTTCTGAATCAAGAGAAAAGACGGCGGACTGTCAGATTGGGGGTGTGCAGTCGTCAGAAAAAGGGGAGTGTGACGTTGCGTTCCGGTGGTTGCTCATATCAATACTGCCGAGTAGTCGAGGGGCCGAATCGATGCGAGAACGTGGAAAGCGGCGCGCCAGAGAAAATCCCCGATCCGTTTACTTGAGCTCCTTCCAGAGCTTGGGGGCAGCGCAGGAGGTAGCGCAGTGGGTGAGGTGGAAGACTGGAGAATCATGTTAGAGATCGGTGATCCCATGGATACATCGTGGGCAACGATGCCGGTTTTCGACACCACGTAAAAGCCCGGTGGGAGTAACTTACACTCCTCAACGCAGTCCTCCTTGGGACCCTTGAAGTCCTCATCCTCCTCCTGGCGCATGACACGCTCGACACACTCGTCGTAGTGGTGCTTGTAGGGAGCGCACTTGGCGGAGTTGGCACACTCTGTAGAACGATTGGTCAGTCGGATGTACCGAGTCAAGGAATGAGATGATCTGAGAGCAATTGGATGCCATTGGGGCATTGATGCGGACGCTCATGACGAGGCCGATGGCGTGCGGATGAAACACGCATCCGATACGCCAGGGCGTCGCGGAAGACTGTGGAAATGAAGATGACATGGAGAAATCAACACGGAAATCACTCACCCTCCTCGAGCTTGGGCTTGATGTCCTCAGGCTCCTCTTCCTCCTCCTCCTCCTCTTCCTCTTCTTCCTCCTCGGCACCGGCCTCAGCCTCCTCCTCAGGAGCCTCCTCGGAGGACTCCTCAGGGGTGTCCTCAGCGGACTCAGTCTCGGAGCTCTCTTCGGAGGCCTCCTCGGTCTTCTCGGCGGGCTCGTCCTGGGGGGTGGAGGTCTCGACGTCGGCGGCGGGAGCCTCAGCCTGGGCCTCGGCGAAGCCCAGGGAGGAAACGACGTCAGTGAAAAAGTCGGCGAGACCCATTGCGGCAATTGGTGGCAATGACGGGGTGGAGGGCGGGGGGGTTATGGAATTGAAGGTAGGGGTTGGTGACAGAGATGAGGTTGCGGGTTTTCCAAGCTCGGACTGGAAAATCGGGACGCCCCGGCCGCTGAGAAGCCCAATTGTGCCGCACGTGATTGGCCAGTCGGACTGCCACTCTACCGCCGTCTGTTGTGGTCTTTTTGACTTGCATATACATTCATTCGATGTTATTTCATAGACGTCAAGATTCACTCGGCTTCATTATTGACTGATTACTAGCTCAACTTTTGTGGCGCACCGGGCGCATGTCATCATTGTTCTCTAAGTGTCGTGCCGTTCTCGGATCGTTAGCTAATAATGGGAAATCGTAATGTACAAAATGCTTCCTGGCTCTTTCGACCTCAAGCACAGATCGTATTGATGATCAGATTCACTGCTCCAGCCATTTATCTGGCCCCCCGCAGACGCTCTTCCAATTCATTGGCCACGCTCTGCGACTGAACCTCCTCATAGCAAGGCGGCGGTTCCACCGGCTCTGGTCCGGCCGTGGATACTCTCCTGTTGTGCTGTGGTGCCGTTGGTGCATTATTGGTGACAGTCGTGTTGTTCGAGTTGCCAGGGCCTTCATATGCCGGCAGCTCCTCCAAATGGACGGCTCCCATATCCACGCCTCGCAGCCCTCGAGTCCCCTCCCCCATGACCTCCACGGCCTGCTCTAATCGCTCTTTAATCCGTTCGAAGCTTGTGTGAAAGTCGAAGGCACCCCCTTCTTTGAAGGTCACCTTGATTTGTACTGCGGGCAGGTTTGCGGAGATGCCGCCTCCGGAGACGGGTTGAACCAGGGCAGTCCAGACGTTGGGACCAAAGAAAGGGGCTGAGACATGGGAATCGCGAATGTTGAGTAGGGGAGAAGAGAAGGATTGGAGGTCGTCGGTGGCTTGAGCGGGCAGGTACACAACCTAGTCAAAGCGCGGTGAGTTCGAGGTACGGCAGAGAGCGTAGGATGGCGTACCCTTTGGTTGGTGAGATGGATACATCCTGCGCTGCACTGGGCAGACAAATTATCACTGCCCTTGTATCCAGGAGGCGGCGTCACGGCGAGGGCGGTGCGCGGAGGGGACGAGTATATCAGGCGCTCGTTAGGAAGGCGGACGAAGCCTTCCCGGTCATGAAGCATCACCCAGTTGAGAGACATTCTGGTCAGAGACCACCATATGACGAGCGAGAAAGCGAGGAAATAGCCTGGAGATCCACGCCTAGAGGTTCGGAAGATCAAGCTCAGAGAGGGTCTGGAACGGGGAAGGGAGAAAATCGACGTTGCGGGGCAGGCGGGGAAGTCCTGCATGGGATTTCACGAAGCTGACATCCCTTTGTTCGTCTTTTGTTCCCTTTGGGCAAAACCTATGTAAATCTCTACATTATCGGCTCGACCTAAGCAGCCTTTGTTTTTACCGGGGAGACCCCAACGCCTGGATGTCCGATGCTTCCGTACCAGGCCCAAAGGGTCTGTCCCAACAGATGCGGCTGCGGGTTACGTTGGGCTCGGGTCTGAGCGGCTCCAATAGGGATCGAGTCATGCAGGGAGCTGTCGGTGGTACTGGAGTTTATCCCGGGGTTGATACGGGGGTTGGTACTGGACTCTGTACTCGACCTGCTACTCGGTGTGGAACCGTGGAATGTTGGGTGGGATAGACAGCTCCCTCGCGCCGAGCTCCTCCTCGCCCTTGGACGCGACTCGGATGCTGAGCAGATAGAACTGGTCGATATCAAGATATGCAGACGTCAACGTCAGGATGCAAAGTGGATGTTCTAGAAGTGTCCGAGCATGAAAAAAAAAAGAATGAAAAAAAAGCGCGCTAAAACCGGTCCCAAAACTTTCCGGATTCAAGCAGCTCACCTTCCCCTCCTTGTGAGCCTGTTTTCTTTCTCTTTCTGTACTCTTACCTTTCTCGACCTCTCCATTTCCTTGGAATTTATTCTTACGGGTTTATTTGCAAGGGAGACTTTTCTGTTTGTGGGGCGAAGAGCTTGCCTTTACATTGGATCTAGGCGGGTCATAGCTCAGAGCTCATCGCGGCTAAGATTGAACGTTCATGTCAGCGCCACCCTGAGACCCTCTCCACCGACACACTACGAACCCTTGACTGATCGGGCTATCCGGCACCGTCGTCATGGGGAAGAAACAGCCGTACATCCCACCCCTCATCGGGTGGCTGTACGATTTGGTCTTATGGTCGTTCTCCGTGCTCATTGACCTCTTCTTCCGCGAGGTGCATCCCCGCGGATCCTGGAAGATTCCTCGGCGAGGGCCTATTATTATCGTCGCCGCCCCTCATGCGAACCAGGTATGTCATTTCCCAGCCATAGGCCGCCCGATGGAGCTGACCCCGACCGCTTCCACAGTTCGTCGATTCGCTTGTTCTCATGCGCGTTATTCGCAGCGAGGCCCACCGTCGTATCTCATGGCTCATCGCGGAGAAATCCTTCAGACGCAAGTTTATCGGACTGTTGGCCCGAGGTATTGGAACGCTGCCCGTGGCACGCGCCATGGATAACTTGAAACCGGGTACAGGCACTGTCTATCTACCCGATCCGGTCAACGAGCCCACCCTTCTGCGCGGCGTCGGCACAAACTTCGAAGGCCCCGGCTTTGAAAAGGAGGGAACAATTGCGCTGCCGACTATCAATGGTACCTCGCACAGCACGGCCATCGCGGAGATCCGCGGCCCAGAGGAACTGGTTCTCAAGAAGCCCTTCAAGCACAGGGATGCGCTATTCCAGTTGACTGGGAGAAAGGACATTAGTAGCGATGGAAAGTTCTCGGGCGATACGTCCCAACGGGACCCTAACTTCAAGGGTTCCAAGTTCAAGGTTGCTCCGCACGTGGACCAAACAGCTGTCTATGAGGCTGTCTTTGCCAGATTGAATGCCGGTGGCTGTGTGGGCATCTTCCCCGAGGGTGGTAGCCACGACCGCCCGTCTCTACTCCCCCTCAAGGCCGGTGTTGCTCTGATGGCTCTCGGTACCCTGGCAGACAACCCTGATTGCGGTTTGAAGATTGTGCCTTGTGGCATGAACTACTTCCACGCCCACAAGTTTAGGTCTCGCGCGGTGATCGAGTTCGGTAATCCGATCGAAGTGCCGAAGGAAATCGTGGAACAGTTCAAGCAAGGCGATAGGCGCGAGTCTGTTGGTGCGCTCTTGGACATCATCTACCAGAGTCTTGTTGCAGTCACCGTTACTACACCCGATTATGAGACGCTCATGGTAAGACCACCCGTGTTATCTCTGCCCCGATAGTAATTAACAAATCATAGGTCATCCAAGCAGCCCGTCGTCTGTACAACACCAAGGGCAAGAAGCTCCCTCTTCCCATGGTTGTGGAGCTTAACCGCCGTCTCGTGAAAGGATACGCCCATTACAAGGATGATCCGCGGATCGTCAATCTCCGAAACTCCATTGTCAACTACAACAAGCAGCTTCGTATCCTCGGCATCCGCGATCACCAAGTGCAGTATGCCAAATTCTCTATCGTGCAGGTGATTGCCACGTTGATCTATCGTCTGGGCAAGTTGGCTCTCCTTACCATTGGAACGCTGCCCGGACTGCTTCTATTTACTCCCGTTTTCGTTGCGACCAAGTATCTGTCGATGAAGAAGTCGAAGGAGGCACTGGCTGCATCTTCAGTAAAGCTACAAGGCAGAGACGTCATGGCAACCTGGAAACTACTCATTGCGCTTGCATTTGCCCCGGCCGTCTACGCGTTTTACACCGCTGTGTTTACCTACTGGACCTATCGGAACCGAATCCAAGGTTTCGTGCCGGACTGGGTACCACTTTGGCTCGTGGTGATGATTGGTGTGGTCATATTCCCTACCATTTCGTTTGCTGCACTTCGCATTGGTGAGGTGGGCATGGATATCATCAAATCTCTGCGTCCACTGGTCCTGTGTCTGAACCCGTCATCGGCCAACACGCTTGTGAAACTGCGTGCAAAGCGTGCGATGCTTGCCCAGCAAGTGGACGAGGCCATCAACACCCTGGGTCCGGAGCTGTTCCCAGACTTCGACGCTACCCGGATTGTCACCGATCCGTTCCGAGAGGTCAGCCACGAAGGAGTTGAGAGCGACTTGCCCGCGATCAAGCCAACCCACGACGAAGAAGTGGAAGACTTGCCCTCAGCGGAGCCTTTGCCGCGTAACGAGTCGTTCCACAACCTGGCCAACATCGGCTTCTTCTCAACCAGACCCCCGAGCCGCAACCGCAGTCGCAGCAGCTCTGCCGCGCCTCGTCCTGGCTCACGGCACGGGCTAAAGCCCCTTAGCTCGATGACCCAAAAGGATCCGCTGGAAGATGTCAGCTCGCGAATCCGAGACGCTATGAGGGAGCGGGGCGAGCGGCGCCGCAGACGGAGTGAGGACGGAAGCTGGGACATGGCCAGCTCAGGACCAGGAACGCCGTCCAGTGGTGAAGAAATTCGAAAGAATCAATGACCTGGCTACGATGCTCTTTAGTGTTGGATACCTTCTGTCGAACATAAGGCATCTGGCGATGACTTCTACTTATTTGCTGCGCCTTTTTCTATATAACCCCAATGCGAGATATCCCCTTCGTTTTGTTTGCCAGTGAGTGAACCCGTGTACAACGTAGGTCAACCGCGTAGCTGGCCCATAACAGTAACACATACCGAGGGTTAGCTCTGAAACGTGACACCGAACTAACGCAAAGCTAAGAGCGTCATTACTTTTATGCGGACGCTCCAACCAATTGTTGAGGCTGTTCAACTTTGGCCTGGAGGCAAATTACCGCGTTCCTCGCCACAGGGGATGCACGGCCGTTGACAGAACTAGAATAGTAGGGAATGAAATAGTGCAGCCTGATAGCCTAAACCCTTTCAAGTCGTACTCCCAACTTGCACTGTACAACGAAGTGGCTCAGCCCAGATCGCGAGAGTCCGACCACGTCACCCACACTAAAAGAGAAAACGCCTTCGCCTTCCGTTCCCTTCCCAGTTTCCTCTTTTCCCGTCCCCTCCGACCATTCTTAAGCCCTCAAGCCATCACTTCAACAAGCTGCGCCGGCTTCGTCCTCGTGTGCTATCACCATGGCGGGCTCAATGCATCTGTCGCGACTCCGGAATTGGTTCCTCGCCTCTCCGCCGATCGAATTCGCGATCAACAGCCTCAAGGAGCTGCTGGTCGGCGCGCTCCGTCAGGGCCCCATCCCCCAACATGTGGCCTTCGTGATGGACGGAAACAGAAGATTTGCCAGGTCACATGGGATTGAGACGGTAGAGGGTCATAACCTGGGATTCGAGGCGTTGGCAAGGGTAGGTCCTCCGTGATCAGCGGCCGAGCTCGACACCCGCGCTGCTGAGCTCCGGCTTTTGTACTTTTGTTCTCGTACTGACGGTTTTCCTAGATCCTGGAAGTCTGCTACAAGAGTGGCGTTAAGGTCGTCACCATCTACGCATTCAGTATCGAGAATTTCAAGCGGTCCAAGTTCGAGGTCGATGCACTCATGGAGATGGCCAAAGTGAAGCTGTCGCAGATGGCGCAGCACGGAGACCTCCTGGATCGTTACGGAGCTAAAGTGCGCGTTTTGGGCCGACTGGATCTGCTCAAACCCGATGTCCTGGCTGCAGTCAACAAGACTGTCGAACTCACCAGCCGCAACGGCGACCGCGTCCTGAACATCTGCTTCCCCTACACTTCCCGCGATGAAATCACCACCGCTATCCGTGACACCGTCGAGGATTACAGCAAGCCTCTTCACCCTGCGAACGGACATCCCCGGACACCCTTCTCCGAATCTCATATTGCGCACAACATCCGAGCTCAGTCCCTCGGGTCTAAGATACATGATAACCAGAGTGACTCGGAGTCGACGTCGGCTGAATCATCCGGCCAAGAAGATAATATCGTTCTGCGGAGTGACCGCGCCGACCGGATTTATGAGTCCGGATCATCCTTTTCGTCTTCGACAACTCTTCATCTTGGTCAGCAGGATGGACAACACCTCAAGACTATGGTGCAGGGCAATATATCAGACGGAGAAAGCCCGGCCTTCATCTCTCCCGAAACCATCTCTCGCCAGACGCTCTCCGACCACATGCTGACCAAGGGCACTCCGCCTTTGGATATCCTCATCAGAACCTCGGGCGTCGAACGCTTAAGTGACTTTATGCTGTGGCAGTGCCACGAGAACACCGAGATTGTCTTCCTCGATGTGATGTGGCCCGAGTTCGACCTGTGGCATTTCATGCCCGTGATGCTTGGCTGGCAGCGCCGCATCTCCAAGTCGCGCCAGAACCCAGATGCCGAGGGCAACTTTGCCGGTGACAGCCCCGAGTCTAGTGAAGAAGACTCGGATAACATGGTCGTGCGACAGGGCAAAGTCAAGGCGGTATAGAGCATTCTTTTTACTATATCCTATCTTCTTTCAGCATCCAGCGGAGTTCGTGGCGTTAGGGCGGCCCGACTGATCATCATGGTCTCATATATCCTAGCAGCATTAGCAGCACTACCCTTATTGTCTACATCATGCATCATACACCGAGAAGCCTCGGCTGCATATCATAAACAGCATTCAATCCTCGTTCTTTTACTTATTTGGGTCCCCGACAACTGCTTAGATAAAACCCCGCGCCGATACCGGCCACGTGACGCTTGACTCAACGCACGGAACTGGCCGAGTGCTTCTCTCCTCTTATCTCAATCATCCATACCGCAATTGAATTCAAAATGGTCAAGCAAATCGCTGGTTCCAAGGTCCTTCTGCTGGGCTCTGGCTTCGGTATGCTCCTCTCTACGGCCGAAGGGCAATCGTGAGGCGTCGCTGCCCCGCAATGCCGCTTCCTCGAGAAAAAAGTATACACTCGCTCACATTGGACAATCAACAGTCACCAAGCCTACCGTCGAGGTTCTAGACAAGGCCGGTGTTGAGGTCATCGTCGGTACGTGCAATTGCCAATGAATTGGCCCGACGCTCACTCCGTCCATGATGTTTCTCGTCCGGTCACCCCGCCGTATGCGTCGTTGGATTGGGGAAGGACAAAAAGACCCCCTCCTAGCTACTCGTCAGCTGCAGAAGACACAGACCACTGACCGTTATTCTTTGTTACACTAGCTTGCCGTACCCTCGAGAGCGCCCAGAAGCTGTCCGAGGGCTTCAAGAACGCCAAGGCCATCTCCCTCGACGTGAGCGATGATGCTGCTCTCGACAAGGCCATGGAGGGAGTCGACCTCGCCATCTCCCTGATTCCCTACACTTTCCACGCTACCGTCATCAAGTCGGCCATCCGCACCAAGAAGAATGTCGTCACCACCTCCTACGTCTCTCCCGCTATGATGGAGCTCGACGAGGAGTGCAAGAAGGCCGGTATTACCGTCATGAACGAGATTGGCCTGGGTAAGTTCTTTTTCGAAGCCATATGTCTCGTGTCCAATACTAACTTTTGATTTTCCATAGACCCTGGCATTGACCACCTCTGTAAGCATCTATGCAAGACATGAGCGGTCCGAACAATACTAATTTTCGTCAGACGCCGTCAAGACCATCTCCGAGGTCCACGCCGAGGGTGGCAAGATCACTGGCTTCATCTCCTTCTGCGGTGGTCTCCCCGCCCCCGAGTGCTCCAACAACCCCCTGGGCTACAAGTTCTCATGGTCCAGCCGCGGTGTCCTCCTGGCTCTGCGCAACGCCGCCAAGATCTACCAGGACGGCAAGATCGTCAGCATTGACGGACCCGACCTGATGGCCACTGCTAAGCCCTACTTCATCTACCCCGGCTTCGCCTTCGTCGGCTACCCCAACCGTGACTCGACTCCCTTCCGCGAGCGCTACGAGATCCCCGAGGCCCAGACCTTGGTCCGCGGTACCCTGCGTTTCCAGGGCTTCCCTGAGATGATCAAGGTCCTGGTCGACATCGGCTTCCTGAGCGACGAGGCCAACCCCGCCTTCGACAAGGCCACCTCCTGGAAGGAGGCCACCCGCCAGGTCCTTGGCGCCGCCTCATCCTCCGAGAAGGACCTCATCGCCGCCGTGGAGTCCAAGACCTCGTTCCCCAACATCGACGAGCGCGACCGCCTCCTCGCCGGTCTGCGCTGGATCGGCCTGTTCTCCGACGAGCAGACCACTCCCCGCGGTAACGCCCTCGACACCCTGTGTGCTACTCTCGAGAAGAAGATGCAGTACGAGGAGGGCGAGCGCGACATGGTCATGCTCCAGCACAAGTTCGACATCGAGCACAAGGACGGTTCCAAGGAGGTCCGCACCTCCACGCTGTGCGAGTACGGTAACCCTACCGGCTACTCTGCCATGGCTAAGCTGGTCGGTGTTCCCTGCGGTGTTGCTGTGAAGCAGGTTCTTGATGGTACCATCTCCAAGAAGGGTGTTCTGGCTCCCATGACTATGGATATCTGTGCTCCTCTTCTCAAGACCCTGAAGGAGGACTACGGTATTGAGATGATTGAGCGTACTCTGTAGAGTGTTAAACATCAGTGGTAGATTAAAAGTGCTCGAAATGATATAGATCACGGTTGGACGTACTATGTTTATTCTTTTCCGATTACGTTCCGTGGAGATAGTCCCAGTCTCGACTATGCATGTTTACTTGCAAACTAGGCTTAGTAGCCCGAGAAGATAGATAGATAGATAGATTCGAGAAGAGTAGCTGCTAACCAGCCAAAAAAACAGTGACAGAGCATTCAGCGAGCTAAAAGATATCACCTCTACCTGACCGAGTTGACGCAACAGATACTCCGGTATCAACCCTCATCCTGAACGATAACCACATCCTAATCCCGAAGAGGAACTCGCATCAAAGGGCTAAGCCGAGGCGCACGCGGACGAACGACCAGGTAGATACTCGGCCGAGTAGTGAGAGACGAACCAGGCGTCGGAAAGTGCCCATAGAAATCCGTGATAGCCTGCGTCAGAGTCGAGAGCCAATATTTGCCATTCATAGCCTGCTCCCCATATTGTCTCTTGTCGTTTTCCTCGGGAGTGAAATGGCGAGGATCTTTGGCAGTCCACAGAACTAGACATCGGCCAGGGTTGTACGTCAGCCACGGGGTAGCTCGAAGGCCCTTGTAGAGAGGGGTGTAACTTAGAGTCGAGGTGTCGAGCCACTCGGTATGGGGGACTGTGACGTGGCTGTAATGTCCGCGTAGAAGGCCACGCAGGGTACAAGTGAATGTGGGTCCATTGGGGGTTGTAGGTCGGTAGACGAGGATGTCGCAGTCTGGGATCATGGGAGGGAGGGGTTGATCGCGTCGTCGGGGCCACTTTGGTGCGGCGATGGGAGCGACCGGGGTGTTGAGAGGCATTGAGTGGCCGGGTGGATTCGAATCTGCAGTAGCAGTTTGCTGGTCGGATGTCTCTTCCATGCCGGGGCGGATTGTGCGTTCAGATGCGTTCATTGCGTTTGGGTCTCTCACACGATACACAAGCTCGAGGCCAGTGTCGGGGGACGCCTCACGTTTCACAGAGGATGAAAACATTTACTATGGGAAGATGGGTTCAAGGGTTGAAGAGTTGAGTTGTTGGAGGGGAGGATCGAGGAGGTTGAGCGACTGCCTTGTGAGAGAAGAACGGCAAATTGTAAGTGAAGTGACAGTATACGAACAGTTCAATTCATTCATTATCATAGACATCACATCACTTTCCTCTATCGTAGCATCATTGCAATCCCCGGTCCAAGTCAACGGACGGAGGCGAAACATAAAACCAACACGAACCAGGACGCAGAACCGCCTACCGTCTCTCTTGGGACGGAACCAAATCACCGTGGCCCTTTCTAGGCCAGATATGATACCATGTATCAACGGCGAGCGTGTGCTATGCGCTTTTGAATTTTGTATTGTGTTGCAAAGGAAAAGAAACTCGAGATACAATCTATTTGTACCACGCGGTCGAGAAATTAAGTCGATCAGAGAATCGTGCCAAAGCTATACCAAGCAAAACAAGCAAAAACGTCAGTAACGGTTTCTGAAACGAAGACGAAGATTGTGATCTGAAAAAGAGACCCGCATTGGTCAAAGGCCAGAACAACGAGGATTGAATACATACCCGAAAGTCTGCTTGATGCTGCGAATGTAGTACAGCTCCCAGTTCTGCTTGGTGACATCCTCCTGGCCGACAGGAACGCCGGACCAGGAAACGCGCAGCTGGGTGACGCCGTCGACGTCGTTCTGATCGAAGTTCATCTCGAGGGTGCTGAAGTGACCGGCGGGCCACTGGGCCAGACGCCATTTCTGGACGATCTGCTTGGGGGCGTCGAGCTTGACGTACTCGCCGGTGACGTTGCCGTCGAAGATGGCGAACTTGCCGCCGACCTTGGCGCCTTCGAACTGGCGGGGAGGTCCGCGGGTGAAGGCGGCGATGCGCTGGGGGTCGGTGAAGGTGTTGTACAGCTCCTCGGCGGTAGTACGCATCTCATCGGATGCGGTCACGGTGGTAGTGTTCACGGCAACGTTGTTGGCAGTGGAGGTGGTGGTGGCAGTGGCAGCAGGGGCGGCTTCCTTCTTGGACTGAGGATAGACGGTGGCCGGAGTGAAGCCCTTGGACGGGTTTTCGTCGGCAGCGTGCTGGAGGTCCTTGGCGTGTTCGGTGACAAGAGCATTGGTGAGCTTGGCCAGGGCCTCGCGCAATTGGGGAACGATCTTGGAGCGGACGAGGTCCTTTACGGGCTGCTTGGAGGAGGCATCGGCGTGGTTCTCAATCTCGAACTGGACACCGCGGCGTTAGTCCCGATACTGCAGGAAGCAGAGAGGTCTAGGGAACGTACGACATACTCATCTTCCTCGGTGTCGTGGGCTACCTCGGGGATGTTGATGGAGCCACTGACATCTTCACCGTCCTCGGTCTTACCTATAACAGTCTCAGCTGCCAAAAGCTCGGTGGATGGAAGGCTTCTACAAACCTGAGTACTCTAGGGACAGCTTCACATCGAACAGGGTGATGACCTTGCCCTTGCGCTGGCTGACGTCTACGTCGCCATCCATGGACACCACCTTGTCTACTTTGGCTGACACGCCCCCTTCCTCGGCACTGATGACGGTCAGGTTCTTCTGCAAGTAGTCCTTGGCCCAGCCAGAGGCATCCTTGTTGACCCAGTGCCAGTTGTTGGGGTTGTGGAGGACCATGATGGAGGTTGAGGTTGACTATGTGTGATAAAATTCTGATTGAAAATTGCGACAGTCGAAGGGTTCTGCTCCTTCTTCAATTCTTCTTTGAGAAAAGTCGCGGCACAACTAGTTCCACTTTTTCTGAAGATTCTGTTCGAGTTCCGTCGGTTAGCGGCGAGCTTCGAGGATTTTTTTCAGGTGCTGAGTGGGATGGAATTGCACGAGGCAATGGCCACAAATATCAGGTCCAGGCTAGCGTATTGCCGGACGCAAGCTATTCAGCAAAATAGACGGATGGTAGTCCGTCCCTCTGACTGGTGCCAGCTATGGTGTCTCATCATTTGGGCGAGTTGGAGCATCTCCGACAGGAGGGAGAGTCACGAAGAAAGCTCCTTTGGGGGATTGCAGGGGAAGGGGAGAAAAGGGGAAGCTTACAGTTCAAGAACGAGCCCCGGCAAAAAGCTGGACGATAGAAATGAAAGATGGTCGAAAAGGAGAGAATTGGGAAGAGAGGGACGATATTTGAGTCTCTCGGGACGGAAGACTCTAGAAGTGTGCACGTGACTCGGTGGGGACAGTCGTCACTGCCTTTTTCATAGTAGATTTCGTGGATTTCATAGTAGAGCACGGATGGAAGCACCTAGATAAACGATGATGAATTATGTACTGTGCAAGCCCGGTCTACAGCGAACGAATGGGGATATCACAAACAGCAGCCCAAAAAAAAAAAAAAAAAAAAAAAAAAAAAAAAAAAAAAAAAAAAAAAAAAAAAAAAAACACAACAAAAAAAAAAAAAAAAAAAAAAAAAAAAAAAAAAAAAAAAAAAAAAAAAAAAAAAAAAAAAAAAAAAAAAAAAAAAAAAAAAAAAAAAAAAAAAAAAAAAAAAAAAAAAACAAAAAAAAA